>PVJL010000007.1:0-600000 GCA_004026885.1 Lyroderma lyra | reverse complement strand
GATGTATATTGGAGAAGTATTTTGGTATCTATTTCCATCTCAGTGTGCTCTCTGTAAAGTAGGTAGACTATAAATATAGATGCAATGAGGTTAATCCACTCCTTAGATAAAAGATATTTTTATAACCTGTGGATTTTTCCAAGAAGGAAACTGGTTCTTCTTCCACCTCTAAATTACTCTTTATGAAAAAGAAGAGTGTTTGTTCAGTTTTATTCCTCTCGAAATGGCTGTGAATAGTGTATAATCAGTTTTTATGGGTGATGTTCCCACAGAAAGAGGGGTGTAGAAGCGAGTTACCCTATGACAACCACAGTTCTCACTTTGTCCTATTAGACACTCATCCCACTCTGTTTCTGTTTGTGGTTTCTATTTCATAAGAAACTTAGAGAAAATTGGTTTCAAGCATTTGAGAAGATAAGGAGCCTTCCAAATTTTTAGTTGAAACTCTCCAGAGGGTTTGTGCATTCGCTAGGAGCGTGAATACCTGTGAAAACACAGCAGCCTTGTAGCTATCGGACTTTGTTTTTCTGAGGTATTCCTTCCTCCTAAGCTAGTCAGTCAAGCTTGCTGTTAAAGTTAACACTGAGATGCTGAAAACTGATTTTTAAAAAGAAGTATGGGTATTGACAACATTGGAATCATAAAAGACACACCTCAAGTTGAACTATGGGGTAAGTTCCCAACCAATCTTAGTTCTACTGTGGCAGTTAAAAAAATTGTAACAAACCAAAGCTAAACAACTTTATATCGTCAGAAGGATTTGTAATTTCAAAGATTTCCTCTGACGTGAGTGTTAATGAATGTCAAAGCAATAACATAAAAGACATTATACTAGTTTAATGATTGATAGAATAAGAAAAACACAAGGTCTTTTGTCAGATAAATGACTACTGTTTGGTGTTCCTTTACCACGAGAGTATCAAAAGTGATCTCAAGATAGGCAATCCTGGCCCAGAAGCAAGGCAGCAAGTCATAACGTAACCTGTTATATAATAACCAAGGAAGGAAGGCTAATTATTGTGTTAGTATGCTTATTTTCTCACTTGGCAACTTTGACATTGACCATTTTTGGTTTGTTTGGATTCTTTTTGGAAACTTTTTATTTCTGAAGACTTCAAATAAACATATAAAATTATATGCACCAGGCTTTGTATAGCTATGATATAAGTGTATCACTAAAGAAAATTTAAATATTCCTTCAAACTGTTGGAAGAGCATAGCTGTGTTTGGTTTTATACAGATGCTGCTATGACACAAATCCATAAGTGAAATGACAGTAGTTAACATCCAAGAAATGCCAAGTAATGATCATCAATGAATTGTATTTTAAGCAACAGTTTAGACCTCTTGGGTGTCCAATGGACATGCTATTAGCATACTGAAAGAGTTCATGGAGATGCATACTCTAAATAATTAAGATCAACTTGGCTTCTTCTGTTCTAAGAAAGAGAAGCACTATAGGTCATTGTCATATTCATGGCAGGAAAAGCACCATTAAGTTTCAAAAGTGCTAAATCCATTCTTGTTATTTCCTTTTCCTCACTGTTTTTATTACTTTCATTTCATTACTTGTTATGAATCAAGTCGTATTTTGCTGTTTATAATTGCCCAGGAGAAGCTGGTGAACAATGCTGGAAGAGTTTTGGGGAACGAGGCCTGAATTTCAGTTGCACACTCTGCCAATTTGGCTAATTGCTATTTGCTCCGAATGTCATGTGCCCACTGATGGTGCACAGAGTACTTGTAGGGGTACAACTTGCTGGCAGGTCCAGGTCTGATACGAAGCAATTGTGTCGTCTTACGGAGCAAGCTTACAGCAGCTGCTGGGGAACCATAAGCGGTAAACCTTCCTCTGTGTCCTCCAGCCTGACACCAAAAATAAGTCTTTGGTGTTCTCACTCTTATTTCCACTTCCGCTGTTGTCCACAGATCTGGGGGTGCTGCAGGACGCCCTGGGTCTGTCTTGTTGATTCTCTCATGTCCTACCTGCCAGCTTAACTTAAGACAATCACTATGAACAAGGGAACAATGACTTCTGAATCACATAGCCAGAGGAGAGGGACAAGGGACACCACCTACTACTACTGGGAAGGGTCTCTGTGGGTCTAAACAGAGAAGCAGTGGAGATTGGCAGGGCTCGGGTTTCATTTCCCCCTCCACTCTCCAGGTGCTTAACTTACTGGAACCTATTCCTGAGTGCTAAAAATATTTTACATGAACAGGGTATTGCCCAATCAGGACAGAGCAAGGTTAGTGTGGTGACAGTGAACAAAGCCAATATAATATATTACTGTTGTATGAGAGCTGAAAGGTCTGGAAAGGAATCTCTTTCTTCCTCCACTTCTCCAAGAATGTGCTTGTGGTTGAGGTGGTACTTGTTTCCTATTCTCCTTGTGCAGTCATTTATAAAGGTCTGTGGCAAGGTGTCTTTGCTTTGTCTCTTTGTTTTATTTTGGTGGAGGTGGAGAGTAGCACAGGGAATGTCTCAGGTGGAATTCATCCAGGAACTGAGCATATTTACTCTAAGAAGAAGAAAAAAAGTGAAACTTTCCCTTAGGTATTTCGAGATAAATAACACTGATGTTCAAACATTAAAAGAGAGAATTCTGCTAGTTTATTTTACCTTACTGAAATATTTTTAAGACAATAAAAATGTTTTCTCTAAGAAGTATGAGATCTATACAACAAATTAACTTCTATGGAATCCTAGCTTTCAATTACTGTCACATTACATTTTAAAAGTGACATCATATTTTAATGCATTTTTTCATAATTATACTCTGAGACATTTATGATACCTCTTTATAATTTTAAGGTCACAGATTCAACTTACTCCTTGCTAGAAATTTATGTGCATTGAAATTTGGGTATGCTGCCACCAGGTGGTGGCAAATCCTTTGAGTCATGTGTCATTGTAATTTAACAGTTTTTTTAACCCTTTAAAATAAAAGCAGCCAAAAATTTTTCTTTAAACAGCATCTTACTCAGAAGCCCAATATTTAAACTAGGTAAACGTTAACTAAATTACCATAGTGAAAATGAGATAGGAGTTTCAAAACACAGTGTCTGTGCCCACCTCTTTTTTCTGATGATCTCTGAGGAACCACACAAACACAGTTTGAAAGTTGCCAGTCTCAGTTATAATGTGCACATTTTATCTGATATTAATGTATGAAGTATTTTTTAAATTAAAAAATGAACTATTGAAGGTATTACAAAAATAATCTAGAACAGGCAAAAGAGACTGAGAAAACACTTTTCAGAGCCAGGTGGGGGGAAAGGAGAATGTTTGTGGATCAGGATCCAATATGGTATGGGTCAGACATGGAACAGAGAGGAACAGACATGGACAAGAGCATAAATATAAGACCAGACTACAGGTCAAGTTCTATTTGGGCAGAGGTAGGACACACGGGAGGTTCTGGAAGGATGGGGCAGGAGGATGTGACTCTCCCAAGAGTCAGTGATTGTCAGTGTAAACACAGAAGCGTGAGAGTGAGTTAGGAGCCCTCTGGAATTCCAGCAGAGTCTGATGGTGGCTTGGACTAGCAATCACTGCTCATGCCAGGCAACTCTTCTCTCTGAATCTTTGTACACTCTGTTTATTCATTGTAGCAAATGCCTCTTGGGAAAGGTGGTTAAAAGACAAGCATTGGCTACATAGAGATACCTACTATACGTTATCAGATGGCCTGGTGCTGAGTTTTCTCTAAGTCACTTCATCTCAGTGAGCTTAGGTGGCCCACGTAGGGTCTTTCTCAGGTCTGGCATCCTCTAAGTCCTAATTTTTGTGACTGAACCTTAATGAGCTCCACCACCCAAGATGACCACAGGGGTAATGGAAATCATTAGAATGCCCCACGTGCCTCTGAACTGAATATAATTTGATCCAGATCTTTCTTTTCCATTCCCTGGGAGCTGCAAACATTCTGTAGTCCCCAAATTCAGGTCTTCAATCCCTATAAGACTGACTTGGGGAACTCTGATGACAAGGATGGTCACTGGGTAGAGGAGACCCCATCAGAAATCCCCACCCCCTCTTATTCCCGGCTCTCATGCAGCCCGTGGCCCTGATTAGCTGTTTTAGGACCCTTGTTAGCTGTTTTAGGGCCCTTGCTAGTATTCATATGAATCTGACCTTGAGGACCTGGGAGATACACTGGGATTTGCCTGCATCTTCTAGGATTAGCATGGAGCTCATAGTAGGATTCTGGTATCTTCTTCAGAAAACAAAAAATAAGGGATATCAACAAACTTTAATCGTGAGTTTCAGGAAGGGAGACTGAGGCAGCACTTCATCATTCCACAGTAAATACATGCTGATTCATCCTCTGTAAGGTCAAGGTCTTTAAAATGCTAAATACCAAATCAGTTCTCTAAGCATTTGTGGCCCAGTTTAAGCATTAGGTTTCATGTCTCATACACAAAAATTAGGCAATAGATTTAAAAATATGAATCTATTGAAATAAATATCAGCCCTTGAGTTTTTGCCTCTAGTATGGGGCTTTGTCTGGTATTAGTAATATGATAAAAATCTACAGTTTGATACCTGGTCTTCAAGGTGACACTTGAATTCGGACATAGAATCTAAAGCCTGATGTGAAACATGCAGAATAGCCATCTTCACCCAAAACAAAGCAAAGCAAACTTGTATTGAGTCATTTTGTATGTACTTCTTATAAAAAGCATTTCAGAGTCTTGAAACAGAGGCTTGAAATGCAGCCCATTTTTAATAATAGATGCTCTGATGATGACTGTATCAAATGGGTTAATTAACGTGCCTTTCAATATTAGAAATCTTGGCTTAGGTTACGAGGGAGCAGATTTCCTTGGGTTTAATCTGTTCCATACCAGACATTTGCCCACTTTTCCTAAATATAAACTGATCTCCCCTGTCACTGACACAGAGGATTGAACATTTCTGAAATAGGCTGAGGTAGTTGAGGAGAAATTTGAGAATTTCCTGAGGAATTTAGAGGAAAGCATAATCCAGTTTTTATGGCAATTGTATTTACTATTGAAAATTAATAATCATTATAGTCTTACATAATATGTAATGTTATAATTAGTCCTAATATAAGACTAATTCTCCCAGGAACTCAGTTATACCTTTATGGAGAGTTGGAGATTGAGTATTACAGGGAAAGCCCTGCGGAGTTGGGCTTATTCAAGTGGGGGAAATGAAGGATAAAGAATGATTTATCGAGTATTTTCAAATAATGCACTTTTTTCTCATAAAGAGGATGATGTTGGACTACTGTTCACAGAAGTTTGAATAATATGAAATGAGCTTTAACTGAAAGATGCAGGATTTAGGTAAAGTCACAGAAGGATTTCCTTTTAATAAGTGGCATTCAGCATAGACGGACTCCCAGACCGCAGAGGTGGGAGTGGTAGTAGGAAGGTGGCTGGTAACTGTTGAAAACATGATAAAACCACCCAAAGTCAATGAAAGTCTGGCGTATAAGTCATGATTTTGTTTGCTCTGATACATTCTACAAATTGCAGATTTTTCATCAGGCAGGAACCTGAAAACCACCACCATAGCCAAATAGAGTCCATGTTCCATGGAGGGGGACCCCAGGACCCCATATATATAGTGATAACCGATGAGTTCTTAACAAAATCACAGAAAAAGATTTTTGACCATTATGAAAGGATGTTTATAGTATTTATGAATCTAGAAATATTGCTATATTCCTTTCATGGCATATTCCTATTCAAAATTATAATGCATATCTTCGACATCATTAAAGTTTATTTGTTGAGTCACCAACATTTTTCAAGAGTGTATTTCTTCATTTACGTTCACAGTATCTGGCACATCACTTTTTAAATTTGTATATGCGGCTGTCACTAGGAGGATCATCGCAGGCCTGAAATATCCAGTCATGTACACTTGGACCTGTTAGATTTATTTTTTTAATGTGTCTTGTGCAGGCATGTTCATGGACTCCACAAAATAAAATTTTCCTAAACACTGTTAAAAAATTATTTTTAAATGATAATGCTGCTTACCAAACATTTACAATTGTGAGATTATATGCAAAGGGATATCTAATAAATCTGGGTTAAATGTTGTTACTTCTTCTTAAAATAATTCCCATTGTGTGATATTTATCCAAATCAATTTTTGAATTTTTTTTTTCAGCTAATGTTTTTTTTTTCCCCAAAAGTACCTTGAGCATGTCACCCACAATATAAAAACTCTTTGTTAACATTTGAATGGAGGATCTTTCCCTTTTTTCTAGGGGAAAATTTGGATGGTAAAGACCTTTTATTAGGACATATTAAAACTTCTGTGCTCTGCCCAACAATATTTTCTAGGGTGGTATCAGGGTTGACATGTTTAGGGTTAGTGAGGTTGGCTTCTCATGATGTAGCCTAAGCACAGAACCTTTCCTTGGAGGTCAAAGGTACAGCAACCCGAAACAGTGAATACAACTCCTGGAGCCTTTTCTAGAGAGGAATCATGACCCAGAGGCTGGGTCATGAAGTTACTTTTTAAATCATATTTTAATTTGATAATTCCAATAGATTTTAACCATACTCAGTGGCAAGGTTTACTTTTAGGTTTCTGGATACAAGACATGAAGAAATGACTAGCTGAATAAAAGTTGCTTCCCAACCTTGGGTGAAAATTTAGAATTCTTGTTTCCATTTGCCAAGCTACCACATTTTGCAGTGTATAATAATGTGCTCCTGTGTATAATGCACACCCATGTTTTTGGCCCAAACTTTCAGGGGTAAAAAAATCTTTCATTTTAATTTTTTAATTCAAATTTTTAGTTGTTTATATTTAGGTACTTGTTTTTTGTATTATAAAGAAATTTCAGCATTTATTTTTTAACATTACGTACAAGAAATTTTATGTAACTAATAATTACAAAACACAAGAACAGATACAAGGTACAAGAAATTTTATGTACAAAATTTTTTAATATAAAAAACTGGTTATCATATCCCTGGGTATTATTTTGCATATGGATATTATTATTGATTACTAGAGTTACACTTTTAACTCAGAAGCCTAAATAAAAGAATTAAAAACATTTATATGGATACAGAATTAGTACTACCCATGTAATGTACATCCTTATTTTTGCCTTACAAATTTGGGCAAAAGAGTGTGTATTATACATGGCAAAATATGGTAAGTCCTCCCCCTAATCTATCACTACAAAACTTATTAGAGGGTGGTTTTTTTTTTAACCTCCAAGTTATGATCATTTGGTTATAGTCAAACTCCAACTGGCCAATATAAATGCCTAGAGAGAGATGAGGGTTGCATAGCCTGTCACGAGCAGCTCAAGTGGTTGTTTGTTCAAAGTACTTGCTGAAGCAGAAACAACCCTTTTTGTTTTGAAAGCATGTTAATGTGATAATGAAATGCACAAAGCAAAGACGTTCATCCATATAAATGGGTCATTTAAATAATGAGCAAGGAGGAAGGATGTGGTTTGGTGTCAGTACTGATTAATTAGGACATAAAAATAAATAACCATCCCAACATTGGCTGCCTCCCTTGAAACTTACTCTATTAGTGGGCAATGAAGTTAATGCAATTGACAGTATAATTACAGGTTAGTTAACAGTACAATCCATGAAGAGGCTCTTGCTTCTTTTACAGCTTTAATTAGCTAGGTAGCACCACTGTCAATTTTATCATCTTTACCTTGCTAATCATCTGGTTCTCATAGAGAAATCTAGTGTTTTCAACTAATCTCTTAGGTTTTATTGAATACTATATATTAATATATTAATACACATAGTATTATTCCAGTTATTCAGTTCAACCAACTTTTATTAAACACCTTTCATGTGACAGTCACTGCACACATTGGTAGTGAGTCTGTAGACCTACACTTCAGCAAAATGCAACCAGGTTTTACAGTCACTTCCTTCTACAGTAACCCTTTTCTTTGGACTCGTTGCACCTTTCCCGGGCCCAGTTCACAGTTTCCAAGGTCTGATGTTAGTGGATTGTATAAAGTTGATGGCATATTGTCAGATTTATTCCCTTACCAAAGAGGTAAACCTTGAGGTGACTTTAGTCAGTCAATTTGACACAATCATGACTGGGGCTAATGCAAGGTAGTTGGAAGTTAATAATCAACTCAGCTTCAAATACCCAAAGAACACATTACTTGAGATCTATTAGCATCACTAGAGGTCACCAAGACTACTGGAAGGGCACTTGGAACACACACACGCGCGCGCACACACACCTAGATTATATGAAACAACAACAAAAACCCACATTAAAGCATGTGACAGGCCTGCCCGCCCCATAGGATATGAATAAGAATGAATGTGATTTGGTTAATATTTTCTTGTTACTGTTAAACAGTGAATCTGAGACTGGTTTTGGCTTAGGACAAATCATCCGTAAACTGGCTATTCTCAAAGAACTAATTCTATTCTGATAGAGAGAACCTTTTCAATGTTATTTCCAAAAGTCTATTTTACCCTTCCAGTACAGACATAACTTTCTTATATTGTGGAATAAAAGAAGAAATCAAAATTGAATTGTGTTTTGGAGAATAAACAAGAAAAATGCTCTTCGTGTTGCAGAAGGGATCGATGGCTTTAGATCCCTTCTCTAAGATTTGTTTTTATTTATTTATTTATTTTCCCTGCACATTCCCCAGGTTTTCTGTTCCAAGTAAATTGTAAAGATTTTTTTTTTACTTACTTGCCTTTCTTTTCTTTCCTTTCCCCCCTCTCTTTCCCCTTCTTTGTCTTTCTCGCAATGTAAAACATGGAGGAAGCAGAACTTTCTGTTTTTTCACAATGGTTCATTTGTATTCTCTGAACCCAAGACCAAGGCAAGTTCTAATGTCTTACTGTTTTATGTCACCACTGAGGTAGCAGTGGCATGCTGGCTGCTGATGAATAAATAGATTTATCTGGCTTCTAAACCTGCATACACTGTTGAATAATGAGCAGATGTTAACAATTACTCTAAATGTCCTGGATATTTTGTAAAACTTTTATCAAACTTAGAGTAGTTTATTGATTTAGTCAGAATCATGCCTTGGGCACAAAACATATTGTCATTTGGGATTCAACGTGGGCAAAATGAATGTCCATTAACATTTTAAACTCAGACACTAGGGTCTTGCTTTTGGAACCTTTTGAACAATAGGTCTCTCTAACATGTTCTTACTCTTCCTGCACGAAACAAAGCGTATCTACCGGCAAATTTTCTGTACCCTTACCTTTTAAGAGGTACCAAAAATTAGGAATGAGAAATAATGAATATGAGATTTGCACATCAGCTCCGTGCATTTCAAGTAAACATTATGACCTAGCACAGTGAAAACTACTCATGTTTGTTTTTACAATAAATAAACAAAAAAAAATCTATATTCCTATAACTACTCTGGAGTTATGTTTTGTTTTTTGTTCTTTTTTTGTAACATCAAGCCATTTTAGTTGAATGATACAGAAAGTCACTTTGAATTCAAATATAAAATAAGGCCATCCATCATGTTAACAATTTAATTACCTGAGTATATATTTTTCCAGCAAAAAACCCCATTATTTGTTGTGTATCTTATTACTGAGCTGTTGCCTCGGGACAGCTTGGCTGTCATGGAGCAGGCCTTGTGGTAAGAAATGGCAAGATAGGGCGCAGATGAGCCGTGCAGTCCTCTCTGGGCCTGCTCTCCAGGCCCGCGCTGTGCCCGGGTTTGCTTGAGGCCTCACCTGTTAGAGTCCCTGTAAGCTTTGTTGCAGCGGTGAAATGGTGACTTGTAAAGGCAGTGAAGCGTGACAGAGAGAGTGAAAGGGTCGAATGAAATAGAAATGTGATATTTTCTATCTTCTGAGGGCCCAGGAAATAGGACTCCTGCCGAGCTGGCATTTGGCATTCCCTATCACACTGAGTACAAGGAAAGTTGTGAGATTTATTGCTTAGGACTCAAGGAAGAGGCCAAGTCAACAATGCACTAGGTTACTGATTGTTTAAGAATCTGCCTTCCCAGTGATTTTGGATTAGGGAATAAATTCATCATTGAGGAAATGAGGAGATTAGCATAAGAGAGGCAGAGCTGCTTCTGGGTCTTCTCAGGCACTGGGATTTCAGGGACAACACCCCCTCAACCCCCACCGCCAAGGCTTCACCTAGTGGTGGGCAAATAAATGCCTGTGATATGCGCCTGCTGTCATTGTTTGCTTGTTTGCTTTTTAATTGCACGCCCTGACTACTAAAACTATTTATAACAACGTAAGCTAATAAATTTGCAATATAGCAACAATCCCATCTACTTTGGGGGTTTGGTGGGCATAAAGGGGCAAAGAAATTCTTCCTGCTTTCAGTGTTACACAACATGGTGCTTGGCAGTTTTGTTTTGGCTTGCTCCCTTGCAGCAAGCATTGTCAAGTGAGGAAGACAGACAACAAAGACCAGATGTCAACCAATCATTTGTACACGCTGCCTGTTTTCTGGCTGGATAATGTTAAAAGAAAGAAAGGTGTTTTATCCTTAATAAGGCTCTGAACTGGGGATAATTCTTGCATTTCAGAGCAGAGACCTGAGAAATGGTAGAGACAGTAGAACTTGGTAAAAGACTTTGGGTAGGATTCTCCCAGGTAGCAGGGCACAAGCTGCCTAGTGAAAATCATTGCTTCTGAACCTCGTCCAGGTGGCCCTACTGGGCCTTCACTCTCTCTCTCTCCTAACTGCAGGACACATAACTAAAAAATATGCTCATTTCAGTTTTTGCCTGAAAAACTACTGCTGGTCATTTTATGGTTAAACAAATACATGGATGTTTCTTCAAAGCAGATTTTTATCAATGGAGATGATTCAGCCACTGCTGATGATGACAAGGAGAGGGTTGTTTTTCCTTACGAGTTCCTTGATAACTTTACAAATGCATCTGATTTTTACAGCGAACGCATGTTTTCATAAGTGGAAACAAATAAAACAGTAGGCAAGGGCTTTCTCAAAAGGCTTGCCAAGTACATTAAACACACAAATGTACATTCACAGTGAAAGTTGGTTGGAAACAGCTGTTTTAAAAGATTTTTGATGAATGCAGTTAACAGCATCATCATTATAAGGCCTGAAGCAAACGTGTTACTGATTACACCCCATTAAGAAATTGGAATGTGTTTCCCCAAGGAAACACTACAGCACATGCTATTTGAGAATAATAACTGACTCCAAAACACGCGGCTAAGACTTTCGTATAGATTGTGCAGCCTATCTATAAAGATAAAACTCTCAGGGAAATGAAAGTACATCTTATCTCAGCTAATCAGAATATTTTTAACAGTATTGTTTGAGGGGAGGTTTCCTTAGCGTCTTTCACCTTTTCCCCAAACCTGCTCTGTCTGCTCCAGGCGTCCACTGTGTTGAAGTTGTGCAAGAAACCAGATATGAAGGAAGTTGGGGCCTTCGATTTGTCATAGCATGCAAATCCAGCTGTCTCGTTTGCTTGAATGCAAAACATGATGCCGTCCTAGCTTCTTATAGAATGTGTTCTCCCTGGGCGCGGACAGTGTTCTTCAGGGTGGGATGGAAGGCTGTGGTGGGGTCTGTGGGATATGGAAAATTTAATAAGGACCATGGGATTACTGCTTGAAGAAATAATGTTCATGTGTTGAAAAGGCACTGTCAGAATGCCACGGAAGCAGGGCCTGCTGCATGTCTGCAACTTGGCTGTTATTGTTCGGTCTGCACTGCCTGTCCACCGTGGCACTGAAGGGGCTCTACAAACACTTCTCATAATGGCCCAGAAGCCTCCCAAGGGCCTTCGGGGTTAGTTGGGAAGGAATGTAAGTCCAGTACTTGGTCAAGGAAAAAAGGTCTTTTGCAACTTTTCCACACTTCTGAAAGAAGGGTCAGATTTCTGCTCGTGATGAAAGAGTCGCTGCTGTGGACTAGCATCCTTTCACTCCGTGGGGGCCACACTGCGGGTCATGTTCAGATGGGCAACTTCTCCCCCCACTGCTTCCTGGAACGGAGTGCCTCTGCCAGAGATGGTGGGAAGCACCCCCATGCCGGTGGAAGTAGGGGGGTCCTGTGTGCATAGAAAACAGTGATAATTGTAGCAACACTGATATGAAAGTGACATGAGTGTATAATGAGAATTCTGTTATTATTTCAGTTGTGTGAGGCACATTTGAATCCTAGCAATGGGACTCTTCATAAACTATAAATCTGTGAGCCCCGATGTCCTTTTTTAAAAAAGAGGATAAAATACCTATCATATACAATTTTTGTACGTCACACACTAGGCAAATATGTGGATATGTATATATGTATTTGTACGTACAGTAGACTCTCAGTTAACTGACACTCACGGGAATTGGTAGATGCCAGATAAATGTAAGTAGACTCTCGGCAAAATCTCAAGCAACCAACAACATCTCAATTATTTTGCTGGTTGCTGGAGATAGTGCTGGTTTCTTGAGTTCTGGTTAATGGAGAGTCTACTGTACATATTTTTGTATAATTTATGTGTACAAAATGCATAATTTTATGTAAAAGCACATTTATGTATAAATGTGTGTTTTGTGCACATATACACTTTATTAAAATGGATGTCAGCATTTTTGCTGCAAGAATTTCCTTGGAGATTCAGGGACCATTTGAGATTTCAGCTCATGAGACAGGCCAAGTTGTCGATGGGGAAAAGCGTTCCTGGGAAAATCCTTCTCCTCCACCCATTTGGAACTTGGGAGACCCACAGGGTTAAGCTGAGTCAAAAATAGACTTTTTCCCTTACAGCATATCCCTGCCCAGAGTGAACGGTGACCCTAATCTAAACACTCCAGATTCCCAAGCCTTTAGAGGAGCTGCTAGAATGTGACCTAGGGATTCCTGACAGGCTATTACATGATAGATGCTCATGTCATAACGAGCTTTCTGTGTGGTACCCTGGAACCCATCTTCCTTTATTGCACAGTTCTCAGAGCATGGAAGGCTTTCCTTCGCAGAGTCTTGATAGGAGGGGGGCATTCTGAACTCAACAGAGAAATCTGGTCATAGAACCTGGCACAGGTCTGTGCACCTGAAGGAACTGTTTCTAATGGGGACACACTTGACAAAGCACCTTTTGTCCAAGCCAACAGTGAGTGTGGGAGAAATGAGTGCAAATGGTGATAAGTTTATTACATCAAACTTTGATATAACAGATAAATATATTATTGATAATACTGCAACCATGACTCTTAGGAAATGTTTTTGATAACATGACACAAATATTAGTATTACCAACTATCAGTAGAAGTCATTTGCCACAAAGAAAATACGGTTGATTTTGAACAAAGAAAATGGTTATTGGTGTCAGCTATGAGGCCATGTAACTATGTAACCATGTCTATCAACATTTCCTTTCTCAATGAATTATGGGTAAGGTAAATAATTTTAAGGAACCTACATGTAAATGTACTTCAAAAATGATTTGATTATTTATAGTAAAATTAATTTATTACCTATTAAAAAAGAGATTGTATCCAATAAAATTGTATCCAGAAATTCTTCGGATGAGATTTATGATTAGATATTTCAGTCTTCCGAAAGTGAATGAGACAGGTTCTTTCACGTATACATTTATTCCATTTTATTGTTATTACTATTACTATTGTTTTAATAATCAAGATAACTCATTATTTTTTTCTTGGCCAAACAACCTATTTTTTCTCATTGTACAGGTAACTCTTTTTCATAATACATATACTCATTATCTCCCCCTGCACCCCCAATCTTCCCTTTCCCTCTCAATTCTATACAGCGATTATGCACTAGCTGTCTACTATGCTCCATGTGCGATTAAAGTTACTAGGCATACAAAGAGAAAGTACGATGAGTCTCTGATTCTAACCAACTCATACAATTTCTTTTGTTCAAATTGTGGAGGCAATTGAAGTAATCATATACTCTAGTCTAGATGATGTTATCCCCATGGCAAAAATTCTCTTCATGAAAATTAAAGGAGGGATTACCCAAGTGGGTACCCACATGTCAAGCGTTATAACACATGATCTACTGTGGTACAGAAAAGTATTAAGACCTCTTTTGACTATTTTCCTGTCATTAAAAAATTTTAATATACATATTAATATTATGTCATATTATGTGTGTGTGTGTGTGTGTGTGTGTGTGTGTGTGTGTATAATTATTCCAGTAGCATAGTGAGTAATTTATAAATAAATATCTACATCTGCTAGGGATGCATGCACAACAAATTTTATTGATAGGGTATGTGATAATAAACATTTGAGGACTGCTGTTTTAGATTATATTCTCAACAAGGGCAGAGAGCCTCTCCATCTTGTTTGGCCCTCTATGGTGAGGGAAAGTCTGGCACATTAGGGCACTTAAAAAATATTCAGCAAATGAATGAACAAATGAATGAGTAAACCAGAAATGGTTTCCATCTCTTTCCTTCAGAGCTGCTAAATAAAAACTACTTACTCTAATAAACTCATACATGACAATGTGCTATACAGCATATACGAGTCTTTTTAAAAACACTCCTTTATGAAAATACTATTTTTTTCCCTAGATTTGAGTCTAATGGTGGGTCTATGCAGCATGGTATGAGAAGGGAAATCTTCTGGAGGACACAGACTTGTGATTCCTCTAACCACACCTTATGGGTTACTGTGCATGCTGTTTATTTGCTTGGTCTTGAAAATAGCTAACTGTGGAGCCAACACTTGTAAGAATCCAAAAAGGTCATTTCGTCAATCACCATTTTCTTCCTAGGCAGGACAATACAGACAAATACGCTTGTGCTTTACTTTGAACCATCTCTATGTCCACCCGAAGAAACTTATTTAAGTGCTGGAATTTGGGTATACTTTTAAAGATGATGTTTACTTGACCAGGATAAATATGTTAAGTATGAGCTTTTTAGGCTTATTGAATGAGAAGCACTTAATACACTCATTCTTTCTCCTCTTTGTTTAAGTAGAGAGGAGGACATAGGTACCTTTTGTGAATTAATGGAAAGCTCAGAAGTTTAGCAATATAGTCCAAAGGAAATGTTATGCAAAAAAAAAAAAAAAAATCCAAAAACACTAAAAGACCTTGGTGACTAAGGTTCTGATGTTTCATATGCAAATTTGATCCTTTTACCATTTCTACCTTTAGGATTCAAAGAATTCTTTTTACAAACAAATAAAGCATGATTTTGTTATGAGACAAGATAAACACAATGACAAAATAATCTTACATCTATTTAGTATGTGCTTCAGAGTTCATGAAGCGTTTACCACCAGTTATCACATCTCCTACAGCCAGACAGTATATGTTTCCTAATTCAATGGAGAAGAAAGAGGAAATTACAAAAAGTAAGTGACAGAAGCAGGGCCCCACTATTTCTAAGCCCATGATATTTCCTTTACATCAGAACTTCTGTGACTGTAATGTGAATATATCTTCTGGGGGAAACTTGTTAAAACGTACACTCTGATTCAGCAGTTCTGGGGTGGGACCAAGTGTCTGCATTTCTAACAGATTCCCACTTGCTATTTATGCTTTTATCTGTAGATCATACTTTGAGTAGCAAAATTCTGCATTCTAACTTGTTCCTATGTAGTGTGATTAAAGACAGACTTGCGGAATAGCTTTGTGTAGTATGTTTAGGATATTCAGAGCACAGAATTATGTGTTTGTGTGAGTGTGTGTGTGTGTGTGAGAGAGAGAGAGAGAGAGAGAGAGAGAGAGAGAGAGCCTAATACCTGTTTCTTACCTAATAACTACATAATAAATATTTGTTGAGTGGATACACCAGATGCTGGTACAACTACAATTATTATAATGTTGGATTAGTATGTGAGATTGGTGAATGATATGAAACTTGAAAGAAAGTAAATGCATTAGGTTCAGATATTTGCTTGAATGTTACTTATTTGCTTAAGATAATCATTTTGTGGTTAAAGAAATGCATGGAAATTGCAGAGCAGTGTATTTAGCTGGTCTTGACCAATGACTCGCGTGTTTCAAGTAAAAGAGAAAAATGGCTCTAGCTCTAGATGATGCCTCATCTTGTGGCATGTTCCAGAGATGTTTTCCCCCTTCCTGCCAACTTTATTTCATTCAGAAGAGTTATAGTTTGGGTGACTTACGGCTGATAGTGATAGGTGGCCCACTTGTCTTCCCTCCGTTCTATAATTTCTATACGTGGGACTACTGTTTGTTTCAAAGAGATCTCTATGGAAGAACTTTAAAGAGTGGCACTTGAAAAAATCTTCACCCTTCTATAACAGTGAAACACTAGTCTTTGCTTTTGCAAGCAAAATAAATTTTGCCTTTTGGGAAGCAACAAAAAATGTCAACCATCAAATGGGTAAGCTTGTTCTATTAGAATTTCAGTATTGTGTTGTGGTTAAGAAAAGAAACAAAATGGAAAGTCACTAGACAACCTTATTGCTAATTAAAATGTAGATTGACTATTAAGGGGGATGTACAAGATGAACTTGAACAAGTAGGTATTAATTAAATAGTATTTTCTGATTGTATCATTATGAAACAAAACTGTATGTTTATCCAGCTATATTTTCACACCTGCAAACACATATTCATGTATTTAAACAAACATGCAAAGTGCCTTCAATTTCTTAACAATTATACCCTCTAGCCTTTCTGCTGTTAGTAACTCAGAAGCTTCCCTTTCCCTTTTTTTCCTCTTTTTTCTGCTCCCCAAATTTCCTTTTCTGTGCTTCTACTACCATTACCTACTTACCCACTTTCTCTCCTGTCCTTCTCTCCTCATATGTCTCATATTTCCCACTCAACAACTGTTTAACAGGCAATTTGCTCTGGTTTTCTTGTGTGCAGTGGGAGGAGGGAGAGAGAAACTGGTATTGAAGAAATTTGCCCAGCAAATTTCAATGCTCCAGCCAAGGAATAAAACCACTGATTCTAAACACAAGGCAAAGATGTGACTCAAGCTATAAGAAAGATTGGGTTTTGCTGTTGAACCCCAGCCTCCCTTTAAGTTATTGAGGTCCTGGTTATTATGAAAGTAGGTAAGGTGTAGGATAGCAGAGCTCCTGTTCAGTTTGGAGGAAGTGCTTAGAAATTCAAAGTAGAGATCATGCTTGGGTGAACTAAGCCAACCCTGACCTGATCATTCCATTGAATTGAATTGAATTGAACTTCTGTCAAATAGTGGGATAAAAGCTGTTCTTCCAATTTTTCCCCCATTCAGCTGAGCCCGCCTGATACAGCAGTGGACATCAGTGGCCCGCTACTGAGAGGAGTTGGGAGTAGCCAGCAGTACAACCTAGTTTCAAAGAACTGAACATTTTTTGTGTGTCTTGGAAAGAATTGGAGTGTTCCCAATATTTGACTTGTGTCTTCAAGGTCAAATAAATACTCTAGCAGTGGATAAGGTGAGGAACTGACCAGAAGGAGGGTGGGTAGGCCACAGGTCAGAAGCCCTCTTAGCTCCCTCTGGATGGTTCTGGTGGAGACCACTCCATTTGACCTGTCAGCTTCCCCTTTCTCTAACTTTGTCTTCTGACATTCCAGTACATCGGTATCAAAGTATTAGTGAATTAATGTGAATAATCTTTTAGTTGTATGCATGAACCTAAGAAAGCTTTCCACTTGACCTTTGGAAACAACCCTTAGAGAGCAATGTTTCTGAGATTATTCAAAAGCTTTTATTTTCTATGTTGACTTTACTATTATTATTATTAGTTTCAGGTGTATGTTGACTTTTATGTTGCAATTCTCAGAATAAATTTGGGTCCACTAAATTTGCTGTATGAATTTGGCCCACCATGGTCTAAAATTCACATTCAAGCACTAGCAATAAAATGGACCCCAGTTATAGGCACTTAGGATTGGACCCTGAGTTGTCGAACTGGACTTGTCTCATACATGGACTGGCTAAATCACCACAGATTTTGGCAATATCAAGATTTACTTTGGAGTGAGCACAAAATTCTGATCATAGCCCAGAAAATGTCAGGAGGCATTTGCCCCTTAAAGAGAGAGCAAAAAATATGGAGCTTTTGAGTTCATACTGGTACATAGCTTGGTGAAAAAAAAGCCATAATGCACCTATGAGATCCCTAATCATCATATTTATAAAATTGTGCCATCGTTTATCCAATAAATGTTTCTTGAGAGTTCACTTTGTTCCAGGAACTGTGCTTGGTGTTGTGTTTGTAAGTGTAGCACCTCTGATGCTCCTCCACTAAGGGAAACTTGGTCCATTCAGAAACACTTTCAACCAGGAGGACAATTAAGGTTTCTTCAGGGTTAGAAAAGGAAATGTTGAGACTGACATGATTAATGGAATGCGTTTGAGTTTTTCTGGAGCAGATGGTATGGGGGCATCTGTTTGGGGAAAACCCTGGTTGGAAGTCAAGAAGAATGTTTTGTGGTATGAGTTCCCTTGCTATAGTCTCATTTAGTAGTTGGAGCAGAGTTCACATCTGGGACCCCTTTGAGAATTAGCCATTGCAAAAAAAAAAAAAAAAAAAAAAAAAAAAAAAAAAAAAAAAAAAAAAAAAAAAAAAAAAAAAAAAAAAAAAAAAGAAAAAAAAAAAGAAAAAAACCCCAAAACAAAACAGAACAGTGAACCAAGAGGAAACAGAAGTAATATGTATTGAATGGCTTAATCTGATCTCTTGCTGGCCTTCAAAGGAAACTTTATTTGTGAAGGACATGCATGATCATGAAGAAGGGACCCCCATTAGGCAATGCAGAAATAGTGAAAGACTATGTCTGAAGCCTCTGATGCAGGAAAGCTAAGAAACCTGCTCTGTGCCCCACCGGGATATTCTGATGAAGCAGCCTAAAATTCTTCTCTTGATCCTGTGCTCAGTAGAGCACAATTCCTTTCTTTGCTATAAATTAAGATGTATCTGACAAGAAGCTTCCACGTGGAAATGAAAGAGTTAGAACCCTGCAAAACAGAGTTCACGCTCCTTCAGTTTCGTTGGCTTCTTCTTTCTTACCCAGTTCTTTGTTTTGGGGAGGGTTTATGTTTGAATTTCCTGTGAGCTTATGGAGTCAAGGACAAATGAACTATCCTTGAAAGCTAGTAAGGGTGAAAACTAGATAAAGTACACATACCTGTTTCCTCTATTACTTTGTGTTGAGGGTCAGAGTTTGAAAGAATCCTCATGACCTAAAAGAGGGAAGGGAGCCTCATGGAGTCAAGGGAATCCTGGAACTCTTAGAAAATAGGTGCTGTCAATGTGTTTGTGTGTGTGTGACATAAATTGGCTCATACTGTATGTATCTTTATGCAGTTTGTGTCTTTCACCCAATACATTGCAGATATATGAAGGCTGTTGGAAAGTATCCAGCCATGTCATATGAAAAATAGAAGCATTTATGGCTGGATTTTTTCTGGGCAGCCCTCATGTATATAACATACATAAATACACACACACACACACACACACACACAAACACACGCCAACATGTTGGTAATAGCAAATGCTTGATATATAGGTCTTGCTCTGTGCCAGGTACTTTCTAAGCACTTTAGATACTTCAAATTATTTAATATTTTGTACATTCTTTAAAAATCACAAATCGCTTGGTTATTCCCTAATTTTTGGATATTGAAATACTTCTAATATCTTTTTTTGTTGTTGTTGTAGTTGCTATGAACTATGTTGCACCAAATTTCCCTGTGCATGACTTCTTGGGTATTTATGAGTGGTTGCAAAAAAATAAAAAAAGTGTCTGGTACACATCATCTGATAGCAGTGGTTGCCTCTGAGGAGGGGGAGAGGACATGGGTCGAATTGTGGTTGGAGTGGCTTTAGCCTTATATGTAATGCTGCATAAGACTTTCCAAGAAAAAAATGTATTCACATATTCCTTGTGTAATTAAAATAAGCTTTTAGAAATGAATACTGGGCTAGAAGTTTTTAGGTATATAACCTAACTAATCTGATCTTCCCCCCTCCCCCACTTTTAAAATACCACCTGCTGTAAAATCCTGACTATGTGGCCAATGCAAGCAAATGCAATGTTACACGTGCTTTGTAAAATGCTGTATATATTGTAATGACTCTTATTCTAACATAGGCTGGATGTCAGCCATTAATAAAAATACCAGAGAATTCAAAAGAAGTAAATGCACCAGTGACTGCTCCCTAGTTTTGACAAAGATGTCATCTAGTTAAAAAAATTTTTTTAAGTTGTCTTAGTAAAGAATCAATTTGACATGGTAACTGACACATAGTTTTGAAATTCCATAATCACTAAGCATAAATACCAGCTCTCTTATTATTACAATTGTGCTAATTAGAATTAGGTATGCTTTTAAATATTTATGTTGTGTCTAGTATTGCAAACCAATGTAATCTGTAACTCACACTGAAAGTATAGTTTCTGGAGCCTTAGTTCTGTACAGCTGTTATAACTATGTGACCATCCTTCATGTGCAAACATGTAGACACACACATTATCAGAAGGGAGCTGTAAACAAACAAACAAACAAAAAGCAAAGAGGGTGAAATCAAATAGTGTATTTTAAATTGGCATTTGTGTATTGCTGGAAAATTAAGGCATTTATCAGTATATCAATGTTCCATACAGAGGATAACCTTGGGACATTATCAAGCCCTCCCACTCACAAGATACAGCATGCTTTAAATACTCTAGGCAGGGGTTCCCTGGTGGTGTAGTGGCTAGGCTTCAGTGCTCTCAATGCCACAGCCTGGGTTCGATTCCCAGTCAGGGAACAACCCGCCCCCTCAAAACAAAAAAAAAACCTCTAGGCAGAAGACCTTTCAAAAGCAGATCCAATGACAACAGCTGGATAGCCATTTCAATCCTGAGTAAATTTTAGGGATAAAAATTTCTTTCAACAGCTAACTTCTTGAATATAGAAAATGTCCATTTGCTCTATTCTGTTTAAGAATGACCATTTCCATAGCAATCTGCTTTGAGAAAGTCAGATCAATTGGCGCCAGTCCTTACCTTACGTTAATATCACTTGGGGCCATCCATACCATTTGGCAGGTTCTAGGATGAATGTCTCTGTGTAAGGTCATGCTTTGAATATCTCAGAGAGTATTTGTGCACGTGCATGTGCATGCACATGTGTGCACACCCACACCCACACACATGTACACATACCCCTATACCTTTCTATGCTGAGAAAGAACAGCTGTGTGAACTCTCCCTGAAACTTGGCTACTTAGCTTAAGTATTGCCCTGCTTGTTTTCTCAAAGATTTTTCCTCCTAAGTAAGGATTGAGCCAAAACATGAACAGAAATGTTTTATGGCTTGAATATGCCACTCCCTATTGTGCATGTTTATGGTGTCATGGCTTTTTTTTTTTTTTTTTTTTTTTTTTTTTTTTTTTTTTTTTTTTTTTTTTTTTTTTTTTTTTTTTTTTTTAGTTTCTATTGCATATTGATGCTCACTTTAAAGTTCATTGAGCTCTGGAATCTGACTTGTTCAACAGAACTTCTTGAAGTGATGAATGTTCTATAATCTGGGCTGTCCAATACGGTAGTCACTGGGCCTATGTAGTAGTTGAGCATTTGAATGTGGCTAGTGCAAATGAAGAACTGAATTTTTAATTGTTATTTATTTTAATAATTTTCAATTTAACTAGTCATATGTGAGAGTATAGCTATAGACCATTTTTGTTACATTCATACAGAACTAGAGAACCTTTAACATTTTATTGTAGCTTTTCCATGTGAAAACTATCCCTTTGACTCTAGCATTATTTAATTTGCCTTTAAAATTTAAATTCTAATCCTGTTGTCCAGGGTTTATTTTGTCCCTACCTTTTGATTTTTCCTGCTCAGTCTCCATTCTGCCTTCAGCTAGTAGGTATTTTTGGAAACTGACAATTGAAAAATGGTATAATGCTATGAACTAGGAAAATGTACTTAGTTCATGAAGCATATTATGAAAGTTTACGTAGACACAGGCAACAGTACGGTTGTTAACAGAGGGAAAGGGGAGTGGGGACAGTATGAAGAGTGTCAAGGGGGTCAAATATATGGTGATGGAAGGGGACTAGACTTTGGGTGGTGAACACACAATAGAATATACAAGTGATGTATTATAGAATTGCACACCTGGATCTTATATAATATTAATCAATGCTACTCTTATTTTTACACATTTTATAAAAATTAAAGAAACAAAATTTATAGAATGGCTTTTTTCTTAGATTTTTAGTTCTCATGATCAAATTTACTTGGATTGAAAGAAATGATGTCTATTGAATATGTATCTCTCTTTTCTTGGAAATCAGGGAGATTAGAAATTAGTACTCCTCCTCACTCATCTGCAAGGAACTTTGGAGACGTGTGACACATTTCTTCCTGCCTGTCCAGAATTGGGGTGGGCTGGTTTAGTGGTCTCCACACAGCCGTGACTTAGCACATTGTGACAAAGCTCATCTACCCAGGGTTTCCAAGAATGAAATTACTGGTGAGTAAGAACTTCCTGCTGCCCCTTCAGTACTTTTGATTGAATCAGGATGAGCCATGATTATCCAGAAGTGGGTAGAGTGTTGAAGCAATAAACATGCAGGTTGTCTGTGTATCCACCCCATTCTTCACACATGCCGCCTGAGATAGTAGTCCTATAGAAAACCTGCAGCACTCCCAGGCCCTGCTCACAGGTTCCCTTTCTTTACTTAAAGGCCAACCAGGATGAGAACATATCTGATACCGCCTAGATAATTATTGACCAGTTTTAGGATTAACGGTGGAGATTGTATTTTTCTCTTCCTGGTTATGTTTCTCTGATGTAGTTTGCTTATATCTGATGATTTGCACTCTTCGCGATGAGAACCTCAGCGACAGACACAGGTAATTTGGCCGAGCACCCCTGCAACATATATGGCTTTAACATTTTGGAGCATTTCTTTTAAGTCTACCTTTGTGAGTCTGAATGTGCAAGTGAAGGCAGATGTACAAAGTTGTTTAGTGTATTTTTGTATACCTTGCTTTTTGACAGATGTTCTGAGTCGTAAAGATGCCCCATTTGTGACAAAGGGACACTGTGCAAATGTATTTTTATAAATATCTGAATATTCACATAAGATAGCATGTGGGCAGCTTCCTCGTCTGTAGGTGACCATCTCTTTTCCGTGTTCCTGTGTTTTGGTGTTCCCAGCAGAAGTTACCAGGGTGAGACGTCTTTTTTTGTCCAGCATGTCCTCCTCTGCTCCTGGCTCATACTCTTCCCCTAGTCCTCTCTGCCTCGGCAGATACAAGGAGGGTGGACATGACCTCCTGCACCTGGTGCCCACCCTATCACCCTTTTCTCTCGAAATGTGTGAGGGGTGGATCATGAGGAATTACATTGTCAGACCAAAGGAAGTTGCTCAGAAGTATATGTTGAACTAAATGTCCAGTCTCTGACTTTCAAAGGTCGTAGGGGTTTGGGTTATGGGAATGATCTGCTTTCTATTTTCTTGACACTTAATGTGAACTTGCTACCCACTGCCAGCTTCTGAGATGGTCTCCTCAGTATCTAGATATAATTAAAAAAAATATATCAGGACCTTATCAGAATATGTTTTAGGGATTATCTTAATACACAATATTTTGTCCTTATTTACCGTTGCTTTGTGATACAGTATATAATGCTGTTATCTTTCTCTATAGCCAGATTCCATCTGTTGCTCTTTCTCTAACCTCAAAATGTTCTGCCATAGTGGAAAGAAAGTTAGACTCAGCTCTTCTCACTGACTAGTTGTGTGGTGCACTGAAAGGGCTATGCTAGGTGATGACTAAGGTTTCCATTAGCTTCAGGAGTCTGAGATTCTTTTCCTTCCAGAGTCTATGTCTCGCTCCCCACTCCCATCTCAGCCACTTCTCTTTGCCTCTCGTGAGTCATGTCAGATCCCCAGCAGTCCCGGGGTCCTACTTTGGGAAGTAATGCACTTTCAGAAGTCTCAGGAGGGACTCCCTGTGTGTTTAGCAATGTGAATTCATACTGCCAAAAGGTTAACCTTCCAAGACTAGGGGCAGATGGGGGGAAATAGAAGAACAGTGGTTGTACCCTGCCATGAGTGAGGTGTTCAATCACACAGGTTTCCAGTCAGATTTTTAGAAATCTGCATCACAAAAATCACCTGGGTGTCATGCCCAGAGGAACTCTGGGTTAATGTGTGGTGAACAGAAATATCAAGTTTATGCCTATAGGGTAGTTTTCATTGGCATGAACTTAAGCAGAGAAAAAAATGGCCTTGGCAGTGTTAATTTTTTTTATGGGAAGTTGCAGGATAGCTGATTTTGGAATGTTAGCAGCACTGTTGCAGAACTAAAAATGCTACCCTGAGACATTTTAAAAGAGCAATAAATATCTGGTTTTAAAACACAGACATTAAAAAAATTATAAACTTGGAAAGTCTTTTTTTTTGGTTGTTGTTGTTGTTTTAACTTTGGAGTGTTAAAACTGTCTTTTCCTTCCCTGATTTTTTCAATAAGCAGCTGTTTGGTTTGGTCATTTAGTGATTATTTGACTGCTTTGACATTGGGACATTCAGGCTTTAACAAAAGGATATCTGATGATTAGACTGTGTCCCCTTATCAAGACAATTGGCTTCACAGTGTGAAGACAGGCTGCACTCAGGTTGGGGCTGCCCATCTTCTATGTGATGTGTGAGGGACAGTCCTCTGATGTGGAGGGAGTGGCTCTCAAGGAGGGTGACCATCATTTCCAGACTGGTATTGTGTGAGTTTGGTGCACATTCAGGAAGCAACAGCAAGCCCAGTGGCACTTGGAGATCGCTGTCTTATGAGATTGACTCCTATTGGAGAAGTGAGACCAGTCCCTGCTGCTGTCTACATGCCCAGGGGTTCTTAGGCCTGGAAGGGCACAGCTCACACTCACATGTGGCCAAGAAGGACTCAACTTCTTGTCATCACTTTTAAAACATACAAACGGGACTGGAAAAATACTTAGAAATTGAAAAAATTTCACTCTTCAGAAAATTTCGCTTGACTCTCCCTAATTAAATTTATTGTGGTTTCAATGTTTTCTTGCTTAATATTTTACCATAAATGTAGACTTACATTTTTGTATTAGCTTTCTAATTATTATTGTAGTTGTAAGTATGTCTATTCATGTACTATAATTTACTTACATTTCCCACTATTATTAGTTTTTTGCATGATTTATTTTGTTATGAAATATAACACCACCATGAATAAATTAATGAATGTAGCTTTTACCTGTCATTGATATGTAGTTAAGGAGAATTTCCAACAATAGAATTATCAAGACCAAGAGTGTAAACACCTTAATATTTTTATACATATTATAAAATTTTTTCCCTTGCTTTCTAAAAGTTTTCAAAACTTCCAGCATATGAGTGTTCTTAGTTGAACTGAGTTTAATATTTAACTATATATTTTAAAACATAAACTTAAAAATGAGATATATAAATCATATAAATTGTATATATGCATATATACAGATATAACATGGAGGCTTGAAATTTCCTTGTGATAAATTTCAATTATCTGAGAAAGCGAGCAATTTGTTTAGATACTGAGGATTTTTTTTCTCTTATATTTTATTCCTCTTCTCTCTCTATTATATTTTTTATAAATTTGA
This sequence comes from Lyroderma lyra, assembly GCA_004026885.1. Taxonomy (NCBI): domain Eukaryota; kingdom Metazoa; phylum Chordata; class Mammalia; order Chiroptera; family Megadermatidae; genus Lyroderma; species Lyroderma lyra. The sequence continues at coordinate 574,462 of PVJL010000007.1, read as the reverse complement.
CATAGGTAGCTAGCTAGCTAGATGCCAGTCTTTGGTATAGCCCAAAGATGTGCATGTAGCTAGCTACCTAAGTCATATTTATAAACACTTAGCATTTATTGCCCAGATTCTGATATAGACACCAGGCCAGAACATTGTCCTTTTCCAACTGGGAATCAATGGGTTTGTATTGTCCCTTCTATTGGGCTTGAATGTGTACAGTGCAATGATTCCTTTTTTAATGACTACTAGGAAAATACACACAGTACCAATGCTGTCAGCCAAGTGAGTGTGAATTAAAAAATACATATCTTGTGAAGGCAAGATTTAGACACAAATATTTCTGAATTCACTTAATGGCAAGTTATATAATAATAAAAGGCTATTCTGTTTTTGAAAGTCCAGGTAAAACTGAGGAAACCAAAAATGTTCATGTAACTAAAAAGAGCACCAAAGAACTGAAATAGCTTGAGATGTCAGAGAAGGCTTAGACGATTTGAGAACCTACTTTAGAAATATTTGGAAGCCAGGGACAAATGATACCTTCATTTTCCTGCCATTAAGTGAGGTTAGATGAAGAATTCCTCTGACAGCATGATCAGGATATTTACTGAGAAGGATGCCAAAACATTAGGAAACATGTTCTAATTTGGCAAGAGATGGGCTGGAATGCAGTGGTGTTTTCTGCCACAGTAAACCTGTAAAACGTAGTGATAGTTTTTGTTCTGCAGACAGACCATGAGTGTGCTTTGAGTTCATGTAACCAAGTTCAGTGCATTTTAACCAGACCATTTTGTCCACATCATATTTAGAATTTGTTAGCAAGGAGAGTTTTCTAGTAGGTGACTTCTATCACAAGCAATTGATCAGCTGATATTTTTCTTTGTAAAGCTGGATACAAAGATACAGGATAGAGAAGTAAGCAGTAGTTTTCAAAGAGTTGGAAACTTGTCCTGGTGGTTCCAGCCCTCATTTAATCATTAACTTAACGTTTTACCTTGGGTAGACAGAGAATTCAACGAATTCTCCATGACTGAAAGAGTATTAACCTAGAAAAGGAGGCCAGCACCGTAATGGCAGCCTGACCACTGAGGAATAGCATTAGAACATGAAAGTAAGCCCGTGGAAAAAGGGCTTTGTGCACACTGAGAGTCATACCATTCACAGATGCAAGGTGGTATTCAAAACCTGGATATGATAAGGTGCATATGTCCTCTGTGCCTTAAAGAGCTCCTTGGCAATTAGCCTCTTGGTCTAATAATTCCAGACCTGACTAGCTGCTATTTACCCATTAAATCCACTTAGTAAGTAGAAAGAAACTGTGTCTTTCACCTCTGCATCCTCCTTCCTGCCTGAAAACTTTAAACAACATTGGGTGTGTGGTAAATGGTGCATTTTAATAAATGTTTTGTAAAGGCCAATTATTCAGTCAATATTGAGTTGTGTGATAGGAAATACGGCTGCTTAGCTACAGGGAAGATGTCTACATACTATTGGCATCTGGTGGGTAATGTTCTTAAACGGCCTGGCCTTCCTCCAAACTTTGATTATTCATAAATCTGTTGAGTGTGGTAAGTTGCCCTATTAGCGTTTAATCTTTTATTGAAGCAAACTCAGGAGGCTGAAATCTATTTGCTTTAGCAAGCTTGTTCACTGATAAATGTGTGATTTAAAATTTTCCTTTTGTGAATTCCTCAGTGTAAGAAAAACACAGCTGGGCATAGCACAGATCATATTTATCTTTTCATTAACTAAAGTACAAAAAGATAGTATCCTTGGAGGTTTATACAGAGGGATTGCTAAAGAACAGTCCTCCTCCTGTTTGCAAACCCACTTGAGAAAAGCTTTCCAAACAAGTATTTGAGATACTTGTGAGAAAAGCTAGTTGAATGGTCGAAAGAAGACCAAGTGAATGTGTATAAAGTGGTTGGATTTCAGATAACATTTTCCCCCGAGTGCTCAGATTGGTTAAATATTAAAGAAAGAGAGATAATGACACTGTTTATCGCCATAAACTTAGACATATATCTTTTTTTACAAGGTTGGTATGAAAAGCATATCAAAGATTTTCCATCCCAGATGATTAAGTTTCCGTGTGGTGCAGGGCACTGTAAGTAGAGGAAGATTGCCTGGATGTTAACTGCCGGGTAGGGACGTGGAAACTTCGTATAGACTTTATAAAAGATACAACTTCTTTGCTTCTTGTGAATAACACAATAAACTAGTTGACTGCCATTGTAGAATTGTTAAAATATGCATACAATTAAAATTTTCAGCATTATTCTCTCTGCTAGAAGGAAGATTATTAAAAATTCTCTGAGAGATTTTGGTGGTACTTATTTTCAATGTGCACTAAATCAGGTCATTAGGGGAAATCTTCCAGAATGAAATAAATGATTTCTGGTTTATGTGTGTTAATAATACAATCTTCATTTGGGAGAGGAAGATGAAGTTATATAGGAGTCTTTCTCCCTCATTCCCCACATCGCTGGCTCATGAAGGTCGTTTATTTCTGTTTCTATAGCTCCTAAAACCCCTGGCAAAAATGGCATGTACACCATAGGTGACTAATAATGACAGGTTGATTTGTGTACCCTTGCTGACCGGTTGGGCTCTGCAAAAATGGACTACGCTAGGGATATGTCTTCCGTCATATTTCCCAGTGCACCCTAGAAGTACTCAAGAATGGATAGAGGATAGGGAGAATAGAGAAGGGAGGCTCCTTTTAAACCAAATACAGCATAGCTCCAATCACCTTGAGCTCAACTCCGACCCAGGATTACTCAAAATAGGCTAATATTCCATCATATGAGTCAGACACAGCTTGCGCCAGGGGCGATCTCTTCCCTGTGGCCCACCCCCCAGATCTCATAGGTTTCTTTCCTAATTGGAGCTAAAAGCAGGTAAAAGGCAGTTCTTTCCTGCTTGATTTACCTGTTCTGGTCAGAGTCTCTGAGAGTCAGGTCCGATCCTTTTCTGTTAGTGATGGCATTTATTAAAACATTAGCTTACTTTAAATAAAACTTGTGCAAACTGTCATAGGCTGTTTTGGGGCCTTCGGATTTCTAACTATTTGTCCCTCTTATTCTTCTTGTATTTTAAAATTCACCTACCTATTATCCAGTATTTTTCTCATTTACATGGGAATTTAAGAAGGATATTGGAAGAGTAGAGCTGGGCAGTTACGAATCACAGTTAGTTAAATAGAGATGTTTCCTTAAGATCATTTAGCCCAACTCACTTAGTTCATAGGGAAGAGAAGTGAGGCCATGAGATGCGGAGAGCTTTTCAAGGGCAACACAGTTCATGGAAGGACAAAGACTAGAAACAAGGCCTCAAGAGAGTGTTTTTTCAAATTCTCTGTTTTATCTGTGTAAGTGACAGAGACTCCCAAATCAGTGGCTTAAAATTAAAATAAGCGTGAAGACCATCAGCCAGCCCCTGGGGCAGCAGCTTCATAGTGTCACCAGGAACCCTAGATCCCTCTAACTTCCTGCTATATTATTATAAAGTGTGACCTTCATCCTCACATTCTCAAGATGATTGCGAAGTGCTAGCCTTCTAGCCTCCAGTGCACACTCTAAGCAAAGAGCTAAGAACAGGAAAGAATGGTATGAACCAGTAAGTCAGCTCCCCTTGAAGGGCCTTTCTGGAAGTCCACATTCCAGTGACAACTGCTTAAATGTAATTTATTAGGACTAGGCGAGCTGCAAGTCAAGCTGGGAAATGTAGTCCTTCCCTTCCTTTCTTTTCCCTTCCCTTCCTTCATCTCTCTCTCCCTCCCTCCCTCCCTCTCTCTCTCTCTCTCTCTCTCTCTCTCTCTCTCATTCTCCCCCTCCCTCCATTTAATGCCCAAATATCACCGGACCTATTATTGGGGAGGTAAAAAAAGAAGAATTGATATTGGGTTGATAACTTCTTGTGTCTGCACCCCCATATTTTATATTAAGTAATTAAGGTTCAGAATCATAATATTTTACAGTATTTTTTCTTCAATAATATTTCCTCAAGTTGTCAGTATGAAATGACCAAATACAATGTGGGACTACAAATTCTTGTTGCTTCATGTGAATGAAACAATGGGAGGAAATCTTAAGAACTGTCATCTCTGAATTTTATGCTGCCTTCCCATGTTCAGTAAGCTGCTGCTTCCATTGTTTCCATTGCTTTGAAAATGAGCCGGGCCACGGCTCCCAGTGTTGATGTCACCTAAGGATGCTTCGTAGATAATTGATGAAAATTCTTTACATATTTAGAAGTAAATAGCAAATAATTTGCCTACTTCACCTTGCATATTTAATGGGTACACAATTTTCAAAAGCCTGAAATTGCAGCCTATGTTATGGAATTTAGGACCATGACTAACAATGACAGAATTTCACAGGTTTTATGAGAGGAGGTAAGTGTACTCACACATAACTTCACCAGCTGATGCATTGTGGGCATTGCTGAGGAGGATTTCTTTGCCAATATCTCATTAGTCATGAGATTTATGGTGCTGTCTGGCTATGGATTTGTTTCTAACTAAGGTTAGTTTCCTTTGTTGAGTTAATTCCTTTTATTTATGTTGATTTAAATGTAAGATAATTATTTAGAGTAAGAAATTACTAAGGTGAAAACCCTCAATGACAGACTGGCTTCCATGTTACCTCTTAACTAACACACTCTATATCGAGTGTTTGTTCCTGGCAGGGTACAAGTGAGAGACTTCTGGAGACATCAAGAAGATTTTAAGAAGCAATAATGCTGGAAGACTCTCATACCCAGAAATCCATTCAAATCACTGTGTCACTTAAATAAGGAATGGCTTTATAGCCTAGTGCTACTACGTGCTAGCCACTGACTACCACCATAGAACTCTCGGTCCTAGAGAAGGAAATAATTGTGGAGAATTAGAATCTGATATGTTACTTGGTATGCATGGGGCAATGTACTCAATAATAGGGGTAGAACTAGGCTGACCAGATGCACTATTTTAAACAGGACATAAAAAAATGGTACTGTTTTGTTTCAGACGGTACATATGGTCAACTTGGTCTCACTGAGCTAAATTCAAGGTGTCAGAAGGTGACCACATGTAATGTTTGAAACGGGACAGTACTGTTGTTTTCTGTCATATTTAAAATGATACCTCTAGTCAGCCTAGGTGGAACCCATCCAGTCCCGTTAGATCTTTCCTGAAGTATTGACTTGATATGCATTAACTTACCATTTTAGTCTTCTACTGGTAATCCTTTGCACCCAGGGCTGACCAAGGACCCGTAAATTCCCAGTTCTCTGATGTCACATGCCCCTTCACTCCAAATCTCTAGGCTGAAAAGGACCTAATGACAAGGCTTATCAACCAGAACCTTCCAAAAATTACTACTGTGTCAAATTCCAAACTGTCACGTTTTTGAAAATTGGGTCTGTACAGAGCTACAATTTAGAGACACTAACTAATATTTATAAGATAGTAGAGCTTCTTAAGTGTATTTTACCAGATAATTGTATAGTCTGGCTATTGAGCAAGAATATTGCAAATACTATATTGTTTTTCAAATAACAGAGCTTCTCCAGAGCCCATCTCTGTGCACGCGCATAGCATGTACAGCCAGCCCTCTGTCTGGAGTCCATCGTGCTTGGCTGCCGTATCTTATCAGTGCAGAGCCCTACGAAGAGGATCCTATATATTAGCCACAACGTGACCTGTGTTGGCAGGATCAGCCCCAGCAATTATCCGACTGGTGGCACAGTGATTTAGAATGAACAGATTGAGGATGTCATTATTTACCATATATCACAGCTCAGGATAAGGTTAACAAAGATCTTCCCCCAAATTGGGGTTGATTTATATATCAAATATATTGGCAACTGGGTGTTCTTTAACTACTTTCTGTTTTGCTGCTGTGTAAGCAGATCCTAATTGGGAGAGATCCTGCCAGTTCTAACTCCTGACTAATGTAACTACTCAAAACAACAGTTAGCCCTGAGCCCAGTCCCCAGCCAGGGTCCTGGTGGGAGTCCATGGGAATAATCTCCTTCCCTTGGCAGCCGCCTAAGCAGCCGTCTGTGGAAAAGATGAGAGTGGATCTCATAGTACATTAGGTTTAAATCTCACTCTTTACGTAGAAATCTCTAAAACCTTGTGTTAAATAAATAAATTAAGCCAGGATAGTGTGTGGTGATTTGGACATTGTATTTGAGCAGAGCTACATCCCGTAGTGCAAGAGGAGGTGATGAGGCAGGAGAAATGGCCTCTAATTATCTGTGTGTCTCAGATAAGTTACTTAACTGCTTTGGGTCTGATTCCTTATCTACTTTACAAGGGTTTTGGATTAGATGACTTCTAAGGCCCCTTCCCTTTTAATATTCTGTGATTTCATATGGACTCTAGATGGTTTCAGAAATGCAATCATAGTTTTACTGGATACTTGGCTATTTTTAAATATATTGATTTTTTATTTATAGCAGCAGTATTTACAAAAAGCACTTAAGGTGGCTTGTAATTAAAATACAGGTTCAAACCGCCGCTCCCCCCAAATAAAGAAAAAGACAGCTAACATAAGATACTAAAAGAAGGGAGAAAGCAGTATATTTAATGACCAATTCTGAAGAGAGCTGTAAAATAGTACAGACCCTGTCTCTGAGCTTCCCAGCAGCCAAGGCAAAGAGGTAACAAAAGCAAGTTATGGAAGAGAACATGACGTCTGGTGTTTATTTTCCCATGTGGCGTGTTAGATTTAAATTTTCCCCAGGGATTTACAAGTTACGTATATCATACTATTTGGTACAGTCTACTTAGATTTCAGGTTTTAATTCTAAGGCTATCAATTCTGGACCTAGAATACCTAACATCTGAATCTCTCCTGGGTGGCGTGATCAGATTCCTATTCAATCTATTAATTAATAGCATAGTTTATTTTCTTGTGTCTATATTGACTTTAACTATTGGCCTGAGGCATACTTATGTTTTTTCCACATGGAATAAAAATTAATTTTCATTTATTATCTTTCTACCAACATACAGTGAAATTTGATATATTTGAAAGAAGCAAAAATAATTTTACTTAATAATAAAGCTTTCAATGAGAGTGTAGGCCTTGTACTCATAGTTCCTCATTTCCCTAATTCCTTCATTCCAAACAGGGGAAAGATATTATTATGCAAGCAAATGGGTCTTGTTTTCAAGCTATTATAAGCAATCTTTATTAACCTTTGATAGTCTAACCTCTATTTACTTTAAGACAGTAAACTTAAATACTTAATATTTCATTTATAAAATTAATTGGGATTTTTCAACTATTCTATGTATAAGCATAAGGACTTTTAGAAATAGACTCTGTGTGTGTGTGTGTGTGTGTGTGTAGTGAAGAATGTGCTCTATAGATGATTTAAAGAGAGATTTAGACATAGGGGTGCTTACTCTGTCAATTTTCAGTGGCAGGACTTTAATACATTCTATCTTGAAGAAGAGGTAACAAATAGCTAATATGAGGCCAGCTCATTACTTGAGAGCAGTGCATGGGACTTCTTGTTTTGGATCAGGAGAAAAGACAGGAGAACATATTGGGGGAAGAAGCAGCTAAACTGGGGTAAAGGAGTGATTGTGCTCAATTCTGCCCCCAGTCCTTGCAGAGGTGGTAGCAACCTGGTCCATCTTTAATGTCACTCTTTGTGTCATATAAAAACTGTGTCTCTTTGGGGCAAAAACAAAGCAAATTCATGTTTCTGTCACTGTATTAATCCCAGTAATTAATATCAGTTGCCTCAATGGACAAATCCCCAAATCTCATGGGCTAACACAACAATACTACATGTCTTGTTCAATCAATGTTCAGTACTGGTTGGTGGAGGGTTTTCTCCAGAAATGGGCTTGAGTATCATTGTGATACTACCACTTCACACAAAGCTTCTAAATGCACCTTGTGAGGGGAAGAGAGTGTTGGAGAAGAATCATGGACCCTAAAGTGGTCAGACTGAATTGCCCCATCACCTTGGTTTGCATCCCATTTGTCAAACTTAGTCACATGACTCTAGCTCAATGCAAGCACAGCTGGGGAATGAGAGGATTAAATGTAGGAACTGATATGGTATGGGAAAATTGGAGACATTTTCCTTGCTATCTGAGAAGCATCTTATGTAACATAAAATTGATTCTCATGATGAGTCAGAAAGGGCTTCTTAGAGGAAGCATTTGAGCTTTTCCTTCTGGGTGGAAGTTTGATCAGGAAGGGCATGTTAGGCACAAGGGCCTATTCTCCTGTTGTAACAATGAAATACCACAATACATGTCAGTATTCTGTGAAGTAAAGGTGTATTGTTATTATTAAAATGCTTCTGGTCAGCAGCAGTCCTTAGGCAGGAGTAGCCAAGATTTACTATTTTTAAAATTTAGGATGTTGCTATGAGAAGTCAGAATGGAAGCCCCTAGGAGCAGCGTTTCTCCTCTTATTAATAAGTATTAATCCTGTCTTATCTCTCTCAGAAGCTCTCAGACTTATTCCAAGCACCTAGATCAGGGCCTGGCACAATGTAGACATCCCATAAACATTTCATGAACAAATAACAGAACTTGCAAAGGACCCACCCCAGTGTGTCTGTTTCCAGGGATACTTGACGCTACTAACACTCTCTCTTCACAGTCCTTTGACACCTTCGTGAAGTGTTCAGCCAGTATTTTAAAAAGGAATGTGTTCTTCTGCTTTTTTGTTTGAGGATAAAACCATGAAGGTGGACCATGCCCAGCAAATGGTTAGAACCACAGATACTGCACGACTGATAGGTACATGCTCCTTTGTAAGTTTCTTAATCTGCAACATGCATTTAGAAGAAAGAAACCTAAATGGATGATCTGCAGAAAACTTTGAATATCTTACATCAATAATTTGACCCAGTACACAATTAGTCAATAAACAATGTTCCATGCACATAAAATTTGCTATTAAGTAAAAGCCAAAGAAAAATAATTTAGATTAATTTAAAAAGCAAAACAAGAAAAAAAGAGTATTTTTGTCTTATAGAACATCTTTTTGTCTGTTACAATAACATAAAATTACATTTATTTAACTTTATTTAAGAACTAATATTTCAGACAGAAGCTGCTAAAATTTATGCTATTTGTAAAGAAAACAGTGAGAGGAAATGCTATTATGCAACTAGGATCCCAAAGGGAATGAACAAACTACTTAGGGAAAAAAGTTGTCTATGATCATGAAATGTTTTTCATTGTTTCTTTCTCATATCTTTAGAATCATTAGAACTAATCTCCAATGAATACACTGAATTCTGACACACAATAATTGCCATCTTTTTACTAGTGATTTCTTAAGCATCAATCCTAAGTATGACTAAATAGCTTAAAATAGTCAGAGGCAATATTTATTAGCAAGTGACAACTAAATCTGTTTTTCCTGTCTGCAAGAAACTTTAAGAATAAGTATTAATCCTGTCTTATTTCTCTCAGAAGCTCTTGTATTGACCAACAAATAGAAAACCCTGGATTTTGCTTCAGCATATATCATCATTCTTGACAAGTGCAGAAACTGAAAAGTAGGGAAAACATAGCTCAGTGTATAACTATTTTAGCAGACTTTGATCATGCTGGAGTATGGGCAGTGAATAGAGACTGATAAACTCATATAGTTCTTTGCCATGAAGGCTACTTCAGCGTGAAGCCAAAAAAATGAGAGGGGCAGGCTTGCTTTTCGCAGATTTAACCAAGAACAATGACACCATTTGCAACCGGAGTGCAGAGCCAAAAAAAAAAAAATATCATTGCCAGCATGCCAATGTATACTCCCTAGAGAATAAGTGGAAAATGAGAAACGCCTGTCAGAGATTAAGTTCTATTTCTAATGGAAATACAGAGCAGACTGATGTCTTTTTAATGAAAATGAATATATCACAGCAGATGAGTTTTATTTGTTAGTTTCACCATGAGTTCTTTAGAACTCCGGTCACTGGGTATTCTTTTTAAAAGGCAAATTTTAGAATGTGATCAGCAAGTTTAGCCAATTTTAGAACCAATATAAATGAAACATTTAGTGGACCAAATGTCAAGGAATCCAATACTATCTAAAAACAAAAGGACATAAACCTGTTAGTACCAACTAATAAAAAAATCCTCAGTTTATACCTGCTTGCAGTCATAATAGGTAACATTTAAATAATTACTTTGTGTTAGTCACTATTCTAAGCACTTCACACGCATAGATCCATTAAACTTTCAAAAGAACCCATTTCACAGGGGAGGACACTGAGGCATGAAGAAATTAAGTAACTTGTCTGAGGTCATACAACTTGTAAACTGCTGAGGTTTGAACCCATGCTTTCAGTCTCCAGAGGCCATGCACTTACCCAATACACCACCCCGCTTTTAGTGAACGTATTTTTCATCAAACACTTTTAATCATTATGCCCTGGACTCAAGTAGGCCCTTCATTGAAAAATAGAAGGTATTTTGAAGGAAAGGAATGAAAAAGTCATGATTACAACAGAACTAAAAAACAAACAAGCAAACAAATGAAACACTGTAAGCATAGCATTTGAAGATGTTATCAGGACTGGTCTTTAAGCTAGTCATATTGGGTAACATAAAATTTCAGTGACAACCTTAAACATGTAGGAAAAAGAGATTGAACCATGGAGAGCTGAAAAGTGGTAGTTATTCGAACAGCCCCAGTTATTTCTCCAAGAGAAAGCAGGCAGCAGTTCAGAAAAAAACAAGAAAGTACAGGACACTTTTCCCTCTTATCTTGGCTTCTGTCTTGGCTTTCTTGATCACATAGTGCTACCATTAAATATGACACAACTTGTTAAGACAGACTTTGATAAAAGACACTGTCAGTCATAGTACCTCAGTATTTCAACTTAGAGTTTTATATACTCCTAGTAGATAGAGTCAGAGATTTGGGATCCCGGACCCTAGACACCACATTGTCAGTGTTCAGTGTGTTTTCAGTCCCATCTGTAAAATAAGAATGCTAAAACGGCTACTTTAATTGGGGTTATTTTAAGTGTTAAATGATATTAGACATGTGAATGCAGCGTGAAGGTACTTTTAACTGAATACAGGTAATAGTTGATACTATTAATCTTAAATACATCCCTGTGACTTGATAGTTTTCAGAATTCTTTGGGGACAGTGGGGGTACTTAGATTCTTTGTAACAAAAATTTTTTAGAAAGATTTTTATTAAAATGAAGCTAACATACAGTATATATTAGTTTTCAGGGATATACCATAGTATATCCAAACAACAACAGTCAAAAACAAAAACAAAACAAAAAAACCAAAAGTAGCCATAACAATAAACTCAAAAGCACAACGGTTAGAGAAGGGAGCCAAGAAGGATTTGGTGAAGGGGTTGGAGAAGTAGAGGTTATTCCATGGTCTAGCATAGCAATGAACTCAGCAGAATTTCGAAGGAGAACATTAATGGAGTATCAATGGATTTATCTTTTTTTAATGAGCACCTGGAAATAATCTATGACTTGGGCAAGTGGTCTCACTTCCCTGGGCTTCAATTTAAAAACTGTGAGGAAAGGGTGATTGTAAGTAAATAAACTCTAAAGTACCTTCTAGCTCTATACTCTGGTTTTTAAAATTTTTCTGTGATTCTATCTCAATGTATTTGTCATGAGATTTCTGAAATCTACTTTTTCTTTTAATGCATTACCTCTACTTACACATGGTAGTTGCCTTCTTATGAAATAAGCTATCAAGATAGGTGTGTATCAAAATACAATATATAGGTTACATCTCTAAAGAAAGTATGAAGGAATTATCCACACAATTCAGGCTGTTCCTCCACAGCTCGCTGGTTTTACTTGATGGTTGAGAAAAAGCCAAAATATTATGTGACAGAAGGAAAATAGGAAAAGGGAAAGGAGTAAACTTAATTATCCAAAGTCTTTCTCTAGAGAAGTAATCATTTCACCCAACTTGGCTGAGTTGCCATGGCACCAGAATCGGAAGAATTAGAATCTAAAAATTGCACAAAAATTGGTCTACACAGAGTTCGGGGATTTTCTTCAATGATGCCTTGAATAAAACCCTGAAGATTAAATAGTTGACTAGCCTCAGTCTGATACAGCCTAGAATAAACTATGACACCAACATAAATATAGAGTGGTAACAGGAGATTGATCAACTTTGGTAGAGAATTTCAGCTTTGATGCCAGAAATTCAAAATTATCCTGGCTGAGGAGAAGGATACACTTAATGTTTTCTGGAAGAAACATGCAAATTACCTCATTCTTAAACATTCCCTAAAGGCCATTATTATTTTTTTTATCCCATTCCCAAGTATTACTCACAAAGTGGAAAGGGATGGCCCATTTCTTAAAATGCTCTTGACACTCTTTGGTGTTTATAATGTACATTGTAGCTTTAGCTGGGGTCCAGGCACATTTGTACCAGGCTCTTCATATTTTTCAGCTAGCTTTCTTTTCTTTTCTTTTCTTTTCTTTTTTTTTCTTTCTTTCTTTCTTTTCTTTCTTTCTTTCTTCCTTCCTTTCTTTCTTTCTTTCTTTCTTTCTTTCTCCTTTCCTTCTCCGTCTCCCCCTCTTCTCCCCTTCCCTTCCTTTATCCCTTATTTTCTTTCTTCTTTTCATCATGGATATTATTGGAATTTATATTTTTAAACCAGCTATAACATCTTTAAAAATCAAGATCTCATTTTTGGACCACTTACAAGTTATTCTTGCCATCTCCCTTGGAAGCCTGCTGGGAAGCTATCTCTGTTCAGCTTCAGCTCTTGCTGACCTAGGGCTTATTTCAGGAGAACCAGCATCTTAACATCTGGGAAGATATCCTTAAGCCTGCTCTGCTAGGACTGGGACGCTGAAAAGTCTGTGTTATTGAATCTGCTTTTTTTTTTTTTCTTACATTCTCTCAATAAAAGTCATGGCCTTCATAACACTTAATTTCTTGAAATCACTGTTATACATAATTGATCTAAGACAGAATTATATCTTGGTGCTGGAATATCTATGCAGTAAGATTATTTTTATTTCAGGATAACATATATTACCTTGAATTTTAAGTTCTGTAGAACAGGCAATGTATTTGTTTAGAGGGCAGGACCATTAAAGTCAACTATTTCTTTTCTTGCTTGAATTGGATAAAATTGTAATATATCCTTTACGTCACAGTAGCACCCTGGTGGTTATCATATTGCACTAGTTACATGAGTTTTCAGGGAACATTATACAGTATATACTGCCTCCAGTAAATACACCAGTCATGCTTATGGTTACATCGTCAGCGCCAGGAAATTTAGGATGACATTCCCTGCAGGTTAGTAATTCTACCCATTATTTATATTGGTTTGATTTGAAACGAGACGAGGCTAAGTATTTGAAGAGTTTTTCTGAGAGAATTCTAGGAAAAAAAGTAGAGAATGAATATTTTAAATGTGTTAAATATCTTGAGATTTTTGTTTTTTGAGATCACCCAAATTCTGGGAAAAAGCCAAACCATTGAAAAAGTCAAGAGAGGGCTTACTCTGAACATAAGATACAAACATGTTTTGTCTATAAATTGAAACCACTCAATAAATAAAAATCTGTCGTGGGTGTATACTTAACAGTCTGCTCCAGGGAAACAAAATTTTCCTAATTCCTAAAAAAATGGAGAAAAAAAATTAGTAATGAGGCTGTGACAGAGGAGCTGAAGCAGATGTGGAAATTGTGGAACATCATCTTGGCAGTCGAAGTAGCCTCACCAGCTGGATGTCTTCTGAAAGTGGGAATTTATCATATTTTAGCCACAATACAGGAGTTAGTACTTGAAAATGGTTGTCAGAACAGCACAGGATTTTGATGGAAATACTAGATGATTGTAATGAATTTGACAAATAGAGTCTGTGCTACCATGATGAACTAAGTTCAGATTATTTTGAGCTTCTAAGATAGCATCTTACTTCCAAGGAGATCAAAGTATTTCACGTCTTCTAGCTTATTTACTTCAGGAGGAAATAAACAAACAAACAAAAATAAAGAGGCTGATAATTGAGACGTCCCCTAGCCACACCATTTTGTTTTGTTCAATAATCTATACTTACCTAGGTTTTCCCTATGAGAGCATCCCTATTCCTAGTGGTCAGGAAAACAATACAAACACACAGAAAAACTGAAATCTGCAAGTTTATTTGTTCCTTTTTTGTTAGTTTAGGGATGGTGTCTGATCAGGAAGCATTGCATGGGCTTCTAATTTATAAAAGGGATACTACTTAGTTCACAAGATTGGTCTGTTAATTAAATGAGGTACTGTGTGGATTTTGGGTCCCAGGCACTTAGTGGATATCAGCTTTCCTTTCTCTTCCAATGAAAGCTGTTTGCTTCTCTTTCAATTACGGATAAAAACATTGCAAGTCACATGAAGAGACAGTAGCTGTGTGACTATGGGCAAGTTACCTAAACTTGAACAACCTGGATTATCAGGGAAGTCAAATAGGTTTCAATTCTCATGCATCCTTTCCTTTTATAGCTCTCTGATCCTTTGAAATATTTTCAAAGCTGTGGTATGGCTCCTGGGCGGCTATCAGCACTACCAGCCATGCATTGTGAGGAGAGGACACTTTTGGGTCCCAGGTTTGCAATTCCTGGACTAGATGAACTCCAAGATGACATGTAGACCTATCATTCTGCCCTCTTGTTTGCATCATCAATCAGTTCTTCTTTGTCCACTTCCATCTTTTTTTTTATTGCCCTTAAAACATTCTCAGTCTTCTGGAGTATTTTCCAAAATTTTTTTTTCTCATTTTCCTTATGACACCTGATAGATATTTCTTTCCCTTTTTCTACTTTATGTGAGAAATTATCTGAAAATAATATTATCACATTTATCAAGACCAGAACTTGTTGAAAACAATGTCAGTTATTTAACATCAAAAGTCAGGAAAGTATAATTCAATGTGTTTTCTTAATATAAAAAATAGAAATGAAATGCACAAAAAACATTTTGTTCCTGATAGAATAGACTGTTAAGGTGATAATGCCACTAAATTTAAGCTTCAAGGGGGAAGAACTTTTATAGTGAAGAGTGCCTGAAACCAAGTAGATGCTTTCTAGCTAGCACTTGTTGAATGAATGAATGAGTGTCTGCTAAATCAGGTAGGTGAGACACTTGGAACATCTCTTGACTTAAGAATCTCAGAAATGGGGCTAGAGCAAAAGCTGACAGTCAGTTCCTAGGTTTAGGGACCAAGTCCACTGATGATGCATTTATGGGATGGTATTCCTAGACAGGTATTTCGGATATGCTAGGTAACTCCCTACACTGTAGACCTCAGCCTTCATTTTGCTTCCTGATGACATCTTCTGGTTAATTTTAGATTTTCAGTCCAATATTTTCACCTGTTCCTTCCCCAAACAACATACTTAGCTACACTCGTATAATACAGTTATATCCTAATGACTGTGGGGACCCAGAAGAGAGAATTTCATTGACAAACTGCATCACACGATAATGATAAGGAATAACTTATACAAATGTCTTTGACAAGTAATTATTCACTTTTATAGGAATTAGAATGTCACTCTTTGGATCAGGATCATCACGCTATAACTCATCACTTATGCCATTGGATTCAATTCAACTTAATTCAATAGGAATGTAATGACCACCTACCATGAGCCTAGCTGTGTTGAATATGGGCAGGGTACAAAGAAAGACAAAAATGTGTTTGATCACTTCTTTATGAGTTAGGGTGCCTTTTAAAAATGTGTTTATATTAAGTCATTATAAGAATTTTCATTGCTTTTCTTTTTTTCTGGGAAAAATGTTCTGCAAATATGTTAGTTCAAAAAATAAGATAGAGTATATATTGATGTATTCCATAAGCAAAAAGGTTTTCTGAATAAAATATAGTATATAAATGCACACGTTTCTATCATGAAAACATAGAAGTTTAAAGTCCTGGTAATTAATATATATTTAACTTGTGTATATTTCAAACAATCTTTAGAAAATGAAATACAATAATAGCCCAAATACAAAGAAACAGCAGTTGCTTATTTTACAAATAGACTTTCTGAGAATTCCTGTTGTGTCATGCTGAAGAGATATTTCTTGCCCCTCTTATTGGTAGGCTGTAGTAAAGTTTATTATTTTAAATTTAAATTATGCCAATCACTGTCTCGGTGTAGACAGATTCGGAAAGACACACATTTCGTCTTTAATTATGGGCACTTCATGAAGTTGCAATTTCCAACCAAACTCAGACTTTTGGCAACGGATTAACATATTGTGTTCATGTTCACATTCATTTATGCTTGGCAGAATGCAACTTCCTGTTTTGAGAGGGAAAATGTTAAAACTTCTGGTAAAAAAAAAATAAAAAGCTAAAAATCCTCTTGTTTTAAAAAAGACAAGACTTTTGAATGTTAAATGGCTCTTACAGAAAAAAAATTCAATGATTTTAGTGTAAAAAAATAAGAAACATATGGATTAAATTGCATTGAAAATGCACATGGGCTTAAAAATTAAGGGAGAAGTACTTGGCAAAATGTGGTTTTGGTTTCGCCAAATCTAAAGCTTGAGAATAGATTAAGACACTGAACAAACCCAAACCATACCTGGCTTTAGCCATCTGCTGGCCTGCTGTCTACAAAAGCTTTCTGATGGGGCCAGGCCTCCTAAAGCTGCTGATGACACCTGAATTTTCCATGTGGTGTCTTCTAGTGCCTCTGTAGGCCAGGTAGCTTGATTGTGTGAATTTATAAATCTTCTAAGTATAGACTTTTCATAAGGAAGGAATTAGTGTGAGGCATGACTATATTATTAATTCAATGGATGTTATATTTAAATATACAAATTAAGATTTATAAAACTATATATACTATGTAAGTTTTATAATATAAAATCTTAAATATACGATATTAAGATTTATGAAACTATATAAAGCATTATAATTATAAATGTTATACTTATTTTATATAACATTCAATATTTGAATCATACTGTATTTATATTTTTTACTATATTATAATAGATTTATTAATATTAATATGTATTTGAGTATATCCCATAAATATCCATTTTCTGATCTACCAAAATACCGTTTCTGTTCTTCTCTTCTGATGACTAGCATTTACATCATTTATTATGGTTATCTACATGTTTATCTTCTCTTCCCTCTCAAACTTAAATGTCATTTAGTGAAGAATTTTTGTCTGATTTGTATTCATGTGTGTCAAAGATATCTAGCTGATGTATCCCAATAAATAACTTTAGATAAGATTTGTTGCATATATGGATAAATATTTTATAAAATATTTTAATACCCTTAAAAATGAACTATGATATCATCATGTCCAGAGGTATCTGTTCTAAATTCTTTATATGCTTATAAATAGTACAATTTTATATTTGATTAAAACCTCCCTACATCTACTTCTGATCAAGAACAGGTTTATAGGGAGTTCCCTGATGGTGTAGTGGCTTAAGGCTTCGGTGCTGGCGCTGTCGGTGCTGCGGCCTGGGTTCGATTCCCAGCCAGGGAGCTACCCACATACCAAAAGCAAAAAAAAAAAAAAAGAAAAAAAAAGAACAGGTTTATATAAATTTCCAACATCCCAATATTAATAAAACAAATGTATATCAAAGATTATACAACAGGTATACAATAAATGATACACGCAGTTTGCACTGACGTTTCCCTCCTCTGTTACATCAGAGATAATGTATCCATAGTGCTAACTTCATATTCTGAGGAATTAGAACTTTCCTGAAACACATACTTACTCCCACAGTCAAGGTGTTTAATAAATGAGCACCATTTCACTTTGCAAGCAGTAGTATGGTATGCCTACATTTTAATTATACACATATTCAAAAGTTCCAAGTCTCTCTGTAGTGCTGTCCACATTTCATGCTGGATACACTTGGCCACGACTCGATTCATATGTCCTACAGGGTTACATATGATGTGGCTCCTCTCCCACTGGGTTACACAGGATATGAGCTGGATCCTGGCGGCTTCGAAACAAGAATGAGAGAAGCTCTTGTGGAGTGAATTTAAAGAGAGAGCAAAAACCTCTCTCTGGCATTATAGTCATTGTAAGTTTGGCATGTCTAACTGGGAGTAGACCTTGGCCCACAGAACTGAGAGATAGCTAAACAAAGATTTGTTCAATTTGATAAACTCCCTGGCTAAGACCATCTTGCCAACTTTCTTTCGAAAGGAACTTTTCACAGCTGAATTATAAAACCTTGAAAAATCAAGGGTTTGTAATGGAAATGCTGACACACGCAACTAACATGAAGTTGTACCAACCAAGCATTGCTATCATATTTTATAACTGTCTGAGAAACTTATAGAAAGGAATGGTACATTTGCTTCATGAGATCCATTTTCTTTGCTAAAAACTAGCAAATGGCCTCATGGTAGACTCCTTCACATGTAGAACTGTCTCAATATATTTTTTTATGGAGAGAAATATTGAAACTACCAACTTTCTGCAAGGCTTCAAAGCAACTGTTGCCTCATCCTATATTCTAGTTTCAAATTTGATAAAGAAAACTCAGAGCCTTGCCCTTAGTGCCTCAGTATTCATTACTTATGTATTCTTGTAAAACTGTTTGTTTCGCAGTTTTATTAAAAAAAAAAAAGATACTCATAGAGGTGAACCTTCTTGATAGCTTTTGAACAAATAGAAAAATTTACTCTAATATCAAGGTGTCCATTGAGGGCCAGTATATGAAAGAAAATTTCAATACAAAGTGTCTTAAAGGTGGTATAATCTTTGTACAGATACTATTAAGTTTCACTCTCTCCCCTTGTATAATCAAATGGAATGAAGTTTACATGCTTGTTTCATAATTATTATTACTAGGTTCCATTTATACATACTATTGAGTTCTTATTGCTCTTCTGTTGATTCTTAAATTTTATTTGGTTTTCCATATTTCATGCATACTTAAGTTAGATTTCACAAAAAATTATTGGTTAAAGACCACAGGAATAATTAGGACATAATTACTCACAGATATAATAAGCTACATGGTGTTACTTATCCCTCTTTAATAGCTGATAGTTTACATTTGGGTTTCTGAGAAAATTAAAAAGGTTTAAATATAGTTAGGTTCTAGAAAGATCTGATGGACACATTTTACCCTAATATTCATGAAAGAGAAATTATTGCTCTGGGGGCAAAAGAGGGCCAGTTGGCCAAAACATTTGCCTTTGGCTCTTTCGTTTTGCATAAAGGCCTTCACTTGGTTTGTGGGTTCCCTAGCAGAAAGGAGAAGTTACAGTTAACAAATTAATGAAAGCCAAGTGATGCCTTTGAAGAATTCTTAAGTGAACCTTAACCAATGCCTTGGGCTACATGTTCAATGTGAACAAAAAAATTAAGGTGAACTGGCCACTGCTACTAAGAGTCAATTGACAGAATGCATGGGTCATTAATTTTGTGTCCTTTGTTTTGTCAGTGTGTTTTCGTGAGGCCTGGTAAAGAAAGTAAAACCACTGAAGCTGAAAATTGTCTGCTCTGTAGCTCATTTCCCCTCCCAGCATGCACTGACCCAAGGGAGTGGGCTTCAGGTCACCCCCCTATTTCCCTTTGAAACACTTTTGGCTCCTGCAAGATCCATTGGGTTGGTGGAGTGGTTAATTCTTTGCCAGTTTGTGCTTAATCATATGCAGAACTTTAAGTACCAATAAAAATGAGATGTCTGCTCACATTATTTTATTGTATATTAAAAATAAATTCTGAAACAGGCATGTTAAACTCCATTCCATTTGATTATACAAGGAGAGAGAGTGAAACTTAAATTGGCCAGTTCACCTTAATTCCTGTTGTTTCATCACCAGTGATCGTTGGGGTCCACTTCCTGACTTCTGTGCCATGAATGAGTGATATAAAATAGGCATCATACTGTAGGGTGACTTCCTAGGGCTCTGGCTTTAAACTATGTTCTAAGTCACTGTGCCCAAAATGCTATGGCTTATCAATAATTCCATAATATCAATGCAATCCAGACACACATTTTATTACCACATAATTTTATTTAAACACAGATTTTTAAAGATCAAAGATTTTAAAAGTGTGTTGCCATATCAGGCCATACTTTCAAATTTCAGCAACACTTTTACAGTCCTTAAAGTGGAGAGGATACAGATTGATCAGAATTAGAGTAAGCATAACTCTGCATTGGGCAGGAAAACAGGGAAGATTTGCAGATGTTAAGCAAAGAATATTTGTAGGTTTTGTTGATTGCATTGCTCATAGTATCCAGAGATTGTAGACTTGTTTGTCGTTCTGTCCTTTTCTTTGGATATTTATGTCTGTGTGCTTTGCTCATCACTAGAACAAATTAGTGGCACTGTATGTCAGGTGTGAGAATGATTTTGATGTGGTCAGAAAAGGTTCTGTTGTAGTAATTTCTCTTCCATTTTTTATAAGTATTTATTTGTTCATTTGATTTGGTAGCTACATAGGTGTTCATTCATTTATTCATTCATTTATTCATTCACTTATTCAGCAATTATGCCATGTACAGGGTAGGTGTTAAGTAGATAAGGATCAATGAGATAGTCGCTAGCCTAAGAAATCCCAGTTTTGTGGACTTTCAGACATGTAAATAAATACAACACATTGTAGATTAAGTTGGGTGGTGGGGCATTTGGGAACTTACCTATGGCTGAGTCAATGAATGGAGAGATAAATGTACTTGTATTAATTTGCTAGTGTTACCATCACAAAAATACCATAGACTGGTTGGCTTAAACAACAGAAATTATTTTCTCACAGTTCTGAAGGTTCAAAATGTAAGATAAAGGTGTTGGCAGGTTTGGTTTCTTCCAAGGCCTCTCTCCTTGGCTTGTTGATGGCCATCTTTTTCCTGTGTCCTCACATGACCTTTCCTTAGTGAGTGTACACCCCTGGTGTCTCTGTGTTCAAAATTTCTCTTCTCTTGATGACACCAGTCAAGTTGGAAAAGGGCCCATTGTAATGGCCTCATTTTCACTTAATCATTTTTAAAGTCCCTGTCTCCAAATACAGTCACATTCTGAGGTACTAGATGTTAGGGCTTTCAACCTACGAATTTTGGGAAGACTTAATTCAGCTAATTACAGTACTGAAAGAAGAGACGAATGGAGAGATGAATGGAGAGATTTCTAAGACAGAGACAAAAAGGTAATCCCAGAACAATGCACAGAAGTGTATCCTTGACCATGTATAGAAACTTGACTTTTAGACTAAGAATTTATGCAATTCACACTTGAGAGGTAGCTCTTGCAGTTTCTGTTTTACTTGATAATTGCACATTAACTATACACAAATCACAAAGCAAGGCTTTGCTGTAGGCAAATGCAATGAAATAGCCAAAGAAGATCATTTAGGGGCCACCAACTCACTGAATTTTGACATGTTCATTAGAGGGTCTCAATTCTGGCCACACATTATAATTACCCCTGTAGATGCAGATTAATTGGTTTGGGCTAGTTTTCATAGATGATAATTCTAAACGGATCCTAATGATTTCATATGATTTAAAATTCATTAAAAATTCTGAATACATACATAATAAAAAAATAGCTAAAATACAAGGGCTTTCTGGAAAAAATCCCGCCATTGTCAATATAATAAGAATGGTTTCATGGCTGGATATTTTCCGGATAGCGCTCATATTGTTTTTATGCCGTGCAGGTACTATCTTAAGCTCTTACATATATTGTCTTATTTAATCATCATGATCATATGATGTAGATATTGCAGTAATTCCTATTTTAGAGAAGAGGAAGGTGAATAGATAGGTAGAACAACTGACAGAAGTCACCTATCTGGTATCACTTTGATTCAAGTTTCTATTCAATTGAATTCTACCATGTTTTTAACAAAGTAATTCAGAAAACAAGTTTGTTTTGTTTAGTCACAGTCTTAATGCCTAAAGATTCAGTTTAAATATATGTCAGTAAAGTTTTTTTCTTTTTATTTTCTCAGCATCAAAACTACCATAGACTATCCATTACATTTTAGTCCACATTTTTGGGATTGTGGGATAAACCCATAGTTTGAATAAATGTTGTCTAAATTGCTAAACTATTTAGAATTTGTTTTAAGGAATACATTTAAAACATGTGATACGGTTACATCAAAGTACTTTGTTAACCCCTGAATACAAGAATTAGTTAGATAGTTAGCTTTTTTTCACTACAAGGGTCTTTTTCAATGGTAGGCTCCTGCTAGAAAAATGAGTGAATGTTTCCTAAATGTGTTTATAGGGCCCGAAGCTAGCGCACTAATAAAGAACCGGCCCTGTGTCTTTCATATCATAAGGTAGCTTAATGGAAAGAAGAATAGAAATGAGAAGCACATTGGAGGAGAGGTAAACACTTGAAAATGTACATACATTGTTCCAGTTAATAGGTGGGACTATTTACTTACCTTTTATAGAGATATGATAGGACTTAACGTATTTCAAAGAGTGATAGGCTTGTGTGTGCTGCAGCTTAGTAAAGTGACCATGTGACAGCTGTGGTTTGGGACGTACCCGTTGATGACTGAGCCTCTTCCCTTTCACGTCAGGCCTCAGCTGACAGATAAAAGGCTTGGAAAGGATGTGCAAACATAGTCTTCCTGCCTGAGACTGCTAGCCTGTTTACTGTCCAATTTTGTATATATGTAGCTCACACTATGTTTTCCAAGAGGATGAAATAACTTGTTCAATGGTCTTCATGATTTAGCAAAGCAAAAACTGTTTTGTTTATCTGATAATGTTTTTAGATAAATAGTAGTTCTAATTATTTTTTATAGTTATGTTCAAAACCTTCCCCTACGATACGGATTGCCTTTGGAAAATACCTTATTTTAATTGTATGGTTGCTTATTATCTATAAATCAGGCTTTGGGTCAATATCTAAGAATGTGCCATTAACTCCAAAGAGACATGTTCACTTTTATTTGGAAAAGAAAAAAGTCTTGGCAGACAAACAGGGAGCTACCAGATGGAGAAGGCAGTGCCACATGGATTATGAGTATTTCCCTCTCTTCCTATTGATGTCCTAAATTGAACATGCTTCATCTGTCCACTCAATAATGAATAGCGACTTTTTTTATTGTAAAGGTAACAAATTGTATGTAGGATAAATTAATTCAAGCATATAATGAAATGTGCAAAACTCAATGCTCTGGAGTGTGTAGATTTTGAGGATTATGTGGGGAAGTGTGGAAACCCAATACAATTTCTAGAGCTAAGCATATTTCTACTTGGGGACAGCATTAAAAAATTCTCTTCCAAGACCTCAATTTTGTTCTCATCTAGGGATTAAAATTTTGAGTGATGGGTTGTAGGAATTGTTTAAATCTGATTTATCTTCTAATTATTAGTTCTGTGAAAATGGATCACTTAAAACTAATTAATTTCCTATCACCCATAGTAAAATATTTTTTATCACACTAGTAAATAATTGAACACACTAAGCCACCTTTCTTATGTGTTGACTAGTATCTAAATCCAACTTGTCAAATGTAATATGTAGATAATGTTTTAAAATTTCTTTATTCATTACTTTGGCTTTTGAGGCTAACTCCTCTGGTTTGAATTTTTTCTTGTATTTTGTGGCAAAGATGGTAGTTTTTCTACATTCAAACCTTAGTGTGGCTATTCTGTTGCTTTTTACATATTTCATTATTGATGTTATTATTATTAATAATATCTGCACTTCATAATAATAATAGAGATTATTTAAGTTTTGCACATTTTAAATTATTTTGGCAGGACTAAATCTTTATTCTGTCCTTTGTTTAATGGGTACCCCAAACACTTCCAATGGAAAACCAATAAAAGAATCATACAATTCTTTTAGTGTTTAAGCAGGATTAAAATTTAAGCAGCTGTTTGGCCTGGTTACTACATATATTTCCAAAACCTTGTTTTTTTGTGGGGGTGGGGTTGTATATACCAACTATTTGTGGCAATATGCTTTGAAATGCTAAGTCTTTAAATAGCTCAAGACCTATGGTTTTAATTTTTGATGTGACACACTTTTGTTTCTGTGAATATTTTTTTTTTTTGATCCCTCTTCAACCTGAAATTGGAAGTAACTCTTTCTTTGCTTACAGATAATTGAAACCGACCAAACTTGTTAAAGTCAAAACCAACAATGCCATGCTTTATTACACGCTCCCGTGTTTGGTCACAGGCTCTAGTGGATTCTGCAAAGAGCACAATTTATGCAGTGGCATGTCAGAAACTTAATGCTGTGATTTTTCTCTTCCTAATGGAGAATTAAGAATCTAAGGGGCCTGAGCTGTTCACATGGACAGAATCCCCATGGCTTGGGTGCAGAGGTCTCACAAAAATTTAGTAAGTGAGAAAGAGAACAAAGATTCTTAGTTGGAGGGGAAAAAAATTGGATCGCCTGTGGCTGAGAAGCTGAGGGGGACAGGTAGGCACAGTGGGGTGCAGGATAATGAGGCACATGGCAAATGTGATGCACAGATGTTAAGCCAACTGTAGCTCCGGCTCCCAAAGTTGTGCATGCCACAGCACCATGCCTTGGGGCTATGTCTACACCAGAACATTTGGGGCAGTAAACGACGGCAACATTAGGTTCAAATTAATCTATTACTCCAGAGCTGTGAAATGTTGGTTGCTTGTTTCAGAATTACATTGCCTGTGGGTGAAATGTTTTAGGTAGATTTTAATGCAAGCTCATGGCTTGCTGAGGAGATTAAGAGGAGAAAGGGAAATTAGAACAGTTAGGAGAGTTGTGGAGGGGCACATTTCTGGTTAAAGTATATGAAAAAGTATTACATATTTCACAGGCAGGTCTGGTCTCCTGTTGACCACCTGCTGGGACTGAAATATCCCACATCATAATGAAGGCAGGTTTGCAGAAGCCTTGTAAATACTTAAGCCCTGCAATTGAAGAAGGCAGACAAAGGCGGCTTTGGGGTCTCCTGGAGACTTTTGAGGGTTAGACCTGTCAGGCGGGTGCTCCAAATGAATTTGGTAATTTATTATTCTGCACTTGTTAAGTGGGACATGTAAAATTTTGCATTTAGGCTTTTGCCCTTATGAGTTTAAGTAAACTCCCAAGGAACAGGTAGCCTTGTGACTTTTTGGAGTACGTTACAAAGTAATCTTGTCCCCCTCCCTCCACCCTTGTGCCTCCACTGATATTGGCAGGTCCATTTTCACAAACCTGTGTGGGACTCAAACCCTCTATTTTTCCAAAGTGGAAAAATTAAACCTTGAATTAACCTGGATATTTTTGTCAATCAAATAGAGTTTATTCAATCAGGGTGGGGGGTGGGGTGGAGAAACTGTTTGGAACTATCTATAAAGAACTTTTTTTTTTTTTTTTTACAATATTGTAGTTTTTCTTATAAAAACACTTAATTGAAATGCCTAAGAGCTGCCCAGCACAAAAGTCAATAAAAACCCTAGAATAGAGTTTATAGGGGTTGTCTATGTACATAATTAAATCCTTCAGGCACTTTAAATCTCTGCAAAATAAATGGTTATGCAAGAATAGCCTGCTGAGAGAAGAAATGCTTGTATCAGCTTTAACCAGCTGCCCTGTGTTCCATGTTTCTAGGTTGGAATGAGAAAGCTATTAGACACTGCGAGACTGCAAGCCACATACAAATCATCTTTGTTACTGACACTTGGGGGAGTACTTTATAGTGGCTGTCAAGACCAATACAAAACATGGTTTGTGCCTGAAAGAGTCAAGTGCCATTATTTAAGAAGAAGATGTTAGTATTCTAAATAACTGAATAACATCCAGGATCCTCACTGAGTTTAGAAGCAGATTTATTATGGGGTCTGACTTAAGTGAATGAACATGTAGGTTTGCATATTGGATTTGATGGAATAACAAAGGTTAATTACTTGCAATGATCTATGCTGGAATAGGAGTAAAAGGGGAGAACTGTATTTAGATTTAATTTCCCCATGCTTTCGGGAATACTATTGAGGGGATGGGATTATTACGGGGTGGGGGCAAGGGAAGGAGTCCTAAGGAAAAAAAAAAAGAAAAGAAACCAGTCTCATGAATGTAACCAATAGAAAAATTGCAGTTTTTTTCCCTCCCTGGCCCTCAAAGTTATGATAAATGATAGCACAAGGAAAAGATAACCTACCATGAGAGTAGGATCACCAAGGCCAAATACTAAAACTCCCAGCTGACTGGCCCATACACTGCAGCCTCTGTTCGTGTTTATTTTTTCTGCTCACTCTTGGTTTCGTCAATCAGTATGATAGACGATAAGTCCTGACTAGAGCAGCCCGCGTCCTGCTCTCTCACGGTGGGTAGCATGTTGTGGTTGGCGCCGAGCAGGCGGACGGTCCCCGCGTCAGGAGCGGCCAGGGGATGAGGTTCCGAGCCGTCTTCCAGCAGCCGGCCCCTTGGAGAATAGCAGGCAGGAGTGTTATCAGCCGGCGGAGGGGCTGCCAAGAAGCTGACCACACATTAGTAGCTTTGTTTGGGTAGAGTCTAAGGGGGCTGTAGCTCACCGACTTGAGACACTTTCTGTTAAATCATCCCTGGCTTTACGTGTTAAAAGAAAGCTTGTTCAAAAAGAGACCATGGCTGATTGCCACAGGCGGTCCTCTGACAAGGGTCCCGAGTTAGGGATTTGGGGAATTAGTGTACAGAGGTACACTGGACATGAATTTAAAAAGGGGGAAAAAAAAAAGGAAGATGATTCCTTCCTTGGGTCTACCATTTACTTCTAAATAAACTATCTCCTAATGTGCAAAACAACATTAAAAACGTCTTTAAAAGAAATCTGTATACACAATGGGGAGCTTAGTGAGCTGGTGACATATGAAACACTGCTCAGTTAGCCAACAGCTCATCAGATAAATGGAATTTCCTGAATGCTATTCACAGATCACTAATGTTGTTTATCCACTCTCTCAGCGCTAATACTCTTTTACATTGCATTCTGGAAGAAGATT
The DNA here is from genome assembly GCA_004026885.1 of Lyroderma lyra. Classification (NCBI taxonomy): domain Eukaryota; kingdom Metazoa; phylum Chordata; class Mammalia; order Chiroptera; family Megadermatidae; genus Lyroderma; species Lyroderma lyra. The sequence continues at coordinate 547,579 of PVJL010000007.1, read as the reverse complement.
TTTACTCTATTTCACTCATCAGAAACTTTTAGAAAAAAGTTTAGTATCACTAATAGTTTTTCAAAACTCATTTAAGCTCAGAGACTATTTTAAAAAATCAAGAATGTCCTGACTTGATTCACTGAAGTATCTAAAGTGAAATTCTTTTGATATCTTATGATGCAACATTGGTCAAACATTTCCTGTTGTACATTTTTTTCCTGGGTATTAGTATCCCTCCACCACCCACCCCAGCCCCCCGCCACCTCCAAGAACAAATGCTTTGGAGATACAGTGCTCTATTTTTGTAAGAAACTTCTAATAACGGATCAGCACACCTTCCCCCAAAGTTTGCTTCTTGATAGAAAAAGATAAACTTCACAGTTCTTTTTGTGTAGATAATTTTTCTCCCCTTCAGAAATTATACTAACGTGTTAAGGAATGTTTCCCCTTATCTTACAGTACATTCCCAAAACAAAATGAATGCTTTCTGATTATAACTCTTTATACCTGGTGTTATTACTTATAATTGCTGATGTATGTTAAGGTGAAACTTAACACTGGAATATTAGTTTATTTCAGTTAATTATGTTACTAAGAGCTCATGAACCCAAAGATTTAGGGTTGGTCTGTTTCTAGTTATCCTGCCAAGTTTTTTACTTGATGGAGGGGGTCTGTTTTATTCTACTTGGCCTCTCCACCTTTGTAACCCCTGGTTTCCTCTTTTCCTGAATCACAAGTTTACGTTCTCCCCTTCTGTGAGAAGATTGAACGCTTATTCAACTCCAAAATGACTATGGTCACAAACTATCAACAGTGATTTTTAATAGATCTTTGCCTATCAAAATATTGTTGCTGAATAATAGGGTAGGGGTAGTTGTGGCTGCTGATAGGAAGGAATCTGACTATTAATAAAAAGCAGACAAGGGTCTTGAAACAGTACTTCCACTGTTACAATTTAGACACTTTATATTACTTTATTTAGTGCAACACCTGCAGCTACTCACATTGCTGGTGGCTGAAATAATCCAGGTCCACACTGAAAGAGTATGACAATTTCATTGTACTGTTTGTGCTTACTGTTTAAGCCTCTCTTACAGGAGAAAGCATTAGCTAAGTGTACAGTAGAGAAGAAAAAGGGGGATTTAGGCTCATCTGTTCCCCTTAAATCTGTCTAGTAAAATCCTTTGTAATTAGTATTTGATTCCCTTTCTACCACTGGCTGGCACCTGGAGGTGGCTAGTGGCACAAACTGGCATTTATTGAAGTTTTTTTCACGTGCCCCTTACATTTCATGGTTTTATGGATTATACCTTCTTTTGAGCCTTGGAAATAGTACCCACTTCCTAAGATCTACTTCTGCAGACGCTGTAATAGATTTCGGATGGAAGATGTTTGCCATCTCAACAGGAAAAAGAGCATGCCTCATTTTAAGGCAATAATAACAAGTCATTCTTCATCTTTAATTGACAACTTAATTTAGATTTCAGATGGGTCCCTTTCAGTCATATGCTAGTTTAATTTTGACCCCAAATGTTGATAATCATGAATCCAAAGGCATGAAAAGTTCATGTTAAACAAATTCCTACTTTAGGCATAAAGATGATGGTGGTGGAGATGGTGGTGGTAAGGGGTGGTATGGGGTGTTGTGGGCTGAAGCCACATCATCTATGTTGAAGCAGCTTAGAGTTCAGGGGCATTCATACCCTTTTGACTTTAATTGCTCTGGGCTCACTGAGGCAAAGCAATGGTGCTCTATTTGTTTGGGGGTCAAAGAGGCACTCACAAAGGCCTTCAGAATATTTTCAAACATTTGGGGGAGATAAACAATTTTTAGGCATTTTATAATCATAAACCTAGTTTCTAGATAGTTGTCTAATTTCCTAAGCCATGCTTGCTGAAGTTTATTTGGTTATTGAAACATTAAGCTTAACCAGTCATGTTCTTTCTACTTTATGAAAATGTAGACAGGAAATTATCAGCAAATTGCTCGTTTAGAATTAAAGACAGGAAATGAACTTCAGCAGTTGAATTCTTGTAGTAAAAGCTTCTACCTAAACCATAAGTAAAGCCAGCAAACTTTGCTTTTATTTTTCAGTCAGGGCTTTGTTATATCAACTCAAAAGATACTATGTCTTTTTTCTCATCAAAATTTCCACATTGCTTTTTACAGTGTCCACAACTGTTTCTGTTACCAATTTCCTTGTAATTTTTAAAATGCAACTGGTGTTCCTATTCTTTACTTATTTGGAAGTAATGTATTTCTTGGATTACATTAATAGATGAATGTAGGACATGACTCAGTAATAGTAACTTTGCTAATTTATTTATTAGGGCATAAAAATTTGAACATCTCCTGTTTATTAGTTTTTATCTGAAATTCTACAACTTCTTATTGAAATATTGATTATAATATATTTTAGTATATATGCATGGAATTAATAGTTTTCCCTTGAGGTAAACTTTTGGAGCTATTCCTTTTGATAGTTATTACTTAGATTTTATTTTCTTTATATTGTATTGTTATTATGACCAATATATCAGTGGTATCTACAAAATAATTTCTGTACTTAATTTTCTTTATATTTATGTTTTACCACTTTTATTTCTTTATATACTTCATTATTCTATATTCTTTAAAGTTCCACTTATTGGTATTACATTATTTAAATAAACCACAGACATAATTCTTCTCCAACAAAATGATTTGTACCATGTCTGACTATTTTGATTACCTTTAAGGAAAAATGAACTGCTTTGGATTAAACAAGAGAGGACCTCAAACTTTAGCCAAACTTTGAACCATTTACTGAACTTAACTTGAGGAAGTTAAAAAAAATCCTGGTTTTTCTGATTAGATTAAATTTCACTTGGACAGCAATCCACATTTCTTAACCTTTCTTTCAGTATTTTGGGACTCATAAAAGGTGAGAATTATTCTACATTTCAAAAAACATTATTAGTCTATTATTATAGATTCTTATCATATATTTGTTATTCTAAACATTCAAATATGATTTAAATAAGTGTAAGACAGTCTTGGTATTTACTTGACATTAAAATTTTATAGGATCAATCATATTACTTTTTAGCATTAATTACTTTGTAAACTTTGGTTAAGTGACTAAATAGTGGATGTAAATATTCATAGATGTAATTCTACAACCAATTTGGAAGTGAAAATTCACTTTTTTCTTTCTTAGTATTCAAACTGAAATTTCCTTAACTGGGTTCTATAGAAGATCTTATCTGAGAGAAAGTTGACTTTCTAATCAGATGTGTTTTATTGGCTCAGTTTTATGGCTTATTCAAATTTTTGTAACAAAGCCAGGGGATATTCTAGCTAAATCTTTGGAAGAGATTGCTTCTAAATTATTTTATTTAGTAGTTACTTTGTTCAGTAGTACATTTTACTCTTTTTTGTTTGTTTTGTGGTTTCTATTCGGGTTTTCCTTACTGAAATTTGAAGTACATCGTAAGTTTTAGCTGGAATATGCCTGAGTGTAAAATTTTTGTGGTCATTTCAGGTAGCAAAATATTAAAATTGATGTTCTCTAATGTTTCATAACTCTTTTCAGATCACTGTGAATCTAAATCTGCTTCCCTAATGCTATATATGAATCCAAACATCCAGTGAAAGAAACATGAGTATATTCTAATTAGCAAGAGGGATGACTTATATCTTAAGTTCATACTAGAGCAGGCAGTTGAGTGTAATTATCAACATTAATTAATTTGAGACATTTTTGAGGAGGTTTTTGTTTTTGTAGGAGAAAACTATCTTAATGTAGAGAGTAATAAAAATAAGATGCCAATATTGAAAAGCCCAGGATAAATTTTAACAGTGGTTGGACTTTTAAAAAGTGGGTGAAGTATATAACTTTAAATTTTTAGCTAGTAAGATTTATTTTAGACATTTACTCTGATAGGTAATTATGTGAAGTGATGTTTGGAGAGGACATTTGCATTTATGGTAGATATTCTTCTTTTCATTTAACAACCAGAAAGTGTCAGGTGTTCTTTTTGGTGATGGGGACTTCTTATCTTAGCAAATTTCTTGTCCTCATGAAGCTTATATTCTAGTGAGGAGAGATAGTTAGCACATCAATAAAGATTGTTTTGGATAGTGGTTAGTGCTAGAAAGATAAAGTGAGGGATAAAAGGTGATTAGATAGTACTTAAAATATTGAATACTATACTATACTGGGTAAAATCTTTTGGTACTTACATAGACAATAGCTCTGACTCCCATGCATGAGTAATAAGATGATAAGATTCAATATTATTTACATTAAAGATGTTTCATTTTTAACTGGAGTAATCTACTTTTACTTTTTTCTAAATTGTAATTAGATCAGAGGAACATTTTGTTGGAAGCTAATTCTGAGTTTTTTGCTTGTAATTTAACTCTCATGGACTATATGATAACAATTTGATGTATCGTAGTCATTTTTAAGAAGTTATTTTGTGCTATTAACATATTATGCATGTGGATATTACATTACTTACTGAAGCCTTGAAGTGTTTGGGTCTATGTTTCATCTAGTCAGACTTAATTCAGGAAGAGGTTCGTCCAGATGGTTTGTTTATTTGTTCCCCAATTATATGTATGAGATTTCAGAATTTATGAGATCATAGGTCAAGTGAAAGGTCACAGTTGAGAGGTCAAGTGAGAAGCTAAAATTTGCAAAACCAAAGAAATGACAGGACAGTGCCAAATGAAAGGTCAAAAGTCAAGTGACAGACTCAGTGGAGATGAAAGCAAGTGGTATGTTTGTTGAACGTCTGCACATAGTGAAGTGTCTCAATATTCTTGCATACAAAATCAAAGGTTCTTAACTTGGGAATTCACAATGAGCAATCATGTGCCACTTCTTAACATACAAATATATGCTATTTATTTATAGAGAAGAGCACTATTCTATAAAGTAAAATGTGTTTTCCTTCATTGACTATCATCAGTCAGGGTTACCCTTTTCCTATGACAGTGCTTCAAGAAACACTTAGAACACCTACATTTAGGAAATTCTGAATACATTTTTCTTTTTGTCAGATGTAGGAACTACATACATAAACGATTGTCTGAGATGTGACAAAGCTTACTTAAAACTTCTCTAAGAATGGATTTCTTCTCTCATTGACTTTGGGTTGATAGTCCCATGTGGTTTTATTGATCCACAAATATTAATTAAAAGCCATATCATTCTTGGATACTTATATTGCAACACTCTAAAAGGGAACTTACCTGTAAGAAAATGTTCTGTTTGGATTTCATGGCTGGGACAGCATTTTCAAGTTTTTTGTACTTGCTCACAATTTCTTGATAATATTTATGTTTTAAAGCACAATGACTTAATAGTAGGACCTTTGAGTGAGAGATAGCAAATATTTGCATTTGGGGAACTAAGAATGAAGATATAAATTATCTCTGTTTTACATGACTATGACACACATTATTACTATTATATTAATTCATTTGCTCTTTCTGTAAAAAAAAAAAAAATGTAATATCTTCCTCTGCCCTGGTAACAGAAACATGGCAGTGTGTAGTTCTAATTTAGATATGTTGTCATTTATCCATAGTACCTAGCACTGTATTTTTGAGTAATAAGTAAATAATACTTGGGAGGGGTGTGTGTGTGTGTGTGTGTGTGTGTGTGTGTGAGCATTTGTCATTAACAATAAATGGTTCTTTCAGCTTTAAGGGTAGTTTGTCAGTAATTTTTTTTATGGGTCAAACAAAGTGACCATTTTTCGAAAGCGAAGTATTTAAAGGAAATCTCTTTCCATATTCTATAAACAACAGCCTTTTATGACAAACTCAAAAAACAAATTATTGTATTAGGGATTTCTAGCTCTAAAAAAAAAAATGAAATTCGCCCAAAGAGAATTTTCTTTATATAGACCCTTATGTTTTCTGCTGAGAGAGTACATCAGACTAGAACCTTATTTATAGGTACAAATCTCATTGATGATAATAGAAGTGAGTGGGAAGTGAATGTGAGTTTAGTCTCTACCAAACTAAAAAAATCAGGCTTTAAATCATAGTATAAGTACTATCATTGTCCAAAAGCAGTGTTTATTTTTCCCAAGTTTTGCCTTTCATATCATTCTCATAAATTTTTTTTAATATATGCTTTGAAAAGTTAAGGGCAAGCCCCGAAGGGTGAAATATTGCAAACCAATTAAAAACAACTGAAGTGAGATTCTAGAATACAGGAGTTTTCCAACTCATGAACAATATTTAGAGAGCTGGTTAATTTTAATTCCTCTGGGAACCATAAGTCTGGGCATTAATAGGCTTAGAGTGATAAAAACAGCCATATACTATGCACATATAGATGGTATTGTCAAAAAAGAAGCAATTAGTGGCAAAGAAAGCATAAGTATGTACACATATGGTGAGCAGGTTGAAATGTGAAATACAGCCAGGGATAGGAACCAATGACAAAAAAAAAAGCAAAGAAGAAAGAAAATGCAATGGAAGTGGGGCTACTGTTCTAACTTACACAATGGCAAATGATTTGCACACTAACAGATCAAGTTAGTGGTTGCAAATTAAGGATTTTTAATATGTTTTTTAGAATGTTTTTTAACCAACTAAGAATTTACAGTACATGAGTTTTCTTCATTTCCTTCTCATCACTTATTCATTTTTGCCCTTTTCTTCTTTTATTTTTTTCTTTTCCCTTTTTTCCCCTTTCCCCTCCTAAATTGCTTTTATATCCCTTATCTCTAGTCTCCCTTCTTTCTCTTCAAATCATTTCCTCAATGACATAATTGACTAAATTGATAGTTTAACTCGATTTGCTTAACTTAAGGGTACTGAAGAACCTTGATGGAATCTAAAAATGCTGATGTTTCCCAACCGAAAGAAGGCAGCAGAGAAAGAGGCCAAATGCCTTTTGACATCTTTCTCCATGGTTCTTGTTTGGACAGCACAGAGTCCCTCTTTGGGGAGTAGTAAATGCACAGATCACGGGTCCCAGTCTGCTGTGAAGGCCTGCGTGTCAGCCTCCCAAAATCTGTCTCATCTTTCCTTTGAAGAAAATTATACCATAAGCACATTTTTATAGAAAGTTGACCTGAAGGGACACATTTATATTTTAGTTTTTAAATGTTACACAGCTGTCCGTATAAAATGTAACAGACAGGTTGTAACCTTATCTACTGTGTTAGAGATTTTGTGTCACTTTCAAGAAAAGTAAGTGGATGTGAAAGGGAAATACATTTTAAAATCTGATAACCAGCAACACACATTTTACTCTTCCAAACTCAGGAAATTGGGGGACATGCACAGGTTCATTTCCAGCATGAAAATCGTGTTACTGTGACTAATTTAGGTGCAGAACGCACTTTACAATGGAAGGCACTGTAGTACGGAATAAATAGGAATAATTTTTAGTATTATTCTCCATCTTAACCCTGTTTGTTTTGGCTATGATTCCTTCTGGGTATGTCATCTTTCCCAAAACCCAATTGCTAAAAGCTGGTTTCACTGGCAGAGAAATAAAAAAAGACAGTTGAACGAGGTTTAGAGAGCACTGCAATTAGTCCTGTGTGTATGGAACTGCTTATCTGCCCACAACTGGGTCTGAGGAAACTCTGCTTAGTATTTATTAGGAGTTGAATTTATATGAGAAAAAAACAGATGCTCAATTTTGCTACCTTTCCTTTTAAAGTTTAATGTGCTGTAAAATACAAGGATCTGTACAATTAAGAAGAAGGTGCTCTTAGCCTTTAACATGTGCCAAATGCCTCTCGCCTCCGTTTTCTGCAGATGCCCTCCTGTTTCTACAAAGCACCCCATAATACGTCTATCTCCAGATGAGATTCCCCATACCACATGACTCAGGTTGCCGTAATTTAGGCGGAATGACCCGAAGAGTTATCAAATGTGATAGCTAGATTCACTTTCTGTATTTTCTGGTGCTGGTCCAGGATTGGGTATTACGTTGGGGACCCAGGTACTATAAAGAGAATCTTTCAAAAGCAGCTCCAGGGTGCCCCACAATAGCTGCAACGTAGGGAAGCCAGTATCAGACGTCAGTATCTTTCATTTGGATTTGAAAACAGGAAATGACTTGGCATTTCTCATCTTGACTGGGAGACAGGCCCTGACTCCACAATTACAGAGCATAATTACTCCAAGCTCAGTCTATGAAGAACCCCCAACTGCTTGTTGAGGACCTGCCAGGAAACTGACCTGGGTGAATGGTCTGGAAGAGAACATGAGGTGACAAGAGGCTGAGATGCCATTTTCAAGTAAATCTACATGAAAGGGCTGCTTAGAAAGGTAGAGGTTGTTAAAATCAGCTTGGCACAAGGGCATACTCAAGTTGAAGCTGAGAAAAACTGGCAACACGCAGTGTTTGGAGCCTGAGTCAAATATTCATTGAAGCTTTGAATAGTGTGGTTAAAAAAAATCTTTTCAAGTATTTTATTTTTGAAAATTCTCATTTCCAAACCACACCACAAACATAGCTGAGAACGATGTATATACAGATATGCCTTTTCTAAATGGTCGCTGGATTTCCGTGTAAAATGGGACCACGTTCCCTTATACTCCCTCAGCAGCTCATTTCCTCCCGTAAACATATTACTCTCTGTTGGTGTGTCTGATGTTACTCTCTCCAAATTCACAGCTCAATGCGATTCTAATGCCAATCGCAACACATAAGTTCTTTGAAGCTTTCCCTTTCTTTTTAAAGATCAACCTTTCAGCTATTAAGTTGGCTCCTAACAAAAGCTTTTGTTGTGGTTTGCTTATATCATGCTTGGAAGGACAGCAAATAATAGGTTACAGTAGTAGAGCTGGAAAATTTCAAAAGACATGGCTCTTGTGTCCAACTTGCTTTTCACGTTTGTTATAGAATGGTCTCAAAGTGGCGATTTTCGGTACAGTCTTTTAGAAAGCCCACCAGGGTTTGGAATAACTCAAAAAGGTGAGTTCAAGAGAAAAATGAGAAACTCACAGAACCCTAGAATTGAATCTTAAGACCGAAGCAGAGGAAAAGCTTCGAAGGCTCCTACGGGCTCTAGCCACACCGGCCAGTCGTGTTGACCTAAGGAAGGGAAAAGTCCCTGTTGCTGAACTTTGGGACACTATCCAAACTGGACCAAGTCCACAGGATAAATACATACACTTGTATATTATCTCATTAAGCAACCAATCAAAAATACTGAGAACTTGCTCTAAAGAGAATATTCAAATTCTTTGCTGGCCGTGGGGTCACCCATACATGATTTTGCTTCTACCTCCCGCTCTCTCCTTCACACACCTTATGTCCTTCAGCTGCCTGGGATTTCTTTCTGCTCCTCAGAGATTTCTCTTTCTGGGGCACGTCTCCCTGCTTGTTGTGGGGGAGGCTCCTTCTCACACTTTAGGTCTCAGCTCAGGTATCACTTTCTCAGAAGAGACTTCACCGACCATAGCTGTCTAAAGGTTCCTATTTCTGTTTCTCCTAATCTCATCATTGTTTGTTTGATTTCCTTCATGGCACTCACTACGGGCCATAAGTATCTTAGTTATCAATTAACTAATTATTAACTGGTTAGTTATTAGTTTCACCTTGTACACTGTGAAATGGAGCCAGTGATTGGCCGTCGCAATGACCAAGCAGGAAATAAAATAGAAGTACGTCTACAGTAAAAGTTAGGCTGTACACCCTGAAAGGTAAAAGCACCACCGTCTCATTTCAGCAAAAACCTTGAGGTCAAAACAATTAACCCTTATTGTTGTGGGTTCTTTCAGAGTGGGATTCAACCTAAATGTGTGAGGAGACACCTCAGGTTAGAGTCTGGTACAGAATAGGTGTTCATTAAACACTTTTTGCCTGTTTCGGCGGGAAGGGTGGGGGCAGCACTGTGCAGTGGGCTCCCCGCCGTGGCCGGCCGCTGGCGCCAGGGGGAGCTGGGGAGGAGTCAGCATCTTTTGAATAATTCGATAAAAAATGAGGACTTAAGTAGTTCGTAAATTGGTTATCTAGAGAATCCATCCAAATTTCCTTTAGGAAGACCGGTCTATTTATAACATTCCCATGAAAACAGCCTTTGACCTGATTTCCCAAAGAAAAGCTAATGGTCCTCTGTTGAAAGTGCAATCACTATTGTCATATTATCAAGGAGGCAAGATGCTTCCTATCCCACGTATCTCAAGAAAGGAAAAACTGGTGTACTTGATAAAGGAAGCTTGCAAGACAGAACGGTTTTCTTTCCCGCACTGAAGGAGAACGTTCAGTGAAAGGCCAAGATGGCATTAAGTGACATAGGCCTAGTCTAGAGGGGAAGACAGTAAGCATGTGAGCAGTGGCTTCTGAGAAAAGGTAGCTGCTTCAAGGCACCAGAGAAATTTTCTGGAAAATAGAGATAAATTCAAGGAGAACATTCGTATGTTCAAGTATAACCTGTAAAGAACCCTAGGAAGCAACTCTTCCTTGACAAAGATGCTTTGGAGTAGAGGAAGACAACTCAAAAACGTAATTACGTTGAGCTCTTGGGCAGTTTTTAATCTTCTTTTATTTGGCAATTTGTTCCGTTTTATTGTATTTAATTAATGCCTGTTTCACAAATATTTTGACCCAGATTAGATTATGATATGAAAAGAATTCACAGCTGAAGGAGTAAAGAATCCATATAACCAGTTAGAAAACAGACATATATATACAATTTAAAGCAGTAATGCCCAGTTGTAGAGGCTTCTGAGATGGGTCTCACACGCCTGAGTGCTGTCTCCGGGGCATAATCCGAGCTGCGCCTTAGCCCAGCCACTCAGAGCCCCAGTTCTTAACAATGACCTGCAGGAGGCGACCAAGCTCCCGAAGAGTGGTGGAAACGGAACCCACACCCAGGACACAGGCTCTGGCCAGCTCGTGGCCGTCACCCTCACCTAACTCCCTATCTGGTGACTGCCACTGACCAGGAAGAGTAGCTACGCCTCTGTGCATCCAGAATTAAGCCTCTCAAGTTGCTGGAGAATCTGATCAAGATGGCCACCTGGTCGGAGAGCGCAAGTTCTGTGCCCGTGGTTCAGAGGTCTTTGTTAGGGTGCTGTTCTGGCTTCTTTGGTGTCTGCTGACTTCCTCTCCATCTGCTTGTCTGGGTGCCTACCAACCATCTCACAGACACGGGTGACATTTTCTAGCTAAGCGTGTCATAGTCCCAAATGGCCTAAGGAAGCCCTTTGGCTCCCGTGTGGGGGGTTGGTAAGGTTGGCAGTTCCTTTCACAGACAGGGGAGAGTTCTGTGGCACTCCTCCAGAAGGTTTTACTATAAGTAAACGGACCATTGACCACAAAGCCAGAACCAGCGTTTCCAAGCCAGCGCAGTTAACACTCACGTAGACGTGAGTGGGAGAACTTGGACCATAGAACCAGCATGCATTTTATCAAGTGATTTTATGTTTTATTTTTTAAAAAATTGCCTAGCATCTTCACTGTCTCGGTGTTCTCACATCCGGTGAGCCACAGTGTGACGGCGTAGTGTGAGCTTTAGGAGTGGCCCAATTTGGAATTTAAAAGGTGCATTCGAGTTAAGAGCATAACATACTTGAAACTTTGAAAACTGCAGACTATTGTATCCTTCGAACTCCAGAACGGCTCTGTCTAATGCTGTCCAACTTGGCAATAAAAACAAAATGAAGAAAGCCCAAACACGTTTACACCCACACCAAGTGTGTAGTATTTCAGTCTGACAGGATGATTCCTTGGCTGGGGTGACTTATGTTGGAAAAGGGAAGTTTGCATGAAAATGCCTTTGAGGTTAATTGTAATGTCATTAGTGTGATGCTAGAATCACATCTCTGAATTTCCTTTATACATTTCTTTTCTATTTTTATCCTGTTTTTATTTTGAATATACTACTCTCTTGCAAAAGTCTACTGTAGTCTTATAAAAACACCCCCTGCCCCCCTTTTTAAGCCTCTTGAAAAACTAGTCTCTGCATAAATTACAGCTTATAAGAACAGGGTGAGCTGTCATCTCCGACTTTTCAGTTCCTTTTTATTCCTTGATCAGAACATCCCCCTGCACGACCAGTGACTGTAAATGATCCAATTCAAGCGGCAGCAGGTATTGCCTTGAGGTTAGGAAAAACAAGTCATGTGCTAGCGTTTCCACTATGACTTCCCGCTCTAGTATCACCCGAAATAGGGCCACACCACCAGAGATAATTCTTGTTCAGAAAATCATCTGTTTAGCCAAATCTGCGGTAGATTTGCGGCACAAACTACAGTAGAGGAGGAACTCAAGTCAAAACCACAGCAATTGCTCAGGAACGCTTCGAGATCGTTCTCATCAGTGCTTCAAGCTACCCTAGCTGTTGTCAGGTCTCCCTGTGCTGACGGGAGCCCGGGGCTCGCCACGGAACTCCCTGGCTTTCCCAGCATTGTCTGTTCGTTCCCTTGACCTTTGAATGCATTGGTCTCAATTGTTCTTGAGCTCTGGGAGAAAGAAATCTCAGATGAGAAAACAATTGTTCCCATCGGGGATACTGCTCCAGAGCCATACGGCGTTTGGGGCTCATGTTTACACAGCCAGTGAGTCCCAAATTTGACAATGTCCCCCCCTCCTGCACGCCGACTCCCACTTCTGGAAACGTATCTCAGAGAGCCTCGTCATGAAATATTGTCACCTTTCTAATCTTGCTTCCTGCCCAGAACAGGCTATTTTACTTCGTAGCCTGCACAGTTCTACATCTATGCAGTGATGCTTTGCACCGATGTCCCCCCTCCCAACCCATTTCCTGGGCCAAACCCTGCGTCCAGCCCACCAGTCAGGAAGGACCAAACTTCTGCTCAGGTTGCTAAGAGCGTCAATCCTGAGGTTGTCCTCCCTCAGCTGTGCTATGCTACGGTCCTGGCTGGGTGTCCGAACCTGTTCACGACATTTCTGTCCCTTTAGCCAAAATATCAATCACACTGAGATCTACCAGCTCTGATACAGAGCAATGAAAACGAGTACAGAATCTCTCAGGAACTTAGCCCACAGCACCTTTGACAAGTACCCTTCTGGTACACGAAAATATAGGATCTTAGACCAGCATCACAACAGGCAGGGGAGTTTTTAAAAAATGAATTGTGATGAATTCATTTGTATGTGCTCCCTCCCTTTCTCTGTAGAAGGGCTGTCCAGAAAGTATCCAGCCATATAATACAAAAAACAGGCATTATGGCTGGATTCTTTTTCTGGACAGCCCTCATATATCTTATAATCAAAGTATTACAAAGAAAACTTGCATTTTGCTTTTTCAACTCATAAGAATTTTTTACCAATTCATTGTTCAGTAAAAACGAGTCCTTTTCCCATGAGTAAACTATTGCTAATTTTAGTACTGTGTACAATCTGGACCTATCTCTTCCCCCCCACAGTATTCGACCACCATGGGCTGTTTTATAGGATAACATGGTGAGTTTGACTAAATAGTTCAAATATTTTCTTTCAGAGTCCTTCTTTGATGTGCCTTCAGTTGCAGTGCCCAGGCAGTGACTTGCTTAAGGTCACACGGGGAAGAGACCAAAGGCTGCTAGGGTTAGACCCTTCTCATACGTAGGGGAAGTGTTCTTTTCCTTTTATAATCTAGGACCATCTTTTCTCAAATCAAATGACTTCAAAGACTCTCCTGCCCAAAGTCGTGTAGACAGTAAAACAAAATTTTCCTTTGGTAGATCGTGGAAATAGAACTGCTTTTGGTGCAGTTCTGATGTATGGCACACATCAGTTAAATTTCTTGCAGTCATTAAGAACTTTATGTAAAATCTCTCTCTGTGAATTCCAGAGAACTACTCCGATTCTCCTTTTCAATACTATTGTATATAATCTCTTGAATAAGAAGTACTTAGTATCCACATCGTATAAAGATATCTAAAGGAGCAAAGAAATGCAGTTTTAATTCTATGTTGCAATGTTAGTCTCATGACCTTGGGCAAGTTACCTAAATTCTCTCTTCCTTGATTTCTCCATTACATGTATGAAATGGAGACAGTAACTGTGCCATTGGGCATAGTATTAATAGATGCTTGATAAATATGAGCTCCAGGCACAGAACCAGTATGCAGAAATTAGAGGAATGCTATGTTTTTAAGGGTTAGGAAATAAAATCTAACTCTTGAAGCTTAATAAATAAAATAGTCGATGTGTACCTATCACAAATGCTTTATTCTTCTGTATAATAGATCTGGAAAAAAGAGCTACTCTGAGAGACGGTAGGCCCTATGCAGAACTGCAGACTGCTTCCGTCCGCCCCCACCTTTTTTACGCAGGTGAAAGTAGGTATAATGACTTCCCTGATGGGTTCATAGTTACCCATAACATTCATCTCACCCTCCCCACACTTGGCTTAAAAAAGAAACGTGGAGCAGGGGGTGAAGCGAACACAGCTTCGAGAGAACAAGGAGGTAATTGGCCATGTAGGGCAGTGCGTGATGGTATGTGTGCTCAGAAATTACGAGAACTTCATGACTAGATGAAAGGAGACATTGGATGCTTACATGCTGAAACCGGGAGCCCTTTGCCGATTTCCCTCCTTTTACTTCACGGCTACTTTTTGGAACCATTCCCATTGTATACTACTTATTTTCCTTACCCATCTGTGGCCCTTTAAGCAAGGGTCTTAGGATATGCTACCTAATGTTTCCTCTCCATGCAAGACAGTGGGATAGGGGACCCTTGGGTATGGCTCCTTTTTCTTGAGTTTGGTGTTACACACTGAGGAGAAGATACAGCTAAGACCACCAGCCCTTGATAAGGCAGAGCTTTTCCTCTCTCATGTGCTGCAAACACACGAGCAATCCTTAGTCTCCGTGACCCACTCGGCCTATTCTGTTCTCATGGGTTCGGAGATGGTGAAGTAGAAGCATGCATCTGTGAGCCGCCAGGGCAGCAGAAGTGCTCCTTGGCTAACGCTAGTTCTAACGTACAGATTATGGGATTTTGAAAATAAACCCCAATATCCCTCCACGTACATTTAGGACACATTTTGAATTTCCCCCCATAGTTCCTATATTCTTGATATTTATATAGTTGTGTGGGCCTCATGCTAAAATTCACATATTGACACTGGATGATACTATTTCTCCATAAAACTGATTTTAAAACTCTCCAAATCAATACATTCATTATGATTGCCAATATCATTTCTGTCTTGATTTACCTGAATATTGTGTTCATTTAAGTTAAGCAAACATTTAAGTATGGGAAAACCCGACCAATGTATTTAACAGATTTTGTGATTTCTTTTTAAACTTGGTTTTGGAAAATACACATGTACGTTTTGCCAAGAACTTGCCCCTCAATGTTTAATCTTGTGGCTTTCAGGGGAAATCTAATTTGTATCCTTCGTTTATGCTCAACTCAACAGATTCTTGCACTGTTAGCCAAGTGCGGGATGGCCGGACGGCCCAGGGGGCCTTTCAGGTTTTTTGAGTCTCTGTGGGGCCCATGGCTTTATTTCTGAATCCCTGGGGGATCACAAGTATCATACATTTTAAACTCCGTCCCATTACTTTAAAATTACATCCCACTGTGAACAATGGGCTATCTCAGTGTTTTCAAGGGCTGGGGCATTTCGTTCTGTCCCTTCTTTCTATGCGCGGCGCCCTCAGGATGTCCTGACGGTGAGGTTTGCTGGGCTAGATCTGAATATGATGACTGAGGCCTAGGGTTGTCCACTGAAGTCACTGACGTAGGGCCGCACTGTGCTTTGCCACGTGTGGTTGACAGTGGCCTGTCCAGTGTGTTGGGGCCGGGTTTTGAGAGCACCACGATGTCATGGCTTTGCCCTCCAGCCGTGCAAACAGAAACGACTTACTCAGATTGCGTTGTTGGGTGACCGCCGAAGCCTGACCTGACTCTTTCTTTCCACTGCTTTGAAGTTTTCTCCCCTCACCTCTTATGCGCGCTGGGCCTTTGTTTCTCTGTAGATGTTTCTTTGCCTGTGTAGAAGGTAAACTTCGTAGGTTTGCTGGCGTGAGAGGTAGAAGGAAGGAAGACTTGAAATGGTCCCTGCAGGAGCTGACATTCTCCATCTCCTCTCAGATCACTCTTCTCCTTGGCCTCCAAGCTACTTCCCATCATGCTCCTTAGTGCAGGTATCCCACCACATCCTAGATAAAAGGCCCACTGTGTGTATAGTTTGGTTTTTCCTCTGAAAAACAGTATTTCTATGTCTTGGGGCAAAGACTGTGTTTCTGTGGTCTTTGTCTTGTTCTACTATATATCAATACGTGTGTGTGTGTGTGTGTGTGTGTGTGTGTGTGTCTGTGTTTTAAGAATAACTGGGAAGAAACTTAGGGCATAATAATCAAATAGATCATTCCAGGGGCTGGAGAAGAACATTCTAGAGTTGCTGTTTTTCCTTTTCTTGCAAAGAGTTTCTGGCTGTTACCCCTGGCAGGAGTTCCAATTTTCCCTCAGTGCTTTCTCTCCCATGCCTAGACCTTCCCTTCCCTGCCTCCTCTACCACTCCTTCCATTTCTGCAGCTTTGCTCCTCCTGGCTGGGCGTGTATCCGGCTGGAGGTCCTACCTGAGGTCCTAGGAGCCACAACTAGCAGGTGGGAACTTGAAGGAGGATAGAGGGGCTGTGGAATCTTAATTAGAGGAGACGCAGTTTCTGACATATGTACATATCGCTGAATCAAGTGGTTGGATGCCATGGCCTTGTTGTTCCAGGGACAGAGTAGTTGTTTTGTTATGGTACAACAGTATTTCACTGTAACATCAAATACAACTACGACATACCACATGCCACATTTTTTTCCTAAGGATAAATAAGTTCTAATTTCCAAGCAATAAAAATATAATTGAATTTATAAAATCTACTGAAATTTTTATTGGGATCTATTTATTCCCAAAACTCATATGAAAAATATAGGACTTGGGACATGAAATTCGCCAACATAGAAGCATTGATCCTTATTGATTCTTATACCACAGAACAAGTGATTACTGTATCCAGTCCCACCATTTTATAGATGGAGAAACTGAGACCCACAATGGTGAAGTCACGTCTTCTCTGATTCCTTAGTATTCCTTGGCTTTGCATTTTCTTAAAAAAAAAAATGTAAAAAAATCTAATTGTTCGGTGGAAGAAGGCACCGTTCATTCTTAATGGAATTTCTTTTTATTCAATTTTGTAGTGTCCACAACGAGATTATAAAAACAATAATTTGATTTAGGAATCTATCCAGCTTCAACGAGGTTACTTTGTGAAGTTGTAGATAAATGACCAGAAGAAAACTTCACAAAATTAGCGTTTACACTTAATCTGGCAACGCGCTATAATTTGATTGGTAAAAAATTCATTTGGTGTACCTCTGGCCCTTTGCTGCTGGATAATGAAAATTTATATCTGCGTTTCAGACATCTGGGGAGGGCCTGACAGCTTCGGGGCTGAATGAAAGATGATGTCACACTGACCCCTGTCAGCATTTCCTCACAGACTGGTTACCCAAAACCCAACAGCAGTCACACTTTTTTTTCCCCTGCCAGAGCAGACTCTCATTTTATTTTGGAAGGTTAATGACACTGTAAATCTAATAGGCCATTTTAGTGCCATCATGTGGATATTAAAAAATCATGTGACCAGTCAGGGCACCATATGTGAGGTTTGCTGTTGTCTAATGGCAGAAATAAGAGGCTGTAACAAGGCACTGAGGGCAGCCAATGTTTGGAATTAATTTCAAAACCATAGGTACCTTTAAACTAATTTAGAATCTCTGCTAATGATTATTGCTTGCCATTTCAATTAAGTTTTCTTGAATAAGCTAGTCAATCGCGGGTAATGGTGGACCCCAGAAAATTCTGCACTACTTATGAAGTTATCAGTAGCTCCTATTGCATGGAGCAGCACCTATGAACAGAACTTGCTGGGCTATTCTCTATCAGTCCTGTATGGTAGTCTCTAGCCACATGTGGCTATTGAGCACTTGAAATATGACTAGTAGTCTGGGGAAATGTTTAAGTTTAATTAATGCAACTTTAAGCCATAGCATGTGGCCAGTGGCTATCATTTTGGATAGCACATCTATGGAGTAACTGTAAGATAAGACTAGGAATAGCTGCAAACAGAACAGGGACGCATCTCGCTCAGGCCGCTCGTCGGCCTCTCACGGGTGCTGCGCTGCTTGTGACACACACGCGGTCTGATTCATCTCTGTGTTCCCCTTACTGCCTTTTTTACACTCAAAATGTGTAGATTAAATGGATAAATGAATGAATGCAATGAATACATGGGTAATGAATAAGTGAAAGCAAGAAATTTGAGTGATTATTCCTATTTACCATTGTTGCCCTTTTTCTGGGGAACTAGTTAGGCAAAAAATCATAAAATTTTAAAGTCAAATGACTCCATAATGTTCACTTAGCTTACCTGTTCAAAACCAGACCACGAGACTGCCAGGAGCTGCCTGCTGACCCTCCCTGAAGCGTGCGTTTCAGCCTCGCGAAAGCCTTTGGGCCCAAGGTGGCCAAAGGTAATGAAGGGACAGTTTCCAGGCACAACATTCGGATCCTTGCACAGAAAGTAGCTGGGGAAGGAGGAAGCACTAATGGGGTCAGTGATTGTTTAGTCAGACAGAGAAGGAAAAGAGAAACTGGAATAATTTGTGAACGTGCTCTAAAATGTTATTGAATGAAGTATTTCTAACTAGCCATTCATGACTGATATCTAGGGCTACCCCTCTTAAAATTGTGGTGAAGATGATGGTTATAGGGATGATAAAAACAATACTATTAGTTAACATTCTTTTACCGAATTCTGTTTCAGAAAGGATGCTAAATTCTATGCAATACTTTTTTATTTCATCTTTACAATACTATCGGGTTGTTTTAGCATTTCTCCATTTTATTGATGGGGAAAAGGAGAGTATGTAAATATTAATAGCTTGCTCAAGGTTATGTAACCAATAGAAGGCAGACAGAGGATTTTATGTCCCCACAATCTGAAACTAGAATCTATACCATTAAGCATTATTCTATTCCTCAACCTTCCTCTTCGGTTGCCTTGATTGCTTCATTCATTCAGTAAATTCTTTGAGCCCCGGCTGTGGACCAGGCACTATTCTAGTCTCAGGATGTACACTCCCACCTTTTTGGAGTTTTCCTTCTCCTGGTGAGAACAGACAATAAACAAGTTAAGAAAAAGTTATAGCTGAGTATGTAGGTAAATATATACTCCAAGTTGGGGGCTAGTAGAAATTCTAAGTAGGTCTCACTGCAAAGGTGATATTTGAGAAAAGCAGCAAGTGAGCTCTATTTTCTAATTATACCTTAAGCTTCCTAATTGTTTTTTGACACAAAGGAAGTTAGCTATAGGTTTACCTTATAATCTGAGAATGATTTTTAGATATTTTTAAAAGACCTGTTATAGAGTGATATTCAGGTGGAGGCAGAGGAATAGAAAACTCAGTACCTCTCCCCATAAAATTATTTTCAAATGACTCCTTTGATTCTGAGACATTTCAGTGTTTGCCTTTGTAACAAGTGAAGATAATGTGCTGAATTTTTATAGTTGCTGCAAAATAGGCATGGCAGTGACACTGGGAGGTACAGGGTACCAAAGATCTGATGAGGTACAACACCCACAAGAGCTTGACACAACTGAAGCTATTTGTGAAAAGCACCCACCTGTGCCTCTACACGTGTAGAGGGGCTGCCTGAGTGGGTAGTATGGAGGGAGCAAAAAGAAAGCATTCCCGGCTAAGTTTGCGTGTCCACTCCAACGCATTGTGATAATAAGTTGAAATTCACTATGGTGCAACATTCTCTATCAAAAAAAATTATGAAAGTAATTAAGAGAGAAAATTTAAATTTCCAGAATGAATTTGGGCAAGAAATAGGAGACGTTTTGTCTACCTGGTACAAAATAATTAAGACGTAAGTTGATAGTGATACAGACCTCATTTTGAAGTATTTGAACCCAACATAGGAACTGCTCCTTATCTGATACGGTGTTCCACACTTTTGAAATCAGTGTGTGAGACCACAGGTTATGGGCTTTATCTGAGAGCCACTGCCTCCCCCTGCCTCCCCCTGGGTGCATAGCACTCCTTGGGTCATTAAAACACTCATTCCAATCAGAAGGGAAGTGTCCTTTTGTGATGCTTGGCATCACTTCCTGTTTGTCCTTATAAAGTTCCCAACCAAGTTGTGGCATTGTTGGGATTATTGCCTAAAGTATCTTTCCATGACATTGGTGAGTCAGTAAGATTTTTAATGCACTCATATACCGAATTTCAGTGTCCTCTGTGAAATTTAAAAAGTTCTCTAATCAAACAGCAGCCTGATCTTGTAATCACGCTGCTGAGAGTTTTATCTTCTAACATTAAATCACAAATTGTCATGTAACTTTGATTAAATGAATCATTTTTCTGTAACTTTTCTGAATGCACAGACATTTAAAAATTAATTTATTTTTAAAAGCACATGTAAGACTCCTCTTTCCTTCAACCAAAAAAAATGTAATTTCTCTCTAGATCTACAACTTATAAACTAAATTACAAAAGTTTTAGCCTGTCATGATTCATAGTGGTCAAGTTATTACTGTCATGAGCATTCACTTTGCTATACAGTTCTTAAAGAAAAATTTTTAATCAGAAACACTGAGATTTTAGGCTGTATGAAGAAAGCATTGCCAGTTCCTGGGCAAAACTGTAAATACCTATTGTGTTGTGGCTGAGTAATATAAACTATTCTATGTCAGTATTTTTATAACCTTTAAATTACAAACTCTCTATTTTATTTTAGGAATTTTATATCAGTAATGCTGAGTTTATACTAGTTGTAGACAATTTACAAAAATGTTAAAGATTTTGCTACTTTATCTTTCTGAGCTTGAGCAGTATTGTTTTAAAGTGCAATGTTCTGTATTATTAAAAACCCAAAATATAGTCCTTCTCTCTGCATCTTTCCTGTTTTTGTTTTGCACTTTCTTGCTTTCACAAAACTACTTCATAAAACAAAAGAGGACCCTAAGAAAATAAATCCAAATCTAGCTACGGTTCTCTTATGCAGGCAAGAGGTGAGAAATCTGATCTGTGGAGGTCAAGTGGAAGTGAGCACAGAACCACGTGTTCAGTGCTTACGCTGCAGCATGAAGCCACATTGCCTTGTCATAAGTTTCTTTCTGATGTGTTTTATCCACACTGTGGATAACGCACCCTCCTATTATCTAGCTGTGCAAGGGGCTCAAGACCAACCCGTGGGGGTACAGTGTTCATTTTTCTATACAGTACCATTTCTGTTTACTTGTAGGCAATATATTTATATTGTTTTAGCTAGTCCAGTTAAATCGTGGATATGGAGATGGCTTAATGTGCGTTTTTTTTTTTTGTTTGTTTGTTTGTTTTTTAAGAGAGAACGTTTACTTAAGGAAGTAGTGCAGTGATTTCTCCTTAATTTAGAAATAACCAAAAATGATGAATGCTGGAAGTTGGGGAAAACTCACATCACCCCATTACATGGTGGCCAGTGGTCAGATGCCATGTCAGAGATTTGGGGTTGTTTCAACTATTGATTTAATTTATACCTACACCTAAGCACTGCTAAGAACAACACAATTGATTTCTGTTTAGGGTTGGTAGGTTAACAAGAGATGATTTTTACTTTCCAAAGAAATTCATCTGAGTTTTCCATACCCATAAACTCTGAATAAGTAAAAGAGGATTACTGTGAATTTGGTTAAAACTGTAAATTCTTGGCAGAAAAGCAGTTTAAGGGGTGGTCATTTTGACTTCAAACAATGGCAACCAAATGTTATTTTCACCATGCTACCATTGGCAAAGAAAGATCTGGAACTTAGAAATCAAAGATAGCAGCCAGCAAACTTTCTTATTGTGCAACAAACAAGAGGTGGAAATACTGTTGACTTCACTCCGAGGTCCAGAAAAATTAAGGTTGACACTAAAATAACTTTGGCTTACATACGCCTCACAGCAAACGCTAAATAATGAAAAAATATGTCTTTTAGGTCTAAAATTTTCTGGGTTGTGAGAAAATATGGAGCATAAATCATAGCAAACTATTCCTGGCATTAGGCCTTCAGGATGCATTTGTTTGAAATCAAGGGCCAAATTGCATGGAAGAGCAAAAGCTGCTAGGTGCCAGCTGAGGCGGCATGCCAGCCTTGGAGCTGACACATCGTGTCTGCAGAGATCCATATGCACGACCCTAGTTTGCCTTCAAAGTGATTCCCTTGAATTGATTTTGTAAATGAACGATGTTAGGCCTTCCGTAGGATAGAAAGTGCATTAGTCACAGCGCTCTTACGTTACCCAGCAAGGACATCTATTGTTCTTTTGTAAGAAAATGGTCCTGGGGAAGAATGAGTGTGAATTTTGCCACATCAGGTAGAAGCAGTTGCACTCAGTTTTAATAAGGAATGTTAATAAACAAGAGTCAAAATCCGTGAGCCTAGCTTCACGAAACGACTCACAGAGAAACCTAACTGGCTCCTGTTTTTACAAGTGCAAGTAACCATCGTTGAATAGATGCCAAGCATCAATTGTTCCAGTGAGTAAGGACGGAGGATATGGCAGAAACTCACAGCAATTTATTACCAGAATGTTCTAAAAGAAATGGAGGATTTCAGAGCAGGAGAATTTCCACGGATTCATGTTTAAATTCACCCTAAGTGATTAATCTTTGTGTTCCATTTTCTGTCCAAGGTCGGTTTTACACACCATGTAAAATCGCTTCTTTTAGAAGAAAGTCTGCTTTTTTCAAAAAAGGAAAGGGGTGGGGGAGGGACACAATGGATCTCCTGGAAGATATTTCATAAGACTTTTTTGCACATTAGTTTTCTGTCCTTTACTTATGCAAGCGTTTTATCCAAAAAAATATTGTGTAAGGAATAATTAAATAGTGTGGAATGTAATAGGAACTTCAACAAACACAGCTACTTTCAGTAAGTGATTCTGGCTTTCTAAACATTGTCCCCTGTTTTCAAGCTTCTATAAGAGAAGCCTGGGCACGAGGCTTTGATTTTTGCCCAGGTATGCTACGTTTTCATTTCCGTAAAGACCCCATTAATACAACAGATACATTTTAAGGACCTAGATTTTTAAAATATATAATGTGTATCTTATATATTAAAGAGTATTTCTGACTTATTTATTTTAATTGTAGAAAATTATAATATAAAAACTAATCATTATATTGGCACCTCTTATTAATGAAAATATATTTAGCAATAAATACAGGGAGATAGAAGTAGTTTCAGAATCATCTACTGCAACATTTTTTAAAATTCATTTTGAATCACTTACCTTATAACATTTATTAGTATTAGGGTACTCAGTGCCTTAAAGGCTAAATACAGAGACCTAACAAAACGAACAAGCAAACAAATAACCTTTCCCCTTTATTTAAATGTAAGCAAAAGCTTGTGAAAAACTGAAAAAAGACTTAAGAGTTTGTTTCCAATCCAAATGGAGTTTCCTAGCATTCTTTTTTTAATTTTAAATTTAAGAATAAATGTAGTGCACCTGGGCCGCATTCTTCCTGTTTGCAAACATCCATGTGTCCCTTCAAATATGTCTTTTTCATGATCTAATATTAAAGACCCGATTATATAAGGAAACTCGACAACTATGTATGGGGCACCCCCTGTGTGCCAGTTTAGGTTTCAGCTGCTAGAACTGCAAGCTGAGTGAAGCCTGTTTAATCCCACTGACACCCCTAATGTGTTAGATTTTTTAAAATGTTTTACAAAGTCACAAATGGGAACCGGTAGAGCTGTATTGCCTGCCTTCGACCAAAATGCTTTGCAACTGAAATATGGGGGCAGTGTGGACACTCAAAAATGCGTGGCGATCTTAGATGAATGGTATCACACAGATGTGTATTATTGCTAATTCTTTGTCCTCAATCGCTTGTTTTCAAGGACACTAAAATCCATGTAGCCCCTAAAAAAGATAAATAAGGGCAAAGCTCTTTTCTTCCTCTAGTCACAGACTAAAGAAATTATTTCAGATAATATATAGCCCTTCAGCTGTGGGAGCAGGAAGTGTTTACTGATGAAGTCGGGGTCCCAGTTGGTAAAATAAACGGAAACTTCTGGTTCAGTTTTAGGCCCTCTTTTGAATGAAAACTTCATTTTCTCTAGGCAAATAAATTGATTTAATCTTGGGTTATTGGCAAAAATATTCGTTAAGTTGGAACAGTTTTTTAAAGAATACAGAAACATAACTTTGACCTTTTTTTTTTTTTCTTTTTGTCTCTGAGGGCCAGCGAGGTTCATTTAAAAACAAAAACCCAAAAAGCACCAAAAAAGCCTGTGATGTTTTCTTCTCTGATGATCTTTAGAACTGTCCCAGGTGCATCAGCTTGGAGTCATTCAGGTGTGTCCCCATTTTCAAATGGGCCCCTGTGGCATTCACTTAATAGGGAGAAAGTTAAGAATGTAAAGCCGAAATGGAGCAAAAAGATGATTATTTCATAGGAGACAAACATTTATTTTAATAAGGGACAATGAAGGAAGTTGCCAAAAAAGATAAAACATGATAAAATTAAGCTCTTATATGTTCTTTTCTAACCTTTTTCTATTCTTTTGTTTTTTTAATCTTTCAAAATACGAGTTGGAAATTAAACTTTACTTTTTCACACGCCTGTTGCGCCCTGTTTCTTTTCCATAAAGATCCATTTTTTTCAGCAGACACATTTTAAGCACAACATGTCTAAAGCCAACAGGTTAAGTATAAAGCAGATAGACGTTATCTTTGCCCCCGTGGAGGTTCTAGTCCTGTGGCAAAATTTTATATTCTATCAGTAAATAAATATGCAAATTCCAAATAATAAAAAAGTACAAAGAAAGCAAAAAAATATGGTGACGTGGCAGTGCGTGGGAGGTGAGCATTGTGAGGAGCAGGCTACTCTAAAGGAAGCGGGGGCAAAAGACTCCTGGAGGTGGGCTGTTTGAGTGAGGTCTGAATGATAGAAGCCGCCGGGGCAGGAAAACCCCCAGGAGAACACTCCAAGCAGAGGCAACGGCAGGTGCAAAGGCCCTGAGGCAAGAAGGTGTTTGCTGTATTTGGGGAGCAGGAGGAAGGCCAGGACGGGTAAGCAAGGAGGGAGTGGGCCAATCGGCCAAGTCAGCGGGCTCAGGCGGGGCTGGAAGTGGTGGTACAGAGTGGATGGAGTGGAGGTAGCTAATGTGCTTTGGCTGCCTGTGTTGTTAGGCCTTTACATTGTTTTAAAAGACAGTGTGAGTGGTCACTTGTTCAGTTTGGTTGGACAAAACAGTTAACTACAACCCCTGTCCTGCAGTAAGAGCATGATAGGGCAGTATGAGTCATAGTCTAGGGTCTAGATTTTACTCCGGATGCAGCAGAAAGCCATCAGAGTGTCCTAACAGGGAGGTGGCACGATCCGATTTATGTTGTCTATCACTCTGGTTGCTGTGAGGAGAACCAACCATAAGGATGTTAGAGGCGAGACTGGGGCATTAAATGACACTAGCTTTGCAGAGTGCAGTAGAAGGAGAGAGAGAGAGGGAAATGTGGACAGTCTAGATATATATTTTAAAGAAAGAACTCTCCGAAAGTATTTCTGATGGATTGGCGGCAGATACAAAAAGAGAAATTGAGTCTAACTCCTATGTGTTTGGCTTGAGAGAATGAATAACAGAATCATTTTGGGGGTAGGAATGCCTGGGAAAAGAGAGTGTTAGTGAGGAGTAGGGCTGGGGAGGGAGGTACTTCAAGAATTCCATATGGAGGAAAATAAATTTAAAATATCTATTAAATATGCAGATGGAGGTGTCAAGTAGGCAACTCGGCTTAAAGGTCTAAAACTCAAAAGGAAGGTCAAGACTGAAAGTACCCGTTTGGGAGTCATGAGCATAGGTGGTCGATTAAGTCCTGGAACTGGGTGAGGCATCTGAAGGAGAGAATGCAGACCAGGAAAGGGCTTAAATCTATACTCTCGGATCCTACAACATCTAAAGGAGGTATCAGTATAGGACACACAGTAGAAGCTCTCCATGACATAGAAGGAAAATCAGGAGTGTTGTGTCGTAGAAGTTTGTGGAAGAACATATTTTAATAAAGAAGCAGTGGTCAGAGGTGTTGTGAGGAAGATGGGACCTGAGAAGTGACCACACACACTGGTTAATTGAACAGGAAGGCGGAAGCATGGAGAAGACCCTCACTTCCCTGTCAGGCAGAGGCAGGAAGAGGTGCGAAGACATACTAGCGAATCATTGAGATGGTTGGTACGTAGTAGGGTGTTTTCTTTGAGTTTTCATTATGTTTTTTGTCTTTTTCCAAGCTATGTGACTATTGAAGTCATCTTCCAAGGCTCCAAGGGGCAATACTTAGGCCCGTGTAAGTAGAAAAGTATATCTCAAATGAGTGATTTCATAGAGTCCTTGAGAAAGTGTACAATGGTGCTTTCACTTTGAGAAACAGTTTAGAAGTTTTGTGTGTTTTTTACTGTATAGTCCAGTTCCTAACATTCACTTTTCGATATTTATGTAAGAAACATGAAAACATAGAGCCCTCAAAAGGACATGCATGCTCAGGTTCACTGTGCTGTGAATCGTACTGTTGGGGAACTGTAGACTACCCACACGTTCAGTAGTAGCTGAATGAAAGCACATTTGGTGTTTTCTACATTGGAATACTGCTTAATTAACCACGCAGGAATGAATTACCTATACATACCAGGTAACGGGTGAACCTCTCAGACCTTCTGCTGAGTGAAAAAAACCAGACACAGGAGGACACATGCCCTCTGATTACATGTATATGAAATTCTAGAACAAGGATACTTACTAATCCATACTGATTTGTGTGGAAAAACTAATCTATACTAATCAATAATTGCCTGGAGTGTGTCAGAGAGAAGGGGAAATTGGCCGAAAGGAGACAGGAAGGGGCTCTCTCTGGGAAAATAGAACCATTCCACGCCTCGATGAGGATTGTTATGTGCATTTGTCAAAAGTTATTACATCTCAATAAAGTGGATTGATTGATTGAGAAAAGAGAGAGAGAGAGAGAGAAACTAAGATCACTGTTTTTCCCGACTGGTTTCTTTTGGCCCTGAGTCATTTTTAAAATCATCTTTCTTGAATATTCTCCTTGATTATTTGGAGAACTCTTTTTTACCATTTAATGTCTATCAGTATGTCATTCATTATTCACCTCCATTGTATATTATATAGGTGATTTTCCATAGAATTCTTACGGAAAATGCCTCTATGCCTTTAGAAATATGCTTTTTCATCTCTACATGATTCTTACATTAACATATAAAATAATTTAAATAAAATCTGTCTAAATATGTTCTAAGTGCTGACATCATTAGTTTGGGATACCTATAGCAATGCTATTG
Source organism: Lyroderma lyra (assembly GCA_004026885.1). Classification (NCBI taxonomy): domain Eukaryota; kingdom Metazoa; phylum Chordata; class Mammalia; order Chiroptera; family Megadermatidae; genus Lyroderma; species Lyroderma lyra. The sequence continues at coordinate 520,276 of PVJL010000007.1, read as the reverse complement.
ATGACATCATTTATGACCCCCGTTACTACTGTATCTTTCCTTTTCTAATAACTGACTTCTTGAATCTAAAATAGAGACTGTTATGAGCTTTTATTTTATAGTTTGATGACTAGAGGGAAGGCTTTTCATACAAACTGCACTACAAATTTCAATAAATACACCCAATTATTTTTCTTAAAAGATTTATAGTATGTATAAAAAATAGTATCTAGAGGTGTGCATTACAGTAGAAAGGTCAAGGGCTTTGAAACAGAATTGGACCTGAACCTCAGGCTTGCTACCAGCCAGCCATGTGAGATTGGACGAGTTCCTTACTCTCACTGGGTTTTAATTTCCTTATCTGCAAAGAAGTGAAGTAATAATTACCTTTCTGTCTTGTTATAAGGTTTAAAGATAACATTGTAAACTTTGCAGCACAGTATCTGGCTTGTTGTACGAGCTCACGTAGAAGAGGTGAACTTCTGCAGGTTGTTACTCCTATTAACATGCACCATGTCGCTCGGTGACGAGGAGCCGCTTCTGAGTTTCTGAAGGGCTGCAAACACTGGTTACAGCTGTCTCTGAGCTCTATAACCTTTTCAATGACAAGCCAACATTTGATGGATCCTAACAGAAGACATAAGCAATGAGGTGTTACCTAAATGTTTTGTGTAGTTCATGATTTCTGAGCTTTTGAAATAGAATGTTAAAAAGAATTGGTAATATCATTTACATAGGAAGCATTCTCTTGTTCTTAGAAATTGATATAGATCTTCACCTGCATGTATAATAAACACACAGCTATACCATCCATACACACACCACACACACACGTACACACACATGTCGATACTCATATGTAGCAGTGGTTTTATCATTTTTGCTTGAGAAAATTAGTTCTTTAGATCTTGTGCTGCTGGGATCCTGAAAGCTAATACAAGGTCTTGTTACCCTGTACAATTTTGTGTAGTCTTTCTTTTCACATAATATCTATATTTTTAAAAATAATTTTCTATGCGAGTAATTGCTACTCTTCTAATTTTAACAGATAGTAACTTTAGTTTACTCTCTGCTTAAACTCAACTGCTACTGTAAATGTGACTTCCGTCCCCTGCGTGTCCAGATGGGATAGTCTGAGACAGTCTCTTCTACCTGAGGATATGGAACTCCTTTCCCGGAAAGATCGAGAACTATTTTTAACCTGGGCCTCCTATACATCTTGTGTCATCCTTCAGAGATCCTGCACCTTTCCCTGCTGCCTTTATATGTTCACTGCCTTTATATGTTTATTTTCAAGCTATTTGAGGAAGACCTTCCTTCCTCTGTGATGGAAGCACACTTCCATGAAGTGAGTAGCGTGGATAGTATTACAACAATGTTGTTGTGGAGAGGGGTCACCATGGGTCTAGAGCTTTGTGCACTTTTGTCTATCTAGAAACAGTTTAACAGTTGTTTGAAAACCATTTTCTATCTTACATCATTTTCGTTCCCTGAAATATGTTTCCTATTTTCATTTGAATGTAATAAAATCAACATTTACCTTCTGGACCAGTGCTTGTTAACCCTAGCTATTTGGGGGGTCATCAAGAGAATTATGCTCAAATTATGCCTGGGACTCACACTTAGAAATTTTAATTTAATCAATCCATTGTGAGGCTGAGGCTTAATAATTTTGAGTCATCTGCCGGTACTTCTTAAGTGAATCCAAAGTTTGGGAATCAGTGTTCTGTGTGCAAAAAGCTTTGGTGCGTTTTAAAACACCCACTGAAGTGCAGAACTAGGCCCTCTTTAAATCAGTTGGCATGGGAGTAGGTAAAACCGTTGTTGCTGATGAACCTCATTTTTAGTGCTTTCCTGTTATTTTTCACTGGGGTCATTTTTCTCTCAACAGGGAATTAACCAAGTACAGGAACTATGTTGAAGGATCGTGTGTTGATAGCACAGGGAGGGAAGTGTAGGAGCTGACCGTACTTTTATCCCAGCCTCAGTGAGCAAGCCCATGCTCCGGGCAGCAGAATCTCCGCCCGGGGGTGACAGGCAGACGTCCGTCAAGGCCAGGAAGGCAGCGTGAGTGTGTGAAGCAGGGAGACCGGACCTGGGCACCGCGGAGGCCTCGGCCCCGTGCCCGAAGGGACTGCCGCTCCTGAGCCCCCAGCTCATTGTTTCCATTGGAAAATTCAAGTTGTGTTGCCAAATCTTGCCATTTTTAAAGACAACTAGAATTTCTTCTGTTGGGGTGAAAATTTCCAATTACTTATGGTGGGCATCATTAGATGCCAACTTTTTAATGTATCTCATTCGTGTTGTAGGGCTTAATTTGGCCCTTAGGCCTCCAGTTTGCAACATCTGGGTTAGACAATTTCTAAAATTCTTTAAATTCTAACAATCTAACAGTTCAAGGATCTAATTTGGACAAAACATGAAAATAAGCCCTTAAGATGGAAAGCTTCCACTTGAACCTATGCTTATATTCATTTTTTTTTTCCTGAAACTTTCCATTTTATCCCCCTTGATTCTACTGGTCCTGGGAACTTACCTTTCCTGTTTTGACCCGTCCTATGGTCGACAACTCAAGAATTTATACAACTCTTGTTAATATACTGTATTTACAATATATAGAGTATCCGGGTGTTATGTCAGAGGAAAACCTTGTCTTAAATTTTCAGAAGAGAACGAAAGGTACACTACAGTGTGGCCTATAAATCATTTTCAAATTAGTATTCTGTACGTCTGCAGAAGAGTACATTTCTACTCATGCATAAATTGCCTATGAACACATTTCAAAACCCTATGCTTAATCTTAGCAATGAACATTTAAAAAGTAAATTAATATCTTAAAGGGGAAGAAATACAGTATATTAAACAGGAACCCACTAGAAACTTGATAGTTAAAAAAGTCTGTCAGCGTTTCCATTATAAACCCTGTTTTTGAGGGGTTTATAACTCACTTATAAAAATTCATTGTAGCCTGGGACTTGGCATGTAAGGTCTCAGCTCGGCAGCTTGACGTGATATTAGGTCTGAAGGACCTCAGATTCTTGTCAGCGAGGTACTATTTTAAAGCTCCAAGATGATGTCTAAATAAAGAGAGTGGGAGAGTGATTTAAATCCGCAGAATCCAGAGTAAAACTAAAATAACCGCTCCCAGATCAGCAGGTTGTGGCCTGGTTTTGCAGAAGCCCATACCTCTGTCTATTCTGAGTTGCACATCTTGCACTGCGTAGGGCCAAGTCAGCTTCATTTTCTCATGTGGCTCACCCTTTATGTAACTTTAATTATCCTTTTAATACCTTAATATATTGTCTGTTGAGGTTACTGGTTTGGATGCAAGTTTATAAATGAGGCTAATTAACATTGAATTTGTAACTCTTGCTTTTTCTTTTCATTTGAAACAAGGTATTCTTAGGAAGTAGGGGTAGAGTATAAAAATGTCTTAGGCCATTGTAAATTTCTTGTGTGGATAGCTCTGTGATATGTTGCATGTTTAAATTAGCACAATATGTATTCATTTTAAATATTGATCTTTAAGGAAGTATGTAATAAATCTGAATACTCTTTTGCATTACTGTTTACATTAGGTCTACTATAGATTAAGAGAGACAGTTGCCTTGTAAATTTGCTTGCAGAGTAAGCAGGGGCATATAAATAATTCTGTTTCCAATTATACAAAACAATGATGGTAAACTATTGGGAGCTGGGAAGATTATGCAGAGCTTGGCTGAGTCACAGACCCAGACCAGGCCTGTGAGTAACTGATGTGCAGCTGGAGACTGGGACTATTGTTTAGATCAGGAAACGAATGAGAAAGTGGCACAGAACAAAATTCTATAAATGTAGCTCCATCAAGATGTAATTCCTTTCCAGCTGTAAAGTTTCTAAAGAGTTACCAAAACTATTTAGAAACATAAAAACACAATTATTTGGCTTGGTAATGGTAACAATTTGTAACAATGTTAAGTGTGTTGTGGTAACCTTCCTGGGGAAAAACCCTATGGATGGACATGGTTGTGGTTTGGGGTTTCCACCTTCTCCCAGTGGTGGTTCTTAGGCTGTGGCACGAACTGGCCTTTAAACAAGTTGATAGCTCAACAAAATTTCAGCTAGGAATGTTAGAACATAATGGCTGAAGATTAAGAATAAATTTACACCTAGGCCATGCGACTCCAAGGCCAAGATCAACCCATTTCCCTTAACGTTCCCATTATCTATTCAGGAGTGCAAATATTCACATGGAAATGAGGTTGGTTGAAACGTTCAGCTTATATTGGAAAACGTATCTGCTAAGCAGCTGAGAAACGTATCCGTTTCAGTCTTTCCATTTGACAAGGTTCATTCTCCCAAGTAAAATACGGAGAATGCAATGACAGCAACTGTAGTCGTTCCATTTCCTTGCCTGACATTCATTTCTCCCTAAGAAAAATAGTTCTTGAAATGCTATAATGTGTGTGTATTAATGCTCTTACTTAGGTTCTTAAATAGGTTTGAACTTCTATTCTTTATGCCCGGCAAAGTTCCTTTAATGGTTATTTAAAGGGATGTTTATTATTTTCATGATTACTATATAATCACGTCGTGCTTTTCAGTTTATAAAGCGTGTTCAGGTGCATTATATCATTACGTGCATACTTCAAGAAATGAGTTGGATCAATGTTATTATTTTTTATCCTAATTTTTTTGAAAGATGAAAAGAAGTTGGGTGAGGTTAAGTGATTTGTCCATGTTTATACATCTAGTAAGTGTCAAGCCTATGCTCCAATCCAGCTATTTGAACTCTCAATACAGTGTGGAATTCTCTTTTCACTGTGGTTTTAAAATGCCCTATTTTTTTTAAGGGCTCCATTTAGCAAGGGGAGTCCCACGGAAGATACTTGTATGCGTAGCTAGGTTGACATGATCCACATCAAGGATTTTGTCTCTGTGGTGCTTCCTGTAAGGGTGAAGTGGGTAACGCAAACCCCTGATGGTTCTGAAATCGATGATGCCAGCAAACTTCCTGAGTTCCCCTTGGCCATGGCTGTCCTCAATACACCTGAAAATCCCTAGGAGAAGAGGCAAAAGGTGGACATGGGCAGAAGTTGGTGAGAAATGGCAGGGTGATGACTCTGTTTATTCCAGGGCTTTTTTGGTTGGCTGTTTTAGAGTTTTATTTGATTGTTCTTTGCAATCCCTTATATATTACATTTCAAGAATGTACGCCTAAGAAATCCATCTACTTGCCAGGCAGAGCTACTTCTGATTCTCAGAAAGTTGAGCTTAATTGTTAACTTTAATTTTTTTTCTAGTGGCAAGATATTGTACCAGACGCTGTTAGTACTAAAAGAGCTTTGGGGAGCGAGGTTTAGGGGGATTTCTTAAGAAGCGTGGAAACTGAGGTAGTCTGCCTTACGCCCTCTCCCTGGACATTGATACATTCGTACACAATGGCTGGCTAGACAGGACTGTCCTCTACAAATTATAACTCTATTAAAAGTGTAAAGACCTCTTTAGGGCTAAGGATATCAGGGATATTATGTAATTGCCTTGGAATAAAACTTTTGAATGCTGGAATCTTGATATTAAAAAAAAAGCTTCAAGATTTAAAAATTATTGGGAGTTTAGTCCATTTTGTTTCAAGGCTTTGATTTAGTCAAGGTTTTTTCTGGCCAACTCTAGGAAGGAAAACATTCTATAGTAAAATAAAACACCAATGACTCAAGAATACGATGTGACACCTCATTTGATGATTGCCACCCAAAATTATTTCCACCAGTTATAAATCAATGATTAGGCATAGTTACAATTACATTAATAACACTGGCTTGCTTTTCCAAATCCAAATATTATAGGATGAGGAAATGTTCTGAGTCTAAATGGTTTTAATTTTTTAAAAAGACAACCTTTTAAAAAAGCTGGTAAGGAGGTATATTATTTTATCTTCACCTTTTGTTTTCTGCGTACATGGTTTTCAAGGAAAAGGAAAGTAATGATTATAGTAAATTACAGGAGTCAGGCAGTGTGGTAATTAACAGGTAATTATCAATAAACAATTTAACCACAAAAGCTTGGATCTCACCTACCACTTGTCAACAATAAAAGCTTAGTAACTCCACATGCCATTGGAAACAGAGTCTACAGGGAGCCCCAGAAAAGACTGCTACTATAAATAAACAATCCTTTCTTAGGAGAATACACAAAGGCCAGGCTGTGAGTGACCACATAGAAAAAGGAAAGGAAAATCCAGTAGACAGGAAAAATATTAGGAAACCAAACATTTGGTTTCAGATTTAGGAGAAAAATATGAATGTGCTTCGTACTGAAGCCAGAAAAATTATCTATGAATGTCTTTCTCATCCCATACATAAATTTTGTTTCTTTAAGCATGGTTAGAAATGTAAGATTATTTAGCTAAGCTGGCATTTTGACACAGGAAAAAGTGGATCTTATCCAGGTTTAAATATAGTCAGCATGCTTTCTAGATTGAATGGTTGGTGAATAATCCACCATAAAACATATTTATTATGGAAATCTACAACTGGGTTTTGAAAGTACCACTGAACTTTATACAAACCTTGATTTGAAAACTCTTCCTTGTAGGAACCGGCCAGGCCTCTGTTATAGTAGCTTGAAGGGGCGAAGCATTTCTAATTAGCTAGTGAAAAAGGAACCATTTAATTCAGGCAGAAAGACCTGACCCTACATAAAATGAGTCATAATGTAACCCTCCCTCTATTTCATTTTAGCTCTGTTAATGTAGAATTGGGGTGTAATTTGAAAATAACTGAATCAGGGATTGAATTTCACTCTAGCAGAGATTTTCTCTTTCTGAATTTTATTTTGTCTATACCCCTCCATAGACACTAGTATTGTGTGTCCAAAATGACAATTGGATATGTCATAATCAAATGCACTTATTGAATATTATCAACACCTGGCCAAGTGCTAGGCATAATGCAAAATACATTGAGTAAATATGTTCTCTGTCATCTAAGGTGTGAGAGATAAAGCTGTCGTAGAACACGTTTGAAAAATATACATGCAGTTGAATAAACATTGAGCAGATGTACATATTCAATAAAGATTTCATTATTTACAAGCCAATGGGGGAAATGTATATTGTGGAGTGATGAGAGTGAGAGAGCTTGTGGGAGTTGCAAGGTTAGATAAGGGAGTCCTCAGGAGAAATCACTATCTCACCACCAATCAGTTAAGAGTTTGTTTGGGGAAGAAGGGAGGTTCCATGGACCATCTGAATGATGATCTAGAACAAGCCTGGCATACGAGGGGTAGAGAGACCATTTCTGCAAAGGAAAGGCAAAACTAGGATGAAACTATGGTCTCAACAAGAGGGGCAGGTTGGGACAAATGGTGCTGAGTGATTTAGGGAGGACCTTACTCCTAGCAACAACTTTAATTTTCAGTGAGATATTTAAAATCCTGCAAGACCTAATTGCCAAAATACCTGGCTCGCTTGTGCTCTGCATTTTGCATGAACATCACCTAAAATTGTTTTCATTTTCTCTCTCGCTTGGCATTATGTCTGCCTAAATTTTTTCCTTCAGATTGCCCACATCCAATTGCATTCATTAGAACTTCACTAAATGCCAAGTTTCCCATGGTTTTCTTAATTCCCTTCTGAATTTTTTTAAAAGACAAACCTAGATCTTGTTAGAAAAAAGAAAACCCTCCTACTGTGTCTTCTGTTACACAAAATTAATTAAATAAAAAGTGAAGTTTAGATACATCTATCATTTAATTTGAAATTACATATGAGTATAGAGAGGAAAGGCGACTTTGAAAGATCAATTCTCAAATTTTGATTTAAGGACTATGTTATTAGCTGAAATAATATGAACTGAGTCCATTTTTGTGACCTTTGCAAAGTCTAACCTACTCAATTATTGCAGCAGAGCAGGGAACCAAAGAATGGCTTTGAATTGGTCAGACCCAAACTGATTTAAGTTTGCATGTGGTTAAATAGACATTAGTTAAAAATAATTAATGCTGTCTTTGACCTTTGAAATGAGGAAGGACGTTCATGCTTCTCCCCGACTCCCGCTCCATGCATGTGAATCTAATTAACTCACTCCTTTACTTAACATAGAAAACATTTTCGTAGGCCTCGATAGTAAGTATCTTGACTAACATAAGCAAAGTGGTATTCTTCCTAAATGGAGGCTGTCAACAACTTTCCCTGGGATATTTACTGCACGCTTTTTTCACAGTTCAACAGCTGACTTTTGAAACCATGCACCTAGATGGCAGAGGTTTTATGAAATGACCACTCCTCAAATCTCCTTGGCACAGTTTGGCAAGATCCCCCTGGGGATCTCATTATGAGAAGAGCCGTGATCATTCCCCTTCTAGGTTTTAGTATGACCCAGGAATGGGTGCCGTTATGTTGCTGTGTGTTAAACATATAGTGTTTTAGGGAGAGATTTCTAAATTGCATCACAACACTTTGCTACCAGAAATCAGAACGATGGGTTCTGTCTTTCCCTGCCTCCCCATCATGTTTTCCTTCTCCACCAATTACAACTGCGATTCCTTGCTCTCCAGGAATCCACTCAGCTATTCCTGGGGTGGAGACAAAAGGGAAAGAGCAGAGAGATATTCCCCAAGCAGGATCTAAACAAACTGTAACTTAAAATGTAATCTTCATTATTTTTTCCTCATTGTTTCTAAAATTATGTGTAGTCCAGATATATTTTGGAGGGGTTTAAAACGTATGTTTCACGTTTCCCCGGATATCACAATTTTACTTCAACCGATGAAAACCCCTGCTGGGAACGTAAGGAGACCCGTGAGAGACGTGCACATAGAGACAATAAATGATTAGTGAATGAGTGGTTAAGCAAGTCCCATCTGACCCTGCACACATACCACCCCTGCTTGTTCCCCCTTCTTTGTCTGGAAAACTTATCTGTCCTTTGAGTTCCCACTTAATTGTTTCTTCACAAAAAGGACTTTCCTGACTGCTCTTCCCAGACTAAATTATGTCCCAAATATTTGTAACCACAGCACACTAGATGGCCACCATAGCTTTTGTATCTTTGGGGATTCAGTAGTTAATGCCCACCTCCTCCACTGCCCAGGCCTCTTATATGTGATTTTCTGTCCAAACTGCCCAGGACAGTAATTGGCACATAGGCACTTGAACCTGAAAAGTTCAGAAGGAAGACTGGCCAGGAAATAGATCTCAACTGGAAAGAGAAGTAAAGAATTAAACAATGGATAAGGTCTGCGAAGGATAAAGAATCCATGGCACGGGAAGAAGTTAGATCGAGGAAGAGGTGCTTGGAATAGAACAAGGGGAAAGGAGATGAGACTTTGCGATAGGCCCTTCGTGCCTAAGCCACCAAACCAGAGGGAGGAGGTAGGTGAACTGAAAGAGAAGCAAAGAGTAATTCACAGGAATATTAACCAGAATTTAAAAGAGAAAACTTATACTACAACAAAGAAGATTTCAATTTCTGACTTTTGTCCCTGGATAAGGGGAGAGCAAAGTGAAATGAGAGTTTGCTATAAAGGTTTGAGTTAAGATACGTATTTATCCCAGAAGTAAGACCCTGTTTTGTAATAAGTAAATACAAAATACTGAATCATTTCAATAACGAAGTCATCGATTGTTATGAATTGTTGCCACCAACTTGACATCACCTTTTATTGTCATAGAAGTCATAAGTAGATCACATATTTTTAAATCAAGTTTTATTTTTAAGCATTCACAAATATTTTTAATTTAGTTTTTTTAAATCTAGTGTTGGTGAATAAAATCTATGTTTTAGGGTTTCTATGGACACGTGTTGTTTTGACAGAGCTGCCATCCACACAGACACGCTGTCACGTGGACTTCTACCCTGCCTCCAATTACAAAACTGTGGCTCACGAGAAAGGGCATAGAGAGAGTAAATGATAACTCAAATGTGTGTCATAATATTACATTTCTTTTTGGGGGGGGAGGGAGAAGGAGGGACATAGTGTTGAGACAGTGCCAAACCAGGATTTTTGTGAAGGGACAGTCGTTTTCGGAACTCTTCATCTTTAGTCTTCATCACTTCACAAACCTACATGGTCCTCTTCCTCATGTGCACACGTAAAATGAGCATGCACACCCTCACACTCTGAAAGTCAGCTTCCCCTTCCCGTAATTCTCAGAAGCACCTGAGTAGAGAGTTTTGTGATATAAATTCCAGTTTTAAGAGCACCCCACCTGAAGTGGTCACTAACATCATGGGAACAGCCTTGTGCTCACATAAACTTCGCTCAGATCCTAAGCTGCTAGGAGATCTGTCTGGAAGGCTGTGAAGCCTGTGGGTGAGCAGACACCATCGGAGTAGACCGAAACAGGCTGCAACACTGTTCATTTACCATACGTCCCACATGGCACTTGGTTTGTATTTAAAGTGTGAACACTTCTCATTTTCGTTTTTGTCCTTGTTGTCACTGAATTACGATCCTTGTTATCAAAACTTCCCAATAAGTAATTCCAAAATGAGGAAAATGGTTAATATGTGTACTAAGAAAAAAAATCAAAACACGACCATGTCTCATATTAAATAAAGCCTTAAGGAAGTTGTGAAGCATTCCGAACTATGAGGGGGGTGTGTCTGTGTGTGTTTGTTTGTGTATTTGTCACAAACCATTTTTGTGCCACTAACAACTCTATTTTTCAAACTAAGGCTTTATTATTATTATCTGAAATTTTTTCTTTTACTTAAAACATAATATCTCAGGACATATGATACATGAGAATTGGGAAGGAAACATTACAACTTAGGAGCATCAAGTGAGAAATAGATATAAAATGCCATTTCATGCAGGTCAGTCTCATTTAAAATTCTGTTTCCTTTAGTGAAGAATGTACCACTGATAGGCTATCTCACATAATCCATGGGCGTGACTTCCTGTGAGCTCTACTGAATGCTGAATTCCTGTAGTTAGTTAATAGCGATAGGGGAGAAGAAACTTGAAATATCCTCCTGTATTTGATAACTGTAGAGTCCTGGCTAAGCACGAGGTTTAGCCAGGGAGCATATTGGTTTCAGCAGACTATGGTAAAGTTAATTAAGGATGATTAATGGAGCATTTTCTTTCCAATGATATCTGTGACAGAACAAAGCTGTCTGAGGCTTGTCAAGCAGAATTTGAGTTGAATGAGTATTTATGTGATCAAATCTGAAGGCTGCCTCTTGACAGAGCAAGGATTCATCAATCAATTGCTCTGGCTCGCAGTGGTGGGAAATTGGTCTATCCAAGTAGGTTCTGTTCCCATCCCCCATTTTTTTTCATTCAATCATCCCTCAGGCTACAATGCATCTTTAGCTTTTACCTCTGACCACCTTAAGGGCTATCAGAGAAAAGTAAAGGCAAGAGTGAAAACATCTATTATGGTGGTTATTTCTCAACTGAACTCATACAATTGATTTCTTTTAAGCAGAGGGTTATAAAGTGACACAGGCTTGTAAGGGAATTAATTGGCATTAATAAAAGTTATTTTACAACCTGACTAGAAATGATTGTGGGCTGAGTCAAAAACTATCTATCACACAGATATGCCCTTTCTGTGCTTGTACCTTTATTCCTTATGAAATTGGAAGCCATTTCTTAAGCTTCTGTAAAGTTAGTTAACTCCAAGAACAGACTAAAGAAGAACAGAGTTTATGCTTCAGGTTTTTGGTATTAGACATATTCTACAATCTGCAGTGATCAGATTTAGAGTCTACATGTGATGGCCTCTGGCACGGCTGGCCAGATATACCCAGACAGCAGGCACATTGTCACTCGGGATAGGCACAGGACAGTCTTGTTTAATTGCAATGGAGCAGGGACAGTGCAGAGTTATGATCAGGGATTAACTAAAAGAACAATGCTCATTCTGTAAGGTTTATGCAAGTGATTTTGCATGCATTCTGACTGAATGCTTACCAAAAAATTCATGCAAACCCGAGATCCCTATTTAACAGATGTGGGAAGTGAGGTTGAAAGAGGTTTTTTATAACTTACTAGAATAATATGGCAGCACATGGCTGAGGTGGGACATGAGTCCTGTTCTGGGTGCTCCCCCTACACTCCTTTCATCTCCCTTGTGGACTGCAGTCCTTCAGGGTCATGGCTAACTGCTTATGTGCTCTCTCAAATGATGGTACAGTACCTGCAATGAGAATATAAGTGTAATCCTGTGAGTTTTTAATGGTCAGTGCCCCTTGAGCAAGCTCAGTCTGATAGTAAGTAGGCTGATGATATACTTAATTATGAGCTTGCATGATTGCAACTGGGAGTACACTATTTCTGGCACAGCTAGCCACTAAAACCCTTACTGATCTCAGGAGCAGCACCCCAGCAACTGCTCACAGTTTCTTCATAGTGTTAGCATGAGAAATACGAGTACACTAATACTGCCTCCTAGAAGAGTAACCCCAGCAATTCCTGAGACTCGCTGTTGTTGAGAAGAAAAAAATATGTACATAGATGCCCATAGTGGTGGTGTTGTTATTTATATTACATTTATAAAGTGGCATTTTTTTAAGATTTGGTTTTTTATATGGTAGAGAAAATACCTTCTTGGTTATTTATCAGAAAATTTCACTTGTTTGTCTATCTATTCATCTTGAAATGTTCAGTCATTGATTTTATAACCTACATTCTCACCATCTTTGGGAAGTGTGTATGAACAAATGTACAATAAAGTCCATATTCAGTTTTATGTAACAGTGTTATAATCATGTGCCGATAAAGTGTTAGTGTTTTGGGGTAAAAGTTTTGCTACCTTTGTTATGTATTTTCAAAGTGCGCAGTGAGATATTAAAAGGAAAATAATTTAATCAAACTATTTCCTAGATCAATTGCAACTGATATTGGTTCCTTTTTATGTATATGTAAACACAAATGTTGATTAGCTTTCTTTTGTATCTAATCTATGAGTTTAGACTTGTGATTAACATTCCAAACATTCAAGATGAGCCTTAGCTTTTCAGCCATTATCTTCTTGAAAATTACATTAAATATTTCATTATTTATTATTTCTTTCATCAGGGGTTTTTCTGTGAAAATATTGAGGGATCTTGCTTTCATTTGTTTTCTTCCCCCCCCCCCTTTTTTTTTTTTGGTATGTGGGTAGCTCCCTGACTGGGAATCGAACCCAGGCCGCAGCGCTGACAGTGCCAGCGCCGAAGCCTTAAGCCACTACACCATCAGGGAACTCCCCTTTTCCCCATATTTTTGTGTAATAATATTGAAGACTTCTTTTGTCTAAATATTTTTAGATTAATAATTCTTTAGTCTATAAAATGTTTTAAGATACAAATACTTATTTATTTTAGCATTAGAGGAAAATTCCAATGAGCAGAAAGGGATGATTCAAAGACAGTAACAGAAAGAACTGAACTCCTCAGTCCTTAGTGTATTCCCTCTGCCCATTTGACGACGTCATCAATGCCAGAAATGTCCAGCAAATGCAGAGTAGTAAACTGTTTTTCCCTTGTTATGCACTCTGTATTTCTGAGACTCCTTTTAGATTGTGTAGCTTTATGGGTAATCATATCACAGACTGAGCTACAGAACTTACAGTTAACCAACATCTCTAGGTCTGTATGATATGAAATATGATGAAGTCAGGTCTTTCTTCATTCAGTATTTTTAGGCAATTAATTTCTTAGTCATAGGTGCTGCATATTCATGCCTATTAAATTTTAAAAATTAATTTATACACATAGCTTTGACCTGGTAAGATAATCTAATACCTGGTTTCTATGACTTTATGTTCTTACTTCTTTTACCCCAAACCTACTCCCTCAAGCTTATGTCCCTGATGTGCTTTTACCCATTCATCCAAGTCACTGATAAAATGTCTGAATGGAATAGGGCCATTTCCAGGTTGCTAATGAACCATTAATTGCTTCTGTTTGCATATTCTTAAGCTCAATGTCCAACAGATTCCAATGATGAAAATGAATAAACAAGATATCACATTTATATTGTGGATAAATTCACGATGCCATCCTCCAAATTAGAGTAGCCGTGTAGGTAACAGTAATTCTGAGAGAGTTACTCAGCACATTTGATAAATTGCACTGCGATTGCAAAATTGATGTTCATACTAGATGTCAAAGTATGCGAGCACTCCCAATTGGAGTAGACAATATATCATTAATTAAGGTGAGCTGGACTAGTTGAACTAAACTCTCTTGATTAATCCTACATGATTCAAAAACAAATATGGCAAAATAGTCATTTGGCAGTTGGCAATTTATAAACGAAAAGAAATATCCATGCATATTTTTGGCCTATTCTTTTAAATAGTGTCCACATTCTTTTATAACATTTTCAACCACATTAATTACAGGAAAGTAGAACAGAGCATACCAGTCATAATTTTCATCCCCCGAAAGGCACAGGAGTATATGGGTGAGAATTTTTGATTAAAAATCATTTGAGATTTTGAAAAAGGCTATGAAAATTTTCTCGGAGAGAAAAAGTTATGTATATCTCTATATCTGTACCTATTCCTTTAAACTGTTAGTCATTATATCCAAATAGAGTCATATCTGATATAGTTGGCGTCCCTGCCTTTAATTATTCTGCATATCTTACAAGATTGTAACCAAAAAGTCGGGGTTCTGTTTTCCCAATTCAGTATTTCTCGAAAAAAAATTTCAATCCAAAACCGACAAACAATTGCTAGAGCGTGGGTTCTCAGTGAAAAAAATTGAGGTGTCGTTTAAGGCCTGCAATGAACCCTTCTCTGTGACCACAAAATTTATGCTCAGAATTTTTCATGGTTAGGGTCCTGAACAGTCCAGCAAGTAAAACTTTATTCTAAGGCCAGACAGCATCAGCACAGATGAAATCTAGTTGGTGCCATTGAAATGATTACTACAGGCTTATTCTATCCACCTGTCTTTAACTCCAACACACATGCACATTTTTTTCTTATTTTTCTGAGCAATCCAACATATTTACAGTGTACAATATACTAGCAAATCAGATTTTGATGCTTTTACTCATGTTTCTCCTTTTTTCGCCATGTAACAAGAATCAATCTCTGTCTCTCTCTCCCCTCTCCTTTCCACGTCTCTCTTCCCTATTTTATCCATTCCCTCCCTCTTTGTCCTCCAAAAACAAAAACAACCCATCCCAACTTACTATTTTTCAACTCACCTCCAGCCTTTAATTTTAATCAGGATACCACCCTCCTCCATTTTATCTGGTAAATGCCTACTTTTCTTTAGGTTTTGGCTCAGACTAGACTTCATCTGGGGAGTGTTACATGTGGCATCATGACCCTTCCAGCCCCATCCGTGATGCAGGCTGGTGCTCCTCTTATGTACCCCCACAGTCCTGACAGTGCTTGCTGAGATGCCGACCAGCAGACTGTAAGCTCCATGACGTCTAGGCCTATCACTGCCCTGTTTGCAGTTGCGTAGCCTGACATTTAGTAGGAGCTCAATTAATAATAAGGAATAAAAGAAAACAAGGAAAAATGAGAGAGCGGGACAATGTCATTTTATAGAAAAGAATTTTAAGAACTCTTTCAAGTGCCTCTGCAGACAGAACCTAGCTACCTCCCAGGAATCTGCAATAGAGGTGGGTTAGTGGGGCCAGCACCCCAGCTGGGATCATCAGATCTTCCTAGTAGCGACTGAAGTAGTATACAAAATCACAGCTTTCCTGTTTGTAAAACCAGCCACTTCCATGCATGTTGAAAGTTTGAAAGTAGATGTGGCCCCCTAGTAAGGTGGATTTGTATTGCTAGAGGAGGGCTGTGCAGAAAAAATCCAGCCGTAACTGCCTCTGTTTTTTATATACTTTCTGGACAATATGATTGGCCCCAGAGCCCCCTTCCCAACTACCAGGCTGGTCATTTGCCCCTTTGTTGCTGGCCATCTTCAAGCTGAGCTAAGGAACTAGGTTGCTTACATGCGCCATAAAATCTGCAAATTTCCTGGAGTTGAAATTTTTACCCATATTAAATTGGCTGAAGTACCATGATTAAGAGCATTGCCACCTGTTTAGGAATCCAAAAAGTCTGTTCCAATCTCAGGTCCACTACATGTTAAACTTGGACAAAGCCGTAATGTGACATTGGACATCTGAGCTTTACTTTCCTCATCTGTGGAATCAGGATGCATGCTAGCCCAACGTTCAGGTTTTTGAGATGATCAGAGATGAAAATACGTTGCAAACTCTAAGTAAGCACTGTGAGCTCACCGATTGATACAGATTGACAACAATGTCACCGACACTCAGTTGTCCACCATATTGTATTTCTTTTATTATGGGAACTAGATAATAATAGAGAAAAGCTTTACTTAATTCTGGAATTACAAAATGGAATTTGAAATGGGAGGTGTCTATATAAAGTGCCTTCTCTTATTTTGAGTATCTCTGGTAAAGGCCTCCCACTTTATTGTTTGCTACTCTAAAAATTTATCTAGATTTTTAAAATACCTTGAGTCCCGAATGTTTAGATTTAGATTATATTTATATTATGGTTGAGTACCATTCTTTCCTTGCCTAGATATGTGAATACTATTTTTGTGTGCGAGTATGCTTAAAAATTGACTGTCTAAATATTTAACCAGGGTTATTTGAAAAGAATTTCATTATTTATCTTTTTTATGATTTATATTATCACATTCTGTGTCTGTAGTTATGGTTTATCATAAGCAGCCCATCTGCTACAACAGCCAAATTGGAACATTCGTATAAGATGCGTTCAGATATCATAAACATGACAAGAGATGGATTACATTTAGTCTTTCTCCATGTTTAACCAACTTAATTTGTTTCCTATGCAGAAGAGGCTCTAAATTTACTTAATATATGTTAGCACTTAGGAACATAGTTAGAAACAAGGCGAAGGTCTTAACCTATTCGTAAATAAATGAGAAGATTCCTGTCGAGTGAAAGAGAGAGAGAGAATTTATGTCAAACAATCAGGAATTTAATACATAGTGGTCTTTTAGGATGTCCAGTTTGTGTACATACTCTTAAAGCATGATTACGAATAACTTCACTTCCTATAAACAATGTGACTGGAGGAATTACTCACAGATACAACAAAAAGGGGAAGAAAGGTAAGACGTTTTAAGTAAAGCCAGTAAGTGAATTACTTTCCCTGAAAAGGTTAAAAATGGCAGATTTATTTTTTGTTGCCATAATATTTGTCTTCGTTGGGTCAGCTATCTGAGGTATTCTCCAGAATATGCAGAGCTCATTGAGACGTCACCACATGACCCCAGGTTCACTCAAAGTTACAGGAGAGTCCCGAAGGATTTTTTCTCTCCGTTGTTTGGGGACTCAAGGAGCCTTAACTGAAGGCTGTCTGCTGGCTGAATGAAAGTATTGATACTGCTGTGGGGAAAGCTTTCAGTGATTATACTGGATTTCCCTCTGCCCCTGTAAAGGTCAAGTAGAGGACTTTTTAGTACAAGCAAAGGAGTCATTCATTTTTCACTCTTTAGGTAAAGGACTTATGTCATATTATTAGTGAAAACGTGATTAACTGTTAAAGCAACATAGGTCTTAATGATCTATAAAGCCATTTTTCTCAAAGTTATGGATTCATAGCTCTGCAGTACTAAATATATGTTGTTCTAGGATCATGCAAGTCATGAATACTAAAAATAAAAATAAACATATTTCTTTGATGATGATTTATTACCAAACAATTTGGAGCTAATACATTCACATTACAGGATGCAAATACACATGTGACATAACTGAGTGGGCCTTTAAGATGAAGTGTCATTACTTTTGGATATATGGGCAGTGCCTCAACTTCATCACAGTCTTTGTAACATAATGTTTTGAGAGCCGGTGACTGATGTTTCAACTTGCAGCAGTTTGGTTCTTAAATTCTGTACTTAACAAGAGAATGGTTTCATTCAGCCTCATTGATGATCTAAAAACCCATATGTGGGGATATTATATGCCATTGTGAATTAGTAGCCGAGTTGGTAAAATGAAATTGGGTGACTCCTTTTGGGTAAGACACTGAGTTCACAATGAGCACAGAGTCAGAGCCCTAATGCTGGCAGGCGCAGCAAGAACAGCACCATAAGCCTCTGTCCTCAGGGGTGGCCACCCACTGCTCCTCCAGGGCTCTTAACAAATGTACTGATGCTAACACCTCGGTTATATGTTGGGGTTATTTTTTCATATCAGGACAAAGCTCTCTAGTCACCCACACTTACTTGACAAAGTAAAAAGCCATACAGAAGGTGAGACTATGTGTGTCAGGTTCTCCCTTATGTCTCCACCTCTTCTGAGACCTACAATTATTTATCTGTGTTTCTCACTCTTTCCTCTGTTTATTTTCTCCACTCCCTTTGCTTGTTGTTTTATTTTTCTTTCCCCTGTCCTTTTCCCATTTCATCCTGTTTCTTGCTTTCTGAAACAAAATAGCTGATAAGCTGACATTAATTTTAATTTTTTTTCTTTTTTTTTGGGGGGGGGTTATTCCTCTGGCTGGGAATCGAACCCAGGCCATGGTGTTGAGAGCACCGAAGCCCAGCCACTACACCGCCAGGGAACCCCTTAGTGTATTAATTGTTGCCTTCTTGGCACCATTAAGGACTTGCTTGAACTAAAGATGGTCTAGTATAGATAGGGAACTGCATTTTTTAAAAACAGTGAGTGTGTGATTTCTCTTAATGCTTGTATGGGTATTGCTAATTTTATTACAAAAATCTATTATTGGACCCATCATTTCCTCAGCAATTTTTTTCTATTGGTACAATATGAATAAGGAGACAGTTAAAACTGTGTTTGTGCAAGTTCTTTAGAAAAATTTAACAAGTAGAAAGGAGGACGAAAGGAAGCAAATGATGGGGTGAAGTGTACCTTTCATGAGCACTGCAGACGGCCATACAGGCCTGGCTGCCCCAGTGTGCGTCTAATTTATGTAGCTGATAACCTGAGTTAACAGAAACCCTGGCACTATTATGGAGGTAATATTTTCTCAAGGATGTACAGTCTTAAACAACTTCTTCCTGTATTAGGTTCATACATGCTTTTCTTTAACATAAAGCAGGTATGTCTGTTCTCTTGTTCCATTTCATTTTCTTGGAAAAATAAATTTATTGCAGGCCAGCTGAATGGAAATTCTGCTTACTGTTTATGACTGAAGTTGCCCCCTCCCTCCTGTATGACCCAGGGAATTAGTTCAATATAGAGTCTTATTCCACACCCTTTTCTTTATTTTTCCCTGCGCCATCCTTCTTTTCAGGGTCCTGTTTCAAAATCTATATTGCCACAGAGCAGCTGGCAGCATTTAACAACCACCTGCACAAGTAGTTCTGTTTCCAATGGAAGAAAATTTAGCTTACATAAGGCAAAAAACTGTAAGGTGTCGGCTTTTCCATTTTTATTTGTATTTGTGTACATTTTCTTACTCATTGATGAATGTTCTGCTAAGTGAAACTTAACTCCTTGGTAAAGAATGAAAAACAGTATGGCATAGCAGTCATTTGTTTCAGCAAGGTTTGGTTAAATTGAAACTCTGTCAGGAAGGCGAGAGGTTGATCAGAGCCAGGAAGAGACTCTTAAAATCTGTGACTTCTTTGAAGGGTGAGAAGGCACCCTCTTGAATTGGAAAGTTCTACCATGATTTTCCAGGTAACAGTCCCATTTGAAGACCGTAGCAAACATCGTGATGTGTGCTGGTTCGCATGAAGGGCATTGTACAGCCAGACTTTTAATACCTAACAGTAAATAAATTACCTTCCTATTGCTTGGGAGTAAGTTTAAATCTCTAAGTTTTTATTAAATTGTTCACATAACTACACACTGAATATTGATCGCAACTGCACTAGCAGTGACTAATGTGTCAGTGACTAATGTGTCAGTGACTAATGTTTCAAGTAGTGACTTTTCTTAAATCAAGGTTGCTATTCTGTAAATGAAACTCCAACCTAAAAGCTGACCATCTACAAATAATATCTGTTGACTAACTTATGTAAAGCCTACTGCAGTTCATAAGTCATTCTTGCTTACCTCTCTCATTTATTCCTCAATCACTTTTTTTTTTTCTTGGTAGAGGAATGGAATCAGAGGAAGTCTTTGTGACTTGGTCAAGGTCATTTAGCTAGTAAGTGTAAACTAATCCAGATTCTAGCATAGTCCTTTCTTAAGGAGAACATTTTAGCAGTTAATATTGTTTTATGTAGGCTTAAATGTTATTGAAAATTATGAACTATAGTTACACAATCGTTCTATCCAGAAATCTGAATCATGTAAATGCTATCCAGGAATCCAGACTATGTATATAAATGTGTGATTTCTTTTTTAATCCAATTCTAAGATGGAAAGGATCTTAGAAGAAATTTAGTGTTATATCATGGCTTTATAGATTAACAAACAAAAATATATGGCCAAAGTCACCCACTAGTTAATAGAAGTCCTGAGACTACAACCAATTTGAATTCCTTCCTTCCTTCCATTTTCTATTCCCCTTCCTTTATTAATTTCCCTCTCCCTTCTTTCATTCCTTCTTTCTCAAATATTTGAGCCCATATTCTGAGCCAGTTACTATTCTTCTAAGCTAAGTATTGGAGATAAACTGTAACTGAGTCAGGCATCTCCCCTGCCCTCAGGAGGTCCGCTGAAAGACATAGTCAACAGAGCTGGTATGGTGTTACCATAGTAGAGGTACAGAATATCAGGTATGGATGATGGGTGGAAGGGATCACAATTATTAAATGTAGAGGAAGTCAGAGGTTTCCTTGGGAGTATATCTAAACCAAAACCTGAGGGAAGATTCAACTTCTTTCCAATGAAGAGAAGTTATATAGTAAAAAAAAGAATGCTCAGATATCAGCCCAGAGGCAAGAGAAAGCATGATTGAGTTCATGAACTGATAGAAATTCAATATGGGTGTGGGAAGGCAGGGAGAGTGTTGAGAAAAGACACTGAGTTGATTTCCCTTTAAAGGTAAATTCCTACCTTGAAGAGATATGAGGAGCTATGATGTTTATAAGACAATACTATATTATGATAGAATAAACTAGTATAGTAGATCATAAAATGATAAATCCCCAAAACGAAGGATACAGATTGTGTTTCTCTTGGAGTTCAGAGGAGAATGAGGTCACTGTGGGCCATAGTAAGCAAAGAAGATTTCAAGGAAGATTTTTAAAAAGCAAGTAGCATAACTATAGATCACTGGCTTCTTGCATGAACACATAGTCTTTACCAGCTCTCTCTGTCTCCTGAATGTCCATTCACTCTTCAGTTTATTGCAACCTTCATGTTGCCCTCAATAGTTGGAAGTTCAGTGGATCCCCAACCACCAAATCTGGTGTGTTGTTCAGTCTTTGGTGTCCACTATAATTCTCTCCTTCTTGGGTCCTATTCCTCCTCTGGCTTCTGGACCAGCACTCACTTCTGGGTCCCTTTAATTCTATCCCTTTTTCTAGGTTCTTCTTATCTTTCCCTTCACAGACTTCAAATATTAATGTTTCCCCCAGTCCAGACCTCAGCCTTCTTTTCTTCCTGCAGTCATTGATTTCCCTGGGTGATATCTACCTGAAGATACCATCTATTTATTCATTAGGGACTCCCAAATTGTTGTCTTAGGTGCCAAACCTATGAATTCCAGCCTCTTGCTGAGCATCTCTACCTGCGTGTCTCATCCCACTTCCATGAAGTGAAATCCATCCTCCTTCACCTTATTCCCTTTGCAGTTAATGGTTTCATCATCTACCTTGTTTCCCAACCTAGAACTTGAAAGTCTACCTGGACTTTTTGCATTTATTTTCTCTTCACCTATGTCCAATGATATGCCAAATTTAATATTCTGCACCCCAGAGCTATTTCTTGTTTCTGCCTGATCCTCACAAATCTCACTGCCTTCCCCTTGCCAAGACTGTATATGAGTGCTCAAAATAAACTCCCTTCCATTTAAGACCATCATTTCTAAACATCAAACATTTAACCCGAGGTAATATTTAATTTGCTTAAGGGACTACTCTGGCTCCTTATTGTCCACAGCAGCAGTTTTTAACTATGTTCTGCTGAGTGCTAGAGCCCTTTAAAGTAATCTGAACAGATGTACCATCTTAAAGAGTTTCTTTTTGGGGGAGAGGATTCCCTGGCTGGGAATCGAACCCAGGTCGCAGTGTTGAGAGCGCTGAAGCGCTGAAGCCACCACACCACCAGGGAACCCCCTCAGATGCACCATCTTAAACAGGACAGAAAACAACGGTACTGTCCCATTTCAAATGGTACGTGTGGTCAGCCCACTGACACCTTGAATTTAGCCCAGTGAGATTAGGCTGACCACACGCCCTGTTTGAAACGGGACAGGACTGTTTTCTGTCCTGTTTAAAATGGGACGTCTGGTCAGCTGACGTGATGCCTTAAAGACTAGCCCTGAGGGAGTGGCAAGCCAACTGGGTCTGCCTCCGAACCCCCTACCTTGTCCTCCCCCTCCACTTTACTCGTTTGGTATTGGATTTGCATGAGAGTTTGCTGGAAGAACAGAAAAGTGTCCTGCTGGTACAACTTCTTAAAATTAGAAAGCCAGGCCCCAACCCCAATATCCATGGCCCTTGGTGATTTCGTTCTAAGCTCTCTCTTTAGCCTTCTCTCCCTGCTTTCTCTGCCCTTCACCCTAATGACTTAACTCAAAGTTCTCCCGAACACGCTATACTTTAGGACTCGGTCTTTGTTTATGTGGATTTTCCCACATGGAAGTGCCCTGTGTTTGCTCCCTAATTTCTCCAACTTTTCTACCTGGCAAATTTCTGATGATTCAACTCAAATCTTGCTCTCACAGCTGTTCTTGAGAGAGGAGCCTGCAGAAAGACATTCTTCATACATCACTTCTGCAAGCCTTGACATAGCAGTGGCTTCTGCCCCAGACTGCTTTCCCTGCAGCCTCCCAGATGGCAGGGAATGAGTCTCCTGTTTGCACCTCAGCTGGTAGTTCAGCATCCGTGATCAGAAGCGTGCCTTGGTTACTGGGAGCTCTGGCCGCTCCTCTTTGGCTTCTGCTGCTACAACAGCAAAGCTAAAGGGCATTTTTGAGCAGAAGAATGATATATGAAGACTGGAGTTTTAGGTGTTTAGGATGATTGATCTTACAGTCAGGTAAAGAGTAGATAAGAAGAGGGGAAAGCCTGGAGTTAAGGACAGAAGGGCATAACAGGGCTTCTCAGAATAGTCCGGGATGAGACAAAAATCTACGACAGATTCATTGCTGAGATGATGGGATGAGAGAATATATCTCAGGGGAGAAAGGCAGAAGACTAACATATCTTCATTTTCTTGGGAAATCTTAACTGTGGCCATGAACACTTCTGCTCATGCTTGTGCATTGCATATTCACTGCATGGACAGCAGGTGAGCTCCCGTTCATCCCCACCACATAGCTGGCATGGCCATAATAGCAACTACAACAACGTGCCCTGTTACTATGGGCCAAGCACTGTGCTACACACTTTACTCATACCACTTCATGAGAGAGAGTGAGGTTAAGTATTATTATTACCTTCACTTTAGAGATGAGGATAGTGAGGATCAGAGAGGTTAATTAATTTGCACAAAGCCTCATAGCTAGGATGTCATGGTTTCAGGGTTAGAACTGGAGTCTGTCTGACTCCAGAGCCTGACTTCTATTCCACTCACTATTCAATCTCAAAAGCTCTGTTAAGCCAATTGTTTTCTTTTGGATCTAATATCTGAATACTCACAGCTGTTCAGGTAAAATCTCCTTTGTTAATGCAAATCAGGAAGGGTAGAGTTCCAGAGAAATGAGTTCTCTAGATAGCTGAAACTCACCTCTTCGAGCCTGTGGCTTCTGTCTTGTTGCCTTAAAGGGTGAAAACTTTTCTAAAATCATTAGTCCAGGAAACCACATAGCCAGTCTTGTTGGATGCTTGCCCCAAATCAAAGTAAATTGGCACTAAATGACTTTCTTTTAAGAAAAGTGTACACGTTTTGGCACATGGGCTTAACCCCTGTGCTGCGGAAATTAAACGCAATTTTCCTGCACTTGCGAGCCCTCAGCAGGCCTCCTATAACTGAACGGCTTAGAGAGCTTCCCTACGGATGCAGACTCACAACTTGCTTCATTGCTTTCAACAAGTTGAATATCTAATACTTTTCAAAGTGTGGTCCCCGGACAATGTGCACTAAACACTGGGATACAGTTTTAAAATTCAGGTTTCTGGGCTTAACCTCAGTTCTCCTGGTTTAGCAACTTTGGGGGTGAAGCCTAGGAACCTGTTTACTTTTATGAAATAATAGAAGGCACACTGGAGAGGAGTGTGGTGATGGTTCTTTGAATAAAGTGGGACTAAATGTGCTAAGCACAGTGGTTAAAGTATGCAGGCATTTAATAATAGCTGGTAGCCTTGGCATCTTTATTTCATATTCCACCCCACCAAATGCCTTTCAGTGGGTGACCTTCTGTGGTAATTAATCTCAAGCATCTCAGATCTGGAAATGTTTATACTCTATTCAAGCAGCTCTACACATGCTCAAGTGATCCCTGTTCCTACGCTTCTTTATTTTTTTGTCTACTTTGATTTGCATTTCTCATCTCCAAATACATGAACTAGTGTTCTAAGGGCCTCCTCTAAGCAGTAACTCTACACGTGTCTTATTTGATTCTCATAACACCCTGCAAAGGAGACATTATGTGTCCCATTGCACAGATAGAAAAGCTAAGACTTACCAGTAAATATAATAGCTTAATTAATGTGCCCATTGTCACAGAAGCAGAGAGTTGGACCTGAGGCTTGAACCCAGGTTCCCCTGACTCCATAATCCTGCCTTTTCCCATTATGCCAGCGTGCTTCATTCCCTTTGGCTTCTTTCCTGATCGGTGCAGATAGAGCTACCTGTACCCGGGACCAAGCACCCCATCCAGGGCCTCGGGGCAGCGCTGTCATCAGGACTTCTTCTGTGACACATAGATCTGTGGTACTTTGTGAATCCTCACCTTTCTCACCAAGTTTCCTAGGCAGGAGCAGGTAAATGGTGTCACTTAAACTTAGAGGCATAGTTAAAATCTGGGATTATTTTTAGGAGAAGTTTGGTTTCTTTCTTTCTTTTTTACCAATTTCTTTTTTTCTTCCAAATACATTTTTGAGTCCTTTTTATTAGAAGAATACAATTTAAGATTGTCAGTCTTTTCTGTTGAAATTAAAAATTATCATTACAATGAAAGTAATCTTTGTCCATATTAACACTTTTAATATTTACTTCTTTTCTATATATTTTCCTTGAAAAAATTATTTTAGCATTTTAGTTACCAATTTCATTAACTTAATTATTAGGTGGTACAAGGAGGCAAGGGATGACCTTTGTTCCCAGCACTGCTGCTGAGTTTTTAAGCCAGCAATGACTGAGAGGAACAAAAGATACAAATTGTTTGATGCAGCTGGTACTGGCCACACATGGCTATTGAACTCTATGGCTAGTGTGACTGAAGCACTAAGGTTTTGATTTTAATTTGTTTTTAAATTTAGATAGCCCCTTGTGGCTAGTGGCCACCGTATTAGACAAGGCCTAGATGGTCTATAAGAAGACAGTGAAGTTTAGTGGTGAAGGATTCAAAACTGGGACCAAACTGACTGGCTCACTATCTAGTGTGACCTTGTGCAAGTTACTCGCCATTTCTGTTTTTCGTTACTTGAATATAAAATGGCAACAATAATAGTATGTGCCTCACAGAATCATTATGAGGATTACCTGAGCAGATTGATGGGAAGATTCTTAGCACAATGCCCCCAGCACGTTGTAAGGGCTCACCCATGTTAGCGGCTGTTATTTTAACTACTGCTGTTATTAGCTCAAGTTCCTAAGTAATTTGAAATTGCTTCCCTTTTCCTGTGACTTGAAATCTACTTAGACATGCTGAGGACATTCTACCTGCTTAATAAATATTTATTGGATTAAATTTTTGAAATCTCTCTGGTTTAGGACTTTTGATACACTGATATATACCTATGCAGAGAGTGCTAGAAAGAGACTCAGAAAATGCCCTCCCTTCTTTGGATGTACAATAGGAAAGTCCTCATCTCTTGGTGAAGATAAATGAGAAGGGAAGGAGAAGCGGAGTCTCAGTGCTTACAACGAAAAATAAATGCTCTTGTCTCCTTAGAACATTTGGTGGTAAGGCCTGAGAACCTCACTTTTATCTCATAATAATCAGTTTGCCCTGTCCCGTGTGACTCAAATATCCATGATCTTAAAAACCCGATTCCAAGTTTGTGTGAGGAGATGATCAGGGAAGGGACATTTTAATAGGGCACATGATAAGGAGTAGGAAACTCTTTCTCATTTGACACATTATAAATTTATCTTGATTATTTTTTTATTAGTCAATGGATAAGTACCTTGTGTATTGAAATTACCACACATACTACATATAGTGTGTATGTGCTATATATACCTGTTTGTGTATATGTGTACATGTATTAATGTTGACATTAAAATTAGATAGTAAAACCCTTTCATTTAGTGCCAACTAAGTCTAGCCACAATAAATTAAAAATTTGGACTACCTTGGCATGCCTTAGCTTTATAAGGCCTTGTAAATGGCTATACAAATATTTTTCTAAATGGAAATCACATTAGTCCTGAGGTTTAAAGTACTGTAGATAGGAGAGAGCGGTAAATAATTGCCTTTTCAATTTGTGACAATATTATACATGCCAGACAATGGAAAAACTAGTAAAATTAAAAAAGGAATTTCTAAAGTAAAACAACATACTAGCTCTCAAAATGACTTTCTTCTTCATCTGCATTGCAGATTGATGTTGACTCCACTCCCAAGGACTCAGTTGAATAGACAATCACTCATGCTTAGTGTAGGGTGGGCCGCAGGTCTGGGACAGAGATGGAGTGGGGTGTGGGACTCAAGAGACAGCATGCTGTCGATGAGAGCTTATGGCTGCTTGGCTGACAGCTTGAAAAGAGACCAACTGCACAACTGAAGGAAATATAATATGTCCCTTTAATGAGTTGAATTTGAAGAAGTTTTTTTATGAAAAGGGAAATGAGGTCCTTCTGAAGAGCTTTGTTGATCCCCGTTGCCAGCCTACACCTTTATTTGCTGGTGAAAGGTGCCAAGCATAGATATTTGTCAGTTTACTATGAAGTCATTCTGTCCTTTTAAAAACGTTCAGTGGCATGCTACTGAGATGGCCCTATTGTTACAGCCTTGCTTAACTGTTGACTTTGTGTTGATTGTATTATTCGTGTAGGCCCCACCTATTGTTTCAGAGGTCAACAAGCTTTTTCATTGCATTTCATCTGAACTGTAGCCTCTGGTCAACCACACTTTCTTTTTAGGCAAACATTCTGCAGCAGCTGCGTTGGAAACTATCATTCCACACATCCCAGAAAATCTCAAACAACTTGAGTTTAATTATTCCCTGTTGACTGGCTTTGCCATTACTAAAATCTCTTTTAACACACTGACATTGAGAGTGAAAGTGTAGGGTTTCCAAGCTCTCAGCACAATAGCTTTTGCATTAATATCTCATAGTTTATTTCATAGAGCTAAGGCCTGCTTGTGGTGTCTAAAATTTGTATAAACATAAATTACAGAGGAAGGCATAGGTGACACAATCTAAATAGTGAAAGAGACAGCCTGTGAATAGGCTTAGATATATTTTAAAATGTGCATTCCTCTTGTAAAAATTTTTTAGACTTTCAAATGCATGCCAAAGAGATTTTAATCACTCTTCAGTTTTCATTAATTTTTTAGAACACATTTATGTTTTAATACCCTGCTGAATAAATAATGTGGGTATAGTGTATCCCAAACTGAGATTTTCATACTGTTTAACAAATTGTAATTTCATGATTAATAGTGCCTAATCTGAATGTCACATGACAGCCTTGTGCAGCGAGAAGTGTTCAATGTTACTAACGGTTCATAACCTCACAAAAGGGACAGTTTAGTGACTATTTCCAAGGAACTTTATAGTCTTACAAGTTATAAAAACAAAACAAAACAATAAAACTTTGGCATTGGCTATCTAACATAACATATACTAGGATTTATCACTACCTAGAAATTAAGTAATACAGAGGGAAACAACGAGCAATTTATGTTTTAAATATTCATTTTGAAATATCAGTCATGGGAGAAGCTAGCATATGGGTACTTTTGCTTTAAAGTTATGTGTATTTTTGTGAAATTCATCTTCACTGGCAAATAGCCCCTGAATCCTGTACAGGCATAGCCAGAACCCTGTGCTTATTTGCTGGCTATACACTGTCTTCTCCACCCAAGCTCCATGCTTTTCTGGCTTACGCCTGTTGAAACCACTGAAATGTGGTAGGATTTACTCTGAGGGACCCCAGTCCTTCTTATTGGTGATACCTCGACTCTGCTATTGGAGAGTGAAGGCACATCACCAATTTCACAAGTAATATTTTAAAAACCCAAATCTGATTATGTCTCTCCTCTGTTGAAACTCTCTGGTGATCTCCCATTGCATTCATAATAAAGTTCAAAATTCATATTATTACTGATGAGGCCCTCCATCACCTGACTCCTGTAAACTTTTTAGCCTACCACCTCCCTTGATTCTCTAGCCAGATTGGTCCTCTCTTAGTTCCTTAAACTTGCCCATAGGCTCTCACATATTTCATACATATATTCATTCATTCATCTATTAAATATGCATTGAGCACTGACAGTACTAGGCACCATGCAAATTGCTAAGGCCTATATGAGAGGGTAAAATAGATATGGTCTGTACTCTCCTCAAGTTTATAAACTAGCCAGGAAGCCAGAAATGAAAAAAATAACTAGAAACTCTCTTGCATCAGACTGTTTTCTCCTGCACATAACTATCTCACTGTTATGTCTCATTAATTATCTTTTCTTGAGAGAGACATCCCTGACCTGTCCTCTAGGTTAGAGCCTCTTGGTGTATGCTAAAGAAATAAAACAGAACCAAATTAGTAGAAATTCGACTTGAAGACTTTGTAAAGCCCAACTTGACTCTTTGGTTGCTGGGTTCTTCTTGAGTCTTCATTGAGTCATCTTTATTCAGTTGTGGCGTTTAGTGCCTGTGGGTTAAGGCCAAGTCTTGATGTTTGGGTGAGGGCCTGGCATACAAGATACAGAAGCATCTCTAAAAGAGTTGGAAGGAATCATTGTTTGAGTACCTATCCATCACAAATATGTCATTCCTATTTAAGCATTTGATCTTTATACAAACATTGTGGAATGGGTATAGAGAAACAGGAGGACAAAGAACTACAGCCCAGAACTCTGGAGACATACCATTCCAACCTGCTACCGGGACCTCCCTGTTTCTTCACCTATAAACTGCAAATAATAATATCTATTTCCAACAATCATTGGGAGAATTACATGGGATAATATACACAAAGCCATCAGAATGTTTCTAGCACATTGTACATGCTGGCTCTTGTTGTTATTCCTATGTTATATATGAGGAAAAAGCCTTGGAAGGGTTAGGCAACTTTTAAATGTCATGGAGCTAGAAAAATAAAGCAACAGAGGGAGTACTGAGACTCAGGTCTGTCCAATTGCATATTTCCATATCTACTCTCTTCACCAGAGCAGGTAAATATTCACCCAGTGAGTGAAAGAGACAAAAAGGTCATCAGTAGTTACCAGAAGAGAAAGAGTCTGCTTTTAAAAGCCTGAGTTTTAAGAAGCTGTCTTAATGCCTGGTTTCTGTGAATAGAGTTGTGCTTGATTTCTTAGCTAATGGGTGGCAGTGAATGATGTGCCAGCGGTTTGTATAAATTCCTGGGAAGCAACATATTCTCCTATTTAATGTGAAAATACTATGTGTCAGCTTGGGAAGGGAAGATAAAGAAGGAATGACCTTGTCTTGCACTGATAAATTACTTTCTCCAAATACATCTCCACTTGGACATCATTCTACAGAACGTTAGATCTAGTACCTTTCCTTGGAAAGTACATGAAGTCATGGTTTAGAAAAAAGAGTCTTGCATTAGCCTGATACAGATAAAATGTCTTAAAAATTATTCCTAATTGAAGTATTGTTGATGTAACTGATAATTTAGGTGTAAAATGGTTGAGTCCAGGGTTTTTATATATAAGATGTTTTCACTTAAGATCTTTTCCTTGCATTTTCCTTTTTGCAATTATTATTTTGCAACCTGTCCTTTGCAGTAGTCCAGAGTTTTAGAAAGGAAACCTGTATAAGTTTGATGCCATGCATCCATTTCTGTTCTTTGTAATAGAAATGCGTAACAGTGCTAGCAGAAAATGCTTACTGGCAGAGCCATTACCCATTTGTTCAAAATTTAGTTTCACTTTAATTGAACATCTAATATCCAAGCCAGGGACAAATATATATAAGACAATCTTTTTTGGTCTTTGGAAATCTTAAATAGATGTTTTTAAGACAACATGGATAAATTTATGGCTATGAGGCTTTGGGAGACAGCAAAATGCCCATCACTGGGAGTCTGTGAATTTGCTGCATATTTCTAAAGATAAAAGCTTTAAAATGATGAGTATGAGTTCACCAGGTAAAGGGAACATAGAAAGGGTGTGCCAAGAAGAAGGAACTCAGAACATAAAACACAAGGGCGAATGTGAGGACTTACAATCTGGTCTGTACGCAACGCATGAAGTAAAAAATGAGAGGCCATGAGTTTCACATGGTTGGTGGGACCATGTGGAGTATTTTGTTGCTGTGTTAAGTTCCTTGGCCTTCAGTCAGGGAATTAACATTGAGCTGTGCACAAGCTAAATCACAGATGCATTTGGCAGAATGGGTCTAATGTGGGCAAACCTGGATGCGAGGAAGTGAGTGTAACAATTAAAGAAAGAGAAGACAAACAATGATGAAAAGCAATTAATTTGAGAAATATTTAAGAAATACTATTGATGAGGCTCAGGGATTGGCTGGATTTGGGATGTGAGAGACGTACAGAGCCTGAGATAGGGCAAGGCAGAGAAAGAGCAAAACATGAAATATTTTCAGAGTTGGTCATGGTGAATTTAAGATGCCTCCGGGACAACTGGATGTACCAGTTTGTAGTTCAGAAAGGAATTGTGGTTGGAGACATTGTCAGAGACTTACCAGAATAGGGAGGGAAGGAGGATTAAAGCTTTGAAAATGGTTGGAAAAGAATCTAGTGGCATTTTTAAAGAGAGAATGGGCCGAAGAGAAAACCTGGGAGAAACCCAACCTTTACTCAGCAAGTGGAGAAAATGACCCCCGTAGAGGATTTTGAAAAAGACTCCAGAGGAGTAGAAAGAGAGTCAGGAGAGTGAGTCACAAAGGCCAAAGATACAGACCATTTTAAGAAGGAAGTGGGTATTAGTGTTAGACGTAATTTTCACCTAGAGTTAATGTTTTTTCCTATGCTCATTTTTTTTTACTGCATTTGCCAATGATGGAAATAGGTATGATATGAACAGGGCCGAAATGAAAAACAAAATACATCCTCTCCTTGAGGTAAGCTACAGAAAGGCAGCATTTTCATGTACATAAAATAATCCTAACAACCCATTAATTGATAATTGTATAATACTTAGAGTTTCTAAAGTGCTCTGATATCCAATATTGCTTTATTGTCACATAAATTCAGTAAGACCATTAGACCTTAAATTTCTTCCGTTTTTTCAGTCCTAGAAGTCAGTGAATGGTGACGCTAAGTGACTTGTTGAAGCTGCTAGTGCTGCAGGGCTCCGACAATACATTGTTATGTCCTCAGCCTCCTGAGCCAATGGGTCTTCATGACACCATGTTAGGAATCCAAACAGAATGAAGAATATTGAATATTCCTTTAGCCTATGGACACATAATTTTCATATCTATCCTTCAGGTTCATTACTTTCCTCCTCACTATTAGCATTTGAAATCTTCAATTTCATAAAACTGCAATAATTAAAATATCAATTACCAATTTTATATACTTTCTTTTCTGTTTCATATTCCATATCAATAGAAAGAAATTTGTATTTACAATTTGTCTCTTCTGAGGTTAAATTTGTTTGAGAGATAATTTCTAGACTCTTAAGCCTTTAATTATATCTTCAAGGGTATCTATAGAAGCAAATAGAATGAAAACCAATAATGCAATGAAAAAAAAATAAAAGAAACTGATATTTGTCAGGAACTTGTAGTGTATGAGGAAACATTATATTGAATAAAATAGATAATAATCTATTCAAGACAACTCAAAATATTAGGCTCATGTCTTTGGAAGTGGCATGATTACATTATTCAATACAAGGCATCCGTCATCTCAGTTCTTAAACATGAGTAGCATCCCTGTGTCAGGTCAACCCATAAGCAGACTTTTCAAAACTTTTTTTTGACAAAACTTTTTTTTAGTAGAAATTCACAGCATCCAGGGCCAAAGGAGTTCCTCTTGTTTCTCATTTTTCCACTCTTTCTTTGTCAGTGTTGCCTGTTACATTTCATATAGATCTCACATGAATTTTCTCCATGTTATACTCTACTTTGGATGGAGCCCACAGAATGTTGGTTCTATTTCCTTTGCTCATTATGAAGTGACCTGGTGTTCCTGTATTATTAACATTTTTTTCTCTTGGGAACTTTCTATTTTGCTGGGATCGGTTCTCTGGCTTCCTTTGAAAAAGCTAAGGCCAATAGCTTTTCCCTACCCCACCCCTTCATCTATATCTTAATAGTTTTCTCTAATACTTCTTCCAGGCAAGTTTCTCGTAATGGATTTTTTTCATTTTACAGTAGTTGAGAAATAACTTTTTATTCCTGCTTTTATACATTTTCATCACTTCCTTTCTCTGCCTCAGAGTAACATGGAGTAAGTACTTGACAATGACTATCAAATTATTTATTCCAATAGTCATTTATTTATAATTATTTTTATTTTATTTTGGGCCAATTTCCAAATACATATAAAAGGTTATTTCCCACTGTTCATTTTAAAGCAGAGGTGTCCAATCTTTTGGCTTACCTGGGCCACATTGGTAGAAGAATTGTCTTGAGCCACACATAAAATCCACTAATACTAATGATAGCTGATGAGGTAAAAAAAAAAAAGGGGGGGGAGTTCCCTGGTGGTGTAGTGGCTTAAGGCTTCTGTGTTGGCGCTGTCAGCACTGCGGCCTGGGTTCGTTTCCCAGTCAGGGAGCTACCCACATAACAAAAAAAGAAAAAAAAAAAAGGTTGCAAAAAAATCTCATAATATTTTTAAAAAGTTTACGAATTTGTGTTGGGCCAAATTCAAGACTGTCCTGGGCCGCACATGGCCACAGGCTGTGGGTTGGACAAGCTTCTTTTAAAGGATTATAATGGCCATAATATAAAATGTTAAAGATCTTAATAACTGTGTTATAAAACAATATTTCAAACTTGTGTTTCATCACACATATATTGGGTATCTACTATGTACAAATCATTGGACTATACACTAAAAAATTGACAAGGGCCTTATCTTCAAGAATAATAAAGTCTATTAGGAAATTCAGAATGAATGAAAATCTAACAATCTACCTTAATTATTATTGTCTATTATAGAATTCTTCCTGAGCACCAAAGTAGTTGAATTCATTTGTAAAATTTCATCAAATATTTCTTACTAATAGAAAAATACAATAGTATTTTACTTGCAACATCTTCTTCCTTCAAATCTTCACTATTGTTTATTTGCTAAAAAATGGTTATTTTTCATAGAAAATTGACTTATTTGTAATTAAATTATGCATGGGTTATACTTAGAGAAGAGAAAATTATTAAAATAATACAAAAGACTTTGTAAGCATACAGTGATATAAAGACAAAAAGAATTACATTTTAAAAATTTCCTTTTTGAAGGAAAAGGAAATTTAACAACATAGAAGGCAGAATATCAATTTTGGAGTTTCATCGTGTGGTATGGAAGACTGTTCTATAATTTACAAATGAAACACTTCCCATTAGACTTAAAATATGTAGTTTCAGAATGGAAAATCAAAATGTTTACAGTGTTGCCCATTTCTTGGTGGAAAAGGACATTATGAGTAGAATCTCAAAAGCACCAATAAGTTTATTAAAAATGGGTTAGTACAGTTAGTTCAAGTTTCCTTTTAAACTGCCGAGTTCAACAGTGTACCCTTATTCTATAATATGAGGTGGGGAAATCCCCGGCTGCTACTTTTATTTGAGGAAACGCTGAGTTATCCCAGTCCTAGGTAAATTACTAAGAGGATTCCCTGTGAAGCTTTATGGAATGTTTCCAGAATTAGAGAAGCTGGCTCATAATGCAGAAAAATCACCATAGCTTTAGTTCCTCTGTGCTGAATGGAAACATAAATTTGGTGAAGTTCACATTTTTGGCACCCACAAAAGTGTGTATACCTTTGAATTGTGCCTTTATCTGACTTATAATTAAGTACCATGGGAAATAATATAATTTAAGGGTTACTTCTAAGAGAATGGAGAGGCTTGGTGTTGACTTTTAAGGCCTGAGTTGGAACAGACAATTGTAATGATTAAAATAAATATCTAAATCAACAGAAGTAAAAAATAGAATAATTTGATTAGAAGAGGATTTTCACCATTAGGCATATATATGAAATAGCTTTTGTGATAGTCTGGGGATTTCATTTCCAGTAGAAACTACATAAATGACTAAATATAATTTTCCTAAAATATTACTTCATTGTACCAGTAGTAAGATACCATCTTGGCTTTTGTGCTTTGACTGGTGGACGTTTTCATCTTTCCCATGGAAAAAAAAAGTAGAACTGACCTCATTATAGAATTGAACAGGACAGAGTATACTGCTACCCCTCTCTGTTTATTAAAATATGCTTATGATAAGATGGTTAAGGAGGAAGTTAGAATAGTTCAGGGAAACTAAAGGTTACTACTTCTTGCTCTCACTATCTGGGACATATTATTCTACATTTTGGAATTCTATTTTGAAGATTTTTTTTTCTTTTTTAAAGTACAAGATGTACTGAGTTTTGAATGGTACTTTAGGTTTCTTTTCAGTGGGTATTGAAGAAGTGTGAAAAAGTCAATATTTTTATTTGTAATAACACTCTGAGGTCAGAGCAAACATTTAGTAATATGATAGAAAGTATGCCACTTGGGTTGTGGAATGTTGACAAAGAACATAGCAGAACACACTTGGAAGTAAAATTACCATCTCTTCCATTTGTAAATAATTTTTATAGCATATTGATTATTTCAGTCCAAATTAATGAGATTAATTTGTCTTTGATAACTCTAGATGTTGATTTTCTTCAATCATGGTGTTAAGTCTTTGTTCTACTTAATATGTCTGAATCAGGGAAAGATTTCAACTGTGGTCCAGCATAAGATGTTAAATATTATATTTGTGCTAAAGATCATATATAATTTTTTCCTACATTACATAATAAAACAGAAAACAAATTCTTCTTGAATGCTGCTCTCCCCACCTAAAGTACATTGTTAACTTTAATTTAGTTTATGCTTCTGGAGTGAACTTGTGCTAGATAAAGGGGAAATATTACCTATAACATTTTAAAGTGTAGAAACCCAAATCTGAGCAAATATAATTTTCTTTATCCTTCCCCACATGATAATTTTTCTATTAATAATAAATCTGAATTTAATGAAGATGAATTTTATCTATAATCTACTCTAAATCATAAATATTTTTCTTTTACTATGGTCTTTGAATTTTTATTTATGTTAAAGAAATTACCTCTTTATATGGAAATTTGAATTTTTTCCTAGTATTCCAACTTTTCTGTGTGACTTGCCAATTGTCTGGTTTCAGTCAGAAGAGCTCCCTCAATGAAAGCCAGTGTTCAGTTATTTTTAGCCCAGTCTGACTATAAGGTTTAAGCACCAAGAATCTAACAAAATGAATTAGTAAGGTCTCCAACACAGTTTGATTAAAAAAAACTTAGACATAAGGTCAACATGAAACCTTGAAGTCCATATAGGAAATAAATTTAGAAACATTTTGGTTTGCCCATAACCCACTATAAGGCAGTTGATAACAAATCTGACATAGCAGCGTTTTAATTTACAAACTGGCAATTTACCAATTTCACAGCTACAATGATTTAACCTAATATCTCTCAGCCAAACCAAAATCAAACAATACCATAATTTAATAAAGAAGCAAGTAGTTTAATTTGAAGCTGCATGAAAAATAAAAACAGATAACACTGTAAGGTAGAAAATCATCATCATCAATTCTGGAATCTAAGCATTTTCAACAAAAACTCATGAAAATTCTAAGACTCATTTTAAAAATTCTTCTAAAAGTGATCAAATTATTTAACAACAGAATTTTAGTTGTTCTGAAAATATCTTTTTTTCTCCTACCCATGTATTCATATAACAAGCTGCTATTCTTTTCCATGTATTAAGGATTTTACTTATTTAATTTATTTTACTTACTTTATTTCACAGAGAATACTTTAAAGACATAGTCTCTCAGAGAATAAGAATGAGCAGTGAGGTAGATAATGTTACCAAATCAAAGTCATGTTCAATGCTTCAAAAGGCCAAAAGTCAAAATGCCAAGAGTTGGGAGTAAGGAAAGGTTTGTTAACCGAGAAGGCACCAACCGACACAATGGGAGGCCTGCTTGTGCCTCAGATCCATCTTAAGAAAGTATGGAGTTCAGGCTTCTTTTATTGTCAAGGGAAGGGAAAATGGGAGGGGCCAGAGGTGATTGACAACCACAGACATTTGGGCACTATCAGGAGTCCCAGGAAAATTGTAAAACATCTTTGTTCTTCATCTGTTGACTTTAGTTGATGTGAGTCCAGTCATGAGGTTCCTGCAAATCTTGATAAACAATCATTATTTTTGTACATACTTCCCTTGTCTCCTCAGGAGAGGTATCTTCTGGTAACATGCTGTTTTTGTAAAACTCAAGCTACGAGCCTAATACCTCTAATGATTAGCATGTCTATGTGCAAGAAGCTATTTACCTAAAGGCCATAGGAACAAAGCAAGCTTGAACAAATTGGTGTCAGAAAGGCCAAACATTTCACCCTGTTATAATTATAACACTCTTAATTGAAGTATGAAAACTGGAAGGAAAAGTATTCAAAAGCCATTTAAATGTATCCATTTGGTGTATTTTATTAAAAAAAATTTTGAAGCCGTGTGTGTGTGTGTGTGTGTGTGTGTGTGTGTGTGTGTGTATGATACATACAGAATCAATTTTACTATGTTAGGGTTGCACGTCTATTCATAGAATTATAGATCATATACATATAAAGTAAACTTTCAATTATCCAAGAGCAAGTTGACTTGTTTTTGGAAGAGGGGTTGGGAGGTAGAGATTAATGATGGTGTTAAGCAATCATAGAGGATTTGTGAAAGTAATGTAAATGACTATTAATATCTGAATCATCTATATATTAGGGGTAGTTTATTATTTAGAACTGCACAGTAGATAATAAATACTACAGGATCTCTTCTTTTACCATGTGAGACCTTGAGTTCCTTGGCCAATCAGGTGTGTTGTATAATGGAGTAATGCTGTCTTCCACTCATTACCTATCCTTAGCACTTAGCAATGGCTCCTAGAAAAGGCTAGAAATTCCCTAGAGCAGTGGTTCTCAACCTGTGGGTCGCGACCCCTTTGGGGGTCGAACGACCCTTTCACAGGGGTCGCCTAAGACCATCAGAAAACACATATCAGATATTTACATTACGATTCATAACAGTAGCAAAATTACAGTTCTGAAGTAGAAACGACAATAATTTTATGGGGGTCACCACAACACGAGGAACTGTATTAAAGGGTCACGGCATTAGGAAGGCTGAGAACCACTGCCCTAGAGCTTTGTGATAGGACAGGAAGGTGAGGAGCAGAAGGCATAGGGATTGAATATTCAGCTGGGATACATTTCTATCCAATTCATTCCCTAAATTAGAGACAAATAGATGAAGTAAAAAGTGAAATTTGCTAAAAAAGAATAATCACCAGATTATAAAAATAGACAATTAAAATTTTTGTTATTTCTTACCAGTTTACATTATTTATGTACATTTATGAAGATAGTTAATTTACCTGGTTTGTATATTTAATGTATGCAAACTTTCCAACTATTAGTTTTGCTCTTTGGGCTATAAAACTGTAAACCTGTTGTTAAATGTAAGATGCACTTTAATTCAGGACATTTGCATTAAATAATTATTCTACAAAATTTTGGCATTTTTATATTGATTTTTTTCACATTGAATTGATATTATGTGTGATTGCCATCCATACCTTCTCATTACCTTACTTTTTATAGTTGCATAAATAAGCACTGATGCACAGATGCATTTTTGTTCAGCCCCTTACCTGGGAAGGGGTTTGATAATAGTTGTGAAATACCATTTAGTTGTTCTGAAAAGGCTCCTTTTAAGCATATGTTTGGAGTGATGTTGAGAGTGTGATAAAAATCTAGGCAATTCAGATAATGTGTTCTGGAATGTTCAGTAGCACCTTTGAGAAAGTTATGAGAGATTCTGAAAATAAGAATGCAATTTTGCTCTCCCTGTTACACTATTATTATTGTTATTCCAATGTACATTAACCTGTTGTTTTCAACAGCCACCACACAGTAAATAGAAAGCCATTTGCATTTTTTTAAGAAAAAATTGTTGTTTTGTTTAAGGATAAGTTCTTTTGGCAATCACTGCTCTAAGCATTACCCATGAGAAAGCTGTGATAATAATGGAAAGCTATTAAGATGAACAAAGCAGCAAGAACAGGAAGGAAAAAAGGGAATCTCTCCATGCAACGAGGGAGATGGGAACCTTCAATGAGAGTGGGATTCATGATACACAGAGTATGGCCCAGCTGTTTGGGAACATTAAAAATCCCTTCACTTAAGCTGTTGAAAGCTCGAAAAAAGACCAAATGTTTTCCATCTCAAAACACATTTTACTTAGCTGTGTTTTGAAAGCTGTTATCTAAACATTAAAAAAAAAAAGCAGCATATTTTAACATGATTTCTTCCTTGGGTGCAAATCAGCAGTTATAATTTAATTTAGGAAAGAGTGAAAAAGGTAAAAGGAAAAGGCACATTTTATGCTTCTACCTTCTTGTTTATCTTTCCTTAAAGTACTTGAAGGACATAAAACAGGGAAATAAAAGAGTCACCAGCATACAGTTTTGTTAACTTATCTTGTGAACATTAAACATTATGCCTCAAATTTCGTATGGTACATAAAGTGTTTCGCCTTGCAAGATCCTGTCTACTGCACTTCAAAAAAGCCAGTAGGACAGCTCACTAAATGTAATGGATGTGTAACAGCAGATCTTTAGATCTCTTGTATTTAGCATGACAACCTGGGGTTCTTGAGGTGCTTTAAACATGATATCTAAAACTACATATTTTTTTCCTAGTGATGAAAAACATGGACTAATTACAAACTTCTCATATGCTGTAGATGGCTTGACCATCCGGTGCAGTTGCAACATTTCGATTTTACTGTATCCCCTTTTGTTACTGAAATTAATCAGTTTTACAACTTTACTTCATTTTCTTAATGCATTTTCATGTTATTTCTCACTAGAATGAGCACAGTCACAGTTAGGAAATGTGTTGTCTAATGGGTGCAATAAACAATTTATATACCAACAGTTTTAAGAGGTGAAATCTTAGATGCTTTCCAATTGCATGCATCCATATGTGTCTTCACTAAAATATATAAGAATTCTCATTAACCAGTTTTAAAAGATATTTAGAAAGAGAGGAATAGATTCCCACTTTAAGAGTTACTTATATAAACCAATTTATTTCCTGTCAAAACTTACGTTGGCTGTTGTGTACACAAAACTTTTGTCAGGAAAATTAACTAGGAACGTGGCTTACACAAGGAATATGGCGTGGGGTCAATGCCTTGCACCCGGGATACAGACCACAAGTGATTTTTGATGTTAAAAGCACAAGGAAATTACAAACAGTGTAAATAATCGGATAAGGAAGCAGATAGTAAGGGCAGACATGTTAGATTTAGGAGGAAACCACCACTAATTACCCAAACGACCTTCCTTGGGCTATGAAATGTAATTACGGTTTAATGACATAATGTTAAAAATCAGATTTTATTGTTTTTATTAGCATCCTTATTATGAGAGATTCATAGTTGTAGACAGAAAAATAACAAACTTGTTTGTCTTCTTTTTTATCTTTATGTTTTTATACAAATCTAAGTGAAGAACGTAAGATGAGGATGAGTGATACATTTTCTAGAATCACTTTTGAGCACCTTAATAGATTAGAATTTTATTTCTAAGCAGTGCCTCTCTCCTCTTTCCGGTGTAGGAGACTTCTTTTTCACGTGTTTTTATTCCCCCTAACACACTATAATTAAAATACATTAATCAATGAGAAAG
Source organism: Lyroderma lyra (assembly GCA_004026885.1). Taxonomy (NCBI): domain Eukaryota; kingdom Metazoa; phylum Chordata; class Mammalia; order Chiroptera; family Megadermatidae; genus Lyroderma; species Lyroderma lyra. The sequence continues at coordinate 480,016 of PVJL010000007.1, read as the reverse complement.
TAATTGAAAAAATGGTATGATGCCACAAACCAAGAATTGGTAAGATTTGTTCTCTTCTCTGATTATGATTGAGGCTTGAAAATGTCATGTTGCTTCTCGGGCCTCTGTTTTCACATTCTCAAAATGACTGTATTAAGTACTAATATGCAGTATAGATTCATTGAGGTCTCAGGGGTCTAGATTGAAAATACTCTGAGTAGATATTTTACTTTTCTAATATTTATTATTAAACGAATAATAACATTCCTTAGCATCCCTGTCAATCAGTGGTTAGCTCAGTGACCCTCAATGCCAACTAGTAGTGAGTTATTAAATAAGTGACGCATAATAAGCACTTCCCATAGTAGTCACTTAATAAATGCTTGTGTTACAATTATTTTATTTTACCACTGTACCATCATCTCTTCCTCCTATTATTTAATAGTTCGGTAATTGGTCACCCAGCTTCCACTTCCTCTGTCCCAGTACATTTGCCACATTGTTGCCAGTGGGATTTTTAAAGATGAGAAGATGGCAAGGCCAATCAGATGCACCATGCAGTGGAGTGACGTTCTCTTAGCACTTAGCAGGGAGACATTGCTTGATTTCTTTCCGGAATAAAGGAATGAATGAGTGAAATTCATAAGACTGACTCATGTTAGAAATAAAATATTCAAATACACTTACTTTGAAAAAGAAAAACAATGGATATCCTTATCTGCATTTTCAATTTAAGCCAAATAATTTATAAAAAAGTTAGATCTGTGGGCTGATTTTCAAGTGATTACAACCCAGAAAACGACCATGGGGTATATGTACTTAGGTGTTACATTTATGATTTAGAAGTACTTGGTGATTTTTAAAAATTGTTATTATTGCAAATAAGTTGACTATAACATAGAGTATGTCTTTGATTGTGAAACAAAATAGAAAGATCCATTGCCTGAAATAAAAATTGCCTGGTTTGCTACAAAGCATTATGCCTGGGTATGTATCTTTAGTGCGTTATCAGTTATTCTTAGATTAAATGATTATTCGAGAAGTTTTATAGGCTTACTTGCTGCTTTCAGATTTTACCAGAACAATTACTTTTTAATGTTCTTTGAATTTATGCTGACAGATTCATCCAGCATAGTGCGTAAATCCGTCTGTTATATTAGAATCCATCAGGAAAATTCATCTGTATTTGGAGCACACACATGAATATGCACATATCTAGGCTACTACAATCTATATTTTTAAAACATATGGGGATGATTTTATACACTAAGGGACAATAGGATGCTGAGTTTTATCAAAGCAATTAAACAAGCATTGAAAATAGGTTTAGCCTAACTCTAACACATGGTAAGCTCCCCAGGAATATTTTTTTCCACTCTCACCAGCCTTTGAATGAGCGAAAGTCCCACCTCTTCCTTAAAGCTTTCCCTACTGTGCCAGCCTTTCCACATCTCCCTCCTGTCTGAATCTCCGACACACTTATCACTTGAACCACATAATTTAGTACTTAATGACTTAACAGTCTTGTACTATTTGCTGTTCTTTCAAGTAGCTTAGTCTTGTGTCTCTAAATAGATTGCATGGGCCTTAACAGCGGGGACAATGGTTTACATTAATTTTTTATTCCCTCTGGCTTCTAATCCTTATCTTGGAGCATATTTAGTTTGGTCATTTTCAACCTGTGAATTAATAGCCAAGGAATTAGAGAGAGTGGTGTGGGATTGGGGAGATAACTCACAGTTATTCTGAAACTCAAGAACCAGTACAGAACTGTGGATGTGCACATGTGTTTACATGTGGCTGTATGTATGAGGGCTGTCCAGAAAGAATGCAGCCATCAATGCCTTTATTTTACAGATTACATGGCTGGATACTTTCCATATAGCCCTTATATACATAAAGAAATTATGAAAAAACTTTAAATAATGTGTAGATTGTCTAACTTGTAGCATGTCTGTGATATAGAGTCCCATTTTAAAAAGGAAGTTGTAGAAAAATAAATATAGTACATTTTATTTTTGGTAAAAACAAAGCACATAAATAAATATATAGAATAATATGTAATATATTGATATATATTTTTATATATTTATTTAATTTGTGTGATCAAAGACTACTACAAGAAAGAAAAGAACTACACGAACTACACATTAATTACCTTAGAATGGTGACACCCCTTCATGTTGCGTTGTTTAGTTGGTAAAAAAAAAAAAAAAAGCATGCATTGCTTTTGTAATTTGAAAGACTTCAAGGAAAATGTTTAAAAATGAAAACTGCAAAGGAAATATCAAAGTGAAGTGGAAGGATAAATAAAATTGCCAGAATCTCTGAGGAAAAAGAAAGTAAATTTAAATCAAGCGTCTCTGCGTGGCCGGAAGGAGAACCGTTGCTATAGTGGAAAAAGCATTGTGGGTAGCTGCGAATCCGGTCTGTCTTCCAGCCGCAGGCCTACCACTTACCGGCACTGAGACTTTGGGCCGGCTCTCCTCTGTCTGCGTCTTTTTTCTCACTTTTATTGTGGTGATAATATTACCTGTCTTGCCCTCTCATGGTTTTATATCATTAGTGATTTAATTCAATAATGTAAGTGAAAGCCCCTTGCTAAGGATAACGTGTTATCCCTACTCTGTCTCTGTCATACGGATATGGTTGGGTTGGTACTTACACGAACTGGTAATCTCTCTGGAAACTTGTGGAAGTGGCAGCCAATAGCCATTTTACCAAAAGTGGCTGCAGCTCCCAGGAGAGGTTCTGTTACCCCAGGAAAGGGGCAAAGCCCTAGTCCATTGCAGGGGTGGTGGTGGAGGAGGAGAATCAGAGATTGCTACCACTATCTTCCATGGGTGCATTTCGCACTGATATGATTATATTGCCTTTCTTCTAGATTTGGGCTAAAGTTGGGGGAGCTTCTAATAAAGAGTTTAGCAGCGCATTTCTATGTTCAAAGATCAACATCTTAGCTGTGTTACAAACAATAACAAAAAATTAGTCTGAATTTATAAAGCAACCTTATCCTAGGTTTGTTCATACCCCCAAATCAATTGGAAGGTTGTGATCTTGCACATGATGGTTCTCAAGTCTTCCTGAAATCCTGGTGTCATGTCACCAGTCTGAAGCTTATAGTCACTGCCTTTTTTTTTTTTTTTTTTTTTTTTTCAATCCAGTATAGTCTGAGTTCCAACAGGCTCTGAAAAGCTTTCCATAATTTGGTCTTATCAAGTCATACTCACTAATAGTCCTCAACTCTATGGCTCCTGGGATGTCCTAATGAGCCTAGTGAGCAAAAGTTCATGAGCAGAACCAGAGGCAAGTATTTGTTAGATGACAGATGAAACGGTCCCTTTTAAGCTACAGCAAGGTATGAACAGACTGAGGCTAAATGCAGGAGTGGGGTGGGGTGAGGGAGTGGGATTAGGGTATGGCGGGAGAGTACTTCTTCAGGAACCTGAATTCTCTGATAATCAGAGGAGGCCAGGAGACTGGGAGGAGGAATATAAAATTGTGAAAGACAATGTAATATTACACAAAAGCACAGTTTACCTTCAATTTTACCTTCCAGGGCTCATAATTGTGACTTTCTTTATCTCATGACTGGATTGCCTGGTTTATTTGTGAATTGGTAGTCCAGATCATATGGGGAGAGAAATTATGTGTGATCAGGATGCATAGTTTCCTTTTCTCTTTCAGTATTGTCATTCAAGTCCCTTCTGGCATTCTCACTTCTATAATAGTTGTAGGGCATTGCATTAGCAAGCTTGAATTTGTTTTACAGCCAAGAACTAAATACCAAAACACAAATACCTTTGAGAATCTGCATCTGGGAAATTGACCAGTACATAATTCTGGAGTTTATAGACAGGCTATATTAGGATTTTATTTGAAGTTGAAGAATTGACTCAACAAAATTTATAGAAAGGTATTTTTAAAGCCACAGCTGAAATCCATGTCCATATTTTCTCAATAATGCTGAGGTTTTATTGATACATTAACCACTACTAGAATATTTTGACATTTTACCATTTCATATATATCAAAAGATGTAACTCCCTTTTAATGGAGGGTAAGCCCACCACACTTTTCTAGCTCCACATATATTTCATTTTTTTATTTTTAAAGTATCTGGTTATGGTCATTGACATAATTAAATGGAATTTTAGGGTTTCCAACATAGAGAAAATGTAAGCATTGCACTGACTTGTTGAAAAGAACTTAATGTAGTGATCCTTTTTTGATAATTCTATAACAAAGACATTGTAACCAGCATCCACTATAAGAGCTGTGAATCGGAACAGTAATTCTGGGGCCAGAACCACCTCCCTACCTCTCCCCCCTTCATTTAGCCTATGCCTATTTAGTTAGAAGCAAACACTTGTAATAGATAACATATTAATCACAGCATTAGTGCTCTTTACAGAGAAGATTGTGTGGTTGCTCCTGTGAAATGTTCTGTTCCTCAGAATGATGAGTTAATTCATCTGGAACAATGTTAGTTCATCCAGGTTTGTGGTTTATCTGAAGATCAAATTCCTGTAATTTTGCATGCCATCTGATTTAATGTCCACTTAGGTTAGCAGTTAGACAGCCATTGGCAGGCTCAAGACATGAATCCAATACCAAAAATGGGAGAAAAGGCAAATTCTTAAACATTTAAATCAGGCATCCTTAGACTGACGTTGACTTGCTGCTCTTCTTTCTCCTGGGGAAATGCAAATCAAAATAATGCCAAATCTTACTAAGTAAAAGCTCAAATAGTATAAAACATTGCTTGTAAATATGCTCAGGGTAAAATCTATGTTTTAGAAGGGCTTGTAATGGAGGGAGTGGGTTGATTTGAAATGAGATTGTATGCATTCCTTTGGAAAGTTTTCATATCAGGTACTCAATACAATTACGATGTTGCACAGACAAAGAATCAATTGGCTAGATTTCACTGATAACGTACTATGTGAGCTTGAAAGAACTTCCAAATGATTCCAAGTTGAATGAAAAGTTGAGGCTTGATTTTTGTCTCCATTTATCTATTAATATATTATTTTGTGGTTAAAACTTTTTATCAAGAATTGAAAAAAGTCAATTGAATGAAAAATATGTAGGGCAATGCTTATATGCTTTGCTGAAGCAGATGCAAAGTAATATGAAACTTTATTTCCCAACTGTTCCTCTTGAGTGTCCCCATAGAAGGGGAAAGGGACTTTCATACATGTTTAAATGTCTGTGCTGATGTCCCATGAAATAAGCCAATTAGGCTGCTTTACAGAAAGACTCAGACTTTGTGAGTCTTAGAGCATTTATGAAGTTGATGTTCATTGTGAAGCTCAAGAGGGAGCTATCTTTACCTCATTTGACCACAGAGCACATTTTCAGGGAATAGGTGTTAAAAATTCACTGACCAGAAAATACACGTGTGAAGGGGCATTTCTTATGATCAAACAGCTCATAGGCAGATTAGCAGATAACAGATATATCCCAAATGACTCTAAATATCATCACTGACTAGTGAGTGATTTTAATAATGAGTACTGTAAGAATTTTAAGGAAGGGACCCTGGAGAGCCATGTATCAGCTTGATAAATAGAACTATTACTTCACCTCCTTGATCTATCATTTCATTTCCTGAATGCTGTGAACATCAGATAAGAAAAGTGAAGGGCCTGCATGAGCACAGGTAAAGGGCCAAGAGCTTCTGCTCCCTGTCCTCAGGTGTTAACCAGAGCCAATGATTTGTTTGGGTGGAGGGGAGGACCAGTAAAAGAGCCTAGAAAGATAAATTTGATGTCAAATGATAGAGGAGATTGAATTTTGGATTAAGGGCTTTATTTTTTAGCAAATTAGTGTGGTTTTTTTCTTTGTTTTCTACTTTTTTTTGTAAAGAAAAAATTGTTGTAATGTTGTTATTTCAGGAAAACTAATTTTTAGTGGAAAGTTGCTATAAAAGTCAGACTTAAAATGACAAGGGTCTCCATTAGGCCAGTACCAGTGGGGAGGTGAAGGCCCTCTAGAAAGAAACAATTATTAAACAGATTGACCAAGCCAATAAATGTTCACTGCGGATAAGGGAAAGGGAGGAGTCCAAGATGTTGTCCAGGGCTGGCACCAGATAAAAGGCAGATAGTTGGTACACAAACAGAAATTTTGGGTAGTGGGGTGAGGAGAGAGAGAAATAAGATGCTACTCCTGGGAAGCAGCAGTGACAGGAATTTCTATCTCTAAATTCCCTAAAGGAAGATTATCTGTGCATTGACTAAACCCCAAGGGTGAACAGGGCAACCAGCACAGTTTCCTTGTGTATGAAATAGAGCAATTTCTCGGACACTTAGCCATAATTAATTCACCCTTGCAAGGGAAGTCAGAGGTATTTTAACCTATCGTGAAAAGATGCTATAGAAGATGTCAATGTGAATAAAATTTTATTTTATATTTTTGGCTCGATTTATTTCTAAATTAAATTAAATTTAATTTTTACCCCCTCTCCTCCAGTGTGAATGAAACTTGATCCCACCCTTAAGAATCTTACAATGGCCACGAGGGAGGACAAGAGCATTACAGAAACAACTGTAAACTAAGGTAGAAGTGGCTATAAATCAGGAGAGAAGCACAGATGATTTGAGGTGAAGCATGAAAAGGTCAAACCTGGGTGGTAGGAATGAGTGGGCATAAAAAAGAGGGAGCTTTGAAGGACAGATAAGATTTTGTCCAAGCTAATTGAGGTGAAATGAACTACATAGGCTGAGGAACAATAATGATTATAGTTGCAATGATAATAGTAACACCAATAATAATAATAGCTATCTTTTATTGACTACATGCTTTGTGCCATGCATGATTCTATGTGATTTGCTTACATTGTCTCATTTAATTAAAATAAATAGAATGAGAATATATTGAATTGCTATGCCACTGGGACTGAAGAATTTGAGGCAGGGGGGTGACTAATATCTGATGCTAGAGAAGATTAAGTGTAGAGCAGAAACTGGTGTGAAGATGAGCAGTGGTCAGAAGATGTGTTAGGAGGTCATTGTAATAGTGCAGATGAAAGGTAACAAGCATGTAAGCTAGGCATCTGAACTAGGTGGGAATGAAGGTCAAGGAAGGACCTGATGCATCTTTTCAAGCAAACATTGGCTGAACACCTACTATGTCGCGGGCATTATGTTAAGTTCTGAGCAATAAGGGCAAAAAAGACCCCTATTGCACTTAAAGTCCACCAGAGATTATTGTAGAGAAAAAAAATCCTGGCTTTGTTAGAAAATGTTGACCTAAAACTGTGTGTGTGTGTGTGTGTGTGTCCTCCTTCGACTCTGGTGTTCAGAGCTCTTGGATCTCAATTGTATTTTACCTCTTTTTCAGAACCCTCCCACTTACTGATTGGCAGAAAACACAGTGGGTGGGACAGAACAAACTCAGCTGCAAGCCAGACAGAGACGCACATCTTCAGGGGTAGCACAGCTTGAGAGAAAAAAAACATTTTTCTTAAAATTCTTCTCTTCCCTAAGTCAGGGTAAGGATTAGGGCAACGGGCGGTGAAATGGAAGAAAGAAGATAGAAAAATACTTACACTTCGCCATTCCCCAAAGTATAGACCAGACTATCTTCCTTATTGTATGTGTCTAAGTCTGTTCTAACCCATTACACAAACACAAATACTGTGAAACTTAAAGTATTTTGACCTGTTCCCATGAACTCAGAGCAGTTCACATTCATATTACCCAATTTATTTTCCCAACACTCCTAGTAGGCTGATATTATGAAATTTTCATGGAAACCTATGAAATTTTCATGGAAACTGACTCAAAGGTTAAGCGACTTACCCAAAGGCATACTGCTAGGAGTGGAAACAGGAGTAGAGAAAGGTCTTCCAACTAACTTTTCCCACAAGACTGAGTCTAAAAGCACTTTGAAATGGTGTTTCTAAAGCCTGAGAGAAGGAACTGACTCTGGAGTTATTGCACAGTGTGCTAAATGCTATCTTGAAAGATTGAATTAATTAAAATTAATAAAAGAATAAAAAATTAATTCCTTACAGAATTAAAGTTAATTCCAAAAGCATTTAGTACCTTAATTCTTTAATCTAGAGTTAAGAAGAATGAGGGTTGTGGCTTTTTTGAGACTAATTATAATCATGATCCAAGTTACCTTCTACAAAAGAAAAAGATGGTAGTAATTTTTGCTCAGTGATCTAAAAATACTTATTATCTGAACAACCAGATTAATGTGTTATGTGGTTTTTTTGTGTGAATATCTTTCTCTCAGTTTTTGTGACTATATATCTGTTCTTTTTTTTTCTTGAATATATCTTTCAATGCATACACATCAGAGCTCTTTAACATCTACTTTGGGGGGATGAGGAAGAGAAAAATAATGATATTTTTTGTCTTTTTTCTCTACCAAAATTTTACTATATTTTATTCAATTTTTAATTTTATCACAGTGTTTTCATTTAAACTTGGTATACATTTCTTGTTGTGCTTTAGCTACAAAATAACCACTCAACGTAATAGCTTAGGACTGAAATACATCAAAATAGCCCAACAAAAAATTTTAAATATGGCAGCCTTAATTGGAGTTTAGGAAATAAATCTTTGAGTATAATAATTTATTCACTAGAGCTGTTGTCTCAGCAAAGTATTTCATCTTAGTTTCCAGAGTTGTTAGTCATTACTAAATATATTTAAGGTTGAAGCAAAAAAAAAAAAATCACTTTTGTTCTGGCCAAATATACTATAAAATGCTCAACTGTAAAGAAAGTCGTCTGATTTTTTTTAAAGAAGATCAGATAGGTGATTATGCTTATGTAGTTAATTAATGAAAAGGGAAGTAGGTAATGGTTCATTGGGGAAACTTTTATATCACAGTATCTATTATGAGGGATCCTGTGCTGTTATAACGGGGTGCTAATTCTGAATGCACACAGTGCTGTCCTACAAAGACATCAAGATTTGTAGGAAATCAACCCTCCAGCAGTCCTGGCAAGCCAGACTGACCCCAGCAAATGAAAATAATCAAAAGTAATTAGAAGCGTGCTGGACTACTCCTCGGAGAGCCGAGCAGGAGAGTAAACATGCCTGAATCCTCGAGCCACTGCAAAGGCCCATGTCTGAGCTGTTAGGTGCCCTGACCTTGTCCACATAAAGATGTGATTTATGAAGTGCAGGGCACAGCAGCAGGGCTTCTGTCTTCTCCTGGAGAACCAAATTACTGAGGTGGAGATTAACATGCTTTCAGTTGGGTCCATTTCCAGACCAAGGGAAATTTTTTATTTACATTTTTTTTACCTTTAATTTCCTCTTTTCTTTTTTAAACAACTTCCCCCCTCCCCCATAGATTAAAAAAAAAAAAAAAAAAGACAAAGTCCATCAAGAAAGACCAGAAATATCTCTCCTGAGTAGTGGTGATGTGGGTTGGTAACTACAGACCTTCAGAGCCCTTTCTGTTTATGAACTCTTACTGTGCTGGGCCATTTTGCTGGGTCTACTGACCCAGCATCACCGAATTCAACTTCAAGATTAGGGGGCTAAGCTTGTAAAATCCTCACTGCTCTGATTGAAATATATACATTAAAATTAAACAAAATATTACCTTTGATTCCATGGTTTTCTGATGTAGTTTCTCTTGCCTAAACGATATGCTTCATAGTAAGGCTTATTCCTTAAGTGAAAAGACTGGGGAGAAGAAATTGTATATGGTCAAGAATTGGAAGGGAAGAAAATGGAGAGACAAATTGGAGTTTCCATGTTAGGAGAAATATTTATATGTGAATCAATGGGAATTCTCTTGAGCCCTAAAGATATACTTACATTGTTTTTCTTACCTCTGGTAGGTAAGATTTTATGAAATTCTATTCTGACGTGGAAAAGGAAGCATTGATTTTCTTTTTAAACACACATCAATATCTATACATGAAGCTAATTTAATTAGCAAGCAGTTATTGTTCAGCCAAATGTCAATTTCTCACATTATTTCATGCTTCTTGACATGAACTGTATGAAACAGGATTTAACAGGATCTCTGTGAATGAAACTGCACTTGTGAAATGTGAAAATGCACTTGTACATTCTTGAAAAACTACAAAAAAAAAAAAAGGCAGTGTTAAAACAAAATTGTCAGGCTTGGAGTTCACTGTTGTTGAGCCACCTCAAGATCTCCGAAGCTGCAGAATTAAGGGAACTATACTTAGGCTGAGGTTATAAAGTGCTTTCCTCTATAAACTAAAAACATAATGTCAGGGTGAATGGGAACATACTTTATTAACTTTATGGTATTGAAAACTGCCAGCAAGTTGTCTTGTTTTTAAATATTGTCCTCTGCAGAGTGTTACAGGGCTGTTTGTCCACAGGAAGCTTATTAAAAGTGGACAGTGCAGTCATTTCATCTGGCTTTGGCTGGACTGCTTTTCTTTCCTTTAATGATGTGCTGGAATGTACCATGCCCATAGGGTCTCCATTAGCAGAACTTTTACTTCTGGGACAACCATGAAGTTTAAGGCTTAAAAGAGGCATCAGCTTACAGTCTTGTGGGAATCACTTGAATACTGGAGCACTAACTTCTTACTGCTTTAACTAATATATTGACTTATTTTAAATAAACAGTTACACAATGAAGGCAGAGCCAGTGGCCTTATTGGAAATCTTTGAGCCTTTTAAAGATTCTGCAATCAACCCAGATGGGGGAGGAAGGAAGGGACTTGAGGAGGGTTTATGCCCTTTTCAAACCAGGAAGAAAACACATTAACCTCTCCCACCCCAGTCCTGCCATCAACCAAAGGGGAGTCTTTACAGCTCCCAGAAAATCTATCAACTCACATTCAAACCTCATATTTTCCAATGCCTTTTCCCCCTGGTAAACTACAATTAACAGAACAGGGCAGAAAAAACAATCATTCTTTAAAAGAAAAAACAAAACACTGCAGATGAATCATTCCATTTTCTACCTTCTCCAAAGCTATATATTTGTTGTAGTATATTCTCCTATTCCATCTCCTTAGTATTTAGATCATCTGTCCTGATACATGTCTGCAAATTAAAGCTGGTTTGAGATTATAGTAAAACCATTATTTTTAATAGCCCATTTCAAGGGCAGCGCTAAACACTGCAGAACACGCATGTTACTGATTACTGCTGAGCAGACAGCAGCTTTTGCAGATTAATTTTTTGTAACTGGGAACTACTGTAAACAGATTTCACCAGAAATCCCAAGGAATAAAGAGAATTGGTGGTGGTTTTTGGCTCCTTGTATTTATTTATTATTTTAGAAATCTCCCGATGGAAAGCAAATTAACCGGGTAGAAAAGCCCCATGCAAAACCCAGCCCTGTCTCCTCTCTGTTTCTCTTCTGATCAGGTATATCAGGGTCTTCACCTAAGGGGTTAGTATTTAAGTAGCAAGAGGGTCCTTTCCTGAGAAACAAGGCCCATCTAGCTATCTGGAATTGCAGGATGCTATATTTAAACTTCAAGTTGTGTCGTCAAGAAGAAAAATGGGTTGATTCTGCCTTTACATTGTTATTATTATATAATTAAAGAGGAGGGGACGGGGTGGGCGGAGGAAGAGAGAGAGAAAGAGAGATGTTGAGACTGAGATTTAGTGTTTGCCCGGTCCTCCTGATTTCTTTTAGCTTTTCTCATTTCTCACAAGTTATTCAATAGAGAACAAGACTGATGATGATGATATTAACAAAAAACTAATGATGAGGTTAACTCCTCCATCTCTCTAGATAAATCTTCCAAAGTCTCAGAAAGAAAGTGTTCATTTAGTCTTTTGGTTCTATTTGGGGAAGATAATTTCACGCGTAGAACTGGCTTTAGCTCGTGTCCGCGGCTCTGGACTTCCGGTTGCCCTAGTCTCTGCTGGAGGCTCCGGAATGAGCAGGACAGCGGGCGAGGCGGAGGGCAAAACCCAGCCGGCCGCGCCGGGCAGACGGCTGCGGGTTCACCTGGGTGTCTGGAGCCGCGGGCGCCGCACCTTAATTCGGGACGCATCGCCATCTACCGGCCTCCTGCCGCACCTGCAAGTGCCCAGACCCTTAAAAGTCGCCCCGCCTCCCCCCACCCCAACCCAATATAAGGGAAAAGACTCGGAGGCCCTGTCCACGAAATCCTAATTTAGCCGGGACCTGCCTCTGATTCCACACGACCCTTTGTTTTACCCAGCGACGTTTCCTCCTTTTCAGAGCAGTTTTGTAAAGGGCAAGAAGGTGGGGGCGGCGGGGCTGAGGAGGATTGGGGCGCTGAGCTCTCAGACCCCCTGATCAGGCCGCACTGTCTGAAGCAATCGGTTCCCCAGATTACTTGTATTTAATACACAATGCATCATAAAACAAATCCCTCATCCTGACAGGAAGAAAATAGAACAGCTCATAGCTCGAGCCGGTCCAATTTATGGCTAAATTAAAAAAAAAAAAAAGAAAAAAAAAAAAGGCTCCGACAATGGGCAAGTTGAGGAAGGGCAGGAAATCAATGGCAGCAAACCGGGAGCTCTTAAAGGTTCTCAAGCGCCGAACTCTATGGGAATATCTGACCGGGTTTTAGGTTATTTACAAAGGATTTTTCCTGTCCTACCTACCACTGCTGTGCGATTTTCCCTCAAACAATGGCCATTATCTGAAATAACAGTTCAATGTCACAGATAACAGGCCACCGAAACGAATTAGTCACCACCTCTTGTCATTTTCTCTCCCCCACATCCCTCCCTTTTGTTACTATTTTTGTTTTCAAATCAGCATTTGGGGGGAAATATAGATCTAGTAGATTTACACGTCTATTTGCACTTGGAGAAAACAAAAAGGGGACTTGTCCCCGTTTGCAAATAAAGTTTAACATAAGCGCATTTTCCATCCCCTCTCCCTCCACCCCTCCCCCTCAAGTATCCCTTAACTCGCTTACTTTGCCTAACTTTCCATTGTTGAGCTGAGAAGTTGGATTTTGTCCATTTGTTTTTATGAATAGAGATTGTGATTAAAAAAAAACAACACGTTTATTTTCATTTAACCCACGGGTTTTACTAAAATTTCCAAGGCTGGCTAAAGTAAATCCATAGGCACTTTTATTTTGCTATGCGTTCCCTGTATTCTTTCTTCCAGTGTTGTTTCTGAAATGTGTTGATAAAATTGACCATATATATTAGAAAGTTATTAATCATCGTATGGTACTGATTACCCAAAAGCAGCATTTGTAAAGTTAGAAGTTTAGAAATAATCTGAGTTGTCAAATACCTTAATTCCACTTTTGGGCGATCATGGTATCAAAGAATATGGCAAAAACTCACCAGACAATCGTCAATCTCCTTCTAAACCCATAATACGCTGTTTGGGCGGGTTACATGCAAATAATGTTTCAGATTCCTCCTTCTAAGAAAAATACGATTTGAAAGAGTAGCATGGTCTTCTGCTGACCTAACTATACTAATGGAGGGAATAGGTTAGAGTACGAATTTCAGTAATAAAAAAAGATGGTTAGAAAATTGGAAATGTACATGTCAACTTTTCACTGTTAGGCTGCTGTTTTCTAAGAATTTCTAAAGTAATTATGTTTACGGTGAGCCAGCGTCCCTTTACCCTAAACTTCATCCTCGTCCCTCCAGTGCCCCACCCCCAGCCTTGGTGCACACACCCTCACAACCCCGAAAGCACTTCTGCACCCCATCACTCCCATCCCCCATCCCCAACACACACACACACACACACACACACAGACACACACACACACACACACGCACGCACGCACACATGCACGCACGCACACGCACACGCACACATTTACACTTGTGCTTTCAGGACATTGAAACAGAGGATATTTCCCTGGGGAAAGAAATCCTGCCTGGCGAGATCTCCCCATTGGTTGTTTACCCAGAGAAATCTACATGTTTAAGGGGAATGGTGCATCCATAATCAGTCTGTCCCTATAGGACTTAGGTCTTGGCGACCTTTTTGTGACCTCTCCCGCCAGAGGAGGCTGCTGTCACTTTAAAAATTTACTGAAAGAGGAGCCCGTCTGGCTTCCGATCACTCTGGGCGGCAGGAGATAGCTCCCTTTCTCCCTCGCCCCGGGTTCTTTCTGGATGGCCGAGCAGATCCTCTTTAAAGAGACAGTTCATGAAACAGAAACCCGGCGACTGAGCTTGGAGTTGCGAAAGGGGACGATCCCGTGAGGGTCTAGGACCGAGGAAGGCGCTGCGGAGGATCTGAAAGGGGGCTAGAGCTCCCCTCGCCTCCCCAGGCCCCCCACCTTTTCAAACTCTCCTCCTCCTGCCTGTTTCTCCCCCCCCCCCGACCCACCCCCTGGAACTGGGAGAGAGAAGTGGAAGAAGTTTTAGTGGGTTTCAGATAACTTTCATTACACATCGGGCTGATAAGAGCAAGAGAAAGTGAGAAAAGAGGGAGGTGATGTGAACCAGAAGGAATAGCTCCGAGCTCATTTAGGAAGGGGGAAAAAGCCAAAACACACCAAATCCGGGTCACCCAGACGAGAGGAGACTGCTTTTCTGGTCTTAAAAATACACTGTTGGCGGACAATAAAACTGAAACGCGTGGTCCTGGCGAGCAGATCCTAGAGACGGACAAAGTTATCAGAAACCCATTCGGAAACCGAGACGCGAGGCTTTTTTTTTTTTTTTTTTTTTTTAACATCTCGAAATGTGGCTCAGGATCGTTTGAAAGGATTTTCGTGCAGGAAAGCTGGGGGTTGCTGATTATTTTGTTTTGTTTGTTTTAATTCTTCTGTGATTGCTTTTTATTGCTGAGTTGAGGCCATAGAAATCTTAAGGTAAGAGAACTCACTTTAAAAAAAAAAAGTCTTGGCGATGTGCATAGTTTGTAACTTCGGACAGTTTCCTGCCTTGGCACCCCTTCTCCGGGGCGCCCCCCGCCCCCCAGCCTCCTTTTCCTACTTGCCCGCAGTCTCCCGGAGCCCTGCTGCTTATCTACGTTGCTGGGACTGGCGATTTCCTTGTTCCTCCTGTGGAACGGTGCGGTCTGGACGCGTCTCCAGGGTGGGTCGTCTGGCCTTCGGTGGGTCTGTCTGCCGGCTGCCGGCCTCGTTTTCTTGCGCTCTTCTCTCGCTTCCCCTCCCTCCGTGTGTCTGTCCGTCGGTATCAGGGACGCAGAAGGTGGGGGTGCCAAAATCTGAATTCCTGGCACCGGCCACACGACTTTGGAGCCGTTTTCGGCCGAGTTCCACCTTGCCAAGTAACAGCTTTGCTGTCCAATACCGTGTGCTGCTTCGCGAGAAAGTCACATTCGGACCCTTTGGCTAGATTGTGGGGGTTTTTCCCCCCGTTTGCTGTTGGTTTTTTGAAAGGGCCTTTCTCTACAGTCCACCTAGAGGGAATTCTTTTTTTTTTTTTTTTTTTCCCTAAAGCTATCTTTGGAACTTGTGAGCGTTTAAAAACACAGGAGTGTGTTAGATGAAATGACGGAAGATGTGTTACTTTATTTTATTCGAGATTTCTGAGACGATTAAGACATTGGGGAGACAAATGCAGTTCTGCTAGCAAATCAAAAGTGAATAATTTACCCGGGGGAGGAGGAACGTTCTGGAGAAAGTTAAGCTTTTGTCTTGGGGCAATAATATTGACAATAAGAAAGTTAATATGTTGGTGAAATATTTCAATAATCATGAAACATATATACGAAAAGACATTCTTTGGAAATGAATCTGTTTTTAAATTAATTCCACTGTTGACAGTGGCAATGGCAATAATGTTAACACGGAATAAAATTACACCTAGAATTTTTATGTGCAGTATATACAACACTTAATTCCCTGCCCCCGCAAAAAGGGAATGCTCGAAAGCTAAGGGGATAGATGATTCTTGACTTTGAAATTAACAAGTTTTCCAAGTCTTTCTGCAAATATGGAATGGAAATGGTATTGCATTTCACTGACTTCACCCTATTTCCTTCATTAAATATTTCTCTAGTGTGTCAGTAGAACTGCTTTTTTTTTTTTTTTTTTTTTTTTTGCTAGTCAGGAAAACAAACAACAAAAGATCTACCAGAAACCAAACAAACCAAAAAACAAAACAATCCCAACTTTTTACTATTTTAAAATGTGGCTTGCTATTGTTATTTATGCTTCTTCTAGACATCTGAAGAGAGAGGGATCTCAAGTTGCCATTTGAGTTACTCAGCAGTGAGAGTTAAAGAAAACAATTTAAAGTTTGTAGTTATAAATAAGAAATGGTTAAAAATCTGTCCTTCTTAGAATATTTAATGTAGACTTTCTGTTGTTGTTAGTGTGAAGAAGTATCCTTGGAAAAGATTTGATTTGTGTGTGTGTGTGTGTGTGTGTGTGTGTGTGTTGCAATTATTATCCCTATCTTCTGTTCCGATATTTCTTTTTTAAATTGTGGGACTACTTATTTCCCTTAATTGCCTCATGGCCAAAGGCTTATTCATTAATGCCTCTTGACTAGAGCCCTCAGAACATTGGTCTTCTTCTTGAAGTTTGTGGTGAGTTAAGGAGTTGAATCTACAACTGGGTGATTACCTGAATTCTTTGTAAAATTGCTTTTGGTTTGTATACCCAAGATTTTAGTTTTAACTTTTATATAAGTAAAGATACATCATACTTTGTGGGACTCTTTTAATTCATTAATTTTTGTTCTAGACTATACTGTTTAGTCTTTGATAGGAAACTTCCTCAAGTTTGCATGAACTGATTGATGTTAACATTACCAGCATTTCTAGTTATTCACCTTCAGGTCAACAACTCTGTAGCTTTTGATATTGATGTTTAAAACATTGCTGCTAGTGAATCAGAATAGTGTTGTTTAAGTATGTAAAACCTTAAAAATGGACTTTTTCCATTTTGATTTTTGTTTAATAGGGATCCTATGTAACGATTAATATTTAGGGTAAGCTGAATGTAAAATCTCATGAAAAATAACAATACACAACCATATATAATAATAGCAATTTACTACAATGTTCTTATATATTTTTTAGTTGTTCACAAGCCAGTTTCCTTGTTTTGCTAACTAAATGTAAAATTGAAATATGCATTAGCATGTGTTAACTAAAACATTAGGTTGCCATATTTTGCATGAATGTTTACTAATCATTTGTTTTCATTTGTTTTTCTTTAGTTTGGTCAGAAGCATCTATGAGACAAATGTTATTATATTCTTTAAATAAGGGTGTGATTTTTATGGTAAAGAAATGCAAACTGATAAATGAATTTAATGATATTTAGATTAAAATTTTTAATTGAATTAACTTAAAGTGCAAAAATGTGAAAGTATACACTTACATGGGAAGACTATCTGAACCTAAAATATTGACTATTTAGTTTAGAAATGTTATGTTAGTATATGTTAAAAATCACATTGGGTAAAATGAAGTCACTAGCATTCATTCATACATAACAAGGAAGCAAGTATTTTTTGAAACCAGTTAATCAGTTTTGTAATAATTTACAATTGCTTTGTTCATTTAAAAAACAGTACATTGTCACTTTTAAGATACTATTATTATTCCTCCTTTATTAATATACATGCTGCCTGACTTTCTTTTAAAGACTTAAAGGAGGAATATACATGTGAGTAAAATATTTTTAAGCAAGTAACCATTCTCATATATGAACTGATATGGAAATTGATTGTTCTCATCTTCTTCCTTCTAGATCTTAGATGAATTTTGCAATGTGAAGTTCTGCATAGATGCTAGTGAACCAGATGTAGGAAGCTGGCTCAAGTACATCAGGTTCGCTGGCTGTTATGATCAGCACAACCTCGTTGCATGCCAGATAAATGATCAGGTATGTTGTAAAGATTTTCTTGTCTTTCTTTGAGAGCACTAAAGTATCAGTGAAGCCTGAAGAATAAAAATCACAGTGAGCTGCAGTAGACCCTTGTGGCCTGTTTGTTGATATTGTGAAAAGTAATGCACAAATATAAGTAAGATGCGGAATAAAGTCATTTTCAGTAGTATTTTCTTTCACTACTACTTTTTTGGGGTAGTTTATTCACTCTGTACCCGTAAACTTCCTAAATGCTCTAGTTTTCTTAGTGTGATTGAATGATTTGGAAACTGGGTACTAATTGTTGCTAGCTGTTCTTTATCTTTTTTTTTTAACCATCCTAACAAGAGAAATTCATAGAAAGTACTGAACCAATCAAAAATACTTTGTGAATTTACACAGAAATTGGAAGTGATACACTTGAAGTATTACATAGATTTTATTAGAAATAGTAGGTAGATATTTATGTATTCTCTACATGTAGAGTTATCTGATTATGCATTTTATATTGATTTGCCTAATTATAAATGAGAAGCACCTTTAGAGTGATCAAAATACTTTTTTTCTATATATAAAAAGTTTAAAAATATCACTGCTGGAAATGGCTTTATGGAGGCCCATGCAGTGAGCTTAACTTTAATAACAATAACTATGAAATAAGATCATGAAAATATCATGAAACATATTTTGCACTCAATAAAGTTAGGTTATGAATCTTGTAACTGAATATGACAATACGTAAAACAACAAGAAGTTCAGCTTGTTAATTTTTGTTTTATAAACATCGTTGAGTTACAATTTAATTATGTTATCATTATTTATTTCTTTCAACCCAGTGGTTGGTTACCTAAATCAAATTATGTTTCAAAGACCATATTAAAATGCTGCTTGGCAAATCTACTAGGAAAATCAGCACCAAGAAAAAGAAAAGTTTAAATTAGATGTTTTCAATTGAAAGCTGTTAAGTAATGCTAGCGTCATATGGTCTAAGACTCTATTTCAATCATCATTATGAGATTATTCTTTGGCATTTTACCAGCTATCAGATAATTTCTACTGACTAAACTGTATAAGGGGTAGTAAATTATAAAATTAGGTTTAAATGGGAATCATTGAAAAATCTTCAACATATATCAGAAATAATAAACCAATCAATTGTTTTTTTCCCTTTGCCATAAGAAAACAAGAGGCATTATTGACAAAAGAGAACATTATTAAATTAGCTATTGATTGTGAGCAGAAAATGAGTTAGTCCATCATATGAGTTACTGTCATCATCAACAACAAACAATTTTTGAGCACCCACTATTTGTAGATGTGGAAAATACATAGGTGTTGTAAATGAGTGAATTGTTCATGTTATGTTTTCTAAAAAGGGAACTAGAGGACCTCAAAAGGCGGCTGTAAGGTAAAAATAATGTAATTATATCATAATAATTATTTGCTATCTACATTTACTGACAATAGGAGCTGTTATTTCCTTAGACAGATAACACTATTACAGGATCAGTGAAAAGGTGGTTTAAGAATTGGACTTGTGTCCAATTTGTTTTTTCATTTATTATTTATGTGTCTAATATTTGATAATAAATACACTCTTGTCACTGAGAACCTTGATTGCATTATAAAGGAAAACTATTTTGCTGTTTCAGTCTCTGAATTAGATTGCTTATTAGAGTAGGGATTTATAATTTTAACATAGTTACTTTTGAGATATACATTCTAAAATGCATTGATTTTTAAAAAAATATGCTAGTCTCATACTTTAATGAATAGCATGGTTACTTATTTTAACTGAAGAACCAGGAAAAATAGTTTATCAGGAAAAACATACAAGGCCAATATTAGACACACACCTATTATTTCTGTAAGTACTCATTTTAAACTTATATATTATGCTGGCAGGAGTCTAAGATGGTAACAGAGTGCATATCAAATAACATAATTGTGAAATTGACATTACATGGTCAAGTAAGTTCACCCATAAACAACAAGAGAGGAAAGTCAGAGGTAAAAGTCAGATTTGTGTGCTAAGCATACAGGCGTACAATCACACTTACCTCATTTGACAAGACAAAAGAGACCAGACACCCAAAAAGTGTATGCATATATTATAAACATATTCATCTATAGGCTTGTGTGCATATTTGTAAAAGCCAATTAAGACTAACAATTCCAGACAGCTTTGAAATGTGAACGTTGGATTAGGTACAGTGATAAAAAGGCTGACTAAAGAGATTCTCTAGGTCTATATTTTCACTCTCTTTTCCATGAAGAATAGGAGCTGCCAAATGGTGAATAAACACAACTCATCACCTAATGAACACTCTTGTTGTGGGAGATATTATTTAACACCTAGATATAAAGAAAGACCCTGGAGCAGGAGTAATTACTAAACATGAACACCACCAACACACCTGCACAACATGAAAGCAAATGAAGCACAATTCTGCAAGAAATTCTAACAACTATTTCTCTTTGCTCTGATTATTAGATAGAGCTCAAATTTATAAAATAAATTTTAATAACATCAGAGGTGTAAGTCTTAGACTATAAAAAGGAAGAATTTAAGTGAATCTCTCAACTGTAGTCTAGCCATTGTAATAATCAAGGTGTCTAACAAAGGCAGGATAAGATGACCCAGAACAAAGTAAGAGTGGGTAAATTAGGGTTTACTTTGTGAAGATACAGATTTTTAAAAAAATTCTAATGTTAATGATCAAGTTTAATCAATTAGGAATAGTTTTGTAATGATGTGGGGGAGTTCTACAGAAGAAGATAAATGTGCTTGCTAAGGTGACAATAGAGTTTGACAGTCAAAACATGGATAAAAGCTCTATTTGATTTATTTGAGGATGAAGAAATATTTAGAGACATTGATTTTGATTTTCAAGTAAAGTTGATAAAGGATGTAATTTATTTTGTATCATAAAAACAAAGGCCATTCAATTAACATTCATCTAATACGTCTCTACAAACATTTATTTGAGGGGATTTTTCTGAGTTTTAATTTTCCAGTAGATTTCCGAGTTACTTCATTTCAGGTTTTCTTCTTTTCAGACCAGAGTTGGCTTTGTGGCAGCTTTTTTCCTTGACAATGCTGCCTAGAAAGTCTCAGTTTATTGTTTGTATATCTTTCGCATTTTGTGTTTCCGGAATTATTGCAGTGATGTTTTTAGAGATGGACATTGAGAAAACACTGGCGTAACTGCTTAACCATAATTTCAAAGTAACTGCAGCTTCTGACTGATCTCCTTATTGCCCCCTGAAAATATTGTATTAACTGTAGTAATTTATCTTGGTAAAAGAGGACCACACCAAAGATGTTAGTAAATTAGGACCACAGTCACACTCAAGTCATAAAATAGTAGATGCATTAAAAACACTTAAGTCTCTAAATGCTTGAAGTCCTAATGATTTTTTCCCTTTATCCCTTAAAGTTTCTGTACAGTGCTCCATTGCTATACTGCTGTGGCACAGTGTGTAGCTGCACACTTTTACTGAGACAGAGAATGCTTTAATATTTTTACACTTTAACAATGTAAAATTGTTCCTGGTTGCTTTTAGGAGCAAGGACTGGCACTGAGAGGTAGAGCAGGGTGGGAGCAAAAGCAAAGAGTTGGATGACGAAAGCTCTTTCCAGAACAGGTCTTCAAGAGGACCAAATACGCAGAGGAAGCACGAAAATGATTTATTAATTATTCAGAGGTTTCATTTACAGCTGGAAGCACCCATGTGTTTAATGTCAAGTAGGCCAAACATCTAGATGATTTGCGGAGGGTTTTTTTTTTTTAATTCAGAATATTTTGATGTCTTTTGAGGGGCAGATGTATAATAATAGCACATGGCTTTAGATTTGGTCTCACCCTGGTCCTGCTTATCCCTCTGTCCTTTGGTAAGTTTCCTCAGACCTCCACATTTCTATGCCCTTCACAAAAATCAAAGGCTAAGATGACCCACAGATGTCCTATCCATCTCAAACAATGCCATTTCTCAGCTATGGTATGTTCATAAATTTTGTGTACTTAAGGAATAGCTCTCTGGATATAAGTTTTCCTATAACACTTCCTCACAATGGAACCACATTGGTTGTAATCAGACAGGTCACTAAGGCACAATTCATGTAAGTTGGCTTTTTAGACTTAAACAAGACCTGCCTTTCCACTCATGATAATTAGAATGATCTGGGTATGTGTTTTGGGGTAACATTTTATATGTGTGTGTGTGTGTGTCCTCTGCATCATTAGAAGAAACAGGACTTCATTCAAACTCCTGGCCTGCCCTAACATGGTCTACAAGTGGAATAAAGTTCTCAGAAACTTAAGACATTATTAATCTTGTCATTTACACAAGGTGATAAGTCCTTTCATTTTTAAACAGGCCCTTGACAGCTGGTATTTAGTAAGTAGAATAAGAGAAGTCTGCTGTTCACTCTGAATAAAAAGAAATGTGTCGATAAGAGATTATCTAATGCCTGATGTATATTTTGAAGAAATAAGATATAGAAGAACGAGTGCCCCTCAGAGAGTACAGGATTGGAATTCACTTAGGAGATTCTGCCAGCTCTCTTGTGGTTAATGAACAGCAGCAAGATTGTACAGTGTTTTCAGTCGGAACAGGCATTGTTCTCATTTGTGCTTTTTACCTTACAAAGTTTTAACTACTTCCAGGATGATCATGGCTGAATTGGGACATCACTCTTCCTTGCCTTAGGTCCACCTCAGTGATTCTATGACAGTGCTGTGACACTAGGACAGTATTATTATTGCAAGCTTCTTATGGGCTGTTATCAAGTTATTTTCTGTGACTTCACTGAGGAAAAAATTATGTTTTCCTACATCATTCAATTATTGCAGTTTATGCAAAAAAGCAAGGAAAATCATCTATGTAAAAAGCAAGATGTAATTTGTTAGCCTCTTTCCAATTTTAAAAAATGTTTGCGTAGGCCATCAGGTGATTTGTTAATTCGCTCTTCCTTTACAAGGGTTTCTGTCCACGTTTTCTATGACCTCTTTTTGATGTTAAAATTATTATTGGCTTTGAGCATTTTCTTTGCTTTGCTTTTAAGTCAAGTTCCACTTTTATACCAAAGTTATGTTCTGCTGTTTTAAGACGAATGCCAACTGGCAATACCCAGAGATTGGCTTTGTGAACGATGCCCAAGCTAACTTTAGGGGGATGTTGTCTCACTGATAAGTTACTTCCTTTACCCGAAGATGAAACTGTCTCAGACATAGTTTGGCATTTGATATTTACATGATAAAGCAAACAGCACTGCCTGCCCCCCCCCCCCGACCCCTAAAAAAGTTTTCCTCCTGTAATAATGCCCAGGGTACAACATTGCCATAAACTACACAGACTAGGACTTTTATTAAGATTCATAGAGACCACGTAAATGAAAATAGAATAACCTGGAGTATTCCATACACATTTTAAGTAATTACTGTTTGCATGGTATATAGCACCTTTCATTCAGGAAGATCTCAAAGCATCACACCTACCTGTACTAGACTACACCTATGTTTGGCATGGTGCCAAAAAGGTAGTTGTCAAAATGCATTACAAACCATCAAGGAAGAAAACATGTTAGTCAAGGACACAAGTAAGCCTCCAGCCTAGTAAAAAACCCAAAACCCAAAGATGATTGGTAGCTTCCTTGACATGTAATGATGGAAATCTTCCCAAACATTCAGAAACCATTCAGAATGATCAGCTTTTATAGAATCAGACAAAATGGTTACATTGAGGACAGGTGGCTAAAGATATTTCTTGTGGAGTCTGTAGGGAGATCCTTTGAGGTTACTTAAAAGGACAACTTGCAAAGCTTCTCCACTGGGTACACTGTAGGCCCCAGGTATAATAAGTGGGCCTGTATCACATCCCCATTTTACACAAAATAGAACCAACAGTCAATTCTCTCTGTTTGTTTCATCCGATAAATTATACTCAGCTTTCTCTTTATGTTATTAACAAAGAGCTAAAAATGTGGAGGGAGACAACTCCTCCATTAATGTTTTTGTTTTGAAAATAACCAATGGATACATAGTTTTCATTTCGGAAGCAGATATATCATGACAATACCCGATATTTCTCAATTAGTATGTTTTTAGTCTTTAGATGTCACCCTAAAGTAAAATACAGGATACTATCTCTTTGGAGAAAGCAAGGATGGTTTGCTTTTGCAAAGCTTGGCCATGAGAAAATTTCTGTTCTATTGGACAAATATCTTTACTTTCTGTTATCAATCTCTCCATCTGCTGAAGACACTTCTTGTTATCTCTTATCAATTAGGTTCAGAATGTATAATAGGGTCTTTCTTCCAGAAACTAAAAAGTTGACACTTATTTTGTCCTAAATGTGGGTTTTCCACATTGCTATACGTAGAACAGAGGTCCAGGCTATGTTTCCTAAAGCCAATGCACGTGTACACATTGTCTCTGTGGATTTGATGTTACCTCTCTGTAGCACCAAGACTGACAGATGTGTTCATATCAAATGTTGACTTTGTTCAGATATGCAAACTGTCATGTAGTTTCCCTTCCACTTAACTTCCAAATGTTAAAGTTTTATTCAGATTTTCCCAGTCTTCTGACTGGTAAATTGAATGAAGCTATAGAAAATAAAGCATTCAGGCTGAATTTGGGAGCTGAGAGAGGGAGAAATCAGCTGTCAACTTCAAAGTGAAAAGACAGCAATAGTCTGAAAAAGTTGTCTCTCAGTACAGATTTTGCAGGGAGTACATTTCTCTATTATTTCAATTATTACAACTTCCTGAATAGGTTGAAGTTCATTCATAATTCACACTTCTGTCATTTTTAGACATGCCAAATGCAGTCTATTAAGCATAAATAAAACTTCAAGTGCTTGACCAGGAAAAATAAACGGGGATTCATAACAATGAGGTCTTGTTCATCTTTTTAAAAGTAAATTATGCTTTCTTTCTCTCTTGTTTTCCCTCTTGTGCACTGAATTTTTCTTCTGTCTCAATAGAACAAACATAATACTTTAAATCGATCCAAGCATGGCAAACTAGACAGCAAGGCTCGTCTGACAGATTCTGGATTTTTCAATTTTATGGGATAATAAACAAGAACCTACATTACTGTTTATAAATACAAATGGTAGCATCATCAGTTTGGTGAAGGATTAGGTTGCGCACAGGCCCTGACAGTAAAAAGAGGAATCTGAAAGTCTTTTATAAGCTATTAACTTTCCTATCAGAACGTTTGTAAGTGCTCATACTCTCCTTAGTAGCTATCAACTTCTTGCACTTAAATAACAAAAGAAAACAGACATTGAATAAAATATGTTTAATTCCAATTCCAACTGTATATAATTTATAACTATATATATTACATACTATATAATATAATTACATATAACGTGATAATTAGAATCAATTACATCATTAAGCATCATTTATATTAATGTTTAAAATGAGTTTGCTAATAGTTTATGAGAATTTTAAAATTCCCCCCAAACACATACTTTGTCATATTTATATGTCACAAATGAAATATGTAACATATCCAAGCACATATAGAAGGGCTGTCTGGAAAAAATCCAGCCATAAATACCTCTGTTTTTCCTGTTACATGGCTGGATACTTTCTGGACAGCTCTCGTATACTTATATGTAACATTGTGTGAAAACATACTTTTTGGAAATCCAAAATTTGCTAAATAAAATTCACATCACAACTGACTTTTATCTCTACCTTAGCCTAGTGAATATTAACTGGATGGATATTCTTTTGGCATTTGGAACAGGTTTCAAAGTTTGATTAAAATAAATTAGATTTAATAATTATGTTTAGATTAATTCTTATATACATGTATAACATTATATTTATGCTTTAAATTGGGAATATCACCAGTAGGAAAATTGAATAATTTAGGGGATTTCTAGGCTTATTTTTAAATGTCTGAATGATTTTAAACTTTTTAGAATGTTAAGAAATTTTGCTAGTGTGTTATTTTAGCAAAATTAAAAAATAAAAGAATACAAAAAGAACTATTGAAACATTTACTATAAATATTTATTCTTATAAACTGAAGTATCCGGAGATGCAGATGTGATATCCATGCTTACAAAGATAGAAATATAGCTTTCTGGAAAAATAAAAAGGAAAATATGGGGAAAATTAAATTTATTTTTTTCTATGATAAAATGAAAAACCATCTCATCTTTCAAAAGCTTCTAATGTATGGACAGTTAGGTCATGTCCATAACTTGTATTTCTGGAATTTGGTATTAACTACCCAATAGAAAATGCTGGAGGCATTAAAACATTCCATATTTTAAAATATTTAAAATATTTTATCATGCCTTTTTAAAAAATGGAATTTCCATATAAACCTGCTTTCATACTATAGGGCCCATTCCTCTTATTTTTTACCTTAAATTGGGGAGAATTGAGTTTGTTTTTCCTTCTAATAGAGCATTATGAGAGCGACACAGCAAAATAATAAATCAACGACCCTTTGAATCAATTCAAACTTTTTCTAAGCGTTTGATACTTTTAAACCCCTCTTTTATACTTGAGTTGAATTCATCACAAAATCCCAGATCCAGGCCATTTTTATTTTGGATCCAGATAACTTTTTCCATAACTCCCTCCCCCCAACCCCCCTGGTGGGAGAAGAGATCTGTTAACTGTTTTATGGAATTTAACAGAGTAATTGATTCCCTTCCATTTTTCTCCAACACAAAATCCAGAGAGGTTATATTAGTCGTGTTTCTGCTCCTGGTACATAACTCACATGACATATAATTCATAGCTCTACAATGTAGCAGAGTTTTTGTGAATACAATGATTTTAAAGACATTATGATTTTATTTTTATAAGCATAGTCAAGAATACTTAATATACAACCTGTCAGGAAAAGCTACATAAATTATTTCTGTTTTTTTTTTTATAATTTTCATTAGCTGAAACACCTATCTTATAACATAAAAGCATCAATGTGATATCTTATTTTCTGGAAAACTTGACTTCTCCAAGATTATATTTCATTTCCCCCACAAAATTGTTTTGAGGCAGCAAATTGTCATTGTGTTTTCGTTGAACTACTCTTCTCACTTCTCAAACTCCTGCTGGTGTATTATTATTGCTGGAGCTGAAACTAACTTTATACGGAGACATCTCTGGGTTCAAGTATTCAAATTATAGTTTGGGGCCATTGTGTTTATAGGAAGAAAAACATAATTTTAGGTCTTTCTACGATCCTAAGAGATGAGCTATAATGAAGATCTCAAGTGGTAGTAACACCTTGAAAAAAACCACGAGATTTGTAAGGGTGTGGTAGATGGGACTTCGAGGCACAGTCTTACTGCTATATGAGGAAGCATGCCCAGAATCTGCCCTCATTACGTCTGGTGCTTGCCAGTTCTTTTCAAACCCTCAGTTTCACGAGCACCATAAAAATTCACTTAAAATCGAAAAGAACACCCTGAAGTTAAAACCCACTCTGCTTTGCTTTGCCTTTCATGGCCTGGAATGTCACCTTTTACCTCCAGTAAATAAAGCCAACATCAACACTCTTCTGTGTCTTTTATTTTTTATGTACTCAATATTCTTCACATGACAATTTGGACACTTAAAGGGAAATTACAGTAGTGATCTATGTCCCCGCAAAGAGAATTGTCTTTATAATATATAGTTATAATGTATCCATCATTTTCTTTTGTTTCTTGGACTGTTCACATTGGATTGAGTAAATCTAAAACGGAATTAAAAGAGACATGATTTAATAGTGGACTGCAAAGAAATAATGATATCATAATACTTTCTTAAAATGATCTGACATGTGTGTCTAAGCAGCATTCCCCAAAAGAGGCAACTGCACTGTTTTACGGTCTTGCAGGGTATTGTCTCTTTAACCTCACTATTTCCGAGAAGCCACTGAAAAGTTCTAATATGTCACAATTCAAATGTCAACATGTTGTTGGAAAGGAAGCTAATAAGTTAAACCTTTGAGAGATGCCAAAAAAAGAGGTGATTCAAACTGTTGAGAGAAGTCCATTGTTTTCTAAGGGGAAATAGAACTCCAGAATGAAACAGGGTACTTACACGCATTTAACTGGAAGGTTTGGGAATAAAAGCAAATGCGAACTATTTTTTTTTAATACGGTAAGTTTTTGAGCAGAACTATTCTTTTCAGTGTACTTCCAAAGAAAGGAAAATATAAAGGTTAAGGCTAATAAGATACAAACTGTGAATTTGCTGGGTTTTGTAGAAAGATCACTTAACAAGGAATATTTTTTCCTAAGGTAGTCTGGATTCTATCTATGGATAGATATAAAGAATATTAGGTTATATTATATTATAGCAACACTTCATGTTTGCTATTATTTTCTATAAATCAACTTCACATGGTTAAATTATAGTTGAATAAAAATATGTTTCATTTTAACAGGAAAGAAACTAAGCAGAAAATGTTCTTCATTGAGTTATTTTTTTGAATTTAGCACAATTTTGTACTCTGGTCTTTTAACAGAAAAATAAACAATTGGACTTTAGAGCCACCTACTGGAATAAAGAGGCACACACTTATGTTTTATGTTCTCTGCTTCTCAAAAGATAAACAAATAAATACAACTAAAGTTATGTACATTTCTATTGATCTTGTAAGACATTAATTTACTCAACTTTTCTCAGTTCAAAATATCAAATGATCCTTCAAGAACCCGTAATTAGAACAATGTCATCTAAAAATAATCCTTCCCATTTCTTAGTTAACGGTGTACCAATTTATGTTACGTGATTTTTTCTCCCCTCTGGATTGAGATTGAGCAGTATCGAATCCTTGTTTTGTTATTGTCATTGTTGCTTTTGGTAGTATAGTGTGTATGCATGGGTGTGTATGTAAATGTAATTGATCTCGTTTCCACCAGTTAATTATATGATTTCATTCTTTCTTCTATAACTTCTATCTGGTTATGGAATTGTTGTGAGTACATAATCTTAGAATAAAATTAAAAACTAAGAATATTTTTATGGTAAAATAAATAAGCACAAATATTTTCATGGTGAAATGCTTTTTCATTGAGAGATACTTACAATTAGCATACAGTGTTACCTTAGATTTAGCTACACATCATTGATTCTATATACACATATGTATGTATTGTGAAGTGAATGCTTTTATAAATGGGAAAAAGAATTTAGAACCCTGGACAAGTAAATTGGTCAATGACTTGCTTGAAGTCGTGGAGCTGGTTAGGGGAGAGCTAGGTAGCGCCTAGAAATTACAGGTCAGGGCTCCTTTCACACTTGTCCCCCTGCTCTACAGTCAGTCATTAACGGATTTATTAAATCCTTCTTCTCCTCAACATTTTGCTAGAAAGTAAGGGGAATAAGCACCACCCCAAACCCCCAATTGAAGGCATAATGCCTATTTTCAAAGAATGGGATTAAGAGCCGGCGCACGGGGGCAGGTCCTGATTGATGAGAGGGGTACTAAGTTTTCAAAAACAAAATACTTTCTTTGGACTACATATGTTCTCTACAGATTTCACTGTCATAACTCTATGTCGTGTCCTTCCAAACTATTAGCTTAAAAGCACTGTGTTGTGAAGGTGCTGCTTTTGAGAGAGAACATGCTCAAGGAGGGTGAGGGTGTGCCTGCCACCCTCAGCTGGATCACTGGGTGATGCATAACACATTCAGTTCTCTGAATACTTGTGTGGTTCACCAGAGTGAGGAATTCAGAGAAAGGAAAGTTCTTTGTTGAACATTACACAGGGTGTAGGTGACACATCAAGCCTCACGTTAAGAACATTTGATTTGTGAAGTAGGATTTGGAAAAGATTTAGAATTGGCATGAGAGTCACAGCTAGTCATCGGAGCGCTAATTTCCAGTGTATAAAACAGGAAGTCACACACTTCTTTTGATAAAAATAAAAGGAATATTTTTGTAAAGTTTGAGAAAGTGGACAGATATCTTAATGTGTATCTTGCCCTTTCTTAATATTCACTTCTCTCTTTCTTCCCACCCACCCCTTTTTTTTGTCTTTTGAAGATATTTTATAGAGTAGTGGCAGACATTGCACCGGGAGAGGAGCTCCTGCTGTTCATGAAGAGTGAAGATTATCCCCATGAAACTATGGCACCAGATATCCATGGTTAGTACCGCTCACACCACCATCCTCATCACCCTTGTTTGGAGACTGCCGGAGCTTCCAAAAGGGTCCATCCCACTTTGTTAGTTTTCCTGGCTATTTAGTGTCACTTTTAATAACTTCCTTCTCTTGGTTTGACATCTGACTGCTACTGCTTTAAAGCTAAAGTAAGCAGGGGTCTTCCCTGAAGTGGGGGTCAAGGGAATTTTGAATATTTGGACTGAGACATCACATAGTTAAACCTTTTTAATGCTTTCGACTACAGTGAGAGTCCTTTTAACTATACAAAAGTCATTCCAGAGAGCTTGATTTTGAACTTTGTAAATCTAGCAAATGCTTCTCCCTTCAATGTTCTATTGCTCGGAAAAGTGTATCTACTTGAGTAAAATCCTAGCCAACATGACTTAGGGGAGGGGGTTGGGGGGATGGGAATTGGGAGAAAGGTACAGATGAGGAAATTTTAGAGCCAGAATTTTTATTTGTTAGAGATCTATTCTAAATCAAATGAACAGAGCAAGGGCGGTGATCAAAAAGAATTATAATTATGAATGATATACGAGGACTGTCTGAAAGGTATCCAGCCATGTAATATGAAAAATAGAGGCATTTATGGCTGGGTTTTTTTTTCCTGACAGCCCTCATATATACAGGGAAGATTAAGAGAAATTTCTACCTGTATTGATTTGTATCATTGAGATGAGAATTGAATACTTTTTCTTTCTCTTTTTTATTTTTCTCCTTTGATATAATGTGATGGTATATTTAGAGTGCTTTGTGCTTGGAAGGGCCACTGGGTTGGGTTACCCATCCCAACTTAGCTTACAGGTGGGCATTGTGTCACCTCCCATCCCTCTGGCATTCTGAATGGATGAGCCTCAGCCTCTGCTTCTATAGCTCCTGCGAAGGAAGCTATCACTCTTTGCTGTCTCTGTACTGGAACTTTTTTCCTCTGGCTGAGCTGAATTCTACTTCTTTGTAAATTATACCAGTTGCATTTTGGGGAACTTTTTGGAAATAGTTTCTTCTTAGAAAGTCTGAAAAGTGAATGATTTTAAGAAGCCCCCACATACTCAACAAGCCTCGTAGAGTTTGAGCATGAATGGTTGCGGGGCTCACCCAAAAGGGCTCTGTGACAGTGGGGAGTGCTCAGATGACAGAAAATATGATCTGGGTTTTCTCTGGTACAAGGCATCTTGCATGAGTGAATGTTAGAGCTAAAAAGGTGTTCAAACAATTATTTTTGGAAATTTAAATGATTAGTTAACTGTTCTAAAAAGCCTAAACAGAAGTAATAAGTCTTCTTTTGTGGTTACCATTTATAAATGATCTGCCTTTACAACACTTTTGAACCCATCAGCTGCTTTTTGTTTTCATTGTGTCATATCCACATCCATCCATATACCACATATATTACACATAGTGTGTATGATTTTTAAATGGTAATTCGTATTTTATACTTTTAGGATTTAATGTTTTTTTTTTAAGAAAGAGAAATTAAAACAAAGACATTGCACACTGACTGTATGCTAAGTATTACATGCTCTCCATTTATTGTCTCATAGATCAAACCTGTAAGAAAAGGATTATTTCCATTATACAGATAGGGAAACTGAGGCTACATAGGCTAAGTTACTTGGTGAAGACCATGTGGCTAGAAGGTGGTAGAGTCAACATTCAAACCAAAGTCTTGCTGTCTTTAAAACCTAGGCCTTTTCCACATATTGTGTGACCTGAAGGTTCTGCTTTGGTTCACACTGCTGGCTGAGATCCTAAATGTGGATCTTAAATATGTGAATAGTGTAACAGATAATAGGAAATGTTTCTACTGCTTAATGTCATTAAGAAACCTTTAGAGCTGATCCTCTACATCCAAAGTTGACAAATCCTACTGAATTTCTTTACCTTCCTGGCCCCCCTGTTACTGGTTCAGTTTAAACTAAACCAGTAGCATATGTAGGTGACAGCAGCAGCGTGTCCCATTTGACCTCTCTGCCTGGCTTCTTCTGCTGCAGTGGGGCTTTCCAACTTTTAGTGGCTTTCTCTTTCCTTTCTAGCAGGGACCTAAAAGGCCCCTCGTGACTTGCTACCCTCTCTAACTCCATTTCCCATTTCTCCCTTACGTGCCCCCTATAAACCTGTCATGTGTCCCTGCATTTTTGCCTTCTCAGAGCCTGCCATGCTCTTTCTTGCCTTCATCATTGGCCCATGCTATTCCTGCTGCCTGAAGTGTCCCCCCTCATCCCGCTTCACAGGATTCTTACTCGTTACATTTTCTGAATGTCTCTCCTTCAGATTAGATGGATTAAGCTCGTTCCTCTGAGCTCCCCTAGGCCCGATGCACACCTCTGTCATAAAATACATCACACTCTGTTCACATGTGTATCCCCTTGAGTTTCTTATATATTAATTCCTTAGCAAAATGCCTAGCAATTGGTAGGTGACTAAAATATTCTCTCAAAAACATTCTGTCAATGCAAAACTGGCTATTGGTCTATAAAATAGGGATTATGTCTTGTGTTGTTGCCCTGGGTGACTTTCAGCATTGTGAGATGTTTCCAAGACATCTGTAATTGTGTCTGTGTAATCTGTACATACTAGTATGGCCTCATGAGTGGACTAAAAGCTATTCAAATGTAAAAAAAAATAGAAACAATGCCGTCACTATCTGACAATTTATAATCTCGTTATCTCTAGTGTCCCCTACTACTCTTTATTTATCTTACTGATTTAAAGGACAAAATTCCTGATATGTTTGCTATTTAATAAAGCCATGTTAATTAACACTGACCCTGGAGTAACATAAATTAGCCTAAAAGAATGGTAAAAACATCCTAGGTCCCATTATAAGTAACGATGTATGTAAAAATGAAGCATTTCACGTTTCTGCTATTAACCAGGCGTAAGCATGGCTCAGATAGGGACTGTGTGCCCCAGGCATCCTCCAGGTAACATGACACAGTGAGAAGTATATGGGACAGAGATGGGCTCAAACCCTGGCACAACCACTTAGTTCTATAACTTCTGACTGGTTACGGCACGTCTCTGAGCTTCAATACTCGCATTTGAAAATTGGGATAAAAGTGATTCCTCATTATCAGGTTTTAAGGAATGTCAATAATCCTTGCACGGGGCTGAAGAAACGGATGATGGTCAGTAAGTAGCCATCACTACTTATCCTGTGAATAGTAAATCATAGCTGGGTTTAGTCATGAAGTTTTTTTTATCTGATAAGATGTCGATACTGTAGATATAGTAATCATTTACGTTATTGTCTGAGGTTCTGTCCTGGCTTCTTTGCATATATTATTTCTAACCTACAATTAAAATTGAAGTCATAGACATGGCAACGAAATGACTCCTATTATGTCTTCCATAATTGAACAATACCTGCTGGTTTGTGGTGGCACTTCCTGATCCCCCAGTCCCAGTAACACCTGCATTATTTTTACAGAAGAGCGGCAATATCGCTGCGAGGACTGTGACCAGCTCTTTGAGTCCAAGGCTGAACTAGCTGACCACCAGAAGTTCCCGTGCAGCACCCCTCATTCAGCATTTTCAATGGTGGAGGAAGACTTTCAACAGAAACTCGAAAGTGAAAATGATCTCCGAGAGATACATGCAATCCAGGAGTGTAAGGAATGTGACCAAGTTTTTCCTGATTTGCAAAGGTTAGAAATGGCAGGTTGCACTACAACACATGTTTATTTATTCTGCAATGAAATGTTGTGACACTGAATTTTTAGAATTTATGCAGGTGGGAAATTTGGAACTGCCATGAGTCGGCCAAGTGTGTTAGTGACATGCTCAGAAGTCACTTGTCTCGGGAAATTCTCATCTGTAAAATATTGGCAATGAAGTTGGAATTTGTTATTTTGATGCCAGATAGAAAATAATATTTATTCTTATTTAAGCAATGCGATTAACAATGGAAAGCTTAACATTTCAGTAAAATCTGACTTAAAGGAAGAATCAAGAATGCTGGAACAATAATGCTGCTAATTAAAGTTACTGTATGCCATGCAGTCAAACTACCTCTAGAAACATTCAGATGATAAAAAACAAAACAAAACAAAACGCAAAACCACTTCTGGTACTCTTAATGAAATATAGATTGCCTTTTGACAGATCAGCATAACCCATGGATTTGATTTCAAC
Source organism: Lyroderma lyra (assembly GCA_004026885.1). NCBI lineage: Eukaryota > Metazoa > Chordata > Mammalia > Chiroptera > Megadermatidae > Lyroderma > Lyroderma lyra. Next base: position 446,028 of record PVJL010000007.1, on the reverse strand, counting down.
TGTTTAAACTGCACATATGTAAAAGAATAGGAAAAGCATGCTCAGTGAAGAAAAGCTTGAATTTCCCAAAAGGAAAACAAATAAACACGATCTAAATGAACTAATTCTTTAACATTTATTTTTAATAAAATGAAAATCATATTTCAGTTGTATGTAGACTTTATATAGCCCTTTAAATTTAATTTATAACCTGTTTTTCTATTACTATTAAAGAAAACAGCAATTTTGAAATCCACCCTCTGAAAACCATGCTGATAATTACGCTACAAAATGGTTTCTCAGATCTGAGATGCATATAACTAGCTCATTGGTTTTTTTGTTTGTTTCTACCTCTTGGTTTTGTCTTGGCCCATGAACAGTTTTAATAATTGAATTCATTCTTTTGCTTTTAAATGTGAAAATGATCCTTGGAACCTATAATGAGAATTTCCAGTGAACATAACATCATACATGTAATTGTGCCCAAATTAAAAGGGCAAAATAAAAATAATAAATTCCAATGGTAAAATAAGTATTATATTTATACTGTAAAGCAATACTTCTGATGTCAAAGATTAAGTGTATTTCCTTTAATTTGGTTATCAAAAAATAAAGGACAGCATTATGAAACATAAATTGACAGGCTAAACACTGCCATGTAATTCTTACTTCTAGTTAGAAGTGTGTAACAAGCCTTCATAGGTGCAGAAAACGTCTCACGCTCACTTGCTGTAAGGATGATTAAGCCTGAGTCAGCTCTACCTGATGCCAGAACTGATTGTTGGTTTAGTTCCTTCAGTCAACGTGGTGGAAAACAATAAGTAAACCTAATTCTCTGGCATTGGATGAACCCTAAAACCTCACTTTTTGGTAGTTCAGTCAGATGGACATAGCATGTCACTATAAAACCTGATGTCGAACATCCAGATGGTTATATCATTTAGCCACGTGCAGAGCCTACATTCTCTGAATAGTTTCCTCTTTATTGAACCCTATATTGTTGCTTCATACTTTAAACAAATCGAAAAATCCTTTTTTGACATGATACTTTATTCCGTTTTGTATCTTTTATGTAAAATGTTAAGAAAAGAATACCGCTCCCCCCATCCCCCTGCTGAGGAAAACGGTAAAAATAAAGGTTGATACACAAAAAATAGAAAGAACCTGGAGGGCTGAACAAAGCTCTATAAATTGGGATAAAATTCTGTAAAAAGTGAAATCTCAGCAATGAATGGATTCTTTCTGTTTATGAAAGCAATGTACGTTTGCTTTTGTGAGAACTGCTTGCCTTTTAATTCTTTCTATCATTGATTATTTGATAGCTGATAATTCCTTGGAACACTGTGGATTTTTTTTTTTTTTGGTATGTGGGTAGCTCCCTGACTGGGAATCGAACCCAGGCCGCATCGCTGACAGTGCCAGCGCCGAAGCCTTAAGCCACTACACCATCAGGGAACTCCCCCACTGTGGATTTTATACTGGATAAGAAGAAGCAAAGAAAGAAAAACTCCCTGTGCTTTGCTACCTTGTTTCCCCTTATGTGCCATTTAGCATACTCTTAAAAACTATATTATACTCGGGAGTTAGGGTTCAGAACTAAGACTCAAAGTATAGGCCAGTCTTTTACCACTAGGTTTCAGAGCTTTTGATTAGACATACATATTGGAATATAGTATGTATCATAACATGGCATGGGTTGTTAAGGACAACAGTGAGAATAGCAATCCGTACAATGATTTTTGGAAGATATCCCTAAGTCAGTCCGGTGTTACCTGCAGTTGTCGATATCTCTCTCTTAACTCTCCTATTAACATTTTAACTTGTGTAACAAACAGAGGATTACATAGTGTAGACAAACATAGCGCCTTTCTTGAGACTCCACACACCTGTACTCTCCTGGTACCTTTTGTTGGCAGAGATACCGCCTTTTGTGCTCAAATAGAATAGCATCACCAACTCGACTGACTCATGGGGCAGGAAAAATAAGTTCATGTGCCAATACAAATAGAATTGGAGGGAGGAAGCTGAGAAAGAGAAAAAATATGGGAAAGGTACTTCTAATTTATCAAGATATGGGAAAGGGCATTTCATTTTTTCACACAGTCCCACACATATAGTCTACACAACCACTGGATAATACATACTAGGCGCACAGGGGTCTTACTTGGTACTCGAATCTAGTGTTCATCTTACAGAGAAATAAAACACGAAAGAGAAAGGGTACTTGAATGCTTGGTAGTTTTTAAGTACCTTTTTATTATAAAAGTTTTAAATACACACAAAACTAGAGAGGATTGTCTAATAAACCTCCATTTACTCAGCTTCAGTAATTATAGCACAAGGCCAATCTTGTCTTGGCTATACTCATTTTGAATTGTTTGCAACAAATCCTGGACATGATATCAATCTATTCATAAATAGTTCACTATGTATCTAGAGAGAGTATGGACTCTTTAAAACAGGGCTGTCGAACTTTTTGGCTTCCCTGGACCACATTTGAAGAAGAATTGTCTTGGGCCACACATAAAATACACTAACATAATGATAGCTGATGAACTAAAAAAAGAGAGAAGGTCCATATATAATTTTTGTAATGTTTTAAGAAAGTTTACAAATGCACGTTGGGCCATATTCATGTGGCCCTGGGGCTGCAGGTTGCAAAGCTTGTGTTTAAAATGTAAGTTCAACACACATTAAGAATAATGATTCCTATTTATTATCAAATATTCAGCCACTGTTTCTACTCCCCAAATATTTCATGATTTGTAGTGTTTATTTGAATTAAGATCATTATAAGATCCATCATTGCAGTTGGTTGACATGTCTCTTATATCTCTTTCAATTTATAAGTTTCCTCAAAATCAGTCTCTCTCTCTCTCATATCTCTCTTTTATTCTGTCTGTGACCCTCTCTCATTACAATTTATTTATAGAAGAAATTGAGGTTTTCTTTTTCCTGTAGCATATCCTCCAGTCTGAATTCTGCTGATTATACCCCATTGGTGTTGTTTCACTTCTTTCTCCAGCTCCTATTTCCTGTAAACTCAGAGATATAGCCCAAGCCTTAACCACATTTAGGTTCAAAACTTTGGGAAGACTACCTCACTGACGGTATTATTTATTTCCATCACAAGGCACGTAGGGATTGCCTAGAGTCATTAATTCTTTAAGGGCTGTAAAATGAGTATATTCTCCTTCTATTATTCTTTCGTTATTTATTATCTGGGTTAATTCTGTGCAGAGAAGCTTCCCTTCATTGTTTATTTGCTCACCCGAGGTACAGTTCATATAGGAAGGACAGAACATGTGGACGAATTTTTCTTTTTATTTCCTAGTTTTCAGAATGATGATTTGGCTTCCCAGCATCTTCCAAGGGTGACCAGTGAGGTTCTTTTTGTGTGTTTTGGGATATTGTTATTGTTGGAAGATGAGATTGTTATTTTTATCGATGCTTAAATTTCCCCATCTTTGGTCAGTGGGCGTCTCTTCAAGTTGGCACCCTAATTCTTTTGACATGATTTTAACTTTCTTCTTTCGCTTTTTGCCATAAGAAGATATTCAAGACACATCTTACATATTTTCTTTTTCAAATTTGAAGCAAGCTATTTCTCCAAGGAGCTCTAGTTGGTTTATGTGGGGGTAGTATCCTAGTGTGTTATCTGTGTGTGTAATTAACAAAAATGTTACCAATGCTTTCTGAATATCACAGCGATCCATTATCTGTAATATTTGCTTTTGATTATATTTATGCAGATTTCATATACAATTTTTAGAAAAGGGAGAAAACTTTTCCTTTGAGAAGGAAAAGTATGCTAAGTTTTAAAACATGGAGAAATTATGCTTGGGAGAAACTTCTAACAATTTTTCTCTTACAGGGCTTTAAGAGCACATCCACTTTCCTTTCCTCTTTAATTCACAGATTATATATATATTTTTCTATGTGCAAAAATATGTCTATCTCAATCTGTATTGACTTCCGCATCTATACACACATATATATCTGTCAGTCCTTCTCCCTGTCAATTCATCCAGCCCAGGTCTATGCTGGGAAGTTGTTTGTTGAATCGTTAGCTTATAGTTCACTTTTACCTGTGGTGACATGGTAAAAACTAAAGTACGTTTTTTTTTACTCTAGCTGTTATATATATTAAATGGAAAACCTGCTTGAATGTTCTTAGGCATTTTCTTAACATTCTCTGTTTGAGTGTTTGTGTTTGATTTAGGTGTTAGCAATATTGTTACTGTTAGAATTGTGTAAGGAATCCAGACCTAGACAAATAGCTAGTTGTTTCCCATGCACCTAAATTGGCAGTTAATCCCTGCTAGCAGTATCAGATTTATTTTCTAACGACAGGAGTTCTTCTCTGCACTAGTGAGAGACACAACCTAGGAAACATGAAATGTACTTTCGTCTGTTGCAAGCCTGCTTCTTGTCTTTCCTCCTCCTCACCTCAACAACTTTCCCTTTTTATTTCTCTAATTGCCAGTTGGACTAGTAATAAAATGACATGCTGTTTATGAATGTGTTCTTTGTCACCATGTCTTATTAAATGAATTGTTCTCTTGACAGCCTGGAGAAACACATGTTGTCACATACTGAAGAGAGGGAATACAAGTGCGATCAGTGTCCCAAGGCATTTAACTGGAAGTCCAATTTAATTCGCCACCAGATGTCACATGACAGTGGAAAGCACTATGAATGTGAAAATTGTGCCAAGGTACAGTGAATTTGTAGACTACTTGGCCTCTCTGTCGTCCTGCTCTCTCTTAATCTATCACTTGCTACGATATATAAAAACAAGCCTTGAGAGGGGAAACTATAAATATCTTGAGAAAAGTAGACTGAGTGTTGTATGCTAAAAGGCATTAGTGCCGTGTATAAAAACACTTAGTGGGTATCCTTTTATTTTTGTAAGGGAGGAAGTGAGGCTTAATGGTGAGTTCAGAACTAGGTGTTAGACATCCTTGGTAAATTCCTGGTTCCGCTACTGGCTGGCCAGCATGGGCTTGTTTTACAGCCTTATGGAGAATGAAAATTTTATCCAACGGACATTACTGATTTCTTTTAATAGCAGTTTGTGAGGAAGTCACATAAAGTTTCTGAATGCCTATTCAGAAAGAATGGAAGTCTCCTACATTAGCAGATTTTTCAACCAAAGTACCCACTATAAATCATGACTTAATTCTAATTAAAAGATTATTCCCTTAGTGGCCAGTGCAGAACACTGTAAGGGTGAAATGAATGCATTTCACCGTGACCATTACAGGCACAATAGTTTACATCATTTAATTCTCCACGTTTTTCAATCAACTGAAAGATGTCTTGGTGTCATGAAAGTTGATTTCAATTTTCAAAAGTTTTCATAGCATTTGAATATTTTTTCTCATGCCAGTGGAAATTCTGGCATTGGAAATCATCTTTAGAGATGTGTTGCTCCCACATGTGTGGGATGCTCACCCTTCCTTCCTCCTCTCTCTTTCTCTCTTCTTTCCTTTCCTTTTTCTTTTTTCTTTTCTTTTCTTTTTTCTCCCCTTCCTCGCTCTCTTCCTTCCTTCCTTTTCTTTCTTTCCAGTATCCAAAGGAATGATTTTAGCTTAAAGGTAACTGACTAAAATATAGTTAGAATTTAACCCCTAAGGGACCTCCTTAAATAGATTTAAGATACTTCAGCCAAAATCCCCCCAATTTTGCACATAGTGTGTTCTTTAGAGGATGAAAATAGCATACCAGTTTTCATTTCTCTTTTAGATTTCTAGCCCCCTTTTAAAATTTTTATTATTAAATTTGTTGGGTGACAGTGGTTAGTAAAATTATATAGGTTTCAAGTGTATCGTTCTACAATAGGTCATATATGTGTTGCGTTGTGTGCTCTCCACCCAGAGTCAATTCTCCTTCCATCACCGTAGCACACCAGTTTTATTCGTGTTATGGCCAGCATTTTATTATTCAACTCCAGTCACTAAATGGGATCAAAAAGGCCTTGCATATGGTCTAATAATGTCACTCATTATTTCATTCAGCTGATGCCAATGGACACTTTGTGTTAAGGATACAGAGCTGAAAAATTTATAGTGCCTACCTTCCAGGAGCTTGCACTGTGGAAATATGACTGCCTCTTGGTCTTTGGGGAAAACAAAGAAACAAAAAACAAAACATGAAAACGAAATACCTTTTTGAGTCATTCCTGGTCTTCTTTATTGCACCTTTGAATTAAGTTTCTCGATTAATCAGTACTCATTTCCTAGCAGGTTTTCACGGACCCTAGCAACCTTCAGCGGCACATTCGCTCTCAGCACGTTGGTGCCCGGGCCCACGCTTGCCCGGAGTGTGGCAAAACGTTTGCCACTTCGTCGGGCCTCAAACAACACAAGCACATCCACAGCAGTGTGAAGCCCTTTATCTGTAAGTTTTTAACACTCCAGCCCTCCTTCCTGCATCTGTCTCTCGTCCAAAAGGCACTGTGATCAGGAGAGTGGCCACACCTGGCCATTAGAGTGGTCTTCGCATTAGCTATTTATGGTCCAAACCAGTAGGGCTATTTTCTAATACCAGAAAATCCTTTATAACCAGATCCATGGCATTTTGTCTATGATCCCTGGGGTGTTTTCCTTTAGATGAAATCAATAACAGGTAGAGAAAAGAGAAGTCGTTAAACAATGAAAGGGAAGCCTCCCCAGGTTGTAGAATTTAATGGAGACAACCAGATTTGTCTCATGCTGAAAATGTTCATGGCTTTGTAAAACAGCAAATAGCAGATACCCGTAACCAAGATGAAGTGATAAAAACCTGTTCTGGATCAGAAAGAGCCGGAAGAACCCCACCTGGCAAGTAGGCTTACGACTCTGTGTGTATGTGTGCGAGTGTATGTGTGGGAGAGGGAGAGGGGAATAAAATGCCCTTTAATCTACTCGATGTTGATGATCACAGGCTGCAGATTGGTAGTTCTCAGTTACTTGAAAAGCAGAACATTCTCACTTTGATGCTGGACACGCTGCTTCTGTAACTCACTTCACTAACGCGAATTTACAGGCAGTGTGTTTGTGTGTTTTCAGGGGACATCCAATCTGACCACCTACATAGAATGTCCCTGTACAGAGCACTTCAGTAATGCACTTCAAATAAAGTAAAACAAAGTCCTCATTTGCTGCTGCTTCTGTCTATCCCACTCCTGTTCTCTGGGTTGTGCTGAAATATTTCATAAGGGAAGTCAGTTGTTTTCGGCCCATCTGGGCAATGATTCTGGACTTCTTTTGATCCACTGCTCGGCTGGGCATATAAATACAGTGACTCATTGAGCTGTGCTACCAACTTCCAGACTGCTTTTGGATCCAGATAAGCACAGAACTGGTTGAAGCATAATCAGTACTTGGCAAAATCTCTGACTTGGGAACTGCAAAACGTTTTTCTGACAAATACTCGATGGTTTGTAGTAGGTAGATGAGACACTACTACAGGACCTAATGGAAAAAAACCAATTTTCAGTGCCAACATGGAGGTGCCAGGGACTAGCCTTCCCTCTATTTGTCTCGACACAGCCCTCTTTTGTGCTTTCAAGTACCACGCGAGCTTCCCTTTCCCTTTTTTCGCTTACACTGCAACCCTGTTTTGCTCACATGCTCTTCTGTGTCCTGGGTGGAGTGAGGAGGACTAGCAGGTAAACAAAAGGGTGCTGCAGCCTCCCTCGGGGAAGCTCTGCTGAAAGTCACAGGAAATAAAGAATACAATAGAAATTTTAGACTTCTTGTCTCAATAAGGCATTCCTGACTCGGGGTTGTAATACCCTAAAAATGTACTTGCAAGTGCTATAGGTGTAAATAATTCATTTATTTCTAACTTTTGAAAAATAAATTTTAATGTATTTATTAGGTTTTGGTAGAAAAAAAAAGAGTGGAAGAGATAGACCGCAGCAAGTTAGGATTGCCCATGTTATGCTTTCTCTATTATTTGAAAGTCAGAAAATATAGATTCCCTATCATTGAAAATTCTGGGATGTGGAATTTTAATTGTTGAAGTCAAGTGTTTCACTTTTAAGTGCTGTAGGGTGTCCCTTTCCAATCTGATTGCACAAACTATTTCCCATGAATGTATTTTCAGTAATTATTGGTAAATTTAAATAGCAGATGGCATTTTTCAAATATAAAATCTGACGGAGAGCCGTGGGGTAATTATAAGTAATAGCCATGTAATTTCAGAACAAAAGAGGAGTTGGTATGGGACTTTGGAGTGGAGGAGGTTCACCTAGAGTTGGTATCTGTTTCTCACCAGGAAGGCCACACACCACGATTTACCCCCACTGGTGTGTTTATGGCAACTGTCTCTTATTACAGTGTACCGCCAAGCTTGAGCCCAAAGTCACCAGCACTAAGGTAATTACTCACTGCCTTTACAGAAACCTCCAGCCTGCCCAAATAGAAACCACATGCTCTAATAGGCTGAATATATTCAAAATATCTCTTAATTTGTTTAATAAGTAGAAAAATGCAATGTTAACTGCTGGTTAATTCCTTATTACTGAGAAAATTACGATAGAGTATAGACTTCAACATCAATTGAGCCATTTACCTGAAGGCCTGGTGGTTTGTGATGGGCCAGCCCAGGCCTTCAAGTGAGAAAAATTAAGCCTTTGCCTAAGGAAACAACCTAGATTCTACATTGTTGAGATCTGACACAGACACCACTTATCCATGTAACAGAATGTACAATCGGGAAAGGGAAATGCACCTTCTACTACTCGGACATAGAGAAGCACTTGATTTTCTTAAATCCATCCAGCTACAAGAAGGAAGTATAGAGAACAACATCTCTTTTCCAAAAAGTTGCAAACCCGTCAAAAACTTACACCTCAATTGAATACTCATCAAGACATTTTTTTCAATGCCTTTTAATGCCCAGAGGAGAGGTGTCACTTTCTTAATGTGTACACTTTTATAATTCCAACATTTTATTTACTATTTCTTGTTATTGCTCATAACTGAATGAATATAACTAGTGAAAGTCTCATGTTTCTACCCTCGACATCATATGGTTTTAATTAGTGTATCAAAGAATTGTAAGTAGTGTGTGCGTGTGTGTGTGTGTGTGTGTGTGTGTATGCACACACACATATATATACATATACACACTCATATGTATGGTATATGGTTAACTAGGATATATTTTTAAAACAGACTCTGGTTAATATATTCCAGTAGAATGATTTGAGAAGAAATCACTCATATTTTCTCTTCTTGTTAAAATTCATGTTATAGCCTCTACAATGTAATGAATCATCCTATAGTTGAAAGCTCCTTTAATATTACTAAGCATAGTAATATATGTAATCATGTATTATAATTGTTAGTAATAAAACAAATAGATATAGAATCACGTGATGCTTCCTTTTTAATAGTGTGTGGGATATTCCAAGGTTAGAGTGAGTTGTGTGGATTGAAGTTATATAAAATCGTATTTGAATGAGTTTTTTTTTTTAATTAATGCTTTGACTCAGGCTTAGCCATTCTCTGCTTAAAGGCAGTTATCACATGAAAGTCATAAATGTTTTGTCTTCAATTTAATTTCTTATATAAATTTGTTTCCACAATTAACAAAGAGGCATATCATGTTTCTGTATGTATTAAACGTGCGCAGAAGCATTCAATTAAGCTCACACATAAAGTGGGCTCATCTTCATTAAAGTAAAAATAAAAATGTGATGCTTAGGAAACAGATCCTATAATCCTGCCTGACTGTGAAGTGAGTGCGATTCTTACCTAGCAAAGGAGTTCTTAAGGGTTACAGAGTCTGGTCTTAAGACACGCTAAGACCGGTTTGCACATACGAGTTTGTGCGGAGGAAGATCTACTTTTTTAGGCAGTTCTCTGTGAAGAAGGTTCTTTCCCAGCCACACCCACTGCTGTGTGCTTCTTTCTGGGTAGAGCAGTCACAGCACTCCCCCTGCTTTACTGTAGTTGACTATAACACATGGAAGTCAAGCCCTGAGATAACCGGCGAAGATATGACAACAAGTGGACATGTTTCCCAAGGACGGGGTTTCATAAATGCAGGAAGGTTAGCACAACCACTGGTGTGAGGGGAAGTCAGAGGACGTGATCATAGTTCATGGGAACCAGCAATGCAGGATGGGCTACATTCAATTTAGTTTCCTTTGCAGGCTTAAAATAGCGCCATTGTAAATTATGTCAGTCTTTTCTCAAATCATGAAAATGATTGTTAAAAATGTCTCAGAATACACAATGTGCATTGTTGTGTGGCTTTGATGTGTGAATGATGAGAGCATATGATATAATACAAATTAAATAATGGTTGAACAGTTGCGGGCTTTTTCCCCAAGGGGAGTGGGGGAATAAAGATGAAGTTTCTGGTGGAGCAAAACGCTGTTTTATTTTGTTCTGGTACCTCCCATATAGAGTTCTTTAAGTGGGCTGTCTGAAATTTTAAAAGGGTTCCTGTTATGTTTCAGGTTTAGTACCTCTTAAGAGTTTAATTTTAAAGGTTCTGTTAGTGTAGCAATTGGGTGGGAAATCAACGCATGCTGGAATTTGATTTTCTCATAAATATTTAAAGACAAAAATATGATGCAAACTATTATGCAATGGGGGTGATAAAATATTTATATATAGATATATGAAATATTTGTGCTGCCTCAAGACATTTGTCAGGTTGGATGCCTTGCTTTGGAATCTAGTGAAAGGGGGTTTTCTGTGTTTGGAGCACCCAGATTAGTGCCTCCAACATCTTTTCCTGGCTTCCTGATTGAAATTTTGGGTAAAACCAATTGTGATACTTGCTAAATTCAGAAGCAATTGCCATAAAGCCTGAGATTCTTTTTTGTTGTTTGCACACAGGTGAGGTCTGCCATAAATCCTATACTCAGTTTTCAAACCTTTGTCGTCATAAGCGCATGCATGCTGATTGCAGAACCCAAATCAAGTGCAAAGACTGTGGACAAATGTTCAGCACTACGTCTTCCTTAAATAAACACAGGAGGTTTTGTGAGGGCAAGAACCATTTTGCGGCAGGTGGATTTTTTGGCCAAGGCATTTCACTTCCTGGAAGCCCAGCTATGGATAAAACGTCCATGGTTAATATGAGTCATGCCAACCCGGGCCTTGCTGACTATTTTGGTGCCAATAGGCACCCTGCTGGTCTTACCTTTCCAACAGCTCCTGGATTTTCTTTTAGCTTCCCTGGTCTGTTTCCTTCCGGCTTGTACCATAGGCCTCCTTTGATACCTGCTAGTTCTCCTGTTAAAGGACTATCAAGTACTGAACAGACAAACAAAAGTCAAAGTCCCCTCATGACACATCCTCAGATACTGCCAGCTACACAGGATATTTTGAAGGCACTATCTAAACACCCATCTGTAGGGGACAATAAGCCAGTGGAGCTCCAGCCCGAGAGGTCCTCTGAAGAGAGGCCCCTTGAGAAAATCAGTGACCAGTCAGAGAGTAGTGACCTTGATGATGTCAGTACGCCAAGTGGCAGTGACCTGGAAACAACCTCGGGCTCTGATCTGGAAAGTGACATTGAAAGTGATAAAGAAAAATTTAAAGAAAATGGTAAAATGTTCAAAGACAAAGTAAGCCCTCTTCAGAATCTGGCTTCAATACATAATAAGAAAGAATACAGCAATCATTCCATTTTCTCACCATCTTTAGAGGAGCAAACTGCGGTGTCAGGAGCTGTGAATGATTCTATAAAGGCTATTGCTTCTATTGCTGAAAAATACTTTGGTTCAACAGGACTGGTGGGGCTGCAAGACAAAAAAGTTGGAGCTTTACCTTATCCTTCCATGTTTCCCCTCCCATTTTTTCCAGCATTCTCTCAATCAATGTACCCATTTCCTGATAGAGACTTGAGATCGTTACCTTTGAAAATGGAACCCCAATCACCAAGTGAAGTAAAGAAACTGCAGAAGGGAAGCTCTGAGTCCCCCTTTGACCTCACCACTAAGCGGAAGGACGAGAAACCCCTGACTCCAGTACCCTCCAAGCCTCCGGCCACACCCGCCACAAGTCAAGACCAGCCCCTGGATCTAAGTATGGGCAGTAGGAGTAGAGCCAGTGGAACAAAGCTTACTGAGCCTCGAAAAAACCACGTGTTTGGGGAAAAGAAAGGAAGCAACATTGAATCAAGACCGGCATCGGATGGTTCCTTGCAGCATGCTAGACCTACTCCTTTCTTTATGGACCCTATTTACAGGTAAGGGTAGATGGGAGACCGTTAAATGTGGACATATGTATGTGAGGTAGTGTTCACACTATGAAGTTACTGCTTTTCACAAACAATTTTAATTAGTATCATAAAGCAGAGAGGAAAGTTGTTTGATTTAGGGAATTCATTTTTTATTCAGAAAGGCGACTCATTAGGTTTGGACTTATTTTTGGATGACTCTGAATTTGGTGTTTTGGAAGAGGCCCACAGGGTTCTTTCCCTTGACAATAAATTTATTTTTAAACACTTTTTTTAAAGTGGAAAATATGGGAAAGCCATATTTAGAGCAAGTTGTCAAGTGATGGAAGAATGAGGCTTCTAAAGGATTAATGCAAATATGTGTGGGTACTTACATGAGTCAGGTGATGTGGAATGAGATGGGACACAGGGACAGCAAGAGTTTACTTTTTGTTAACCCACCAACGCATCCTTAATAAATACTGGTCATATCCTCTTTCTAAATAAATCTGTTGGGAGCTGGAAGTAAACGAAATACTAATCACAAAAGATGTTTTGTATATAATGTGAGTGGTTGGCTCCAAAACATGTCTCTGCTTAGTTTCTTCATTATGCATTTTCCTTTGATGCATCTGAAAATTCTTTGGGGGGGATACATATATGCTTAATAATAAGCCTGTTATGCAGTATACTGTGACACTCACTTGAACATTCAGAATATCATAGTTTTTAAATACTAGTTTCCTTAAAAGGTATGAATAATGATAATTACACTTTTATCTATTTTAAATATTTCCAAGCATTTTCACATACACTTTCTCATTCAAATCTTGAACAGTCCAGAGTTCATGGAAGAGGGGGATAATTTTTTATTTGACTTATTTACGATGGAAATATTCGCATGTTTTTGCCTGATTTCCATTTATGGAAAGCTGACTGTGCTATTCTTTTGTCCAACAACATTTATTGAGTTCCTATTGCTTAACAGATACTAGCGGGTCAGACTTTTTGCACTTAAAACTCTTTTTCTACATGTATTTTTCTATAATTCATTCACCAAGAAACGTTGCCAATATTAAGGGCTACTCCCACTTGAACATGATAAGGGAAGTAAAAATGGCCAAACAGAAGTATTGCAGAGCCATCAGTACAATCCTTGGACACCTTTTTCACTGATTATTATATCTTAATTTCTGTGGCGGTCCCATTACTAGAGGAGAAAAAGGAAGGGAAAATAGATCTTCCACATTTTGTGTGTGGATTGTATGTTACACATTGCCAGGGGGTGTATTTTCAACTTAGTGATAGTATCTCAGTCCTTCGTGAAGATAATTTCTCAGACTTTCTTTTTTATACCTCCCCAATGCCAACAGGCTTCTAATCCCTCCAACTACCCATTACACATTTCCCCTCCACCTCCTAATCTTCCTCTTGCTTATTCTAATCTCAGTCTTCTCTCTGATTAAATGACCTGGGATCTTAAGGCCCTAGGCCATTTTACCTAAGTCATGAAAGACCTAAACCCCAGTTTTAGTGTAAGACCTGGGTTAAAATATCATCTTTCCCATGTCATAAACATGTTTTTTCATCTATAAAATGAATATAAGAGCACCTATTTCAATAAATGGCATAGTGTATGCAAAACATAGCATATATAAAATTTCAAGAAGTGGTAGCTGGTTTTGTTCATTTTGATTTTATTTTTAAAGTGTATTTATTCAACAGTTTTAAAACTACAATTACCAACAGTTGGTAAAAACAATTTATTCAACCTATGATGTCATTTCCTATATGCTTAATAGAAAATAGAGTGACAAACATTTCTAAAGTAGAAAGGATATATAGATAAATTTTATGTCTTCCTTATCTTCAAAAAGTTCCTCATCCTCTTCCCACCACCTCCCTTTCGCTTGCCCTGTTTATCAACAGTGACGTCCAAAAGAAGATGCTTATACTTCAAAGAGTAGCTAGCAGGGTGTACAATATGCTTAGAAACTCTCCTGCTAGTATTGACAACTATGGAAGAAATACAATGAGTATTTAGGGGAGCACTTTCTTGGTAGAAAATGACTTTAATTAAAAATGAACCCCTGTCCTCATGATTTCAAAATCACCAAGCATTCTTGTCTACATTTGAAGTGGAAAGGTACAAATTTGTCACCAATGCCTCTGATTTCATGACTCTTCATTTTTTATATTTCCTCATTATTATTACCAGTCATCCAATGGGATTTTTCCATTGTAAATAGAAACTTCTTTCTTTGAGTGCCTGGAAGTGCCATTTGTATTTTTCAAGAACTGAACAGATGTCTTTATATTTTTTATTAGTGTGCTTCTCAGAAGCCTACCATTCGCTTTATTGTTAGCTGTTTTAAATGTCAGTGATTATGTAGCAATTGATATATGAGACTGATTCATCTCCAAAATCTAATTTTAACCTTTCAGAGTAGAGAAAAGAAAACTAACTGACCCACTTGAAGCTTTAAAAGAGAAATACTTGAGACCTTCTCCAGGATTCTTATTTCACCCACAAGTAAGTATTATGTATTTGAGACTGCAAGCTTGTAAACTAACTTGTTGATCCTGAAAAGCAGGTGCAATGAAATGAAAGAAATCTTGAGAACATGAGGATTTCCTATGACGCTGGTGTGGAAGAACACAGGAAATTCTAGCAGAATTAAAACCCGAACTCTTTAAAGTAAAAGTAATTAATATATGTAAAAAAAAAACAACAAAAAACCATGGTTTTGGTAGTCATTTATTGCCTGCAATTAACTACTTACTGAGCCAAAGTGTGTTTTGGAGTGAGCAAAATTCAGTTAAGAAAATAAATGTTGAAGTTGTCTTTTGTACTTAAAAGTTACTGATAGTAAGAAATGGATCACACTGTCACTCGTCCCAAACCCATGAAGGTCATTTATGTTCCTTTAGTGCTTAGATAAAAACAGGAAATGAGTCTACCTGACAAGTTGTTACCATAGAGGGTGAAGGAATTTATCTAGAGACCACTGGGCATTCCAGCAAAGTTCTGTAATTGCACAGGAATTCACCACAATACACAGAGCTATTTGCTGAGTGGAGTTGTGTCCATTTATCAAAATATATACAATTCCTCATTGCAAGGAAAATACAAAGCAGTATGATGTAATTGGTTCATCTCTTCGTTCCTACATATTTGGTCATTTAAAAAATTGTTTTACATATCAATCAAAATGTGGAGGGTTGTATTGAAAGAACAAATATTTCGACATCTTGAATTTGGATTTTTAACTGATATTTTATTTTATTTTTTTAAAAGATACAAACTCTGCTCTTTACAATAGTAAGGAAAGGTTTTATGAAAATGCTTGAAAATAGTGAACTAATTTGTTCTGCTTCAATATATTCAAACCAAAAATTATACTTCTTTAATAAAATTCATGGCATTTTATGCAAGCTGTCTCATAGAAAGTTAGCAGGTAATTAAATTATATCATCTTGGGGTATGACTCTCCCCGCCGCACCTTATCTGTTACTACTTCTTCACCTTTTCCAGTACTTTCTCTAAGTTCTGGAACCATGGAGTATGAGAGCTGAAATACCTCTTCTTGGTTCGTTCGAGAAATCTATCATTGCTCAATGATCCTCTTTATTTCATACTGAGAAAGTATATGATTTAATATTATAAGGGTTGGAAATGTTCCAATTAATATTCATTGTATATAGGAAGGTTAAGGAATGATGTTATTTACATAATTACTTTATGGGAAAGAAGCAAGTTCTAAAATAGTAAATATCAGGGACTTATATTTTATATTTAGACTGATTTAAATTACACTTGTAGGCCTCATGGGCTAATACGCCTAAACATAATATGCATTTTGTGTCAGCTATTGCACAAATGGTTTATCTCTCTTGACAACTTCCTTTCTAATTAAATGCTCATAAGGATATTATAGTTATATATACTTAATTGCAATAATCAAATTGTTTTTCTATTTTAATTATCTTTTAAAATCTAGTAATTAATCACTTTGAAAATTAAGTGCTATAGCTACATGGTATAATGGAGAGAAAAAAAGAAGACTAGGGGAGTTCCCTGATGGTGTAGTGGCTTAAGGCTTCGGCGCTGGCGCTGTCAGCGCTGCGGCCTGGGTTCGATTCCTAGTCAGGGAGCTACCCACATACCAAAAAGCAAAAAAAAAAAAAGAAGAAGAAGACTAGGATTCAGTGTCTTTGAGCAAACTGAATCTACCTGGCTTCTAGTTTCCTTACCTGTAAGATGAGGGAATGGAGTGTAAGGTCCCCTATCCTCTCTGAAATTCAAAGATTTCTAGCTAGTCAAGGTAAATTTACTGGTTCGTGAGATGAGCAGCTTTGTCTACTGATATGTCCATATGTGCATGCAACTATTATAAATGTAGTATGTAAATATATTAAACCAAATAACATAAGAAAATACATTATGTATTAATATTCCCAAAGTTAATGAAGGATCACACAAGATGGGACACGTGTATAGTGCTTGGAGCACAGCAGTCATTATTCCCTCAGGTCTTTGCAAGCATGCCTGTGGTGTAAAGGACTGCCTATTGCCTTGTGTTGCTATTAGAACTGAGGAGTGATAAAGTATTTAAGAACTGGTGTGTCATGAAGACTGACCAATCTCAATGGACTCTTGGATTCTGGAGCCTTGGGTACGCCAACTGTTAATGCTTTAGTTACTGGCTGGAGGGCTGTCTGAAGGGTCTTTGGAGAGGAGGCCAGGGCAGCCAGGAAGACAGTAAGGGTGCTTGAGGCAAAGGCCATTTACTAACAACTACAGAAATATTGCATTAATTTTCTACATCATGGCTGTTTTCATGCATGACTGTGTGTCAGTGAGATACAGGTGGCTCAGAGACCGCTGCCTGGGAGAAGCTTGGGTCATCCCATTTTCCTCAAGCCTCAGTAAAATTTTTTGTTTATTCTAGGACTCTAGCAAATTCTATTTTACCCTCAGGATCCATGTTAAAAAAAAACATACAAACAAACAAACTCATTGCTCAGGGTTTGGAACCAGAAATAACTGCTGTACAATCACTCACTTCTTAGTAGCAAAAGTACTTAGGTTTTGAGCGATGCAGTTCATCTCTTTGAGCCTTCTATATCAGGGTAATGGGAACACCCCTTCCAACCATACCAGGGTTTCTGTAAGGATCAGTGTTCATGCACTAACACGGTTAGCATTGTGCGTGGCATGTGCAAAGACCTACACGAGGAAACACACTTATTAGTAGTGGGTACAAGAGTGTTCCATTTTGAATAGAAAGGTATGTCAGTAAAATACCCTCTGTCATTTCCGGAGCCAGATCCTTTGGTAGGTCTATACCACGTATCTAGAAAGACTTGCCTTTGCTCCCAGGGCGTGCCATGATTTTGTAACTAAATAAGTGCTTGGATAAGACCATTTTATTACTTCACTTTCCATTTAAAATATATTGGAGCAAATCACTTGTCGCTCAAGGGCAGGGGTGTTTAACCTTTTGGCTTCCCTGGGTCACATTGGAAGAAGAAGTATTGTCTTGGACCACACATAAAATACACTCACACTAATGATAGCTGGTGAGCTAAAAAGAAAAGAAAGAGATCTGTGCATAATTTTTGTAATGTTTTAAGAAGGTTTATAAATTAGTGTTGGGCCATATTCAAAGCTGTCCTGGGCTGCAGGCAGCCTACAGGCCACAGGTTGGACAAACTTGCTCTAGGGCTTCTGTATTATCCTCCTCAGAATGAGAATGATACCTACCCTATCTATTTGTCAGGGTTATTATAATAATAAAGAGGGGACCACATATTCTCAGTGCTTTAAGGAAAGTGTATAAAGGATATTCAAATGCTTGGTGGTGACATTGTCTGGGAAAACTCGATTTTACAATTTTTGTATGTTTTTGTATTCTGTTCAGCATGTCCCTCCTCAGTGCACAATTCCAAATCGATGAAATCTGAACACCTCAATAGATACTTATTGAATTTTATTGAAAGATTTTTAGGCCATGTTACTGCCTTTGGAATAATAATATATGTTTTTAAAATTCCTGTAAAAAATACCTAGAACATATACATTAAAATTACTGGTTTTTATCATTTTCAAGTTCTAATTTCCTCTCTTAGTTCAATTCTTGAAGTATGTTTGCTCTATCAGGCCACTAAAGGACTATTGAGCCCTCTGTTTTTCCTCTTCTAAAAAGTTATTTTAATATAATACAGAAATAAATGCTGCAGAATTTCTCCCTGGCTAAGTGGTTGAAAATTATTTGTGGAATCTTAGTTTAGGTTACAATTTTGAAAAGGAGGTAGTTACAAGGAGATGGGATGGAGTGGTATTACGGTGTGATTTTTGGAATGTCTATTTTATGGATTTCTGTTTTGGGTGCTTTGCTCACATTGGTAGCTCCTTTGAATTGCCATTTGGCAATTACACTATAAAATAAAACTGGCTTTTATTCCTTGGTTGATTTTCCTATAATTTTAATATTATTTTTGGTTATTCATACATTTTATTTTCAGATGTTTGGCTTCGTGTACATCTGCAGCAGGAACGTGGCTTTAATTCTGTTTCTGATCTTTATTCATTCATTTGGATTTTCTTCCTTTTAAAGTGTCTGACTATCCTATTACTGTATCCCAAGGAAGTGATGGGAAAACATTAGTCTCTTGGGAAGTTATCTTTTATATATTGATGTGCAGTCACTTGTGTCTTTTGCCCTTCATCTTCTATTTTGCTTTTAACAAATGTTTCTTATTATTGTATTTCTTTTGTGATAAACCTTTCATCCTTAAAGTTATGTGTCTTCCTTGTTAAAGACACCAAAATTTATGATATATCCCCTCTAGCCAAGCACGATGATATTTTTAAGGGTATAACATTTGTGTTTCCTGGAAATGCTTCTCACCCACTGAAGTTTTCTCCAGTGATTCCTGTTATAAATTGTCATAAATAACTAGACCTTGGTAGGTCTTTAAGTTAGTATTCATAGGTGTTCTGACTACTAATGGTCTGAGTCCTATGCTAATAAAAATCAAGCAGTGCATTTCCAACTACATCATCTTTGGTTACTCAGTGATTCATATTTGGGTAAATATCTTATTTTCATTGTTATTAATATTATAAAAATTTGAGACTACATTTTTTCAGGAAATTACTTAATTTTTAGTTATTAAAGTAAAATTTAGAAATCTTGTTTTGAAATGAGTAAAAGCGAAAAGGAAGTATCTAATTTGCTTTTTACGAGTTGGTACTAGGTAGTATTTAGCTTTTTGGGGGAAAAAAGACATTCTGGTTTGTAATCTTCTAAAATTTAATTTAGGTAAATAGAAGAAACTCAGCAGTGTTATAAAAGTATTTAATTTTCATTTCCACAGCTTTTACTCAAGGTATAGTTACATGATAAGCAAAAATGACTGAGTTAGTATAAATGTTAATTTCTCAAAGGATAGATTACAGTAAAGATACTGATGCAGAAGTAATTTTTTGTTTTTGTTTCAATTTTGCTCCCAGTTCCAACTGCCTGATCAGAGAACTTGGGTAAGTTTCCTACTTATCTTTTTGCCTAAAATAATATAGCATTAAAAGGAAAACAACGTATATTCTAAATTGCTATACAGACGTAAAGAATTCTGAGCCCCTTTCCATTGAATGATATGGCTTCAGAAGATAGCTTTTCAGCTTGTCAAGCTTCAAAATCCTTGTTATAATTGGGCCTTTAGTGTGCGACATACTGTTTACAGAAAGGAGTTTATTCTATAAATCTGACCCATTACATGTAATTCTAACTTGATATAGAACACTTTCTGGGCACTTGGGAGCATATTGTTAAATGAGGTTTTGAGATGGGTCACTAAATGGAAACAACCAGAATTTGAGGGAGCCTGTATTAGCACGTTAAAGATGCTTTTGATAAAACCTTCAAAAGGATAAAACCCGAACTTAAGTGTAGACATTGGCATTCACATGTGTATATCCCAAGACAGAACTCAGTTCTGACTACATGGAGAAATAAGATTAAATGTTTAAAAATCCATATCTAACTAACTAATGGATCTTTTAGCATTGGGTCTCACTTCCTCAGCTTTCAGTTACAATTTCCAGGTACAGTCAATTGTCAGTTAATGATGCTAGAGGACAGCTTTATTTATTAGTTTTCATTCCCAAGGAAATCTTAGGTCAATGGAAATATATACAAATAACACATATCATAAAATTTCCTTTAAGTGTATGTGCTTTTACTTTTTCATTCTCTTCTTCAAAATATATTGATTCTGAGGTATGGCTAAAATCTTGGGTTATGGTTCAATTTTCCTTTATTTACCTTATAATTACATATAAATTATTTTAAGTTGGAGAACTTAAGCATTTACCCATTTTCTCTAGTTGATATTTTCCTGTAGTAGAAATTCCTCAATTTTATTTCTTCTGTGGAATAAGTGATGAATTGTGATTTTTCTCATCTTGATAGACTTTTAAAGATTAAGTTCATTTATTTTAAAAGTCTGAGAGAGAGAGAGAGAGATTGAGAGATTGAGAGAGACACTTAAGCAAAGCTATGCAGTAGATGGGGTTGTTCTTTGATTACCACCTCTGTTTTCAGTGTTCCTCATCTGCCTTTTCTGGCAGTTATGTCTTGAGTGTTGGCCATCATGGTCCTCATCCTTTCTGAGGTAGAGTATTACTCTCCAGTAGCTATGTTTTTAAGTGCTTCAAGCATAACGTGCTGTCCCCTACATAAATGGCCAATGGTTCTACCAACTTACAAAGCCAACTCGATGTTAAGTTAGTTTCTATTCCCTGATAATATTATACAGTGCTATAGCAACTGCAATTGCAGTGCTTCAGAAACAATCTCATTCCATTGGTTCATAAGTTTTTTAGAACTATAATTTATATTTGTATTAAAACATAGATATTAGAAATATTTAATATGTTTTTGACTTTTTAGTGATAAAAACTCTATGTGATTTCATAATAATGATTGCAGAATATGATATATGGAGTGAGAGATAAGCATAAAATATGAATATTTACTTTCCCCCCAAATGGCCATGATTTTGAGATTCCTCAAGATTATCAAGTGAATAAATATAGGAAACTACCAAATCTACAAACTTTCCCATCATAAGTTATTTATGAAAAGTTATTTTATGATAACGGCATGTGTAATCTAATGTGTGAGACATTAGGTCACACAATTTATGGTGCTATTGGACATATCATTTCATATAATCAGATTATCACTTTAATAGTTTTAATGAGAAACTTCTTTATGTCATCAATTATTGGTTGCCAGATAATAAATGTTAAGTTAAGTGCTTAGGACACAGTTGATGATATCTTGCTTGCTGAAATGTTTTTAAAAATACTGACTTTATTTGACTAAAGATATAGCTACATTTATTTTTTTGTAAGAACTAGGGAGTTGTTTCTAAATATTAGTTTGCGTCAGTATAAAATTAATAGCCTCTTGGGGACTGTAAGGGGGTGAAATGACTTCCTCTTCCTGACATCTGGCTGCAGATACCATCAACAACTATTATGTATGTAAATAAAAATTAATGTTCCATATAAAAAAACACTCATTTACTGATCGGAGATTAGCCTATGACATTAATAGGACACAAGGCAATACATTTCCAAAATATGTGCTCTAACTTTTTCCTCCTTTATTTTTCCCCATCCTCAGCAAATTTCTTATTCATAGTAGTACATATTGCCCTCTCCATTGGCTTTTTCAAAATTGAAAAATATGTATTGCTAAATTCTATTCCATTTATCCCAATTGACCTTGATTTTTAAAACACCAAGTCAGACTTTAAAACAAATGTCAAAAGTTACCACTGCTCCTATAAAATAAATGTTGTTTGAGGCGAAGCATGATAGGAGTCATCCCAGATAGCCAGAGAAAGTTGGGGCTTTAACCCATACACTAGATAAAGCTCACTTTAATCCAACACCTTAATTCAAGATATGGAGTAGGGCTGATGTCAGTCTTAAAATTGCTCCAACGGACAGATGTCTAAGTCATTTCTGTCTGTCTTAATGGGGAGACTTATTCTTTTCAGCTGAAATCAAGTGCTATGAGAGCATATATGAAGATGAAAGGAAGGATTCAGTGATGGCTTTTATGTTGCTTCAGTGGTTGCTAGCTAGACAGAAAGGGGAGTGTGTGTGCGCGCGTGTGTGCATGCGCGTTTGTGTGTTGCAGCTATGCTCAGCTCACTTCCCATCTTCCTTTTCTCCCTTTTCCCCACTCCGATTTAATCCTCTTTTCATTTGACACCAGAAGCCAAAGGTGGGGGTGGCTTATAAGAGAGGCACCTGGGTAACCCCCATTCTTCTTTCTATTATCTTTAAGAATGTGGTTATTTAGTCATCAAGCCCATAATACATTTTCTTATTTCTTGATGGTTTCCCCAAATCGAAACAATTTGGTGTAATCACAGGGATCTTTATTCAAAAGGAGCTATTAGCAGCTACTAAAGCAAGTCACATTTCTCAACAGCCAATTGCTCTTAAATAACTTAAGGAGTTGTAGTTTATATGAGCTAGAGATGAAAGCTGAGAATAATAATCGTCATGAGTAAGCTATTTTCCATATAAAAGGAAAAGTGTTTTTGTAAGATGTATCACTACAGGAATTTGTGTGTGTCAGCAGGGTGGACACCCAAATGATTTAAAACCACTAGATAATGAAACTTTACTCAAATATTAAATGTACATAAATAAAACATTTATAATCATCACCCATGCACTTACTAGTCTGTCCAATAAATATATACGATCATGACCCCTTACCCTGGCTTGTTACTGCTAATCAGCTTGAAGGCCAGAGGTCATTTTTCACTTGGACAATTTATTCCACGGAGGGCAAAATATCAATGTGATTTTCTGCAAGAAACAATTAGAAGGAATAACTGCAAATAAAATAGTATAATAAAATATTTCTGGATTGATTTTTAATAAATAAAATCCCAAGTAATATGAAAATGCTAATGCTCTGGCTAGCAGGGGATAATGACTGTATTCTGCAGGGACAGAGTTTCCGCCAACCTCTCTGAGCGGCGTCATCATTCCATATCTCTGTCCTGTGATCAGTATGTGTCAAAATCCTTCATAGTGACAAATGTGCTGTCCGCTTGCATCTGTGGAGAATGTTTTAGCAGCTGAGTGATTATGAATCAAACCCCTGAGCTTATAGCCCCTACCGCCTCCCAATGCATTCACATTTGTCGTCTGACAAGTAAATGTATCTTGACTTTCCTCTGAGATTTTTTTGCACTGTGTTTGATGAAAGACATTTGGCAAATTGGCAGTGGTACCATGTACGTTGCAATTTGTAGCTAGCATTAGGAGTCTGGGCATGAAATGGGAGGGCAGGTTCCAGGATAAAGGGAAAAGAAAGAGCTAACTACAACATGAATAGTCATTTGAAGATTCAAATACAAAATACTCTCTTTGTAAGAAGAGTCATGTTCAGACCCTTCTGTGAAGAGTTTGCTCTAGTTTAAGGAGTCAGTGGTATTCTGTCCAGCTGTGTGTCCATGGACTATATTATTCTGTGAATTTTCCTTTTGAGCAGAAAGTGTCACCTTTTTAGTTTTAGCCTGAGCTTATAAATTAGGCCTCCAGTTCTGTCCTGCTATCTCATCAGCAACAGAATCATCCTCGTGGGTTAAACAGTTGCTTGAATGTGTAGTTGTTACCATTTCTAATCTTTGCATGGAGTCTTCTGGCCTACCATCTCAGCTCTTTGAGAAACATACAGAGTGCATATAGAGTGCAAACACCTTTTTAACAGCTCTCTGAGCTCTCCAGTGGCATAGTGCCCTGAGAACCAAATAAATAATGGGAGAAATTGATTTAACAAGATGGCTTGAGAGTTTGCTTTTTTAACTTAAAAAGTTCAGTACTAAGCAGCTTCCAAATAAAATGTAATCACTGAAGAAACTTAACATTTTGGGGGTGTTGAAAGGGGACAGTCCCTCTAACTGGACATTAAGGATCAAGCACACTTTAAAATTAAATGTCACCCTCTGATTGTGACTGTCAAATACATGTGCAGGGTGACAAAAACTTGAAGGTGATAAGCAAAACAAATTAGGTTGTCTGAGGGGAAGAACTAAGCAGTGTAATTTTCCTTCAAGAATATTTCTCCTTATAACACCCATGTCAAGTTATGTTATGTGAACTTGTAATAGTATGAACTGTCCTTCCCATGCAGTCTTTGTCCAGAACAAATTACCATTTCATCAGTTTTTTTGTATATGATTCCACTTAAAATATCCAGATATTAATTTAACTTAGTCTTAGGTTTTAAACACCCCTTACCCATTTAATTTTTCTTTCTGCAATAAATACACTTGGTTTAAGCTATAATTTTGGGACTTGAAGTTTTTCATGTTGTGAGTTCTTTTCATGGGACTCCATGCTTTCTATGGTTTTTATTAACTAGGCAGGCATACAGAAACTTTCCCTATAACTTTCAGTTTACTATTGGCATCCACAACATAATACTAATGCTCTCACTTAATTTAATAAAAATCTAATTCAGCTTTTATTATCTCTCGTGTATTTCATTGTTCATTTGTATATCAGATTATTGTAAAATGGTCTAACCAAGGTCTTATGAAAAAGTCCACCCAGCATTTTATAAGCTTTATAACCTTTGTTATTTCCAAAATTGGTGAATTCTCTTGTCGTTTGTTTAACATAGGAACACTACAACTGCTTTACAGACCATTGCATTCAGCAGATTTAATGCTTCCGTTATTAATAATGTTCTTTGTTTGCTAGAAATTATTGCAGAAGAAAAGATGTCACACAGGTCCTTCATGGTTTTGTGCCTTTGCCTTTCAGATGTCAGCTATTGAAAACATGGCGGAGAAGCTAGAGAGCTTCAGTGCCCTGAAACCTGAGGCCAGTGAACTTCTACAGTCAGTTCCGTCCATGTTCAACTTCAGAGCGCCTCCCAACGCTCTGCCAGAGAACCTCCTGCGGAAAGGAAAGGAGCGCTATACCTGCAGGTAACTGCGAAGTTAATTACGGCTGGCTTTCCAAAAATCTCCCTTCTGATTTCAAAGGCACTGCTGTTTGTTTTGGAAATTGTTCTTGATTGGATGATTAATAGCGACCATGATGGATCTCAAGCACTTCAAAGTACTCTTTATTTAGTGAGATATAAAAATAGTGGTTTTAAAAAAATTATTATTAAATGAGAATTTTAACACAGGCCATTTGGTTGTGATAAATGAGGTTGGAAACCATCCAAATACCATCTACTTGTTTCACTTTGATATTTATGAATTTTCTTTCACAGTTAATTATTTTCATCCAAAGGTATAATACTACTGTCCTCAAGCATGCATTTATTAATTGTCATGGCATTGAAGAATAAGGCCATTAATGAAGGACGAATAAGGTCAATAAGAGAAGAAAGCTGGTTAATAAGTTTCTTGTTACTCATCAGTAGTACAGCAAAGCTTGTTTTTTTGTTTCTATTCTTTTTTTTAATAAACTGTACTCATAATTTCTGAATTGGCTTCAGAAATTTGTAGTATCAGGCATATCAATTTATCTGCTCTTTGGAAAATGTGTCACTCTGTTTCCAGAAAAGATTTTATGGGAACACCCCTTGATGGATGAGGTCTCAGACTCTTGTCTGATCTCATACCACTCAATGCAGAGAGTTGTCACTGTGGTTAAAATGTAAAATGAATTGAAACATTTGAAATCTGTTTACATCAACCCAGAATCACAGACTCTTGTCATTTTTTTATCCCCTTGTCTGGTTCAGTTTTGTGAATATAAAGATACAGAGTTAATAAAGGAGGCGTATGGGGGTCATCAAAAGTAAAGTCTATTTTCATAAACTGCATGCTTATGCATGATCAAATTCAACCAGATCTCATAACGCAGCCTTTATTTGTAGAGTTATTTATATCTGTAGAATGGCTTTGTTGCAAATTTTAAATACCAAAGACATGTGAGTTCCATGCAAGATTAATTAAATCAGGAATAAGCATCTGGCTTCTATGTGGCTTGAATGAAATAAAATCGATTGTGCTGACTTTCTCTTGTAAACATCTTTCCATAACAGATACTGTGGCAAGATTTTTCCAAGGTCTGCAAACCTAACACGGCACTTGAGAACCCATACAGGAGAGCAGCCGTACAGGTTTGACAAATATTTTTACTAAATATCTTATAACTATTGTAATAATTAAAGGGGACTTATTCCCACAGTTTTAAAGGAGGCCACTTTTGTGCACATCTATTCAATTTTGAGTCAAAGAAGAATTAACTAATGACTAGGATAAAAATGAGAAGAGTCCTAAGCTTCTAATATCTGAGTTTAAAAGTTCTAACAATGCCTATTACAGAGTAAGTGTTTAAGAAATGTTAGCCATTCCGAAATTATTTTAATGCTCTCTTTTCTCAATAATTAGTGCTATTTTAACTGACATTAATCATAACATTGCAGCCTCTTTTCCAAACCTTAAATCTCTGTTAGGAGTTAACAACTGGTATATAACTTTGTTTTTCCAGTACAATTGAGTCAATGTCCACAGGTTCCATTAGAAAATTTAAGCAATAAACCTTAAACCTGCAAGGAGGAAAGGAATATGGAACTGGGGGTAGAACATGTAAAATAGAATATGTTATAGGAAGAGGGGATTCTACCAACAAATTCTCAACTACCTCTTAGGTTATTCTGTTAAATGTCAAAATCAGTCACATGATACATGGGACACATGTCTAATTTCAGTATCATTGCTTACTAAAAAATGAAAATTACATTCTCCTGTCCAATGTAAAAATATAATCTACATTGTTTAATGCGCAATGCTTTGCACATAGTATTAGGTACTCATAAATATTTCTTCAAAGAATGAATGTTATTTATCTTACGTAATATTGTAATTTCATTCTGCTTTGAAATCCTTACATATTGCACATGTGTAAAATTATTTTTGTCTGTATGTTCACTTTTTCCATTAGAATAAAGAAGTGATTTATCAGCGTTCAAAGACTTTTTACATATAAGAATAAGAAAATGGGCAGACCAGTGCTTATTTGAAAATAATGGAAATTTTATGAGAAAACTAGAGGGACTTAAATTTAGAAAATAGCTGTGTTTTCTTAGATTCTTTGCTTTCCCACATGTTTTATAAATCACTAATTATGAGTGATATTCCTACTTTATATGCGAGAGGATGCTCTTGATATAATAGGTCTCAGAGAGTTATAAAAACAGAAAGTGTTAAGTTATTTCCCTTTTTAAGAAAATTTCAGATCCCAGGAATTCTGCTTAAGTGAAAGGAGAGTTTTCCACGCTCACATTTTGTTATGGCCAAGGGTCTGGTATGCAACTATGGTATTACCCTCATTTTACTCTTCATACTTCAATTCAGTGGTTTTGTTCTATTCTGTAAACGGCGCTATTATTGTCTGTGCGTTTTTACAAACACAAATCAAAATATTGGCATAATTGTAGATCTTAATTATTTATCCAACTCCTCTGTTTTACAAGTGAAAAAATTCAAATCCACAGATGCTAATTGCCTTCTGTAAAGTCTGATACTAATAGATCCAGAATTAAAACCCAGTCCTGGAGCTCTCACATCAGGGTTTTCATCTCATACCATGATCCCAGAGAATCCTGTGACCCCTATGTTTACATTCAAATTGTTAATGCTCATGATTGTGTTATGTGTTCATTTTAAGCACTTCTGAAACTTAGGCTTTTAATCACCTACTAATTTATTGGAATAGAATGGAATGATTTTTTAATTTAGGAGAGCTCAATCTTTTGCCAAGACATTAGCAAAGGAAAGATACAAAGTAACAGATAATTATTGGTTAGAACATCTTGATTGGCCAATTTTATTTACATTAGCATGGATGATGTTTATTAGATTTGGAAAAGTCGCTTTTCATACAGGCAGAAAGTTGGAAGCACGTCAAGGACAAAATCTCTCTTCCTCACGATTTGTGTAGAAAATGTTTTGAGTAAAAATCTTTCTGAAGAGTTTTATAGGAGTATAAGTTTTCTCTATCAGTATTTCCTAAGTTGTCTTGCTCAGTGCAACACAATGGTGCTAATTGCACCACAGTTCACACTGCAGTGGGCCTTGGAAGTCGACAAAGTTATTGCAGAGAAGGCCATGACTATATAAATATAAATATATATATAAATATATATATATATATACACACACACATACACACACACACACACACACACACACTTATATATATTTATTTTTTTCCAAATGAAGAGGCTAACATTTACAACTGCTATCAACAACATTGTAAGTGAGGAAAGTTGAAGAAACTCATGATGCCAAAATGGTTTTTAAAGGGAGAAAATTAAATCAGTCTTAGAGTTGGCTTATTGATACTATGCCAAAGTAACTAGTTTAACAGATTTATTTTCCCCACTGAACTAACTGGACTTCTGGCACCACATAGAGACAGCCATAGAAGTCCAAGCACCCAGAGAGAAATGGGGAGATTTTTGATGCAGGGCACTAGAACCACTGAGTCTGCATTCAGAAGTGGAGGAGACAGGTTCTTCACACATAGGAGACTGAGCTGAGGATTTTCTGGCTGCCAAGTTAGACATTTTCACTTAAAAGTTATCTGGAGGAAGTTGACTTTTTCTTTCAAGCAATACACATACCCCTCCCCCTCAACGTCACACAGATAAATAATGCAATCTTTACTTTAAGATGCTAGAGAATACTCCATGTAATTACCACTTTTCTTCCTCACTGGTAAGAGTTGGGGGAGAGGGGAGTTATATTTTAATTTCGTGTCTAAAAAGAGAACGTCAAAATAATTAATGATTTTTTTAATCTCATGGAACGCAGAAACAGTTAGTTAACTAAATAATAAGTGCTTTCCTGAAAATGTGACCTGATTCAGAACTGCCACAGACTCTTTAAAAAAAAAGAAATGGAAAATTGGGGGAGTAGTAATGGGGAGTTTAATACAGACCTTTGTTTTTATTCTAAATGGAGAATTTAGTGGCTCTCTTACTTTATTTGTAACAGTTCAAAGTTTAATAGAGCAAAGGGTTTGGGGGTTTCTAATCACTACAGATTATGAAAATTAGAATCTTTGGTATCAGACTAAACCTTTTCACATTTCCTCAGTTTTAAATGTTTGGAGTGTTTATTGCTATTTCAGAGAAGATAAAGGAATTTCTTTTAGGATTAGCCATCGAGAAAGTGAGTTTACTAAGAAATTTAAACAGACTCTGAAATTTTGAATTAAAAATGATTTTGTACTTTATTTGAAGAGTATGTGAATTTGTTTCATGTTTGTTTACAAATATTTAATTGTATTGTCCTAAGAGGATAAAACAGTACTATGTCTTAAGGTCCTTAATTTTGCCCTGATAAATTTAGGAGCAATGAAATCACCAATATTTTATTATAATTTTTCATAAAATCATGAAAATCTTTAAAGTAATCAAAGTCTGTTGGAATTGACATGTCGACTGTGTGAATAGTGTTTTTGCCAGCTCTTCTCTGAAGAGTTGTTTTATGGGTGATAATTTTGGATATCTGGTCTACTAGTTTTAAGAACTACCTTCTAATTTGCTTACAAATTTTCTCTGTATTGATTTTCAGGTGCAAATACTGTGACAGATCATTTAGCATATCTTCTAACTTGCAGCGGCATGTTCGCAATATCCACAATAAAGAGAAGCCCTTTAAGTGTCACTTATGTGATAGGTGTTTTGGTCAACAAACCAACTTAGACAGACACCTAAAGAAACACGAGAATGGGAACATGTCTGGTAGGTAATCAATGGTGTTCTGAGAAGATGGCTTATTTTCTTACTTGAAAAGATAATCTTTCTTCTCTCATTCCACTTTCACACTAGAATCAGATCCTATTGTGAAAATTTGTTTTTCCTTCACATTTTAGGGTGATGTGAGTGTTGAATAATCTACAACTCAAAGTCTTGCTAGAATTAGTTTTTATTTTCCTGGATTCATCTCAATGGGCAATCTCAAGCAAAGAGAGCCATGACCCAAACTCACTGGAGACTTATAAAGCAAGATTCCCTAGTTTGCAAGGAACAATCTTTCCACTTATTGGCACAGAATGTGGCCCCCCGGAGTGGCAGGATTTTCAGAATGCAGAACCAGATTACTGTGCTCTGAACATTAGTGTAGAAACCATGGCTGCTTTTGCAGAAGGCCTAGAGTTTAGAGAACCTCTCCAGGGTAGTGATTTTAGAGATTAATGATCAAAGATTGTGGAAATGATCAGAGGGTTTCATAGCAAATGATAATGGTATGTGGTTTTGGTCACAAATTCTGATGTAGAATTGAGTTAAAATTGCCAAAAAACTTCCCTTAACCCAGACCTGCCCCCACATAGTTGACAGAAGAGCTGGTAGGTTTTCTTGCCTTTGGCTTCTAATAGATAATAAGTCATTAATTTACCAATTACCAGCTGGCATATGAGGAGGGACCCAAAAAACCCAGAATTTATTTATAAACAATTGTATATTTATTTTTACATGTTTAAACTTCAGTCACCTTCAAAGTACTTTCTATCTGGTTCAATACACCTATCAAGACACTTTTTCCACTGCTCAGAACAGTTTTTGAATTCACTGATTTTGATGCCATTTAGTGCTTCTGCTGCTTTTTGTTTCACCTCTTCTTATCAGCAAAACATTTCCCTTTGAGGACTTTTTTCATCCAGGGAAACAAAAAACAGTCTCTTGGGGTGAGATGGGGTGAATAGGGATGGTGAGACATGGGGGTCATGCTGTTTTGGGTCAAAACCTACTTAACACTCAACACAGTATGGGCAGGTGCATTGTCATATTGCACTATGTGCAATGTAACTCACCCATCATGAAATGGGCAAACGCATTGAAAGAATCTCCAAAAATATTCACTGAAGCAGAACGCAGCCTGTCACAACAACGCCACTGTACACTGATGCATGTGGGTTTCTAGAACACTCACCTAGCAAGGGAAGCCTGTACACTACAAGGGGCTCACTCTCCAGAAGATAATTCAGTTGTTTTCTGTTTGGGTCCCCCCTTCTTTGTATGTGGAGCCAACCTGAGCAGCCACAGTTTATTCCTAGAGAAGTAAAGAAGTGACTGGAAGGTGGGGGGAAGGGGCAATCATGGAGTTCAGGAAAAGAGATTTTAAGAACAGAAAAATGTTGGAGTAATGCAAAGTAGAAATCTTCTCTTAAGGAAAATATTTTTAATGAATTCTTCCTTCACTCTACAAATACATTGCTTATTATTTTGGGTGACTACTCCTTAGAGCTATATACTGTTCATTTCCCTCAAAGCTAAAAATCTAATGATCATGGTTTAAAAATACCAGATTTTAGAGACAGAAATTTAATCCAATAAACAAAACTGACTGTACTTTCTAATGGCGTGTGCCCTTACAGTGTAAAATTATAATTTTTTTAGTTAAAATTACTAGAAAAATTATATTACAGAAACAAGTTAGGTAGGTCAAAAATGTGATGCATCAAAATTGAATATTTATTTGTTGATCCAGAATATCACTTTATTCAGCTGAGTCTAACCTCTTGTTTTTGTCATATAGACTACTGGGATGAGCTATTAAATGTAGCTATTTTCTGGGGAAGATAAATAGTATGAAGTGAATGTTAGCATAAAGTCTACCATATATAAAGAGTTTCTAGTTGTATAAATTTATAGAAACCTTACAACAAGCCTGTGATACAGGTGTTGTGATTGTAATTTTGTAAGTAAAGAAGCTGAAGATATCCCATAATCAGCAAATCTAATATTGTCCTCTTAATACTGAACACACCAATCTCTGGAAGGAGGTGTCCTCAGTCTCCCCACAACTTAGCCCACCAAGTCAGAATGCAGAATTTTCAGGATGTTTTCAGTCTTGAATTGGTAACGTACTTTAGCACAGGAGCAATAAATACGTATTGACTGCAACCAGGACTGGGAGTACAAATTCTTCTGCTGGAATTCATTTAAGACCTCTCTATAATTTGCCTCACTTTATCTCTTCCTGGTATGAATAAAAATGTTCCCATGTCACAGTGGGAATAGGAGGAAGCTAGTGGGAGAAATAACATCTTTAGGATACTGTACTTTATGATTTCAGTGGTTCAAAATAGTCCCCAAGGGGCTTTCATTGACATGTGTACTATGATAAATTAGGAAGACTTTGACCTCCTAAAGTTACTATTGTTAATATTCAGAGGAGCTTGTTTTAGGAAAAAAACACTGATCAAATGAAGAAAGAATGAGATTCAAAGTAAGTTGCCGTGTAAATAATAGTCTTTTTCACAAAAGGCTTCCTCTCCGGTCAGGTACAGCAACATCGTCACCTCATTCTGAACTGGAAAGTACAGGTGCGATTCTTGATGACAAAGAAGATGCTTACTTCACAGAAATTCGAAATTTCATTGGGAATAGCAACCACAGCAGCCAGTCTCCAAGGAACACAGAGGAGAGGTAAAGCTGGGTTTTTCCTTTTTAAACCCTTTGATTTCTGAAATAAACGTGTTTTCAAATACACTTGCTGTGCTTACTTTTGTGATGCTACTACTGCCACCAATGGCTGGTATTTAATATTTAGAGCAAATTAAATACCAAATGCTCTTCAGACCCCTTTGCATGTATTAGTTAATTTAATGCCCATAATAGTCCTACGAGATAACTACTATTATTATGTAATTTTAACTGTGAAGGATGGAGACATCAAAGTTTTAAGGTCACATAGCAATAAGTGGGAGTCAACCTGGGCTGTCTGGTTCTAAAGCCCATGTTTTTAGCACCAGTCTTTTCTGCCTCTCATAATAGCTAATTGGAATATTTTATCAAACCTTGCCAAGTAGGAGAGAACGTCACCACAGGGATTCAATTGAATCCCTGGTCAGCAATGGTTACTATTATACATTATATATTATATATTATATATATAGTACAGATAATATGACCGTGTATTATATTACTATATGACTGTGTATCTCTGTTTTTACATGTGTACATGTTTATATTTAAAATACCCATCGAGGGTCATCCAAATATCTTTTTAGAACCCATTTGAGACTTCTTAATAAGATTCTATCACTACCTTCTATGTTCTCAAATGGATGGTCATTTAATTCCGGCATTTTGTTTCAATGGGTGTGATTATCTTTGTTTTCAGTGTCCTGGTGCACTGGCTCCCTCTTGTCATTATCAATATCAAGCACATGTGGTTTAGTTCATAAGGAAAAACTATTAATACTGCTAATAATAATAACACTTATCTAGTGTTTTACATTTTATATGATGTTAATGAAATACTGTTTTACCAAAACTACTGGGTTTTTCTTATCTGTAATTTACAATTATATATCTGATATTGAAAACTAGATTTTTCTGAACATAACTATGCAATGGCCTATTAAATCAGGATGCTACCTGTATATTTTAAAGTAATATGAAATTAGTTAATGAAAGAATGATTACTTTTTATCACATAAGTATTACTTTTAGGGTCCTCTATTTTTGATGCTATTAAAAGTCAAAGTTAATTATTTTAGGCAGTTATTCTACTAATGCAAGCTTCAAATAAACTTTATTTTCCAAGATAACATAAAATTATATGACCATTTCTCTCCTTCAACTTGTATAAAAGTGTATCAAAGATTAAAAAGAAGGACAGACCTACTAATGCCTGACCCTTCTCAACCTTGAGTACTCTGTTAAGAACTACAACTTGTGCAATTGGATGTATCTTTCACTCTGCTCGCCCATTTGTGAGTGTGTGTGTGTGTGTGTGTGTGTGTGTGTGTGTGAGCGAGAGAGAGAGAGAGAGAGAGAGAGAGAGAGAGAGAGAGAAAGAGAGACAGAGACAGAGACAGGGGGGAAGAGAGAAAGAGAAAGAAATAAGGCAGATAATCAGAAGTACAAAGTAAGGACAAGTAAGAAAGATAACAGTCTTGCATTTTAATAATGATATTTACATGATGCAAATAAGAAATGTTAAACAGGAAACATCATTTCGATCATTCCGAGATGCCTATTCAGATTTTCTTGCCCTTTATTGGGGATTCGTGAACCATATAGCTGCAACATCTGGCTTCAACATGTCCAAACAGCACAGAAGTAGGAAGATTGAGTCATCTAACTCCCTCCCCCATCTCCTATCAGGCTACTTTTGATGAATAATTTATCCCCCATAAATTGCTACATTTGAAAGCATAATTAACAAATAGTTTTCTTAATCATGTTGGCTTTGTTACTTTTGGTTTTCTTCCATGCACTCTTTTGTTCTTTTACTTTTTCTTTCATTTTTAAGAAAATAACAATTTTGACCCATTTAAGCTAGCAAGTTGGCAGTGTAACTGGAAAATAATAATTTATGTTTGTGCGAAACAAGTTTTCATCATTTTTTGATAAAAAGAGGTTAAGAGGTTGGTTTAAAAAATTTAATGAGGATATGACCATTGCTGGTCAAATGGATTTATGCTGTATGCATATGTTACACTCAAATTTTTTTTTCACCCTGAGAAATCTAAATATTAAATTGCCCTCATCTTTGTAAATGTGGAGAAGTGATGGGGTCTACCACTGATACCTGAATTTTCATAATCTGAAAAATAGTTACATTAAATGTGAAAATTGTACTTGACTGTAACAATAACTTCAAAGTCTCAGCAAGTTTTGTAAATTAGTAAATAGGCAGAGGAGCACAACAAAATGGGAAGATTATCCAGGAATCAGGACACCTGGATGCCTATGATGGTCTAATCTCTAACAGGCATTTTGAGTTTGGGCAAGTGCCTTATATTCCTTGGTCACGTATCTTTAAAAGAAGACAGTTTGAAACATTTTAATTATTTTGTAATTATCTTACTATAAAATTTAACTTGAATTTATACATATTTTAATGTTTACTTTAAAGCTGAAAAGTTTACCCTAGCTTCATAAATGCTCTCAAATGTATTAAATTGGGACTTCTATGTAACTCAACTCTTTTTATAATTAAACTTTTGAATGACGTATTGCAATCTTGCAACTACAACTAAAATATTACAAAATATTTTTTAAATGTAATAGTTATTTTTTATTATTATATTAGACATACTTACTGTGTAAGCTTTAAAATATATTTGTACAATTATATTTTTAAATAACTTTCCACCTCAAACTTACCATGGGAAGAAAGAACATTTTTACATTCAGGCCATCAATGATCATTTGAAAACAGTACAAATAAGTAAGCTCTCAATCACTTCCAAGTTTGAGTAGATGTCATATGCCGCCAATGCCACCTAGAAATGTCAAATGTCAAAAACCCATTGATCATTGGCAGTTACCGTACCTTTTTTTCGGTAAATTTATAAACTTTATTGAAGGATATAAGAAAATATTTTATTAATTGGAGAAGCATACCTAGTTTCCAAATAGAATGAAGTCAGATTCGCTTTAGACATTCATGTTGAAACTTTTATCAGTGTTGCTCAGGGATATTAGCTTTTCCAAAAATCTATTATTTTAAATGGGGGGTACTTGTATGGTAATTAGGTAATATTATGTAGAGAAAACATTTGTGTGCTTTTTATATCATATGTAACAGTATCATTTATCAGGGAAAGGCCTGATAAGGAATATGAGACTGAGACTACTTTTCCAGTTCTGCTGGAGACTCTATAATCTGAGTAATCACCCAATTATTTTTTTTGTCATTTGCTTATGTGAGGTTACATTATTTTCCATGGTTGCCATAAAGCATAAAAAAATAAAAACTTACTATAGTAGCGTTGAAAATCTAAACTGGTATTGGGAAGACATGATAATGAAGCTAAATGCATGTTTAAACATGGAACCAATAACTGGACCATCTTCTTTTTTATGCTTTTAAAAGAATGAATGGCAGTCACTTTAAGGATGAAAAGGCTTTAGTGACCAGTCAAAATTCAGACTTACTGGATGATGAAGAAGTAGAAGACGAAGTGTTGTTGGATGAGGAAGACGAAGACAATGATATTACTGGGAAAACAGGAAAGGAACCAGTGACAAGTAACTTACATGAAGGAAATCCTGAGGATGACTATGAAGAAACCAGCGCCCTGGAGATGAGTTGCAAGGCATCCCCAGTGAGGTAAGTGCCTCGGGTGACATTAATAATAGATATATGGTTATCATTCCTCCTGCTCTGTTCTTCCTTTAGAGCAATATTTCAGGTGATAAGCAATTTGTGAGTAACAAGTCATAAAAATTGAATTTGAATTAGCATACACAGTGGATTAATTTTAAATAGATGAAAATAATGTAGCCATCAACATGACCCACAAATGTATACTCATAAATACATCAGTGTTTGTGGAACTTTGGTTTACCTGAGGTAGGAAGGGTAAATGAAATTACCCAAATACATAATCTTTTATTTAGATTCTACCTTAAAATTTAAAAAAAAAAAAAGGTATTTCAGCATTGCCTAGTTCATTCAATAATCTGGTATGTTATTAGTCAAATAATATTAGAATTTCATTTCATTTGACATACATGTAATATACATGGATGATAGATTTTTTTAATGGAGAAATTAACCAAATAGTTAAATTGATGGGAATATTGGATTTTCACATGGATCGTGGGTACTGATTAAATATTATCATGACTCCTTTATTTTAAATGGAAATTATAAACGTATGAATTCTGTCTGCTCTGCATTGCCGAGTCCACATACCATTGACTTCACCTCTTTATCTCAAATATATGCTTACTTGAGTTATGAAAAATCTTAAAAGAAATATATTTTAAGTTATAATATTTTAAACAGTTTAAAGAACGCAATAATTGATGCATGCTACTTTATACTGCAAATATAATATAACATTCAGCAACTGTAGATTCGATGAAAAAGTGATTTGGTTGCATAACAAACTGCAAAAGAAAAAAAATCCTCTGTGCTTTCCCATTGGTTCATTTTAGGTATAAAGAGGAAGAATACAAAAGTGGACTTTCTGCTCTAGATCATATAAGGCACTTCACAGATAGCCTCAAAATGAGGAAAATGGAAGATAATCAATATTCTGAAGCTGAGCTCTCTTCTTTTAGTACTTCCCATGTGCCAGAGGAACTTAAACAGCCGTTACACAGAAAGTCCAAATCACAGGTATATATTTTACAGCAGTATAGCATCATGATGACATTGTGTCTTTGATGCCAGAAGGCAGATATTCTATGTTTGCAGTATTCTAGAATCTGAACAGGTTCAGATGCTTTACTCAAGGTGTTCAAATCCTCATGACTGATCCAAAATAGTTAACTAAAACAGCAATTCGTATGGCTGTGTTCTGCACAGAAACTTTGGTGACAAGCCATATCCTACAATAATCGTTCCTGTACTGCACGATTTCCTTATTTTTGTATAAATGGTCCATAATGTTTGCTTGCACCTAGTTATATGTTACTTCAGAATTATTTTCTAATTGCTTTGCATCTATAGGTTTTGTCAGCCTAATTATATTTTAAGCTATATGGAAAGTGATTTCTGTCCTCTATTTTTTTTGTACCTTACTGTAGGTATTTCATTAACAAGTCATCTAATTATAAGATCTAGGAGTACACTGAGGATCAGAGAGGAAATGAGTTGCCAAAAGTCTGTAACAACTTAAAGGCAGATCTGGAAATAAAACCTGTCAATTTTTATTGAATGAATGAATGGCACCCAAGTTCATTAGGTTCCTACAGCATTCTTCCAGCACTATGATAACTAAAATAAATTCATTTAAGGATCCATAAATACCAATTAAAAGAACCTCAGTTCTTTTATCACAAAAAAAGAAACTACTTTCTGCTTGATAAACATACTCAACCAGATTGTTCATTCAGGTCAATCAAAAGAAAAAACTGAAATAAAAAGAAACTTCCTGTTGTTACCATATTTGTTGGTTACTTTGGTCTAATTGTTTGATCTCTTAGTCTACTAGTCCATTTTGGAGGTGGCCTGACATATCAAACCATGTGACCATATTGACTTGTACATTCGGAAGTGATTTTCCTATTTGGCTGAGAGGTTTGGGGCTGGTCTTAACAGCAAATGTGGTCATATCTCAACTAAGGCAGGGAAAATACTTTGCCACTGGGATCATGCAGGTTTTTAAATATCAGTCAGTTCAGTTAAAAACTCTAAGATACCACCTATTGGTAATAGGCACAGTAAGTGTTCTTTTTGGATTGAAGTACTAATTAAAACCCTGGAGTTGCCAAGCCCCATGAACTTGAGTTCATAATTGTGGGTACCAATTCCTCATTGTCAGGTGGAATGAGTGGAGAATATATCTAAGATCCCTTCCTGCTCTATGATTCAATGGAGATACAAGTGAGTTTTTCAGTTTCTAACATTAAAAGTAAACTAGCCAGGGACCCTTGACCCACTTGCTCTGACCCACTCCTGTCGCTCTTCTAATAAACTGCTCTTTCTTTCACTGCTTAAAAAAGAAAAAAGTAAACTAGCCAGAATAGACATCTCATTTTCACTTAGAGATAACCTTTAAGAGGTAGCTAGTACTTTTTGAAACCCTTAATTTCTTATTCTTCTTTTCTCGTTGATGAGAGATACTGGGGGATCCAGGTTTGTTTGTTTTTTTCTTTTTTTTTTTAATTAAAAAAATTATTCCACCAAAATACTTTTCATTATAAGATATACTTAAAAATTCCTTAAACTGTCAGATGTGAATAGAAAACAAAGGGCCTGAAAATCTAGAGATAATGAATGTGATAAATTCCAGTACCAGCCTTTTGACATAAAGTACCTGCCCAGCTGGGCTAATAATTACCGTCACAGAATACTAGCATTTTGCAATCCTAGCTTATGTTTTTATTGTTATTTGATAATGCCGTATTTATCAGTTGGGAAACAGTTAGGTCTTTTTGCAAACGGACTTTCTTTCATGAGACTATTTATTCATTTATTCAGTTGTTACTAACTGTCACTTATATGCTGGGCACTAATCCCTGTGCATGTAGATGTTTATTTCCTTTGCGTACCAAAAGGCAGATTATTTGATATTTGCCATTTTTTATAATTTGAATAGATTCAGATGCTTTATGCAAAACATTCATATATTTACTCTGTGGTTTTTATAATGGTTGAATCCAAAATTGTTGACCAGTACAACTGTGGCTGTGTTCTGCCTGGAATCTCTGAAAAACCTGTCCTACAAAAATTAAATTCATGATTATAGGAACTATTTATTTTAGGTACACTGAGATAAGCACTGTATATAAGTTAGTGCATATGATTCCATCACAATGCTTGGAGGAAGTTTTTGATGTTAGTATCTCTATTTTATATGAGGACAGTGACCTTGAAAGGCTAAGCAACTTGCCCAAAATCACACAACTGGTTGAGTAAAGATAGGTTAGAAGCTGGGATTAAACCTCAGGATTCCAAAATTTTCTCTGTCCTCCCATTTATTTTCCAAATACTGGAATGGGTTTTGTTAAAACCATTTCAGAATACCCTTTATTTTGATCTCTAAAAGTGGGGACATAATTAGAATAGATGGTTTAAGTTTGATGGTCACTTCACCTACACTTTAAACTGTACAAAGGACAGGGACTCTGTATTAGTTATCCTTGAATGCCTGGAACAGAGAGTAGTTGCTTAAGAAATATTTGTTATATGTCTGCTGCGATTTTGTAGAGGTCCAGAAGGCAAATTGCATCCACAAATGTACATAAGTGTGTACATTTACAGCAATCACCCAGCAAATCAAAATCAGCCTACAAAGGCAGATTTTCTAACTGACTGCCATGATTACGGAAGAAACCACAGACCAGCCACATGTCTCAGCATGACTCCCAGAGATGAAATTCTGCTTAACAACAGAGGCATTTTGTCTTTGTTTACAGACAGTGGAATGTCTTTGGCAGGACTTTAATGATTCCACTTCAGCAGCATTTTGACAAGCAAGTTTAGCAATGGATGGGACCAACAATAGCAAATCAACAGTGAAAAGTTCACTCCCAAGTCAAGACCAAACTTTTCATTTGAATATTTTCCTTGGCAGCAAATGGGGGATTCGCTGAATACTTACTTAGAGTTGGACATGATAATAGGGAAGAAAGAACACTTCCTCACAGAGCACCTTCCTGAACTTTCTGCTCAGCAGACACTGGTTAGAACATTGTTGGGTCTTGGGTTTTGTTTTAGTTTTTGGTGGATCTGATTTGATCTCCCTCAATGTTGAAGGTCTTTGCATGTCAGCATTGACTATTTCAAGCATGGAGGGGAACTGGAAAAAGTACATTGGATTAAAAGTGGGGCAGAAGTAAGATTTAATTATGCCTCTCTGACTATCTAGCTGAGTGACTTTGGGCAAGTCATTTCACCTTCAGTTCTCTCAGTTATAAAGTAGAGGAGTCGGTTGGACTGTTTCCTCTACTAGACCACAGTGCTGTCAAGGCAGGTCTCTCTATCTTACTCATTTTTGTAGTTTTAGACATAAGAACATGATGCTATTTTTGGTGAGTTGAATGTGTGCACAGACAGTAGATGAATGACTGTCAAGTCATATTTATGGTTGGGGAGGGGGATGACTCCTGTTTCTTAATGGAGGCATGACTGATATTTTGGGCAGGCTAATTAATGTTTTGCTCTGCAGATCCTGCATGTCTGTGCTCACTAGGCATGGAAGGCCAGCAGTAACTCCATGTCATTATAACAAACACAGAGAGATGTCCTAAACTTTTCCAAACACACTCATGAGGGATGCTCCTACTCAAGATCCCTTCTCTTTCTAACATTCACCAATAATATTCTTCAAATTAAAAGTGGTGTTTTTCAAATGCCGTTGACTGAGTCTCTCCTTTTTACCCCAGGCATATGCTATGATGTTGTCATTGTCTGAGAAGGAGTCCCTCCATTCTACATCCCACAGTTCTTCCAATGTGTGGCACAGTATGGCAAGGGCCGCAGCAGAATCCAGTGCCATCCAGTCCATAAGCCACGTATGACATTGCCAAGGTGACCAGAATGGGACCAAGTCCAACAGTAGCATGGCTCTTTCATATAGGACTATTTAAAAGACTGCTGAGCAGAATGCCTTAGAAACCTGAAGGGTCACTCATTTAAAGTCTGGTGACCTTAAACTGAATGATTAAAAAAAAAAAAGAAAAAGAAAGAAAGAAAGAAAGAAAGAAAGAAAGAAAGAAAGAAAGAAAGAAAGAAAGAAAGAAAGAAAGAAAGAAAGAAAAAGAAAGAAAGAAAGAAAGAAAGAAAGAAAGAAAAAGAAAGAAAGAAAGAAAGAAGAAAGAAAAAGAAAGGAAGAAAAAGAAACTATTTATTCTCAATATTTTGTTTTGCACAGCAAAGGCCGCTGCTGACTTCTGGAGGATCAATGCGACTTAAAGTGATTCAATTAAAAATGAAAAACTTGCTGGGCAAGAGGCATCTTCCAGTTCACCCTGCCCTGGGGTGTGGGTGGGTGAGAGGGACAGTTGGATAGCAGCATTGATATGAACAAACACTCCATAGAAACTGAATTCTCTTTTTGTACAAGATCACCTGACACATGATTGAGAACAGTTGCTTTTAATTGCAGATTTAATTTTTTCTTTGTTAAAGTTTTATGTAATTTAACCCTTTAAAGACAGAAGTAGTTGGATGAAATGCACACTCGATTATTATAGAAACTGATAACAGGGAGTACTTGTTTCCCATTAACTTTTGCCTTCTTAAGTACTTTGTTTAAAATTAGGGAAAAAGGGTATGTGTATATTGTAAACTATGGATGTTCAATGCTCAAGGAGGTTAAATCAGTGAAGTATCCCATTCATCACCAGTATCGCTGTACCACTACACTAATAAATGTTTGCCAAATCCTTGTAATAACATCTTAATTTTAGACAATCATGTCACTGTTTTTTAATGTCTAATTTTTTGTGTGTGTTGCGTGTATCATGTATTTATTTGTTGGCAAACTATTGTTTGTTGATTAAAATAGCACTGTTCCAGTCAGCCACTACTTTCTGATGTCCGAGGCACACCCCTTTCTGAATTTCAAAGGACCAAGGTGACTTGACCTGTGTATGGGAGTGCCAA
Organism: Lyroderma lyra; assembly: GCA_004026885.1. Taxonomy (NCBI): domain Eukaryota; kingdom Metazoa; phylum Chordata; class Mammalia; order Chiroptera; family Megadermatidae; genus Lyroderma; species Lyroderma lyra. Next base: position 403,776 of record PVJL010000007.1, on the reverse strand, counting down.
ATGGTGTTTGGCTTTTCTTAACATTCCTTTTTTGTTGTTGTTGTTTTGTTTTCCTTCTTAATGAGCTAAATACGAATAGATGCAACTTAGTTTTTGTAATACTGAAATCGATTCAATTGTATAAACTATTATAATTTCTTTCATGAAAGCATGATTCTTCTGATTAAAAACTGTACCCCATATTTTATGCTGGTTGTCTGCAAGCTTGTGCGATGTTTTGTTCATGTTAATCCTATTTGTAAAATGAAGTGTTCCAGACCTTAAAAGAGAGACGTAAATAACAGACTGTATTCAGTTATTTTGCCCTTTATTGAGGAACCAGACTTGTTTTCTTTTTGTTTGTAATCTCATTTTGAAATAATCGGCAAGTTGAGGTACTTTCTTCAAATGCTTTGTACAATATAAACTGTTATGCCTTTCAGTGCATTCCTATGGGAGGAGCAACTAAAAAAATAAAGAGTTACAAAAATGGTTATTTTTTCCACTGTGTGGTATTTTCCCTTCTCGTGCAATTTTAGTTTCCCTTCGGGATCCAGTGATTTAAAGATATGATGTCTGGGGCCTTGATGCCCTAACAGATGCCTGGAATGTAGAGCATGTCTGTATTGTTTTGAGATGACATAAGAGATAGCCCTTGGCCCATAAGGAGCTGGGCTATCTCCTGATCATGGTTCTGAACTTTGTCCATGTGGTACAAAGTCAGTGCTCACAAGCAACACGGAAGTCCTTGGTATCCCTCCATGTCCGCAGTGTCTGTTTTTATGTAGGCCAGTTTTCTACTCAATTTTACATAGTTCATGCCAAAAGGAGTTCTGTTTCTTATGTTTTCTTTTAATTACACAAATACTGTTAACTGATTCACAAAGGAGAAAAAAACAAAAGACCCTTTAAATTTTCTATGATCCTTTTGTCTTTGTCCATGTGTAAATGACAGGTTATAATCAGAGAATAGACATAATTTTGTGTTTTCTTCCTTTAATTGTGGAAAAATTAAATCCCTGCATATTGCTACCAATTCTTCAGAATAGAGATTTAGATGTTGCTCCACATTCCATCAGGTTTGAGCTATCATTTCTTTAACCATTACAAATTTGTTGTAAATTTAGATTTTCTGCTTTTCACTTGTGTATTTTAATTTTTATAATTGTTTCTCTGTGTTCACATACGTACACACAAGGTTGGAATGTGAAGAGTATTTTTCACAAGGTTGGTATTTTCATATTATAAATTCTCTGGTGGGAGACCAGTTATGAACATACTTTTTTGCTTCTTAAATATAATGGAAATTGTTTTAGAATATGGTGATTCCAAATTTGGCTGATTGTAGAGGTTTTAACAAGGCCTGAAAAACAAATAAGCATGACGTGTGGAAAGAGATCCAGACGAATTTCTTCACTCATTTATTTATTTATTCTTAGCCACAATGCCAGATACATAGAGAAACTTCCTCACGTATTTTCTAAATGTCAGTACTATAGGAATTAAATATATGGGGTATAAATGTTGATTTTTAAAAACAGAAAGTGTGCACAGGAAGAAGCAGTCAGGAAATACACTTAAGCTATAAATCTGGCCTATAAAGAAGAAGAAGAATCTAGTATTTGGGACATAAGAACAACACACGTGAGAAAGTGGAGATATAGAACATGTGTTATTTTCTCTTTTAAAGAATATACCTATAAATTCTGAAGCCATTCGAGTACTCCCAATGCACTGAATTCTTGTTAGATTTTGAGCATGACATTTCAGTTGTTTGCTAATACTAAGTCCCTCCAAATTCCAAAAAGGCTTTCAAGCCTTACATTTCTGCTTTCTTTTCCATTCATTTCGCCAGCAGTCCTCCACCACATGGCCCTGTGGGGAGGTGGGGAGATACAGCCGAGACAATATTGGACTTGGAAACCAAAGGCCTGGGTTTGAGTTCTGGCTCCACTACTTTACTGGCTTTGAGGTCTCGGGCAAGTCACATACCTCTCAAAAAATCTCATCTGTGAAACCAGGGAAATAATACCTGCTTCCTCTGCTACTGCCTTTAGTTTCTATGAATGTCAAAAATCAAAATACGCTTTTGGAAATACTTGGTGAAAGTTCTACACATGAAAGGCATTTTATAACTTTCATGGTAATAGTTAAGGGAATAGAGAGAGAGAGAGAGAGAGAGAGAGAGAGAGAGTGTGTGTGTGTGTGTGTGTGTGTGTGTATACACACACAAATACTATGCTAACAGGAAAATTTTAGAATATAACAGGAATCTATTGTAGACTACACAAAAGTAGGAATGGTGTTTTCCAGAAAAAAAGTTAGAGATGTTTCTTGAACAAATATGTGGCTTTGAAAAATAAAGAAAGCTCAGTCCTTTGAAAACATTGAACATATAGTGTAATTCTTGTGAGCTCTCAATAAAGCCATGGGTATTTAAAACTTATTTAAAGAATAGGCACATTCATGCTTTTATTTTTAGATAATGACCATCAACTAATCTTATTTCTGTACAGAATGAATAAAATGAGCTCTTCATTTTTAAACTACCTGTTAATGTGAATGTCGTGTATGTCCATTACCTCAGTTAATTGCCACAGTAGGCTTGCATGCAAGAAGCATCATTTCCGTTTCACAGGTGAGGAGACTGGAGCTCAGAGAGCTTAAGAACCTAGCTTAGAGTCAGCTGGCTAGGATCTGGCTAGCTGAGAATCTAGGGGTGTCTGACTCTTTAACCCACACTCAGCCAAGCTTTTCAGACCTTCTGATTCAGACAGAGTTAAAGAAATCTGTAAAAAAGATGTTCCAAACCAAGGAAATATGCCCACGGAGAGTAAGGCTGTCAGAGATGCAACTGTGCCCGGGAGACATTTAGGCGTCTGAGTCTTGGCTGTGAAGAGTTCGAAAGGTGAGTGCCAAGCACTCGTGCCCAGGCTTTCTTTATTCAGGTTATCTCAAGTCAGAACCAGCAATACTAGCACTTTTGAAAGATTCTAAATGCTTCCTTAATAAGAGAAGTGCCTTAGTCATCTTGTTTGCATATTCCTAGCAGGTGTTTTGAGTTTCCTTCTTACTTAAAAAAGAAACCAAAAAAACAAAATCAACTTTTTACCCCAAACCTACATTTCAAAATTATTAACATGGCATGATTTAAACCCTTTATAAAATGGTTAGCAGACTCATGATGAGAGGAAGCAAATGTGAAAGCAAGGGCCGTTAAAAGTATACTTGTTTGATTCTCTTTAGATTTGAAGAATTGCTAATGGAAGGAATGTGGGGAGAAGTGGGAAGAGTAAAAAAAAAACCCAAAACAAAAAACAAATAGACTGGATACAGGAGCCCCCAAAACATTTCAAAAACCAGCCAGCTGTACCCCAAGAGACATAGGTTAGCATTTAATTCTTCATTATATTCTGCACAACTCATTTCTGAATACAAGAAACTGTCCTTAGTTGGTGTAATACATATTTAGAAAAGGGATATAAGATGGTAACTATCAAAAAAATTCAGAAAACAATAAGGACTGGTAAGAACGTGGAGAAATCGGAACATTTATACACTATTAGTGGGAATATAAATGGTGAAGCCACTATAGAAAATAATATGTCATTTTCCGAAAATTAGAAATAGAACTTCCATACAATGCCTCAATTCCCCTGTGCATATATCAAAAAGGAATTGACAACAGGGTCTCAAAAAGATATTTGCATATGCATGTTCATGGCATCATTATTCAAATAGCCAAAAAATGGAAGCAACCCAAGTGTCTGTCAATAGACGAATAGATATACAAAAGGTGGCCTATACAAACAATGGAATATTATTTAGTCTTAAAAAGGAAGGAAATTCTAACACATACAACAACATGAATAAAACCTTGAGGACATCATGCAAAATGAAATAAGCCAGTCACAGAGAGATAAAGACTACATGATTTCACTCACACTAGGCACCTTGAATTTGACTAAATGCATAGAGCTGGAAAGTAGGATGGTGGTTGCTAAAGGCTGGGGACAGGGAGAAAAGATGTGTCAATCAATGGTTATAGAGTTTCAGTTTTTCAAGATGAACAGTTCTGGAGATTGGTTGCACAACATTGTGAATGCAGTTCCTGCTACTGGATTGTGTACCTAAAATGATTAAGATGATAAATTTTATGTTATGTATATTTTACTATAATTGAAAAGAAAAAATATGAATTCTCTCTATATGGTCCTTTACCCTGAAATAATCTAATTCTATTAAACTCAAACAGAGAAGGAAATAACCAGAGAAGGTGGATATGGGAGAGCTCATGATAATTGAAGGGAAAGCTGGGGAACGAAACCTAAAACATGACCCACCACCAGTGGGTGGGCAACGGCAAGACCCAATGCAGTCTCTTAGGCTATTGTCATCAAGCTGAACCAACTACCATTACGTTCAGTCCTTTTCGTCGGTCCGAGTCCAGATTAAAATCTAGAGATCGAGAATGAAATGAGCCCTACATAAATCCTACTTGATCAAGAACAGAATTAAACTCCTCTAAAGCATGAAACAGAAAAGGCCCGTTCCCACACAGCCAAATTGAGTATCTCCCCTCAAATAAGTGGGGATATCAAAAACAGTAAATATTCACACCACGTTTACGATAGGAAAACTCACAAACATGCAAGAGACAGCATTTTCAGGGCAGGATACGATTTGGTAATGTTAAGGGTAATCAGAAGGATAACATGATAGCACATGCAAAATTAGAACTGTTCCAGAAAACATACACCCTATAATCCTTGCAGGAATAAGTTGTTCTGGAGAATTTCTTAAAGCAAGAATCATTTTTTGAAAATGCTTCAAACATGGCTTTACTGATGACTGTACCAGCACTGGCAATAAAGTTGTAGGTAAGTAGTCACGTGCTACTCAGAATGAAAACATCTTGATTCATGAAAGGACTTGCAAACTTTTTTGGGGTGCATGCAATAATAATAATGGTTGGTGAGAAACAAAAGCACTTGTCTGAATCAGTCTTCAGTAAGTCAAAGTCTTAAAAGGAAACCAGAAGCCACTCTAAATATTTTAAGCAGGGAGGGATTTAATGCAGCAGGTTGTATACCAGGGCATTGGAAGGGCTGGTACTGCAAATGGAAGAAAAGACCATAAAGCAGAGACCAGGAAGCGGCCTGCACGTCGCTCACCCTGAGGCCGTGCAAGCATGGCTGCTGCTGCTGCCACTCAGAAGCTGCCTCTACCTGATTACTTATGTCATCTGCTGCTGCTGCTGGGCTGGAGTCACCCTTCCTGCTGCCTTCTTACCTCTCACCCGTGCCTTGCATTATACCTCACTGGAAATCAGCTGGTGAGGAAGTCTGGGGAATGAGGTTTGCAAGCATCCACGCCCCCTGTAATACAGAGGAATGGTGGGAACGATGCTAGGTACCAACGGAACATATCTGGCACAGGACCACCTAAATTGGAAATACTGTGCATACTGGTTTAGCAGGGAAATCCTCCAATAGCTTCCCATTATTTTTAGGATGGATAGCAACATGACCTCCAGGATCCTCCATGACATAGTGCTTGCTGACCTCTCTAGTCTGTCTCCACTTGCTTATCTGTCTCATACATTCTAGATTATTTCAGACACCAAGTCAAACTCCACTTTTAAGGACTTCACAAATTATACCCTGTGAACTTGGAACACTCCCTCTTGTCTTCCTCTCAATCCAGAACCCCCTCTCCCCCACCCGTCCCCACATTCTTAGTTGGTTACATTAACTTACTGTACAGATTTTAACTTACTTGTTACTTCTTCAGAGAAACTTTCTCTGTTATTTTTCATTCTCTTCGACCTATTAATGTAAATGAAGTAGTCCACTTGTAGTCTTTCATCAAACCATTTGCTACACCTTCAGGACACCTATTACAATTTTTAATTATACATATACACGTAATTTAATTTTATATATACGATAATTTAAGACCTCTGCTCCTAAAATCTTAAGCTCCATGCATGCACTAACCGTGTCTACTTTGATTAATTCTGTATCCCTGGTGACTAGAACAAGTATGGCACATTGTGACTATTCTATAAATTTTATTATATCAATGAATAAGTTAGTGAATTGTCTGCAAGGATATACACCAAATCATTATGAGTGGTTACCTCTAGAATTGGAGTGGAGAAAGAAACTTTTTATGGTATATACTCTCAATGTTTTCAACAAGAACAATTCACTCTTATGTATTTCATTTTATAAGCATAACTCATTATCAAAAGATTCTCAATTCTAAGAATTCATCCTAAGAGACTAGTTAGCTTACATACTGATATTTGCAAGCATGAATGTTCTTTAAACTTTAACAACCAAAAATTATTATTAACATAGAAGTCAAACAAAGTGCACTGTGCGTGCATGGACAGATAATCTCAACATGCCATTAACTGAACAATCAGGTTACAAATGACTGGAAGCTATTTAGTGTAACATTTATTGATTAGTAGGATTATGGGTAAATTAAATTTGTTTTTTTTTTTTTTTTTTGCTTATCTACATTTTTACAGTACCTAAAAAATGAATGTTACTCTTTAAACAAGAAAAATATCATAAAAATATCATAAAAACAAACTAAAACACTTCTCCCAAATGACTAAACAGCACAAAGGAGACAAAAAAGAGGTTTCATCTCAGAGAATGACTAGATGCTTTCAGATCATCAACTTTGAGTGTTGGTTGAGACCAACCTGCTCACTGTGCAAGTGACAACAGTGAGATCTAGAGAGAGCAATGATGGTTTTGTCCAGTGTTCAAGGTCACACAGCTGATTTGGAAGTCTAAACCTAAGTTTCTGCTTTCTGGGTCACTATAGGGTGAACTGCTCTCACCTTGAGGAGTTGGGTATGAGTAGAATGAAGTGAAATTTTGTGTTTAATGAGGGAGCTTTGGTCAAGTGTTTCTGTAATGAGTTCAGGGGTCAAATTACCTCCAAATGTGCCCAAACTGACACCATGCCATAGGTGCTGGACCCTTTTTGAACTTGTTTTTGTATGTTAACAAAAAGAAAACATGTTTTTAAAGTAACAAACTTACTATACATATTATAAAAAATAGAGTTACAGTACTCATTTCTCACATGTTGATTCATATTGATTTAATTTCAATTTGGAGTTGTAACTACTTATTAGAAATGGAGCTCTAACTAACTGAATGTTAATGAGCTCATATAAGCCAGAAATAAGTAGTCAAAAGCATCTTGTGTAAAAACCCAATTTGTGCCCCAATTTGACATCTCAAAAGGCAAAACTGACTTTTAGATACTTTTTCTGCATTGTGTTCCTGCCAATAAAATGTTGGCTTCTTCCAGTCGTCTCTTACAGGCAACGGCCTTTTTAGATCAGGATAAATTTATCTTAAGAAGAAAAGTTCAGATACTCCTTGGTCCAAAGAAGCAAAGTTAAGCTTAGGAGGAGGCCAGCTAGTGTCCATGACCTTGTCAAAAAAGATCTCTTCACACTACCATTGAAGTCATCCCAGTCTGTGACAGTCACATTCTCTTTACTTAAAAGAGCAATGACTTGTTCTAGAAGAGGTAATATATTAATTGACTTTAGACAGCGTTACTTTGAATTGGTGAATCTGATCATTTTCTCTGTGGTAGCAACAGGAAAGAATATGTTTATAAAAGGAAGAAGAGAGTAGAATGAAACCAGAACATAAGGGGACCAATTGGAGGCACTCTTTGAATGGACAAGACTGGAGCATGTGAAGTAGCACCTGGTGGCAGCAGTCGGGGTCCTGTGTTTACCTGGGATGGAGGGAGGTGCCACAAGGAGGAGAGAAGAATGCAGATTTTCATGTTGCTTTGCTTTGTTTTTGTCAAGGACCAATTCTTTCATCAAAATTCACTTGCCCAAGACAAAAGTAAGGACCAAGTCTTCCATTTGACAAATGAAAAAAATAACAGAAGGACCAATTGGAAATCTCAGGGAAGAAGTTTTGACAAGCAAATTTATTGTGATAGTGTAACCAGGAAGATTCATTTAACTCTGTAGTTTTATAAACCTCTTTTGAGGAAAAAAAATACTTCTAAAGGATAAAAATTTGGATTGTGTAGCTTTAAATTTCTTCAATATGGTCTTTACAGAAAAACATTCCCTTGCTAGTATTACTAACATAATGTCTACTGTTATTTAAACTGGTACATGGGTGATATTTTGTTTGCTATTCTTTTGTGTACTTAAAATCAATACTTTTCGCTTCATATTTTTCCACTAAGTCCAAAAAATTTTGTATAATTAACAAATAATAATTGCCAGGTCATTTCATTTTTTTTTCTCAAAATGCTATCCAAAGATATAAAAAAGTTAAAGAATGATTAAAGAAAGTGGAATTTCTCTCATCAATGTCTTAACATGCAGGAAAGATTTAGTACTATTGCATAAGATTAATTGGCTACCACAGTCTTTAAAAAGCAACAGCAATATAGGGAGGGCACAGAGGTAGAGTCAAAGAGATCTGGAATTTTATGATTTTTGCCACAAACTACTTGCATAACTTCATGCAGGAACAGTGATTACCAAATTTTAATGATTTTGATATCACCACATTTTTTTTGCTGTATCTGTATACCACCTGAATCATTGTTTACTTAGTATTTCTTTATCATTATTCATTTTTATATTGATAAGTGTATTTTAAAAACATACAAGTAAAAAGAGAAATCCACTTTCCATAATTATCACTTAATCTTAAAAATAAATACAATAAAAAACTACAACAATTTTATTAGATTCTAGGGAGACACTTGTAGTCAGCATTACTACTTCCCGGGCATACTGAAAAGCACACATTCTTGACTGGGAGGTCAACGTGACTAGTTCTGTATAATAGACTCCAAGGAGAAGGGACACATAGCCCTTCTGGGTCATACAACGTAATGGACAACACACAGTCCTCTCAACCCTCTTGCTCTGCTGTGACGAAGAAGAAAGCTTCCGGTTCTAGATGATGCAGCTATAAAATGGTCCTTGATTAATGTTGGCATGAATTGCTTCAACCCAGCACACCGTGAACACCAGACCATTAAGATAGGAGCTGTAAGAAATATACTTTTGTGCAGTTCAGACGCTGAGAGTTTGAGTGTGTTTTTTACCCACAGCAAAACCTGACCTGTTTCAATCAATACAACAGTGTTGCCCATCTAAGACTGGGTGTGGCCTCTTGGTCTGCTTTCTCTACATTGAAAAAAGAGGATTTTACAAAGTATCAAAGACATTAGAGACATATTAGCTCTAAATTGAGATGTTCTGCTTGAATATGGTGAAATTTTAAAAATGTAATTAAAAGAAGGACAATTTTTTAATGTACTTCAAATATATTCTTACGTTTTGAAATACGCTAGGTAAATTATGCAACTCTTTGATCCTTGGTTTCCTTATCAAGACGATGATGGAAAGGAGTTGCTCTGTAATGAGAGAGAAACACGTGAAGATGGCTGTTACTCAGCATACAATCAAAACAATTTTAATGGGTTTTATTTTAAAGTTAGCTGACATTACACAATGTAGTACAAGAATATTCTGAAGGACCAGTATTTACTTAACACTGTTCTAGGCTCTGGAGAATATATGAAACAAAATGGTATTTTGATCAGGGGCAAGTCTCTCTGAGTTGGTGACATGCAAGTCAGGACCTGATGTTGGAGAAAAGTTCTCTGTGAATGATCGGCATCAATGGTGTAGCAAATGTAGGGAGAAGTGTGTAAAGATTCTCAGACACCCTGACGTGTGGTGAAAGAACAGAATCAGGGAGACTCGATAACCCCCGGGACAAGTTGCAGACGAGGGGAAGAAGGGTGTCATTTATGTTGTAACAGAAGAGCCAATAGGACCTCCTGATGGTTTGGCCTGTGAGATATTAAAATAGTACCTAAAACAATAATTATCATTTATTGAATCCTGAAGATAACCCTTTTATTCTTTTTAACTGTCACAACAATCCTGTCCATGAGATAGTATTATGATTCCCGTTTTATCATTTGAAAAACTGAAACTAACAATGTTAACAAACAGACCCATGATTCTATAGCAGGTTAATAAAAGTACCAGGAACCCTCTCACGTGTATCCAACTCAAAAAGCTATAAACTCCGTCACTTTTCCATCCTGATGACAAGGGATATTATTTTATGTTTCCACTGATTAACCAGCGAATACATTTTTCTATATGAACTGTATTCTGCTCCTTGTCTTTTGACTATTTGGAATCTAATTATGAAGACATCCTAAGATATAGCTACATGCTTAAAATTTTGCCTGTGTAAACAGAACACTTTGCAAAGGAATGTAAGGGTTGAGGGTTGCATGAGCTGTCCAGCTATGCAGAGTAGAATGGATGCCACTTAACTTTAACCAATTATTCACATATGTCTTGAGCATGAAAACTATTTGTTAGTTTCCTTCAATTATCCATGGAACAGTGCAAAGTTCTGGGTCACTTCGTGGTTGGTGGTTGCATTTCAAACAAAGTCATTCCTATATGTATATGGGCTTGTTTGAGTGCAAAGGGGTAAAGAGGGAATGCTTGAGGGGCAAGTGAAAGGACAGATGAATTAGAAGTTGGCTAGTGTGATGTGGCACCATAAGTTGGCTAGTGGCACCATCAAGAGAATCTCAGTAAAATGTGTTGTAGCAAGAAAAAGCAAAGTGCAAAATGCTGATGGTTTGAGCCAGACTCACCCAGATAAGGATCACAGTCTTGTTATTAACTAATACATGACAATGGAGGAATGGTAACAGTTGCAATGTAGTAGAAGATTACAAACATCGATGCATATAAAGAGTTTGATGCATAATCCACGTGTAATAAACAGTAGCAATAAATGACCAGTATTAGGTTTTACTGTAATCCCTCCTTCTTTTTTCTTTTAAAGTTTTAAGTTATTTCATTTATACTTTTTGCGTAGTAATATCTACTCATAGTAAAAATTCAGAAATTAGAAAAAAGAGAGCAGTGAAAAATAGATGTCCTTTCACTCTCGTATCCCAGCAACCTGTTTCCTCTTCACAAACACAAACCCTATTATAAGCTTCTTGGACATCTTTCCAAAAGGCATGCATATTACTTGCTTTATGTCTTCCACAGTTGGTAGCATAATACGTACTCCTAGATATTTCTTTTTACTTGTCTTGGACATCATTGCATAGAAATTCAAATAAAGTTATCTTACTCTTTTTTTTCTCTTTCTCTCCTTCCTTCTTCTCATTTTCTAAGTACATAATATTCCATTGTACCACAATTCGATTGATCAATCTACTTCCAATAGACAGTTGGGGGTATTTCTAATATTTCCAATATCCTACTATTGGGAACAATGCTTAAATCAATGTCCTGGTAAATAGTCATAGGATTACAAGGTCAAAAAGCATAGGCATTAGATTAATCTCTAAAGAGTTGTCACCGATAAACAGTCCCATCATTAATGTATGAGGATGTTTGTTTCCTTATACCAATACAACAAATAATCCAGTATTTTAATTTTTGTCAATCTAAGATAATAAAACATAGTGCATTTCTTTCACTATGAGAGATTGTATAAATCTTTTCATATATTTAAAGACCATTAGTTTTTCTTTTTATGTAAGGAATCTTTTTAGTTGTTTTTATCCTTTGTATTTCTATTGAGTTATGGGTTTTATTTTCTAAGGAGTTCTTTATCTAAGTAAACAGCTTTTTACTTGTGATATTAATAATAACTTTAAACTTATTTTTTATTGTCATTTTCTGTTTTTTCCTTGCAAAAATTATTTTTGCAATGGAATTCATTGATCTTTTCATTCTTTTTTGGTTTGCTCATGTATGGACAGAAATTCCTCACTCTGATTATTTTTTAAATTATATTTTGTTCTATCTATAGCTGTTCTTGTTATAAGATGTAAAGTAGAGATTCTATTTAGTTTCCCCAACATCATTTAATAATTGATTTTTGAATAACTAGTTTGAAATGTCACCTTTTCATATACTAGATTTTTACACAAATTTTTATTTGGGGGGGCTTTTACTCTTTGTGCTATTCAATCTATCTATTGAAAAGCCAATAAGGTTTTTAATTGGCTTTATGGTAGAGTAAAAACTGTTCTGTACAATCATGTAAATTTTTCAGAACCATTTTTTACGTGACTATAGAATTAATGATCTTCCTCTCATCCCCAGAATTGTTGAGTGTACTACCTACGTGACTAATGAGTCAATGCCATCCAATTGTTTAAGTTTTTCAGAATTTCCTGGCCATTATTCATTTTTTTAAAAAGGAATTTTAGAATCAGCTTATATAGTTTCAAAAATTTCTATTGACTTGTTTTTTTTCAACTGGGACTCATTCAATTCACAAATTAATTAAGGGAGAATTGACATCTGCCTTGTATCATACCAAAAATGAAATCAATTCCAGTTGAATTGTATATTTAAATGTAAAAACTAAAACACAAAACTTAGACCTAACATACAATTAGGATATCTTCATGACTACGTAAAGAAATTTTCTTAAATGAGATGCGAAAGTTCTCACCAAAAGGATAATTTGTTAGAACATTGCATGTTCAACATATATAATGAGCTTATAGTACTCAATAAGAAAAAGACAATCTCAATAGAAATATAAGCAAAAGGCTTAACTAGACACTTCACGGAAGACAATATTTGAATATTCAACTTAATTAAAAAATCAAGGAATACCAATTAAAGAAAGCCATAATAAGATACCCCTTACACACATCAGAATTATTAAAGTTAAAATGACTGACAATATTATGACTAAGCTACAGAACAACCATCATGGAAAATTGTCTGAAGATTAGCTGAACAGAAGTCCTATAACTTAAGGGTATATAGAAGGAGCCACATAGAAACTGGTAGGAGGGACAGAGATGCAGAATAGGCTAATACCACACCCATATGTGGTGGTTAAAAATTGGGAGATACATGTCAGCTGCAGAGGTCCTCCTCTGAGAAGTGAGGGATCCCAGCCCCACACCAGGCTCCCCAGCCCAGGGTTCCAATGCCAACAAAGAGAAGTCCCCATGACTTCTGGCTGTAAAAACCAGCAAAGAAGGGAGCTGAGTGAGAGAGAGGGCTGCTAAGGTCCCAGATATTCCTCTTAAAGTACCCACACATGGATTTCCTCACTGTCACATTCACTCACTCTGAGTTCCAGTACTGGGGCAGCAGTTGAAAAGGTGTCAGGAACATACAGGAAGGAACTGAATTGTCTGGCTTCAGGGCAAGGGCTGGAGGGGCAGCTTTCTCTCAGACAGAAGTGCTGGCAGAAGCTATTGTTCCTCTGTTGAGCCCTTCTACCACCCACCCTACACAGGTAGGCTGGCAACATATTTGTGTCTCCACCAACCTAGCTAACAATGTTCACCTTGCCCTGGACTTTCTGAGATCTCACTCACCCAACTTGGAGGCCTACCCGAGCCACTTCCAGTGGCTTTTCCATACAAATGGCCTGTCTTGGTTCATGTTGCTGACTTTCCTAAAATCTCTCGACAGTTCACAAACCTAAACAAGCAGCATCTGGCCTAGGTATGTCCTGTACTTCTTCCTAAACAGCCCCAAACCTGGCACTAGCCTCAGCTTAGAGCTTAGCCTCACCTGGTACCTCCAAGCCCAGCACAAGTGGCAATCATCTGTAGGTCACGTTGTAGCTCATACAAAGTGGCCCTGGACACGGAACATGCAATGGTTGACCTTGTCCTGCAACAGAGTCCCTTCCAAGAAGCCCAAGAACCAACACACCCAGTAGCCAGCTTTAGACTATACCAGAGCACCATTCAACCACCTCCACAAAAGACACACCCAAAGAACAGACTCAGCAAGCACCAAAGCCCCCATAAACTGAATCCTGCTCTGTAGGGTCAACCCTTATACAAAAGCTTCTGCACTGTAATCACAGTCTATCCTCATAACCAATTAGCCTGAGGTTCAATTCCACCCTGCCCCCATTGGCATGCCAAAAATAATCAAAGCTCAAGTACAACCCATACAAGTGACACAGCTGGAGTGCCTGACTCAGGTGACCAGGAGAATGTGCCAAAGGACCTTATGGGACACCCACCCATAAAGCCACTCTACCAAGACTGAGAAACATAGAAGCTCTATTGATTACATAAAAACAAGCACACAGAAGCAGTCCAAATGAGGAGACAAAGATACATGTCCCAAATTAAAGATCAGAACAAAGCTTCAGAAAAAGAATTAAACAAAATGAAGACAAGCAACCTATAAGATGCAGAGTTCAAAACACTGCATCTCAGTAAAACTTCAACAAAGAGATAGAGATAGGAAACATAAAAATGAAGATAGAAAACATAAAAAATAAACAAGAAATGAAGAATACAGTAACTGAAATGAATACATTAGAAGGAATTAATAGTAGACTAGATAAAGCAGAGAATCAAATCAGTGATTTAGAAGATACAGTAGAAGAAAACACCCAATTAGAACATCAAAAAGGAAAAAGAATCTAAAAAAATGAGGATAAAAAAAATAAGGATAGTTTAAGGGGCCTCTGGGACAACATTAAGCATATCAACATTTACATCATAAAGATACTGGAAAAAGGAAAGAGAGGGAAACCAAGGAATTGGAAACCTATTTGAAGAATAAAGACTGAAAACTTTCCTAAACTGGTGAAGAAAACAGATACACAAGCCCAGGAAGAGCAGAGTCCCAAACAAGGTGAACCTAAAGAGGCTCACACCAAGACACATCATAATTAAAATGGCAAAGGTTAAAGACAAAAAGAGAATCTTAAAAGCAGCAAGAGTAAAGCAGTTAGTTATCTGTAAGGGAGCTCCCATAAGACTGTATGATTTTTCAACAGAAACTTTTCAGGGCAGAAGAGATTGATATAAAATAGTCAAAAGTGTTCAAAACCAAGATTATTCTACCCAGCAAAGCTATCATTTAGAATTGAAGGAGAGATAAAAGAGCTTCCTAGACAAGAAAAAGCTAAACAAATTCATTACCATCAAGCCAGTATTACAAAAAATGTTAAAGGGACTTCTTTAACAAGAAGAAGAAAAAAATTCAAAAGTATAAATAATAAAATGACAATAACTACATATCTATCAACAATTACTTTAAATGTAACTGGATTAAATGCTCCAATCAAAAGACAGTGTGGTTTACATATGTTATATACAAGAGACTCACTTCAGGTTGAAAGATACACATAGACAAAGTAAAAAGATGGAAGAAGATATTTCATGAAAATGGAAATTAAAAAAAAAAAAAGAAGAAGAACTGGGGGAGTGATATCTATACCAGACAAAATAGACTTTAAAATGAAGCCTATAACAAGAGCCAAAGGAGGGCCCAGTAATAATAGAAACCCAAAAACACTAATTTGAAAAAACATATGCATATATATGTTCATTGCAGGGTTATTTGTAAGATATGGAAGCAACTTAAGTGTCCATCAATAGATGAATAGATAAAGAAGAAGTGGTACATATTTACAATGGGATACTACTCAGCCATAAAAAATGAAGTGTTGCCATCTGAAACAATATGGATGGACCTAGAGGGTATTTTAAGTGAAATAAGTTAGGCCAAGAAAGATAAATAACATATGATTTCACTTATATGTGAAGTCTAAAGAACAAAATAAATGAACAAACGAAACAGAAACAAACTCATGCATACAGAGAACATTTTAAAGATTGCCAGATAGAAGGAGACTTGGAGGAATGAGTGAAAAGGGGGCAGGGGTTAAGAAGTACAAATGGGTAGTAACAAAATGGTCATGGGAATGTAAAATACAGTATGGGGAATAGTCAATAACATTGTAAAAATCTATGTGTAGTGTCAGATGGGTATTAGATTGTGATCACTTTGTAAGTTATGCAAATGTCTAATCACTATGTTGTACACTTGAAGCTAATATAATACTGTATATCAGTTGTAATTGAAAAAATTTTTTAATTATTTAAAAAAATCTCTGAAAATACCAAGTGTTGGTAAGATGTAGAACAATAGTAACTCTCAGACATTGCTCAGGGGGACATCAATTGGTACAGCCACTTTGGAAAGTTATTTAAACATTATCTATGAAAATTAAATAATGCTATGGCATAAAGCCCCGCTACTCAACAGAAATATGTATATATATGCACCATAATTCATGTACAAAGATGTTCACAGAAGTGTTATTCATAATAGCTCCAAACTGTACACTATCCAAGTAACCATCAGCAGTTGAATAGAAAAATATATCAATGATTTGGGTGTTTGCATACAGGAAAATACTATATAGCATTAAAAATTAATGACTGCAGTTACATTAAAACAAACTTGGATGATATCCACAAAATACAAATTTAAATAAAAGAAGCTAGATGCAAAAAAAAAATACATATGAGGTTATTTAATTTATATAAAGTTATAAAAACAGGCAATACTATTCTACAATATTGGCACAAGATAGTGGTCACTTTTGTGTAGGAGGAAAGGGTTGATATGAAGAGCATAAAAAGGAACTTTGGGGTGCTAACATACCCTAATTTTTAACTTGGATAATGGTTACATGGGATCCTTCATTGCATGATAAGTCATTGAGGTGGCACTTTTTATTTGTGCTCTTTTCTAATTATGCATTAAAATACATATGTATAAAGCTTTTACTTAATCTACTTATTATTTAACTACTATCAAGTTTAAAAAGTCAAATTATTCTATATTTTATAAGAAATATTTTTAAAAAGCTATTGACTTCCTGTCCAATTCCCTTTTCTTGCTTTCACATGCACAGGATTTCAAGTTTTTTAGGTGTTTAAATACTTATTTATAAATGACATTCTTATATTGCTATTTATAAATTGGTTTCACTTTTAGATACTATCCTCGATTTCTGCAATGGAAAATAAGAATTTACCTGTCCTACACAATCCCTTCGTTTTCCTTCCTCCTATCTTCCCAACATAGTTATATAACAATTGCCAGATAGCTCAAAATTACATGTTTAAAAATGGTAATAATGAACATATTATATGACTATATAAATATTATTCATAGCTAACCAATGTATTACATTTCACTTTTTATTAACTCTTATTTTCCCAGAGGTAATACTTGCCTTAAATTCTCTAAATTGTATCTCAAATTTTTAAGTCTGTCCTGAGAGTTCTTAACACAGAAATTTCTTCTAATTAAATATTTACATTTTATACATTTCTTCTAACTTGTTTTTTATACTTACTAAACTCTTAATCATTCACCTATTCTGTGTTTGTTGAATGCTCTTGAAATGGTTATATTTGTACAAACTCAACTCATTATTGTTCTCTGTAAAACTTCCATCCATGATGTCTCCTCTGTTTTTTGGTTCACAGCATCATGTAATAGAGATACCTGCTTCTACCTGATCTGCCATGTGGACTCTTTCATAAGGCCTGTCAGTTGTTCCTCACTAAGTTCTCTTCTACCTGTTCAGTGCCTTCATGCTCCTTTATTTTTTCCCACTAGGTCCCCATCATTCTAGTCATCTTTGTCTCTTGCTTCTTGTGGGGCTGATCAAGTAGATTTCTGCCTTATTTTTTCTGGTTCCAGTCTCCCATTAGTCTTTTATACC
This sequence comes from Lyroderma lyra, assembly GCA_004026885.1. NCBI lineage: Eukaryota > Metazoa > Chordata > Mammalia > Chiroptera > Megadermatidae > Lyroderma > Lyroderma lyra. Next base: position 386,191 of record PVJL010000007.1, on the reverse strand, counting down.
ATCAACAAATTTACTTTTCAAATAAAATATCTGATCATATGTTTTAAATAAATTTATAACACTATGCTAAAAATTGAGATGATATGGGAAAATATTCTTATGATACTATGTTAATATAAAATGTCAAAAACAGAACTAGATGTAAACTATAATTAAAATTTTATAAAAGTTAACAAAATGTATATTCTGTATGTGAGGCATGAATGGATTTGTAAGTCCTCCACCCTGCACTGAGGATAAAGTGTGCACTTTTGCTGACTACCATGAGACTGTCCATGGATGTACCACAAAATTCTACCCAAGGAAGTCTCAGAATGCTTTTCGGACACCAATAAGTGGAAACTTACAGAGCGTGTGGTTTAGTGAGGCAGACAACGGAAGGTAGCACATTCTGAACAAAAGAAATAGCAGTCTAAGAGCTCAGAAAACTGAAAAACATGGGTTCTTAAACATGGGTTCAAAAAATTGTAGCAAACTGTTTGGATAAGGAGCTGGATGCATATGGGGAAGGAGTAGCATATGAGGCTGGAGAAGCTAGGTGACTACAAATCTCTCCCTAAAGTTGTGTGAAGACTTTGGATGTGTCCTGCAGCTGACTATGAGGAGCCACTGAAGAGTTTATCAGTGCCAGAATGTGGTCAGATTTGGAATCTAGAAAGCTCGTCCGAGAAGAAAGGACTGCAGTGGTCAATACTAGAAACTGAGTGATCACTTAGTGCAATGGTTCTCAAACTTTTGCATCTACTACCCATAGTAAAAAATAATAGTAATTTTTAAATTCAACCCAAGTGTGATACTGTGATTTATAATAAGAAACATATTTTATCTTCTTACCCGTTTCTGCCATAGAGCTCCTAAAACCCTTGGAATTTCCTAATTATTGAGAACTACAAAGATGCCTTTTGTTATGTTAATGAAATGACCTTTGGACTGCGCCTAAGCATGAGGATTGGTTGCCAATGGTCTAATAGGAATGTTTCTCTGAGTTCTGTGAGCTGCTCTAGCAAATTAATCAAAACTGAAAAAGAGGTTGTTGGAATCTCTGATTTACAGTAGATTGGTCAGAAACATAGGTAGCAACCTGGAGTTGCAATTGGTGTCTGAAGTGGGAATTGGGAGACAGTCAGGTAGGACTGAACCCTTAACCTGTGAAATCTGATGCTATCTCTAGGTAGACAGTGTCAGAATGCAGTTGAATTATATACCAGCTGGTGTTGGAGAATTGCTTTGATGAGTGGGGAAGCCAAGCCCCACTCCAAAATACACACACTGGAATTGGTGTCAGAATCCATACCAGGTAAAACATATCATCTATATATCTGCACATATGAATGTGTATATAATAACTATAAATAAATAAAAGTTTCAACAAACAGCATTTGCTTTTCATTCATGCACTTCACTCTGATATTTTCTATTCTGTTCTATTCTAGTCTATTCATTTTAATTTTTGAAAAGTGCTGGTCATGATCCACTACAATGACTTCAGAACCACAGATGGATCTCATTTCACAGCATGGTAAACACTGAGTTGCTTGTGTTATAATAATCCGTGGAGAAAAATGGTAAATATGTATTAAAAATTAAACATATCCTAAGAACTGTCTAAAGAACAAAGAGGAGGGATTGGCAGTCACTTGGGATTTAAGAAGTCGTGTCAATAGTAGCTGAAGAGTTAGACGTGAGACATCAGGAGTATGCAAGAATAGGTCGAAATTTTTGTTTGGGGAACTAGGTAGATGGTAGTGTCATTTGTAGATATAAGACATGCAACAGGAGAATGTGTGTGTAGGAAGGTGAAGAGTGCAATAATTAGTTCAATTTTGGCCATTTTGAGTCTGAGGTGCATGTGAGACATTCAAATAAGCTACTGCTCAATGGAAAGAATTATCTGGCTTTAGGAAAATGGCTATAGGCTGAGAGCAATTGATGTGAATTATAGATTTGAAAGTAAAAATCTATAAATGATAAGGGAGAATATAGAATGAGAAGAAAATAAGCCCAAGGATAGAATTCTGGGAGATGTTACCATTTAGATGACTGATGGCAGGCAAGGCACCCACAAAAGACAAATAAGAAAGGGCAGAGAAGAACAACTGGGAGAGGGTGTTGAGGGAGGAGAGTCTGAAAGAAGGATTGGCAATAGTATTAAATGGAAAGAACTAGAAAAGGATCATTGGTGACTTTAACAATGTGTTGCAAGAGAATGGTAAATATAGAAAGCCAGTTTGCAAACATACCATATGTCTAATATCTAAAGGCTGTGAACAAATAGAACAAACTGTTAAATGTGTTCTAGACCCTTCTAATTTGAGAAATGTACATATATAACTGCCTGGAAGGCAAGGAGTGACTTTTGAACACTTGAATTCCTCAGAATTCTGCTTGGAAATGTAGTAGCATGGAGAGATCCACCCCAGCCCCCTACAGCCTACAGTAGCCCCCTCTTTTTTCTTCCCACCTCTGGAATCTCCATACTGTGAGGAATCCTGCACATGGGTTCTTGTGTACACATACATATGTATGGCACCCAGATTCTGCCTATACGTCTCTCCCTGCCAGCATCCACCCTATGGCCTCCCCTTGGCCCTTGGGGTATGCATACCAGCAGTGTGGTCTGCTTTCCTGAGAGGTGACCTGAGAAGCACCCCTCTAAAAATGGTGAACAAAAGCATATTACATGCTTAAGTGAGGAAACTAGTCGAGAGCTTGAAAAGAGTGTGAGTGACTTACAAGGCAAGTCCTTGTAGGAGATCAGAGAGCCAGGGCATAGCACATAGTAGGACATGAGGACGATCTCCAGCTCCATGGGAAGGAAAAGAAATTACGGACACAGATGAACACGTAGGTGGAGAGGCAGTTTGATAATGTTCCTACTTTATGCTTCCATTTCTCTGTGAACTAGGAAATAGTCTCTGCTGAGAAGAAGCGGTTGAGATTGATCAGGAATATAAACTGATGAGTACAGTTGTTTTTCTTAGGAAAATCTCCATTACAGTGGCAGGGAGGGTTGCTCAAAAATCAGCAAAAGATCACCAAATAGCCATCAGGACCAAGCTGCGTTTGAAATAAAAAACAAATCTGGGTTGCTACAAACTGCATGACTGTGGGATTTTTCTTGACTATGAAAGAACAGGAGACATATTGTTCATTACAAGGTAAATGCAGGATCTCCGTCAAAGGTGGTTTGGTGAATATTTCATGGGTAATTACATGATTTTTGAGATTTTTCCTTAATATCAAGTCACAAGCAATGGAAACAGAAAGGATCTCCTTCCTTTCCACAAGTGAACGGCTTGTTATAAGGGACTCCAAGAATGCATGCCTCATTTCCAAAGTCCAGGGTTAGGAAGAGATCTCCACTTCCCTCAGGAATTATTTCATAGCCTAACAGTTATTGTAGCCAGGAAGCTTATTTTTTTCCTCCTGACGTTTAGTCCAAATTATATTCTTCTTGATATCAACCTATTATTGTTAGTCATTTCCTCATGGTTAACTTGGGAATCTCTATCCCTTCCTGGTATTTGCACCTTCCAAATATTATGCTGACTTATCACCTAACCTGGTGATAACGGCTTAAAAATATACATTTTTGGTTTATATATAGGATGATGGTTTTACATACTATAAACACACTATACATGGATGTCTAGGGACTTGAGAAAATACACTTTTGTGTGAGTGAAAATATGTAGGCCATTTATACCTGATATATGTAATTACAATCTTCATAATCATTCATGTTAGATTTGCCAACTTTCACATGTGGAAATGTTCAATTTGTAATGTGATTATAACACAAAAACAAAGCTTGTTTGATACCTGTGGCTTGGTCGTTTCATGGTAAGTGCAGAAAATTCGAAAAACCGTGTTACATTTCTTATTCCCGGCCAAGTCAAACTCTGAAAGTAGCTCTATAATTCTTGGGGAATCTTTTTAAGCAGACTTGTGTCAAGGCCAATTAGAATCCAAACAGCCTTTTTCTAATTGGGGTGAGGTATGCAGCTGAATAATTCTGTCATTAAGCAAACCCCTTATAAAGGTTACAACTCCAAGGCAAACCTAAGCCCCAGGGCTGAATAAACACAGGAGGGTAGGAGTGCAGCATTCCACAACTGGCACCTTCGCCCCATAAGCCCTGGAGAGGGGGTTTTGGATTTCTTTCTATGCTATTGCTATAAACTTCTTCCCACTTCCCCTGCCTATTCTCATACCTAGCAAAGATATAACAGAATTAAGGAGGCAATTATAAATTTTCCATTAGCTTTCCCCTTGTCAAGAAGCTGTATTGATTTTTTCTTCTTGGGGATAAAAGTATTGTTGAGAATTCTACAGAACTGTTTCAATTTTGGGTAAGTTCATGTCTGCTATAGTATTCTTGACTTATCTCAATTTAAACTCTTGTTCAGACTTTCCTCACTTTACCTCTCCTCATGTCCTTAAACTCCAGTCACAATTCACTACTGCCCTTCATAAAATACTCAATGCAAGAAATCTATCTACATATCTCTCTCTCTATCACCTATTTATATATCTATTACCTATCTATAACATATTTCAAGTTATTGTCTGTGACAGCAATAGTCAACCACTCATAAAGCCTTACACAGGTTTGAGAAATTTGCTGACCTGGTTCAATCCTGACTCCATCAATTGTAGACTGTGTGGTAATGCGTAAGGTGTCTAATTCTCTAAGTCTCACTTTCTTCAACTGTGATGAGTTTATACATTAGTTTTACCTTAAAGTTTATTTTAGTATTAACCTTACAGTTTATTTGGGGGGAATAAACCTAAATTAATATATATTAAGTGTCTAATAACAGTAAGGCCTAATCCTGTGGTATAGGTTGGGATCTCAAAAAAGAGATTTTGAAATGGAGATTTATTATGCAGGAAGTTTATTGGGGAATGTTTCTGGAATCAATACCCTTGGTAGTAAAGGAAGTAGGACTGGAGGGGGATAAAAGTTGAACTGTGATACAATTGCAAAGAAATCCCCTCATTTTATGGAGGACTTTGACACTGAGATGGCCTTGAGAATTGTCTCATATAGTGGTAAGGCAGCTGATACTTTACATTCAGCATCGAACGGTCATTGGATGATGACTGATCCGGAGGAGGGGACATGATCTGAAGTAAGATGGCCCCTTTCATCTGAGGGCAAGTTCCAGTAGTGGAAAGACTGAATAATTAGTGCTAAAGTGGGAGAAATACGCATAGCATATCACAATATCCACAGAGACCACCCTTAGCATTGTTCAAATCCGCTTTCTGGGTAGCTCTTCCACAATTCCGATGGACATATTTTCCTGGAGAAACATAAAAGAACATTAAGCAGAATGAACTACATCTACTACTGCAATAGCTGGTATTGAGAATACAATGGACATTCATCATCTCCCTTCTTTATCACCTATTTTAAATTTCCTTGATTAGTACATAGGCTGGTATAGGTGACTTACCTGTGGAGATGACCCAGACTTTCATCTCTTACAGGTATGATGTCATGGTTACCATGTCTTTCCCAGTCCGTGGTATGATACTTCCCTGCTCCATTTACCATCTAAATTGGCAAGGAAGTATTTAGAGACATACAGGGAGTTCACTTGAATAGCAACCATATTCCTCCTTGCCCTGTTTATGTGATGGCAACTCTCCCTCTTCCTGATGACAAGGGTTAATTATCCCTGCCAGCATAGCCATCTCTTTCCTTGCTGCTAGTCTCTTGACATGACAAGCCCAAAGTGACTAGGCAGCAGCTGTCACAAAATTTAATGCTCCTTGGTAAAAACAATTTCTTCTGAGAAACAATGCTTCTAAACCTGCTGGTATGGGAAGTACAATTCCCCAAGTCACTGAGAGTCATGGTAGTGAGACTACTCCTATTTCTGCTCCTTGGATCATGGGTTCAGGTATTCTATGTATTGAAGACAGAGCACCAGATAATGATCACTGATTTAGGCTATGTACTGCAGCATGAAAAATGGTGCCCCATCCCCATAAGGTGTCTTCTCCAGGTTGGTCTCTTAGCTACACTCTTCCAGCATTCTTTCAGACCAGCTAGGCTCTGCGGTATGTCATATCAATGGATCCTGTGGCTATGTGCCCAGTGCCATACTTCTTTTGTTGTAGAGTGTCCCTTAGTCCAATATGATGTTGTATAGAATCCTGTGTTGGTGATGAAACTCTGTACACTCTCAGCTAATGGTGCTGGTTGAGGCCCTCAAGAAACAAGGCAAATCCACACTTACAATATATGTTGATTCTGCTCCAGATGAATTGCTCCCCCTTTCAAGGTAGAAGAGATCCAATGTTATCAACTTCCCACCAAAACTGTTCTCCTTGAAATACAGTGTTGTTTAGAGAGCTCAATGTTTGTCTCCACTGATAGCAGGTTGTTCTTTTGGCAGTAGCAGATAGCTTCTTCATTCAGTGAAAAAAAACATACGCCTTTGGTCCCACACAGAACCTCCTTTCCTCCCATCAGGCTATTCCATTTATGCATCTATTATGCAAGAATTAGGGCTGCTGTTAACTCACTGAATTATTCTTATTATTTTATTTAGGGCCTCTTCTTTGGCAAATGTTGTCTTGTAAGTGACATTATGTGATACAATGATCTTTCTATTCCATGACCATTCATGTTAATCTATCCATATTTCTTTTCATTAACCTCCCATCCTTGACCTGCCAATCTTTCTCCGTCAGGTTTCAGAATAACCAATCAAATCAGCCATAAGTCTGTATGTATTTTAACTTGGACTTATTTCTCCATACAAAGGGGGTGGCCCAGTGACCAGAATGATCAGGTTCACTGCCCAAAGCTTCTTTCATTAGAGGAATTTCCCATCACTGGTATTTTTCAATAGGACCCTTTAGTGAGGTGATAGTATAGCTATAATTAGTTTTAGGTCTACACAAATAGCTTGAGCCAATCCATCTATGAACTTACTGCAACACTTTTCCTCCTCTCTCATGTTATAAGAGATTTCCATCCTCTCATCATGGGATCAATGGTGTGAGTTGAGAAGAAAAGCTTGGAAAACAGTGTTGAATGCCATTGAGTCTAAACCACCTGCTTATGTAGTTTTCTGGTGCCCTATGGCCTTGCTCATTACAATTCTGATATACTACATCCATGTAATGATGGATTGCTGCAGGACTCAGCCAAACTTAAGACTTAGAGAGTATAGAAGAGCCCGTTTGCGATGGGCAGCTCTGGCCAACTGGTCCCTTGATGTACCATTGCCAGGTATCTACTGTGTTTTAGTAGCAAGACAGCAGTTGGTATCCAAGAGATACATAATTCTCATTTGCAAAGGCATGGCTATGCTTTAGAACGCCAAGGATCCATGTTGTGATATTCCCACTGGGGCTTGTAGTATCTTTGCCCTCCATGGATACCTCTCATACCATGAGGTCTGCTGTGTCATGTGAGCCCATGAGCTGGGCCACTTGCATCATAACTTGTACCTTCTGCGGAATCATTTTTTTTCCTCTGGATTTAGTCAAAACTGTCAAGCTTTTGTGTCCCAGTATTTGAATCAAAACAGTGTCCGTAAATGCAGAATATGCCGCCTTCATAACCCAATGGGGCCTGCTATGCATTTTATTTTCTTTTTAGGTGTGAGAGGTGTGAAGATGCAACAACTTGTCCTTCACATTGGATAGGAAGTTCTGATATATCCCAAATCACTGTATCTCAAAGATTTTTGCTGATAGAGCAGATCTCTGAATCTTTATTGAGTTTAATCTTCATTGGATTAATCCCCTAATGTGTATGTGTCTTAATAAGATCTCCAACATATTTACCACTTCTTGACCATTCTGTCTAATTAATATGATATTATCAGTAGGTTGGACCCATGTAATTTTCTATAGAATATCTATTTAATCTAGGTTCTTTGTACAATTCTCTGACAGAGAGTAATAGATAACAATAAATATATATTCTGATGAAAGAAAATACATTAAAAGGGGCAATATAGCAGATACTTGAGAAGGAAGTATAGTAATTATAAGGACTATCAATTATAAGGCTATTGATATGGGCAATAAATACATTAAAGAACGAAAATAAAAGGGTTGTCAGGATTATTCACCACTTAAAGACTAAGTGTGAAAATCAGCAGGTCTCCTTGGCAACATAGAAAGACATTCTCAGTTTCTATAGCCTGAAGACAGAAAAGGTAAAGATCAGGCCCAGAACTTAATTATAAGAGTCACAAAGCTCCCAAATAGATTCATTTTCAAATACGGCAGGTCTGCAATGTTAAGGTGGGGACACTTGGTGAGAAGCATGGGATATTATCTATTAGTACATAAAAATTCACTCACCACATTAGCTTAAAACAGCTAATAGATAATTAACACTTACTATCTTCCATTGTTTCTTTGGGGCTCAATTTGGGAATGATTTTTCTGGGTGGTCTTCGGTTGTGGATTTGTCATGAGGTTCAGTGACATGGTAGCCAGTTCTACACTTATGTAAACGTTTGACTGCAATTGCAATATTCACTTCTACATGGCTGGCAAATTATTGCTAACTTTGTCATTAGACTGCAGGGTCTCTCTAAGAGCTGTTTGAGTGTCCTCATGACATGGCAGCTGACTTCCTCCAGAGAGTGATGTGAAATACTAAGTCAAAAGCTTCAATGCATTAATAACCTAGCTGCTGAAATCACACATCATCACTTTAACAGTGTTCTATTAGGCACATAGAGGGAACTGCACCAGGGCATGAGTATTAGCAGGTGTCAATCATTGGAGACCACCTTAGAGGCTGCCTATTACAACATCCCATCCAAATACACCTCCAGTGAACCTTTTACTGACTGCAACATTATTGTAAGTCAGGGAGCATTGGTGCACTCCTTATCATCCTTGATGGGGTCTTCATTGCCAATTGGTCAGTAGTGATCTGCACCAAGATTCTATTTTTGAGCCTAGATAGATAGATAGATAGATAGACGGATAGATAGATATTCATCATCTTTCTCCTTCCCCACCTTTTAAAAAGTTTTTAAAGTCATGTTTATTGAAGCAAAATTTACATTCAGTAAAACTTGCCCCAAATTTGACCAATGCACAATTACCACCTTAATCATGTAGAGCAGTTAGTCAAAACTCTCTCAGGCCCCTCTGCAACCAGTCGCTACCTAATCCCTAGTAATCCATTGATCTGCCTTCAGTCAAAATGGTAACATTTAATAATTAAAAGGATATATTATAAAAAAATATGTAAACATTTAAAAAGGATGCTTTGGAAGATATAACCTTTAGAACAGTCAAAAGAATGGAATTTAAAAATAACCTTTGTAAATTAAAGCACAGTTGACAAAGTTGTCCTAAAGTAGTTGTAGAACAGCTAGTCCAGTTACCGTGTCAAGCTTCAGGCTGGGGCTTGATTGGTGGAAAAACTACATTAAAGAATGGAATTGAATTCTATGGAAATCATCTATGGGGCAGATATATGTTTTTACAAATATTTGACACCTTCTCAAAGTTCACTCCTGCTACCACCATGAAAGGGACAGAGAAAGCAAAAGCCTGTACAGCCATCACATATTCAAATACACCTTATCTACTTGACAAACTTCTTTCAAGCACCCTAAGTCTGTCTTTGAAGCATAAGCTCTGAAGTTTGTCAGTGTCTTGAGCCAAGTAGCATGACTTGTACGAAAGGGCTCCTCTTTTCTTTCTGTCTTTCTCTACAGAATTTATTGACTTTATACTACTTCCTATTACTCTTGTTCAAGCTACCACATCTTATCACATCCATAATACCCTAGTGATCTGAACCTCAGCTGCCCCTTCACTCCTCTCTGAACATGCTTCTCTTGGCTCGCCCCTTTCTAACATAAATGTCATCTTAACAGGCAAGATGTACCTGCCCACTTCCTCCTAAATACCACCTCCTAGCACTCTCTATCTCCTTACACTGCTATATTTTCTTTCATAGCGCTTACTTCCGTCTGACATTGTATTGGGCATGTATTTATTTATTTACTATATGTTTTATCTTCCACACTAGACTGTACTTTACGTGGGGTCAGGGATTGTTTTATCCATTCTTTATCCTCAATGCCTAAAACTGTGTCTGATATACAGTGGGTACCCAAGACTCATTTATCAAATGGATGAATGAATCATTGGCAATTTCTTAGTGCCATCGATTGCATTGATGACCTTTGTTAGATATAAATGTTCGTTCTGAGTGAACCAATATGAGAAGCCACAGCACTTAATTTTTTTCAGAATTATCTTCTCTGAGTTAAATTTAGCTTGAATTTTAAGACAAAAGGCAACATTTTGTTTTTAAGTGGCCCAATTTCCTTTCGTATTAACATCCATTTTGGAGCATCTATTGTGCTGTGAACTTTGCTCCTACAGAGTCCATTGTTTGGCTCGCACCAACATAGAATCCCTTGTAATTAAAACAAAAGAGATTAAAAAGGATATCATATCACCCTGTTTTCCATGGTTTCTTTTCAACTCTTGGCATCTAGATTCTCACGTATTCCCATAACCAATCTGATCTGGGGACTGTTAGGTATCTTGATCTCTGCGTGATCTCTCTGCTACTCAGTCTTGTCATTGTTCTTGATTTAAATCCTGGCTGTTAGAAGAAATAAAGAGGGGAGGGTTCCCTGGTGGTGTAGTGTCTAGACTTTGGCGCCATCAATGCCGCAGCCTGGGTTCGATTCCCAGCCAGGAAACTACCCTCCCCCCCAAAAAAAAATGATGAGGAGAAATAGTCACCAAAATTAACTTATTCCTTATAAACCTTCTTAGTAGAAATACTCAGTATGTGATGAATGAGAATATTCACCTTTCTGTTGTTTTAAAAATTTTTTAATTATTCAGATTCAAATAATATTTAGATAAATCTTTGTAATGGCAAATCTACAAAGAGATTTTATCTACCTGTGCTTCAGCATTTACCCAAAGTCTTATCTTTGGGTCTCTGTGCACCATCTAGGTCAGATTTCCCAGAAGATCAATGGATAGGAGGAAAAAAACACTATTATTTTATAAGTCAAATAAGAAATATTTAACTTTTACAAAATTTAGCTAAGTCTGTCTGAACATTTCAGTGTTTTCATTTTTTCCTATATTACCAGAGTATAAACTTCATGAGGGCAAAAGTGTTTTCTATTTCTTTCACCCTATAGCAAAAATATGTAGAATAATTCCTGACATTATTATGTACTTGATATATAAATTTCTTGGAAAAATTAAAAGCTATTATTTTTCCTGCTTGTATGAGATGTCTTTATACTAATGTTTAGTTTTAGCAAACATATTCCACATAAAATTCTCACTGCTATATGTTTTTAGTGGAGAAAGATCTAACACTTGGAAAAATATGCTCTTGATTGTGGAAGTTTTCACAAAGTGATTTGCTTTCCCTAATCATGTTTACTGGTTTTAAGAAGTGTAAAGTTTTCATCATTTCTGAAAATGTAAAAAAATTATTAGAATTTCACAACTTCAGAATGCCTGGTATTAGATCTAAGCTTACCATTAATTCATTCCCTCCTCCAATATCTGTTGAATTACATTTTATATTAAGTGCTGCCTTTCCCTTGAAGGCATTAGCAGGTGTCCTCATTGATCTTAAACACTGGTGGGAAAGGCAGACGTTGAATTTATGAATTTGACTGAATTGAATGTTGCAAAAGAGCAATAACAATATGCCATGGGAGCAAACAGTCAACAGGGGTGACCTCCCTGAAGTTGTAATACTTAATTTGAAATGCGAAAGCTGAGTTGAACTTATCTAGCCTAAGGGTAGTAGAATAAAGTATTCCTGGTACAGAAAGTAACAAGTTCAAAGGTCTTGAGGGAATAAAAGACTTGATGTATTTTCATTTTTGAAAGTAAGCTATATGACTGGGGCTGTGAGAACAAAGAGCATAGTGGTACACGATGAAGCCCGAGAGATTGGCAAAACCAAGACTGTGTGGTCTTGAAAGATATTTGATTCTGAATTTCGAGGCTGATGAGTCTTGTTTAACAGGGGTCAACATGATCCAAATCAGTTGGAAAAGCCACTTGAGCTGCAGTGTGGAAAATGGGGTTAGGATGACTTTGGAAGACAGCTTAAGGGACATTTGAATTATTTTAGCTATGACACAATGGTGATTTGGAATAGGGTAGGTAGCATTAGTAGTCTAGTGGAAAAGTCTATGTAACAATGGGTAACTTAGGAGTCAGAATTCAGAGGTTCTGTTTGCTTGGTTTGGAGAAGTTAAAGAGAGTGGAGTCAAGAAGGACGGGATGGCTGATGGTGAGCACATATACTAAGACGGGAAACTCTGGACCAGTAACCTACTTGGTGTAATCTGAGAACTTGGAAAAATTTCCTCATAAAATCTGCTACTTATGGTGACATGTACAAGATCAAAATATATTAAAAAAAGACTTTTATAGGTAAACTTGTCAATGTATATATTTTTACAAAAATGCTGGGGGATGATTGTTCAGGATCTACTACACTTCCAGCAGGAGTGAGCTCACTCTTATATTTTAGACATGCTGGTATTTGTCTCCCTTACACTCCCTTCTAAAAGGATCTGCTCTCTGTCCTTGCACTTGACTAAAGTTCTTAACTATATTGGTAGAACCAACCCACTTAATACAACAAATTGCATCTGGTGGGAAACTGGATGCAAGAGAAGCCGACAAGAGTCCATTTGAGAAATTTGAACCTCAAGACCCAGAAATAGTGAAGTGATGCTGTGGGGGTCTGTATGTAATGCTAAGGGAATATAAAGACAGGAATAGAGTTGTTGCTATGGAAAGCCAGAACCACGTGTAAATTGAAATTATGAAGGCATAGAAATCAGAAATTTCCCAGGGTCAATCTATTCTGCAGAAAGAAGAATGTAGAGGATTTAAAAAGAAAGATACAGAAAACCATTCCAGCTTCTAAGAAGCTTGATCTCACTGCCTGCAGTTGAGTTCTGGAAGTGTGTCTTTATTCCTTTTTTCTTTCAATAATCTACGTGTCCAGCAGAAGGAATCCCAGACTTGAGTTATGATTGTATTACAAAATCACAACCTTTATGCTTATGATTTTGTAACAAAAGATGTGGTGTAGATTACCAGCTCATTAAAAAGGAGTGTTATCTATGGAACCATAAACATGAAGTCCGGGCATTACTTGTGCCGGACACCGTAATTTAAAAAATTATTCTCGAGTGCGATTCTGTTCATTGCCATTTGATGCCTGTCTCAGATACTCTGATAAAGAAGATTCTCATTTTTAACAGATCCGGTGGATAAAGCTTTATTCTATACATTGAGCTATATCTTTCTTCCTGTAATTTATGTGGTTCTTGGGAATCATGCTGAATAAGTCCAATTCTTCTACTATATTACTGTCCATTGAAAATCATGGGGGTGCTTCCTCTCCCCACAGAAACATCCATAACTACTGTAATGATGTTATTTAATTTTCAGACCTTCCCCTATTCTGTCATACTATTAGAATTTGCCAATCCTTTTAGAATAAGAAGCCCAGAATAAGATAAAACACTTCATATATGATTTGACAAACTCAGAGTAGCATTAGGCTATCACTACCTATTGTAACTTTGCAGTTAACTAAATCTTTTTCTCAGAAAAATTCTATACTTGGGCTTTCTTTTTATTTAGCATAAATAAGATACTAGAAAAAAATACCATAAAAAATTCCTTTGGATTAAGGCACTGTCAACTGGTAACAAAATGCTCTTGTACAGGAAGTAATGACAATTGTCACCTGCTACTCAAATGTTAGCTTATAGTCTTTCCAGTGGGTCATCTGCTATCTCTCCAACAAAACGAAACATAACACATTCATTTTGAGAGAGGATGGAGAATTCCTGAGCCAGAATCCATGCAGCAATTCATTGAAGTTGGGTGGGGACTAAGCTTCTAAGCCCTGAGAACACTGGGTGGATTTGAAGGAGGGATCAGTAAGAGTGAGGGCAGTAAATGACAGGTGGAAAGATATTCTAAAAAGCTATTATGGGTAGCAGTTCTCTGCTGACAAAGCACACTCCAGAGCTATATTGAGATAGCTACTTTCTTAAGGGAGTAGAGAGTTGAGAGCTTGCAATTTCTGTACTTTTGATCATGGGTGGTTGCCCAGGAAAACTGAAGATGATAAAAACGTAGCAGAAATCTTTCAAATGCCTGTGATCAACTACAGAACGATTTGGTCTCTGCAGCCAGGCCCTATGAGCTGGTACACCACCCTCAACATATCAGATTAGGTAATAGTTTAATATCTGATCCTCGCAGCTCTTATAGAGGAGAGCCAATGATAGATTGTTAAATTTCATTTGTGTGTGTGGGGGTATGTGGGAAACAGAGAAGCAAATGTGAGAAGGCTTTTTCCATAGTTATAGATGGCGCCAGGGGCACAGCCAGGAATAGACACCCCTTCTTCGTAAATGGCTCCATTTCCAGCCATGCTGAGCTCTGCCAATTGCAAACTGATCCGGTGTGTGCTGGCAGTATGTCCGCACCCAGAAAGTGATCGTGAGCCGCACTTCTCCGCCGAAAGGCGAGAGGCGAGCAGCCTTAGCGTCGGCCTCTGGCAGAGAGTTTGCCTCCGCCAGTGGAATGGTCGCGGCGCTGCGGCTGAAGCTCAGGAAGACAAAGTGTCTCACTGTCTTTCTGAGTCAGGTTCGCTAAGCGGGGGCAGTGCTTTGTGAGAATAAGAAATGAAAGTTAAGACTTAGATCTTCTCAGGTCTGTCTTGGCGACACGTTCTGGAGCTGCAGGTTCCACTTAGCTTTCTTAAAGTTACAATGCTTTATCTCAGCAGGGTTATCAGTTCTGTCATGTATTATAAACCCTCCAAGCAAGGCAGTGGGAAACAGTGTTTCTATTTAATACCCTGAGAAATGGTGGAAGTCAGCGATTGATACCAACACAATGATGGGAAAAAGTGTCCAGAGGTGCTACTTACATAATCTCATTTTACAACATCTTGAAAATTCAATAGAAAGGACTCCACTAACAATACCATTACACACTACTGATTATTGTTCTCAAATGTTCCTTAAGCTCTAAAAGCATAACTTAACAATAAAAATGCTCTATAAATACAACCCAACAATGTACGTAACTGTATTTTTTCCTTTAAAAACAAAAGCGCACAGTATTAGTCACAAGTCATATAATTTTACTTAAGTAATTTCTTGGCTAAAAGTGTATTATCACTTTTTTAAACATTACAAATATAAATAAATAAGCTATTTCTTGACATTGGAAAGTTATTTCCAAATAACTTACTTAGAAGGGTTGGAGAATATTGCATCTTAGATTAACTACCTGTTAAATATGTAATCTTTATTGGGAGCTATAGTTTGCTTCTCATGAGGTCTATTTATTTGCAAAAGCATTTGGGGGGAGAAAACAAAATTTCCTTGCAAAAAGCATATATTGTTTTCAAAATTTCTGTTATAAATGTGTCAATGATTCTTGGTATTATTTTTGTCAATATGACATTTGGAAGAAATATATTTTTCAAATGAATTAAAATTGTAGGAAGTTACTACTATATCCTGTCCAAGAAACAAACAATTGACAACCATACATGCAAAGTACACTCTAGCTCTTGAAAGAAGATATCAAACTAGTTTAGAAAAATATATTTTGTGTTTCCTATTTTTGCTCACATCATGCAACAAGGGGAAAGTACACACTCCTCTATGTTATTGAAAAAAACTACCCGTGTTGTTTCCCTAAGAATACTACTTTATTCTGTAATGGAATAAACTAACAAATAAAATTTTACTTAATAACTTACTAAAATGTCTAACAATGTTGATTTTCTTAGTTTAACAAGTTTCAGTTTAAATTATTTTAATGATCTTCTCTGAACTATGAAGTTGAGAACATTCCTAAAATGATTTTCAAATCATTTGGGAAATTTGATTCCTTTTAAAAAATTCATATTTATATCAAAACTCTTTAAAGTGTCATATGGAACTCCTTAAAATTGGTTGACTTAAAAAAAGAATGCAAATTAAATTTAACAGCAATTTAAAAATAAAATCAACATATTTTATTGTTTACAATGTTCTAAAATATATTATTACACATTAATTTTGGCATTGAGGAATCTGGTGTGTTATTAAAATGTATCAAGAATATCTTTTTCATAGCTGAACTATCAGGACAAATTTTTAAAACTTATTTTCTACTAAGACTCTGCAATACTACCACCTTACATTTTATTTAAATACTTATGAAAATGATTATTTTAGGATATATTCTTAAATGGTATCTTTACATATTCAGTCAGATTTATTTATAGATTTTATAAACAACATTTATTGGAGAATGCAAGAAGCATCAGAAGAGAAAGTTTTAATTCATCAAACATAGCAAAGTGATCAAACGTTTGGAATAGAAGCAGATTGTAAAAATGTGTCCTGGCTTAGATGCTTTGCCTAAGGATTCGTGTATGTCTTTGTGTTAGATGATTCTTCCATAAACCTGAGTTTAGTTTAAAAAATTGATCCTTTTAATGTAACAAAGTTGATGGAGAAATAATTCCACTTACAAGTTTTTCCACTAGATACTGTGAGACTCCATTATAGCACCTTGAATTTGTGGCATCGACAGTTGAACCCTACAGTTGAATGCTGCCAGTTCTTATTATGAAAAACAGTGTATCTTTAGGATGTAAATTATCTGGATGAAAATTCAAGTCAAATAGAAAAATCTACTTGGTCTTAGATACTCCATTTGAGTGAGTAATAAGAAGGCCAAAGTCTCAAATGGGACATACAGTTATGGGGAGAAAAGAACAAGAAAAAAGGGGAGAAAAACGCCAAAGTAAAAATGGAAAGCAAAAACAAAGCTAGATTTGATTTGGAAAAGATAGACTCCATTACATGTTTCTCAGTGCCCTTCCACCCAAATGATGTTGCCTTTCTCTCCAATACAGTGACCGCCAGTCTGCATTGTAGACTCTGCATGATCATCTCTGTTGGAAATGTTTGACAGTTGAGTTTTTTCACCTTTCCTTTGGATAGCAAGTGATGTTTCAATGCATTTTTTTTTCCTGAGGAAATTGAGACTATCACATATCAATAAAAAACACTTTTTAAACCAGATGTTTTGATATTTTAAAAAGATACTAGAATAAAACTCTAACTTTTTAGCAAGCCAAATCATCTTTAAAGACTCTTAATTAGATAAAGCTGAGACTTATGTTTCTAGGTAAAATTTTATAATACAAAGTTATTCTTTGCTGTTTTCCATTATATTCATAGATAACTGTACCTACCCAAGCTCTCATTTACATTGGTTTACAGTAAAACTAATGAACTATTGACTCGCTTTACTGAATAATTACATTAATTTGGAAAGTAAAAGCATTTATGGAAACTCTACTGACAAATAGGGGCTACCGTGCAATTCAGTTTTGCATGTACTTTATCTTTCTCGGGACAATGGTTCAAAACCCGCCTTGTAACCAGCAGGAGTGGAGAGTTACAAACTAAGGAATTCTAAATAATTCATGGATGTGCATGGAAATAATGTTTCAAAACTGAAGTCAGCAGCTGCTGGGGGAAAATATTTTTTAAAAAGAGTCGCAGTCAACAACAGTCATATTATTTCAGGTTAGTTCACACCATTGTGTGCCTTTTCAATGCAACATTTGTACGCTTCCATCAGTATGGAAAAGAAAATTTAGAAGACTTAAAAAAGCACACAAACAGCAAATATAAAAAATCCTTTCTAGTTTTTGCAGACGGTATGACTCAGTGGTAAGAAACACCGTTCTGCTTACCGAAACTACCCTAAAATGTGATTCTATATTTTTAAAAGTAAATTCAAACCTTGAGTCTTAGGCCAGAGAGTCTTTCTTTCACAAAACAGGTTCAATGATGAGATGTTATTTCTTTTTCCCTCCCTTGTTTATTTCACAAATGCTCCTTATCCTGACATGGCTTTAGGAGAAGGGTCATTGATATGCCTGACAATAAAGGCAAAACCTCTTATTATCCACATAGGATCATTCACAATTCTGAAATTGAACAATGACATAGAGCTAATTATTTAGTTTTCATAATTTTTAGGTTAGACATGCGGATTTAGTAATGGAAAATGGAAAGTAAGCAAAACTGTTTTAGGATCAGCATTCAAGTAAATCAGGCAACTCTTCAAGATCTCATTTGGAAAGAAGACAGGTGATAATTACAGAAGTTGAACCATTCATCTTTAATTTATTTAAATTCATTTTACTGCAACCCTCCTTTTCATGTCAGGACTGTTCTAGCTCCCTGCACTGACATAAACATAATATTTACATTTATCACTAGATTTAAGTATTAGATGAATCTGAATTATAATATCTCAAATAAAATAATGACTCATAAATACCTTATGGAAAAAAACTCAATAATATCATAGATTAAATAATATATTATTAAAATTAACTTTTATATTAAGGTTTTAAAGTTATTTATACTAAATATTTTTCTTGAGTGATGGTGATGTTGAAACTATAATTAATTGGTGAAAAACACCTTGTTCATCTTTAACACTGGGGAAAGAACTAACTTCTTATCTTATATACCTAAATGAAAATTTCCAAATTTGTAAGTCAGTCTCTCTTTCTAGCAGAGCATATGTTTGGCCCTTTTTAAACCACACTTACCAACAGTATATTTTGAGTATTTAAAAAAGACATTGAAATGACTAAAATAATTTATATTTTTAAATGATAAAAATGAATTATAATATTTTAAGTAGCAATTATTTGTCATCAAGGGTTAGACAGATTTTCTAATTCACATTGCTAGTTCATGCTCAGATATTGGCCTGTTTTAACCTGGATCTATGTCTACTCATAAGGTTGCACATAGAGTCCTAACTCCTTTGGTTTTTGTTTGTTTGTTTGTTTGATTGGTTGGTTCCCTGAGCGGGGATCGAACTCAAGCTGCAGCAGTGAGAGCGCTGAAACCTAGCCACTACTCCCTCAGGGAACCACCAGGGAACCCTCCAGGGAACCCTCAGGGAATTCCGCAGGAAACCCTCTGAGTCCTAACTCTTTAAATGCACACCTGAAATTGCAATTTCTTTTTTTTTCTTGCCCTCTTTTAATTACCAAAGTATTGTTTCCTGCTTTTACTTGTTACTAGTTCAGATACCCAAAAAGAACCTCTGTTCACTTGATTCAAATCGAAGTCAAACATTACATCAGGTCTGTGACTTCCATTAATCAGCTGTCCCATAAAATTACAATGTACAACAATGCCACCCCCTGCCCCCTGGAAGTTGTAGCTCGCAGACAAAGATGTAATATATAACATGACTTGGCAATAGAAACATGGTGAGTTGAGAGGGTGCGGATTTGATTCTGACTTCATTGAGCACTTCGCAATTCCATTTTGACCATCTTGCTGTTGACTAGCCTATTTAGAGAATATGTCCATGATACACATGAGCTACCTTTACTTCTCTTTTGTCCTTTTTACCATGTCCAGTTTGTGACCTTCCGTATTTTTAAGTCATGGGTTCCCCTAAGCTTTCCCTTTGGCAGTTTAATGAAAGAGTGTGCCATGAATGAGGTCTAAAGAAGTTGTTTTGTACATTTACTATCATGTGAAAAAGCTTCCAATTGTACCTAGAGGTGCAAGACCAAGGGGTTTTCACCTTGTTAACTAACTTTTATCTCGGTAGCAAATGGCTGGTGAGCTGTGGTGAGGTCTCAAGCATGCTCTGAGAGAAAGTATGCTGGAATTAAACAGAAAATGTCGATTGTAGGGCACAAAAGTGAAAAGTCTACCATCCAGATATAGGTGCAAAGGTTGTCAGAGGACTGACTATGCTTTGCCAAAAATAATTTTAACTTATATGCTAATTTCAATGTATCTCTGACATGATGACAAAAATAAATATATAAAAATGTGCTATATAAAAAATACATAGATAAATAGACAAAATTCATGTTGGTTCATCTACCACCACTTCAAAAAATTGATTGACGGTGATAATTTTAGCTTGATCTCAGCTATTTGTAATAAGTAGGTTGTCTATTTCTATAGAAAGAAAGGCAGGGGCATACAGACATGGTTACTCAGTCAAACACTGGGCTTTAAGAAAAGGATCATTTATTGGTGTAAAACAAATGTTAAAGCATTTCAAGGAAACATCTGCATATTCTGAAAACTAGTTAGGATTGGGCCCGTTATTCAGTGAGATTGAAGACTTTTTCAACTTTAATTTTCTTTCTGGTTAGGGTTCAAGTCGGGGGAACTACAATTGTCTCAGTCTCCGAAGTAGACTTACCTGCTTTCTCCCACTCCGGTAAGACCTAATAAATCATTCAAATCTTCTGATTATATTTAATGGTTACAAACATTTTCCACTCCAGGTCTGATTGGCTTTAAACTGTTGTATTCCTTTTCACTTGGAGGCATAGCTAATGAATAGTCATTATAGTTATTATTTTTTTAAAAATCTATTTTCTAATTGTATTCATGAAGCAAAGAAGAAAAGGTCTTTCCCATAAAGGAATATGTAAATTTTGCTGTTTGTTTTTATAAATTCTCTCACATGTATACAGTCGCTGTTTCATCAATAGCATATGTAGAGATACAACCACTCACAAATGTGTCTGATTATTGGACCATCAATTTCACTCTTACCAAATAAAGTAGTTTGACTTTATTATTTACATGATTCTTAAAATATGCAGGCCACTGACCACACAAATAAACATGTGCTTTTGGATCAGTAGAAAGCCTGGTGTTTATGAACAGGGTTCTTTGTATTTTTAACAATATCTGGCACATTTAGGCAAAACTCTTTACTGAAACGTGGAGCCTAGATAATTGTGTGCTTTGTGATCTATGCTGGGCAGGGGCCCCAACCTCTGCTCTTTAGGCAGACAGGAGTATGAAAATCTGTTATTGCAGTTTGACATTTTCTTTGCATGATTAGTTCAGTTGGTAAATTTCCACTTTGCGTTTCTTAGAAGCCCAGATTTCCTGTTACAAAGCAATGTGGTTCTGATTACAGCCTTAGTGAAGTCCAGACACAGTACCTGTGTTCTGCTAGCACTTCTACCTCTCATTTTCCATGTTAACGCCGGCAACTTATAGTCCCAACCTCCCTCTTCTTTGCCTGCAGTGGTAGAGGAGTTGGAGAATCCAAGGGATTGTAGTGAAGGAGTAAAGGCAGAATAAGTATTATCCACATTGCAAGTTCTGATACAACGTTCTTAAATTGGAGAAGAGAATCATGGTGAGTTAAACTCAAAATGAAAGTGTTTTTCTCCTGTAGAACTGTGGCTCATGTGTTTTGTGCATTAATTCTGACAGTCACCACCAAGTTTAGTTGGTGAGGCAATGTGATTATCTTTCAAAGTAGCATTGCCGAATACGTCTAGATGTACCACACACACACGAAAAAAATCCTACTTTGATATCGCATGATAAATCTGGTCCATGGCACCGTCTTTGCTCACCTGACTTACATGACTTCTTACATACATTTCTATAAACTTTTCACACAAGCTTATATAAGTTTATAAGCTGATTTATATAGATAGCATCTTAACTCATCTCCTTCCTTTCTTGCTTGATCTCTTACAATACATTTCTCAGAGAGTAGCCTGAATTTTCTTTCAAAAATGAATGTAAATAAGCTTGTTTCTTACTGTTATCTAGTTGCTTCATGGGAATGTGTGCTTCCTGAGGAAAGGGACTTCCTTATTCTTGGTGGGCCATTGCCTGGGCAGGCATAGACAATACATGTTTTTGTGGATGGATGGATGAAAGAACAAACCATTGAGTTTATGTAAGCCCACTAGTCAGAAAAAGCTCAGGACAAGTATTAGTCTTAATCTCCAACACCTAATTCAAGGACCATTACTTTTCACTCTCGTGTTTTTACTTTCCGGAGCCCTACATTCATTCAACTTCTAATGATATCTAGAGAGAGAACCCAACACACATTAGGCACTTCATGAATGATAGTAGAATTAGAATCTAACATTTTATTCTAATTAAATTGAACAACCTCATACTTTCTATATAACTTACTAACTCTTACTTAAAAAAGCTAAGTTTCTAAACATAAAAAGAGAAAAATTTATAACACTTCCCCTATTTTAATGTCAGCAAGGTACATCTCTATGATTCCTGAGATGTGGAGTGTAAGCAAGCTGAAAAAGAAAAACAATATTTGGAGTTCTTATAGGAACATTTTCAAAGAGATTTATAGTACTATTATCTACTCACATAGAATTTCTTTAAGGAAGTGTTCTCACATCTTTTTCAGATGAGATTAAGGTTAGGTGACTCACACAAAGCTCCTGTGAGCTGATAGTAAAGGAAGTACCCTGCACGTCTAATCCCTTGCCCCACCCACAGCCCTTCCCTCCTCATCTCCTACGTGTCCACCTTCCTGCCCATTTGTTCTTTGAATGTCTTTGCCCTGTTTCATTACCTTTGGTTTTTTTTTTAAGTTCAAACTATTTTTTAAAATTTTTTTAGTATATTGTTTAAAAGCATGCACAAAGGCCTGGGAGTGGAAAGAGTGGTATTTAGGGAATAGGAAATAAAGGGGAAGGGAAAAAATTGTGGTAAGAATCAGGAGATGCTTAGAAGTTCAAGAAACGTCTTTACCAAAAAGGGCAAAGGCCAGGGCATGGTGAAATAATTCCCTTTCAAAGGTAGCGAAAGGAAGTCTGGACATGACTACTGCATTTACTCATCATTTATGGCAATACTATCTCTATTGTGCAACCAGAGTTTCAGTGTCCTGCTTCTAAGCCACCTCCTGAGTCAGACAGTTGAGAATATTTAAAAGCTCTGGCTATCAAACACAATTTAATTGGCTGCTAAGACTTATTTTCAGATGTGATGAGTAAAACAGAGGCACTTACTTCGTTTTCTCCTTTCACATCTCCATGGCACAATTTTTTATTTTTCTAGGAAGGATAAAATACATTTTTTAAGGGGGTAGGGGTAAGGTGGTAACAGACCAACGAGGGTGTTAACAACGCCTGTTCAGATTTCACAAATGAAGAACCATAAAGGGCAAGTGGGCAATAACCTCAGGGTGAACTGGCTCACTGGGCTGCTTTGCTTTGCACCCACCACCACAGACCACAGCCTCCACAAGTGTAGGCAGGGAGAAAATTACAAAGCACTAATTGCTCTTTAAAGACATCTCATAGGCTTTTATTTTTTGCATCTGGAAGGGTTCGGTGATAGAAGAAACGTGGGCCTCAAGTGGCTGAGGAAATCTATGAAGAAAAAAGTGGACAAAAAGTGAACAAATGGCCTTTTTCATGTTAAAAGGAAAAAGAAAAAAAAGAAGATGCAAGGCCGTGGGGTTTATGAGTGCAAGAGGTTACTTCCTAGTGTCAGTGCGCCTTCGATAGGCAGCATACTGAACCTCTCTGAGACTGTTTGCCATCTTAAATTGAAGACAATATTTATCTTGCAGTTTGTTTTGAGGTCTAAACAAGTACTAGGTTCATAGGGGATATTCAGTTGCTGATAATTCTAGAAGTTGAGGAGATAATATGAACAGGGTCAAAAATAAAAAAAAAATGCTAGTAGCTTATAGTAGGAAACGTCATATCCCTTCCTAAATCTGCAGAAATTGGAAAGTTATGTTACACAGCCAATCTTCAACCTCACTGGAGCCACATTCAGTACAAGCCCTTTTGAAAGATATTTTATTATATTAATTGTAGGTTAAATATGGATCCAAAAATCAACAAGATATGATCACTTCGAGTAAGCCTGTCGAGCCTGCGTCCCATGGGCCAAGTGGGGCCCAGAACAGCTTTGAATGTGACCCAACACAAATTCTTAAACTTTCTTAAAACATTAGGAAAATTATGCATGGACCTTTTTTAGCTCATCAGCTAGCGTTCGTGTATTTTATGTGTGGCCCAAGACAATTCTTCTTCTTCCAATGTTGCCCAGGGAAGCCAAAAGGACGGACACCCCTGACAAAACATCTAGACAAAATAAAACACGTTGGATGTCAGGTCACTGACTTGTTCATTGGTAAAAGGAAGATTTTACTTTTTCTCATAAAAATAAGACTATTTATCTTACGAAGTAAATCAAAATTTGGATTTAAAAATTTTTTTTCATTCATCTATATTAGCAGTATATAGACAGAACCTGCATATACCTTGGGAGCTTGTTATGAATTTTTCTTTCATGTATTTAAGAACATGTAGATAATCATAGATTATATTTATTAAGCCATGTTTTCATCAAACCAACTTTTAAGGTTTTCTAAGAATTTTTTTCAATATAAAAGAAATATTTTATGTTTTTGCTGATTTTATAAGTAACATGTGCTAACTGATTAAAAACAAATACAAATATAGACTCTACAAGATGTTCTATAGAAGAAACAAAAAGTCATTTGTGAGTCCATTATCCAGAAATAACTGTTATTTGCTGTATATCATCCAAATATTTTCCTATGTAGTCATTCACAATGTCTTCTTAAGTGAAATCATACAATGCTTTCGAAGTTACTTTGATTTAAAATATACCAAGAACTTTCAATGCCAATAAATATCTATTTGTAGTATTTTTAATGATTTGCAAAATAGTACATTTGTATGGCTAAACCCTAAATTATATAATCCATTTTCCTTTTGAGATAATTGAAGTTTTTATTTTTACCAATTCTTTTTATTATTAAAACCTATACTTACATTTGCTTGATTATTGTAATAGGAGTAATTCCTAACGATTAAACAGAAATTCACATTTTAAAAGTTTGTGATACAGATTTCTAAACTACTTTCTCAAAAGTTGTTTCAATGTTTGCTCCAGGGTTTGTGAGTGGCTTTTCTCTCTTGTTAAAACTAGACATTATAATTCTTTTTAATCCGTGCTAATCTAGTAATATAAAAGTATCCCATTTTAATTTGTATTCCTTTATTTACTGTTAAGCATGAACAGTAAATTTATTAACTATCTGAGATTGTATTTTTGTGAATTGCCTGTTCATGTCCCTTGTTTAATTTTCCACTGCCTGTTAATCTTTCCTAATAGCGTCTCATATAGTGGGGCTATTGCTGGTCATTTTGCAAATTCATGATTTTTAAATTTTTTTAAAAAATTCACATCATTCAAAATTCCAAGGAAAATAATGACAAAGTTTGTAGGGCAAGGTAGAATAGGGGCACACAAGAAACAGGGATGAACCTTAGGAAAAGACCTAAGGTACCCCTAGATACTATTTAAAATAGCTAAATTACAACATGAAAGAATAGGATTACACAAAAAAGATGTGTTTCCTAACAGTGAACATTTTAAGTGTTGGCCATGTCCTACAACAGGATGCCAGAATCTTCTTCCAGGGGTTTTGTAAAAGGGCTACATATCATTCTGACGTGCGTCACCAAAAGGGATGAGCTGGGTGACCACTCAAGGTGTAACCTTGCCCAGACTATTTTATTTTATTTTTATGCGTGAACTTGGTTCATAAAAGCCCAGATGCTATCTATATTGTTCTCCCTAAAGGGCTTTAAAAATTAAGAAATTCTGAACTATACTTCTAATATTAAGAACAAATAGAAGAAGGCCTGCCTTTCACTTCTTCATAGCAAAAGTCACATACATGAAGTGTGACTATGAGTCATCTTCCTAAGCTTTAATTTCTTACTGCTCTCTTGTGGCCACTCAAATGAACTGTCAGCTGCCTTTTTTTTTTTTTTTTTTTTTTTTTAACATTCTATAATATTAATAGGAAACATTTTTTTCAAGCGTAATGCTCATATTTTGTTGGTGTAACAAAGTGAGTCTCTGACATTTAAAAGCAAGGGCACAAAATAATTCTTTATTTAATTATTAAGTACATACTGGGATGCGGTGGCAGAATATAAAAGGCCTTTAAGTTTTTCTTGTTTTTTTCAGTAAAACCAACTAGGTTGTCATTCATCTATGAAGTCATCAAAAGGCTGAAGTTTGAAATACTTCTGACCATTCGGAAAGTTAAAAAAATGAATTTCCAGCCTGTTTCCTTACTGCGGTTTTGGGGATATCAGTAGGTCCTAAGTTTAGTCATTATAAAACTCTTTCTAGGGAAAAAGTAATTTAAAGGCTTGGCTACCTATCAGTGCACAAATAAGATATAGCTAAGAAATACAGTTATTCGATTACATTTTTGGCCATGTAACACTGCCCGTGAGGAGGCAGGACCCAGGAACTGGAGTCTCAGCAATCTAGAGAAGACAAATGAATTCTAATCCCCAATCTTCCAGGCCTGAGTGTCAGCCATGCAAATTATGATGTTGTCCAACAAACCTCATTTGATTTTTAATTTCTATGATCACATCTATTCAAACATGGCAGGTTTTCAGCACAAGTAGTAGCTACTCTGCCATAACTAGTACATGTATGTACAGTAGACTCTCGGTTAACCAAAACTCAAGCAACTGGCACTTTCAAGCAACTGGCAAGTGCCGGTTGCTTGAGTCCTGGTTGATGGAGAGTCTACTTACATGTATCTGGTACCTACCAATCCCCATGGGTGCTGGTTAAGTGAGAGTCTACTTTGTGTGTGTATGTGTGTGTGTCTGTGCATGCGCACAAGCGTTCATGTGGCTACCTTGTTTGTACAATGAGATCCAAGTTGTTCCAGGCATTATGGTATAGAGATAGAGGTGAACTAAAGTGTCCAGGATTAAGTAACTCCAACCAATATGTATGGGTGCAGCATCTCTATGTCAGGTCTCGGGGATACAATCCTAACCACCCCCACAAAGGCATAGCTTCATAGAATTTACAGTCTCTTGTATGAGACAGATATAATCCATGAGGGATATGAAATTGCAACCATAATAAATGCTATGAAGGAAAGAAGCATGAAGAGTTTATCTGGTCAGGAAGGTAGATGAGGCTTTTTTGAGGATGTGAAAATGTCAAGATGAATAAGAACTCATGGGGCAAAGAGGAGAGAAAGAGCAGAAAGACCAGTCACTGTAGTGAGAGGGAGCAAATAATTTTTAATGAAGTGAAACAATCATTAATGACTCAGTAGTAAGAAAACAAGAGAAAGTGTGAGATGATTTAAAGCAGTTTTGTGGGCTCTGTCAAGGAGTTAGTGTGTCCTTGCTATAAAGGTATAAGAAAGATCAGGATGCTCTAAGCAAATAATGATAAGATCTCCCTGTGTTTAAAAATACTATTCTGCTTGGTGTGTGGGAAATGGAAAGACAAGGGTCAGAGCGATGAGAAAAGAGCGCTTACTTAGAAAGCTATTGCAACAGCCCAGGTAAAAGATCGGGTAGCACTGATAGGGTATGAGGGATATCTCAATAAAAGGATAGAATCTTCAGGACTTATTGATGGATTGAATATTAGAGATGAAGGTGACAGACATACTCTGGATTATTCCTTGGTGTCTAGCTTCAACAACACATTGACTGCTGGTTATATGCATTAAGAGAGGATTATCAGAAGGTGACCAATTTGGGGAGGAAGATTAAGTTTAACTTGTATGTGAGACATACAAGTGGAGATGTCAAGAATACAGGTGGATATGTCAACCATGAATTCAGGGGAAAAATCTGTCATGAAAGTACGTATTTGAGTGAACTTGGTATTTTAATGTGCGATTTTTGATGTTATTGCTGACAAAAAGAAAACATTAGAGTCTGCAAAAGAGAGCAAGAAAAATGATCAGATAGAATAATATCATGAGAACATGGTGCCACAGAGATCAATGAAAGATTAGAATTCAAGAAGAAAAATAGGGAGTTCCCTAGTGGTGTAAGGCTTCGGTGTTGGCGCTGTCAGCGCTGCAGCCTGAGTTCGATTCCCAGTCAGGGAGCTACCCACATACCAAAAAGCAAAAAAAAAAAAAAAAAAAAAAAAAAAAAAAGAAGGAGAAGAAAAAAAAATGGTTAACACGTTAAGCAGTTTAGTTAATAATAAATAGTAACAGCTAAGACCTATAGCATTTAATTTGTGTCAGATTTTTTCATATATGGTTTTGCATATATTACCTCCTTGAATCCTTCACCCTGTACTGTGGTGTAGACACTATTATTATTCCCACTTTATGGATGAAGAAAGTGAAGCACAGAGAGGGTAAGTATTTTGCTTGAGATCATACAACTAGTAAACAGAGGCTTTAGGATACAAACCAAGGGCATCTGACTTCAGAGTTCCGTGCTTTGTTTACCATCATACCTCTTGACAAATCAAAGACAGAGGAAAAGAAAATATCTTTGACTTAAGTGACATGAAGTTCTACCACAACTATATCACAAACTGAGTGGAATCATAGGGCCAGGCCAACAGCCACACTGAAGTGAATGGTAGAGATGGTGAGCAGAGAGAAGGGTAAAGAAATGGGCAAACTTATCCAGCATTTAGGCATAGATGGGTAAACAGCTGTTGAGAAGCATGGCTCTGAGAAATGTAGTTTGAATCAGTCCCAAGTTAGAATCATGCAGGTAGGACTCTTGTGAGGTCAAGCAACTCGAAGACTAAAGATTTGGGTCATCTCTAGCTGGGTACGAGGGAGGAGTTCTAAAATGCCTCAGATTCTTTGTTCTGTTTTAGGGTGAGGCAAAATCTTTGGGTGACCTCTGATATTAAGTTTCTAAAGTTCAAAACGTATGTATTGTTCTGATGGCCTCTCCTATTACCCAACTCAAGCACTTACTACAGCGCTTTCTGTGTAACGGAGAGAAATAGGTTCTGGGGAAAGTCGCTTTGGAGTTAGAGGATTTGAATGCTTGCTTACCTTACTCTCTATTGGCTGTGACTTTAAACAAATCTAAATCTCCTGGTTCTTTAGTTGTAAAAGATGAAAAAAATAAAAACAGCTCCCTCTCAGTATTGTTGGTAAGGCGAAGGATAAAAATACCTTGTTAACTACACAATTTTATGCAAATGTTAGATGCTAAAATAATTAACTGTTACTGAAAGAGGGAAGGAAGGTGAGAAGGAGGGAGTGACCCTGATTTGAGAGTGGCACCGGACTGGAAGAAATGCAAGACTACATAAAACATGGGCACTGAGTACATGTTTGATAACTATTGGTGGATTAATTAATTTTTTCCATTTGGGAAAGGCTAGAAACAACAGCATGCATCCTCTGGGGTCAGACAAAGATCACCCTGACCTTTGCTTGAATACCATTCACACGAGTACATTGGCCAACAGAAGGGAAATTTCATGCTAGCAGTAGTGATAGAACAGGCATTTAACATAAATATTTGCTGATTGATTGATTGAACTGGGCATATCATCAACATTGCAGCACAAAACGTTTCGACAAGTGATCTTGTGAGATTTTAGAGGAATAAGCTTGCCAGCACTATGGCAGGCAGACATTTCCTGAGTAGTCACACTGTAATGCCCCCAATGAATTGCCCACCAATGCCAATTAAATGTAGTTGTAGTTAAACCTTCAGGGTGGTAGAAAATGATTTTTAGGACAGCTTCGGATTCACTAGGGAGCAGCTGGTTCTGCAATGCTCTAGTTTCACACATAATTTGAGCAAGAGGTGGGGGCAGATAAAAGACAGCTGATTGATGTCTGCATGGAATAGAGATTCTTCATCCAGAGCAAGTCTGAGAATGTTTAAATTTTTGGAAACAGTGAGACTCATGGCTCTTTCAGACATTACACAATGTCCTCTGAAATTTTTCTTCAAGAGTATATAACTCGTTAACATATTTGTTAAAAGCATTGACTTTTCAAATGAACAAAAACAAACCGGAGCAACAAGAATAGTAACAAACACAGCAAATGTACCAAAGAAAAGAATAATGTAATTGAGAAAAGAATCCGTGTCTATGTTTGGGTCTGTGGGACTGGGGTGTGTTATGTGAAGCATACAAAACTATTGAGAATTCCCTTTTTTTGGGGGGGTTCCCTTCTGGGAATCGAACCCAGGCTGCAATGTTGAGAGTACCGAAGCCTAGCCACTACACCACCAGGGAACCCTGAGAATTCTCTTCTTCGCATCTCTAGAGGAGTCCTCATGCCATGTGACTTTGCATCCTAGAACATAACCAGCTTTCTCTGATTGTGTTATACCGTCAAGTGCGAAGCCACAGGGATGCCTGGTAGGCTCAAGCACTAGAACGTATCAAGGTAAACTGTGAGGCTTCCTTTCCTGCGGTTGGTTCTTTCTCTTAGATACATACATGCCGTACTGTCAGGGCACCTTGAGACAGTTATTTTTCGGAGGCTTGTGTCTCAACCCATGGGAATTCCACTTTGCAATGAAATTTTCTGTCTTTGAACATAAATTGTCCTCTAAATTAATTGAAGCCTGGAGGCCTGAAATCAAAAGCTGGATGCTCTAAACACAACACCCATTAAATACAGGGCTAAACATTATGTAAAAAATATGTGTGATTAATTTTAGTAATAAAATTTTAAAAGACTAGTATGTTACTGATGCGTGGGCAGTCAAGCCCCTAAACACTCTTGCAAAATCCAAGAGTGCAGCCAGTGAGACCCATGAGGGTAGCGCCCATATTTTTTATAGGTAACTTACATCTGCTGGAACCGGTGGAATTGCTGCTTCTTCCTCACTGGGAGAGTGAAAAGTAGCTCCTTGGGACCCACAGGCTTCCAGAACTTCATTCTTCTCTCCAGTCACACCACCCTGTCTTCTTCAGCCCGAAGGTTTTTCCTGAGGCTGCACAATCTCCCTCTGGTCCTCATGTAGTGCAGCAGCATTAAATTTAGCTTGCTCATCACTGGCGATTCCACATTCTCCAATATAAAGGTGTATTTATTTATTTATATATGTAAAAGAAAGCGACACTTGCTTCCATTTTTCAAGCCAGATAACTTGATGATGTATCATATGCATATCCAATTGTCATTGCAGTTCTGGCATAAACTGCATCATTTCTTTCCCACTCAAGATAATACCAGAATAAAAAATGGTGAGAGCGATGTTATAATTGAGATGGCATTGACTCTGTTTTAAATTAAAAAGACAGTGCTTGCTTTGGCAGCATATATATTAATTGAAAAAAACAACTATAACCACTCCTCACTTAACAATCCACCTGTTTAATGACCGCTTGGACTTAATGACCAGTTCTCTGGTGAGGGGAATTTCCTTTCTCAGTCTGTGTGAGTCTTGGGAATCTCCTTTCTCAATCTTTGTCTTGACCTCACAGTTGGTTAGTATTTACTACATGAAGCGTTCACAATCAAGCAAGACTATGTACTTGTATTTCACTTCTAAGTATGGTGTCTCATGATACCTATTGAAAAATACATACCCTATGGTGCCACAATATACCCACAAAACATCCACCTTTAAGCTCCTCACTTATCTACCAATTCACTTAATGACCTAGTCATAGTGACCTCAGTTGTTAAGTGAGGAGTGCCTGTACTAATAAGGGTTGGCATTTTATTATCCATAATCACTGGTGATACACTTCACAATTGATTGCCATTACAGCTGAGAGTGGTTTCCTAAGTAAGGAAGAGTCAGTTTAGCTGACGGGTTAATGTCTCTGTGCTCTTCACCGTCTCATTACTCTCACCTAGTTAGCCTCCAGGCACCAGACTGAGGAGCTAAGGCAAGAGCTCTATACATGTAGACTACACAAGAAGACTCAGGAAAGGGAGAAAGACCAGTCAGGCCAACTCTGAAACTTCCATGTTTGTCCTGCTATCATTCATTTTGTTTAGCTCATTGTCCTCAAACTGTTACGGGATTATTTTTCTAAATAAAAATGTGCTGTAGTAAATAACATTAATCTATTCAATCTAATCCTAATTATAATTGTATCAAGAACTTTAATTACCACAAAATGCTTTCATAGTACTTTTACTGGCATTTCAAACTATACATAAACCCAAATATTAAATGAATATTTAATAAACATTTGTTGAACATTTACATGCTAAACTCTATCCAAGTTCTCCAGATACAACAGTGAATAGAGTTCTTAATGGGGAAAGAGATTTTAAAACAATTATAGTTAAGTTTTATAAGTGTAATAGAAGGTAAGTATCAGGTGCTAAAGGGGTAAATAGGAAATTGCACCTGATTTCACCTACCAGTGAGAGTCCCATTACTGCGTGGAAGACACGATAACAAAGCTACTGTCTAAGGGATGGATAAGAATTAGTCTGGCAAAAAGATCAGAGGCTCAAGAAGACAGTTCCAGTAAAATGGAATGCCATGTGCAAAGGTCTCAAGACAAGGAAGAGATGGTGCATGCGAAGAACCAGAAGAAATGATCTATCTGGAGTCAAGAGTCCAGGATGAGGAGTGGCAAGATTAAGTAGAATTCAGAGGATATAAGACTGTTAAGAATTTGGACTTTATTCTGAGGGCAATAGGATGCCACTGAAGAGTGACATCTGTGGTAATACTGGATCTGTATTATAGAAAGATCGCTTGGACTTCACTTTGGAGAATGCAGGAATCCCTCGCTGCCGGCACTGTCATTAATGGAGCTCATAGTACCTCAACTCGGGAGTGAAGAGACTCAGACACATTTTCATACAAGTCCTCCACTGACCAAACTTTTGCTAGTCACTAAGTAGATTTGGATAACTTAATATTCTTCTCCATTTGAACTCTTGCTGTTTAAATTGTAAGTGGGAGATTGGAGTAGAAATGCCCAGTGAGCAGTTAGGTGTTTAAGTCTGAAGCTATGGAAAGGGATCTCAGCTAAAGATACGGAATTTCTAGCTGGAGGCTTATAGGTGGAGTGGTGGACACTGTTGCTTGTTCACTGAAATCCATCCTCCCCTTATCTCTGAGGATGTCCAACTAAAGCCCACATTGCCCAGCTCTCACTGTGGAGCCCTGTGGTCATTTGACTACATTCTCACCAGAGAAATGTAAACAGATATACTACACAGGGGCTGTCTAGAAAGTATCCAGCCATGTAATATGAAAAATAGAGGCTGGGTTTTTTCCAGACAGCCCTCTATGCAACTTCTCTGCCATTTAATTAAAGAGCAGTCCCTACCCCTGAACTGCCTCATTTCTTTTTCCTTCCCTCAGGACCCTGGACTTAACAGAAACACTTCAAACAGCAAACGATGATGCAGGTGACATAGAGGTGCAGAGCAGCCGGATGAAAGAAACTGGGTCTCTGAGTGACTTGTGGAGCAAAGTCACTGCCACAATGGACCATGTGCACCTTGATTCACAGGTGAGAAAGAGAGATAAATTTCATTTGTTAAGCCATCCCTTTTGTGATTATAGCTTAACCTTCAGTCCTCATAATGACTCCAGTAAGTTGGTTCTAGTACATATATTTTATCGAAAACAGTGGCACAAACATGTCAAATAATTTCCCAAGGCTCTGCTAGGTTTGGGGGCACCTTTATAATCACCTTGTAGTGTAGCTGCTGGTCAGGCACCCCAGGGCGGTTCTATATATTTGCTTCTTTTCTATGAACAACACTTGGAAGCTTCCTCCTTTAACAGTTCTTGCCAAATATAAGCTGGATTTTAAAGTTAGGCCCAATAAAATGTTTAACTCCAAGGCAAAGCAAATCAGTTGCTCTACCAAGGCCCAGAACCTTTTCTAGTTGCCTCAGTCAAGCCCTGATTAGTTAAAGAAGGATGTTTCCAGATGTTGTACATTGTTAATAACCAGCATCATCTGTTAGTAACAGCATGTATCATAGAGTTGATTTGTGGGTTCATTTGGAACTGCTTGCTCTGGAAGCCAACATTATTAAGCTCACTTGTCTGTTTGAAATAAGTATCAAGGGATTTAGAAAACTAGTTAGGGAAACAGGGGGGAAAAGGGATTTCTGAGATGTGAGGAGGGCCCCATTGCTCGTATGGATACCATGAATTTATTGTGGCATTTATCTGCACAGTTAACACGATTTCCTCTGAATTCTGTTCAGTCACCGAGGTGAGTACACTGCGAAGTGAGATGGTTTGGAGTCTCCTAAGCTTCAGCTTCTCACAGTAGATGATGAAAGAATAATAAGCAAAGAAGTTAGGATATTAAAGAATGCTTGAAATGATGGACTTTGGGATTTAAGCTGTGTAGGAAAGAAGATATGGAAAAGCTGAGAATGAAGCAGGATTTTGAACGTAATCTCCACGAGAGCAGGCATCTTTGACTTCCTGGTTCACTCTAGGAAACCCATCATCTGGAACAATGTAAGATACCAAAAGGGCTTTCAAGGCTATTAAGTGGCTAAACAACGAATACTGGAACTATTTAAGTAACAGTCAGAGAATCAAAGTTTTGGGTCAAATAATCATAGAGTCTGAATTTACTATTTAAAAGATGGAGCAGTTTCAAGTAAAGATTAAAGTCCTAGATTTACAACTTGGTGGTGGGTGCCTGAAGAACACTGTACAAGAAAGTAAAAGTCATGGAGATGGTGAGATTAAGGGTTTGTTTTGGTTGAACACATCTTTCCAGGCACTCGGAATAATAACAGAACCTGTGGAAGGGAGAATTGTAAATCCAGGTGCCAGGACAATCAGTAAGTAATGAGGAATAATTAGGTCTGAAGACCACACACCATGAAGGATACAGAATGGTATACAACTCAAAGACAAAAGCTCCAGCTAGCTCCACTCAGTAATAATAATGGTTAATGTGTTCCATTCATCTAGCTGAAGTGGCTAACAGTGGATACTTCATAGCTTGATTTACCTGTTTTCATGATGTAAACTGAAATATTGATTGCCTGCCTGGAAAATCATTTTATACTGTGCCATATGATATGAATGTTGCTTATTTTTTTCATATGCCCAAATTGGATGTATTTCTAAAGGTAAGTTTAGTTGATGATAATGATCAACTAATCAATAAAAAAATCAAGCCAGTTTATGAACATAGATATTGCCTAGTCTTTGGTTGAGTGTTTGATATTTGTCTAATAAGGTGTTCCACAAATTATTATTTACTATTCTTTTCAGATAAGACTTTTCTATTTATTTATTTTCTTTGCAATAGTATGCATGACTTGAGTTGGCCAAGGTATTTTATTTTTTACTGTTGTATATTGTTTACTTGTTGATGTTGCTTGAAATTACTTCATTCAGATTTGTCAATATAAAACTCTCCTTTTTGAGCGACCACTTCTTATTTTGATGACATTTATAAAATGCTATGTATTTTGCTGTGTGTTTTGCAATGAAATTTTATCTCAGCTTTTTTATAATGACTAGAAACAAATGAAGGTCACAAGAGAAAAGAGAAATTGAGGCATTTACAACAATAATTTAAATGTATGTGATGATTACTTCATTCAAAAGTGTTTCTTCATCTAAGCTATCTGCATATTTGTTTAACTCTTCCCAATCTTCTCTTTCTTATAGAGTGTCTGAATCAGAAACGAAAAAAAAATGTTTCTAATGCATTCTTTAAAGAATGCGTGGAAATATCTGGTGTCTGTGCTTTAATGTGTAGAAACTTTCCTAGCCTAAAATATTAACAAAGAATCCTTTAACTTGATTTTTCATTAGCTAGAATTTAGCAATAGAATCCAACCAGTGAGTAGACCATTTCAGAAAGAGTGTTTTCATGCTAAACTCTTTATTCCCTTGTCTCTGTAAAGCTGAAAGTCACCAGACACTGTTTGATAGTTTGTTCCACCCTTCTCTAGTATTCTTTTTTTTTTTTTTTTTTCACTATTTTAACTATGCTAGTCAAGTGAGTTTCCATGGCCCTGTCCTCAAAAGTTGTACAGGGCATGATGGCTTGTTTTGTTTGGCAAAATTCTCTAGAACGTGATTCATTGTCTGCAGGTGATTCATGGTTAGGAAATTAATTCTGAACTCTGCCAGTGATTGCGGTTGATTAAAGTCCAGAAGTCCCTGCCGTCTATTCACTAGCACTCTTTGTCAACTGGAATATTTCTATAATAAAAAGAGCCGAAAGTAGATGTGCTTGATGCATGGAATTTACATGCGTGTTTGCATCTTTTGAAAGAGCTACTCAAGCCTACACCATTTTAACACTTGGCATGAAAATCATTCTAAAAGTGTCTGACTGAATGAATCACATTTTACAAATAAATATCTGTCAAATGGTGCAATTACTGCAGATCCAGTCATTAAGCAATAAAATAAAGCAGTAAATAGGATACATCTGCTGCAAAGTGCTATAGAAATGTAAGTTTCCTTCTCAAGTTACTTGTCTTTTAATATTTTTAGCCTAAGCGGTAGAATGATTCACTAGAAACATCTACCACTTAATCTAATCATGGCACCAAAAAAAAAAAAGGTGAAAAAAAGGCTTCCTCAATTAGGCAATAGCACAAGGAAAAAAAAAAACTCACAAGCATTTACAAGA
This sequence comes from Lyroderma lyra, assembly GCA_004026885.1. Lineage (NCBI taxonomy): Eukaryota > Metazoa > Chordata > Mammalia > Chiroptera > Megadermatidae > Lyroderma > Lyroderma lyra. The sequence continues at coordinate 349,901 of PVJL010000007.1, read as the reverse complement.
GAAAAAAAGACAAGAAAAACAGAGATGGAGGATAAAGCCCTCCTTTTATGTGCCACTATGAAGAATGCATAAGACAAATGCTCACACATCCTCACAACAGCATCTCAAGGTGTTACCTAGTTTCCTTCCATATCAAAACACTGAGTTGTAGAGTGGTATACACGCAAATAAAAGTAAATTTAAGGAGATTTTTATCTTTGCAAACCAACTGGAATTCTTTATTTTGAGAGTGTGTTTCTCTTAAGTTCTGAAAGTAAATAAATAAACAAAGATGATAATATCTTCATAATTCTCTACCACGTTAAGTTTATCAGTGGTACAGAGTGTGAAATCACAGGAAATACATGCACTGGTCTGTGACACAGAGCTTCAGGAACCCTGGTGAATTCCTAAATGATTAGAGCACTAGGAGCATCTTTTGTTCTAATGAGGTGACTCTGTGGGCTCTTGTACGGGAGCTGGTCAGCTGAAAGACAACGCCATAATTAGAAACCTGGAATTTTTCAGCACTGCCCCCCACTTCTATAGAGAAGAACGAGGCTCTGGAAATGAAGTTAATAATGGATCATGCCTGCGTAATGGAACCTCCATAAAAATACCAAAAGTATTGAGTTCAAAATCTTCCAGGGACAAAAGCTCCTATGCTCAGGACTATCCCAGACTTCACCCTATGTATCTACCTCTTAACTGGGCTGTTCATTGGTCCCCTTTCATACACCGGTAGATGGAAGTGAATATTGCCCTGCATCCTGTGATCCACTGTAGCAAATTAATCAAACCCAAAGAGCGGGTCATTGGAACCTCAGATTTGTAGGTGAGCAATAAGAAGCACAGGTGACAACCTGGATACATGATTGGCGTCTGAAATAGGTAGGAGCAACCTTATAGGAGGAGCTCTTAAACCTGTGGTATTTGAAATCATCTGGTAAATAGCAAAGTTGTGGCACACCCAGCTGGTGTCTCAGAGAATTGCTTAGTGGGAGAAAACCCTACACATTTGCTGACCACAAGTGTTAGAAGTGAAGTGTTCTGTGTGAAAGTAAAGGAGACACATGGGAGGAAAGACTGGGTTTTTCATAATATACAGAGTTTATATTCAAAGCAAAGCCAGGGAACACGTTATGTAATTATCACCTTTTGAAATGCAAATAGACATCATAAAGTATTACATTTTCTTTCTCCAGTGGGCCTCCCTTCTAGATGAATAATTATAAAAAGACATAAAGAATAGGAAACCTACAAAAATTCAGTTTGGTAAAATAGTTTAAATAACTTTTTGTTGGAATTTGATTACAAATAGTACATTTTTGTTGTTGAAAGTTTTAAAAAAATAAACAGAAGAAATTTAAAATTTAAAATTTAAAATTACACAAAATCCTACCATTCAGGTAATTAGTAGTGTACCTAGATGTCTTATGGTTTTCCCATGCTTTTCATTGTACATTCCAGCAAATCCACAGAGCTACAGTGATGCACAAATTCATGAGTGATAATAAGAGATTGTTGTTTAGAGGTGATTTGTTCTGCAGCAGTAGCTAACAGATACAGAGCAAATATATATATGTGTGTGTGTGTGTGTGTGTGTGTGTGTGTGTGTGTGTGTGTAGTGTGTGTGTGTGTGTGTGTGTGTGTGAATGCCTAGATATACATATATACTTAACAAACCAGGAGCACAATGTCCTTTAATTTGTTTTTTGTTTTCAGTTAGTATACGATCATACCTCAAATAATTATTTCCATTTTTGTCTTACTGCTAGAATGTGAGGTCTGCAAAAGCAGATACCACTGGACACCAGTGTCTGGCCATGACCTGGTCAACTGTAAGAACTAAATAGAGATATGTACAGATTAAATTTAAAAATTTCATAACACAATTTTAAACGGTTGCATTCTATGCCATTGTATATGCATATATTATGCTATTTCTAATCTGTTTCATATATTTATTTTTGTTAAAATTCTACAGACTTAGAGTTAAGGTTTTGTGCACATTTTTAATTATTTCCTTAGGAAAAATTCTTAGAAGTAGAATTTTGGGGCCAAAGGACAGCTATTTAAATACCTCCCCCCACTTCTTTTAAATTAGCATTTTAGCAATCTCAATTTGGCAACTGCTTTTTTTTCCTTTTTCTTTTAATTTATTTAATTCATAATTTGGCCTTCCTGTGTAGATTAGGTGAGAAAAAAGTGGTCAGAGATTGTGCTTAGTGCAAGGGAATTTAAAAGTGAGCATTATCCCCCTTAATCTATATATATAAAAGCTATAACCTCTTCCTATTCCATCATTTTCTCTTTTCTCTTTTTAAGGCTTCCTTTTATGTCTGGTTAATAAAGGTCTATTGAGGTTCTGCTATGTGTGGGGCACTTCTCCCATTAATTTCTTATTCGAAGGCATTGCCCTTTGTCCTCTACTTCACATCAAGCAAATATGTGAAGTAGCAGAGTGGAGACACTGTTAAAAACATAGGTTGAAAATTCTAAAGATGGGATATATCCAAGTCCTTATTGCCAGGACTATTGCCAAGACAGTGGCAATTCATCTTGCTTTGGAGCACACTCTTATTGTCTGGATTGAAGGGACCTTTCATTGTTTTTCTCTTTGGACAGGTTTTAAAGCAAAGACCCAGGTAGTTGACTAGAGGGGCAGAGAATACATCAGCAATCCTAAGAGGAAGTGGGCATGCCCTTGCAGAAGGAACTTACACCCACACCATTATACTGAGCATAGCCTTTTACATGGGCCCTAATTGAGTCTGAACCTCTTCCTTCCTTTTCTCAGGGATCATTCTAAACTACAGACTTCACAGTGAACAAAGACACTTGCTTTCTCACTCTTTGGGTAATACCTGTTCAAAGTATAATAGGCTTGTCAATCCATGGTAATGTTATTCCCACATTCTGCTAAACACTATATTTATTTTCAAACATAAGTGATGGTAGGCTGACAGATTGTTTTGTACAAGCACTAAATTTTAGCTATGCCCAATACTATCTTAATTGATGTGTATTTCTATAGTTAAAAAAAAAACTTTTGTTAGCTGTGTTCTAAATGTGGCTAATTTCTATTTTAATGCTGATATATTTCCTGCAGCTAAGGAAATATAAACAGAAGAGTTTAATTCCACTCTGAAATAGATACATGTTTTGTAAAGATCAGGGGGAAAAAGGAGAGGTGGGTTTCTTTAAGTTTCAAATAACTGTAATTTTGGCCCATTCCTGATATCAGAATTGTCTTGGATTGATTGGAATACAGCCCTTTTATTTTTTAACAGGGTTGAAACATTGTCTCTAGGATCAGAATTTGATTCTGTACTTAGAATAAAAGCTGAAAGGGTTTCCAACTACGTCCCACCCGCAATACACACCCACAAAGAAGGCCGTGGCTTGTCACTCTTGTATGAAGTTGAGCTTGTAAGCAGTCTTAATCAAACCAAAATTATAGTTGGAAATACCACATTTCAGTAAAGATTTTCCTATTTATCCACAAACTTCAATTTAATAAAAAACGTCACTGGGTTTTGAAATAAATTAGAAGAGGAAAATGAAAAATAATACTCTTTATTTAGGTTGGAAAGGTTGGAGACATGATTCAGCGCCTACCCTCATCCCCTCCCCCACAAAAAGGTCCAGATGTATACATATATTCAAAATGATATGAATAATTGGGCAATTATTCAGATATTTGGCCTGAAATATTCAGACATAGTACATAAAAGTGTTTTGGTACTTTTGGGCTTGAATTATTAATGTAATTGGACCAATTCACTATTTCACTTTGCCTTTTTAAATATAGTGGTACCTTAATTATAGTCTAATTTACATGGTTTCTTTTTCTCCACAGACACTTTAAAATACTGGATGGCAAATCAAGAGACCTAAGCCTGATTCTCTTTCACCTTTATTAGCCATGTGACCTTGGACATGTGATTTTTTTTCTTGCTGGGTGTATTTCTTGATCTAGAACAAGACTATAATCAACCCTACTTATTTCATGAAGTTGGGAAAGGGCCAAATAACACAATCGGAAGAGCTACCATTTATTGGTCATACATAATTTTATTTAATTTTTACAATAGTCATAACTATATGGAAGAATTGATATTTACTGAAATTAAGAACATTCTCAAAGTCAGACAGCTAGAACTGCACAGAGCCCAGCCTTAAACTCCAGATTTGGATTCTAATGTACATGTTCTCTGTCTCCCTACAGAGACAAACTCCTGCACATACAAAAAGGATTATTTTTTATAAGATTCCAGTAAGTGCAGTGAACCAGGAAACCTATAATGAGTTGAAAAAACTTCCATACTGGTGGGTATTTAAAATTTATGGATTTTTCACCTTTTTTTTTCCAGCTATGATTCTAGGACACTTGAACAAATGGCTCTTAACAGTGTCACTGTTGAGGCTGTAGCCATATGGCCATGAAGGACATGTGAAACCTGTTAGCTTTGGCACCATCATCAATAATAACTTTGCCATTTCCCTCAGCTTGAGAATCAATCCCTGGGGTTGGATTTGCTAACACCAGCATGAGGTCCCTTATCTAATCAAAGCTAGTCCTAGCCATATTTCAGTGCATTTGACAAGGAATGACGTAATGGTCTTAGTTGAAAATGAGATATGCATTTGACATTTGAATATCACATGGTAATATGATTGTCAACTGAATTGCCAATAATAGTTTTAGTAAAAGCATAGTTTAAAACAGGGTAATGGTTTTTCTCTAGAGCTTTTTCCCCCTGGTCACCAAAGTTACTTACCCACACACATGCATATATGCGTTGACACACTTATATACTCACTTATCTATGAAATAATAATGATATGCCTGTGAAAACAAGCAGGTTGTGTCTGTTTTAAATATGGAGAAGTCACTATTTTTTTACACTCAACATTTTCCCACAAACTTATGAAAAAATAAGAAATCTTCGTGTTTGGATTCCAACAGTGAGAATTTCCCCATATGTTCACCATCACTTTACCCTTTAAGATATTTTGAAAGTAACAAAATAGTACATTCCATCTTCTGTAAATTTTGACCAAGCTTTCTTATTACAGATATTAATTCTGGGTTACTTAACCATAATTTTACATAAAATATATACAGAATAGGCTAACTCCAGTTTGAGTAACTTAAAAAAAAATTGCACTAACTAAGGAAATATTGGGCCTTTGTAGAAACAATAGATAAAACATAATATATAGCACAACTCCATGAAATATAGAAATGCTACATGTAGGCTAATTCTACATTAAACTATTGCTAGAACAGCTACAAACAGAGGTAAATCTTTGACAGATCTAAAAATACAACCAGGTGGATCAAATTTTCTAGTCACAGCTTCATCTCTGTAGATTTTCTTTCATTTGTAAAAATCTTGCTGTTTCTGCAGAGGAACTGATTAGATTGTCCACTTTAGTGCTGAGCAATGTATTTCCGAAAATGAACTTCAGCCTACAACAATGCAGTCTATTTACTGTATGTTTTCTTTAATCTGTCCAAGATCAGTTTTTAGGCCTTACATTTCACGTTTGACAATTTGCCTTCGGCATAAACTCCCTCTTAGTGGCCACTCCTTGAATTTTCACTTAAATAATATTCTAATTGAGAACTGTATCTCGATAGCCATGTCATTGGGATATACATTTTTAAGCCTCTTCTTATGATTAACATACATCTTCATGTATTGCTCTCACTGACTTTTGGCTTCTGCCTCAGTAAAAGAGAATAATATTATCCATGCTCACCTGAACTCATAAACTAATGCTTTAGAACAATTGAGCTGGACGATAAAACAATTCTTGTAATATTTTACAAAAATGTTTTAGAGAACTCATTTTATCAAGGACTCAGTTTTTTCACAGGACCTCAATCACACCTGAAAGGGCTTTGTTTTTCTAGGCCATTAATTTAGCATTTAATACTCTAGTAATACTAAGACACTATTGGAAAAACACTTTGACTAAAATACATATTTTGTTAAACAATGGAATGTCCTAAATAAGTACATTTTCTAGATAATTAAAATTTACTCCATCAAGTCCACAAGTTTTTATGTTTAAAATTTCATGTTTTAGTAGAATATTTCCTAAAATTTTCTAATTCAACTGGAGGCCAAATGTCATAAATGCTAATTGTGATCTCTTTCTGGCTTATAATTTCCTTGCCTGGTCTCTCAGGGGCCATTTTGATTCTATGTGAACTCTTTCTCATGAAAACAACAGAATGTTTCAGTGTTAGACACAAGATCTAAACTAAGTAGAGTCCTTATCTATTATTTTCAAACAAAACTAAAACAATGTGTAGTCCCTGGAATTTACAGTAATAGGAGCTATAGGAGGCAATGCTATGCTTCTTCCAGCAGCCATATTATCCACAACATGGAGGAAGCCAGTCTACAGTAGAAGATGACAGTAAGAGGCCAAGGTGAATAGAAAGACAAAAGATGAAAGGAGGGACTCCTGGGAAAGATCAATTGCTCTGTTCATTTATCTCTGAGGCTTCACTGTACCTCTGTCTTTCCCGTAGTTAGAAAAGGAGCCTTCTGATAAGTTCACTTTATTGTTTAAGCTGGTTCTGTTTGAATTCTGGTCATTTGAAACCAAATGATCCTTGATGACATTATCACATACCTGTATTGTCCATAGCTGATTCAGGCAAAGTTCTGAACTCCATCACAGAACAGATTAGAGGATTTTTAGGTGAACCTCAGTCATTACAATTTCCCAAAGCAATGAAACAATGTACAGAAAATTTTTCTTTAAAAAAATGACAATGGCATTGATCTTCTTAGACATAGCATGCTGAACACACCGTCATATTTTCTTGATGATGGTGCAATATGTAATAAAATGAATTTCAGTTACTATACTCTTAAAATCCAGTGGCTTATTCAAGACCATTATGAAATAGAAGAGGCTGTTTGTACATCCACTAAATTGTCCCTAGACAGCTGTTCTTTTAAGATATTGGATCTAATTCATAGGGAGTCTCTGTCATTCCTTTACCAATGTATTGTTGACTCTCATCTCCTGCCTCTAGAAAGAGGTGGTTTAAGGAACAATGTGGTCATTAGAAGTAGAGAGATCTGGCTTGGTCAGAACATGGACTCTTGCTAATGAGCTGCTTGATTTTAGTAGATTACTTCAATACCTGAACTTACCTCTCTTCTTACAAAATTGGCTTGATAGTAACTTTTTCTAAAGAACATATTAGATACTGTATGTAAAGCACATATTAAGAATTTTATAAATGTTAGGTCATTTCTGGCAAGTACTTTCCCCCATTTCTAATTTACTATACTTAAATTGTCCTGAGCTAGGAAAATAAATAAGAAGATGTGAAAGGTTTGACGGTGATTAAAGGTGACTCAGTTAAAAAAATTACTTTGAAGATTATTTATTTAAAGTTTATTTAACTAAAAACCACTTAACTACATTGAGTACTCTACAAAGTCTCCACCATGTACTTAGATATTTTCCCACCCTACCCCAAAGGATGCATATTTGTTCACTCCATCGTTGGGCAGCTATGATTATTGGAGTGTTCTACTTACATTAAGCTCATTACACACTGGACTTGGTTTCACTCATCATTACCATATAGGTGGAGTGTTTCTATATTCAGGTATTTCAAGGACGTGGTTTTATATGCAAACCTTTCACCTGGGTTAAAAATGTCTACTCATTTTATCTTCTCTAATTTTCTCAGTATCTTTAAGTTTGTCATTTTTAGATTAATGTGCTGAAGACAGATTCATGTGTTTTCTGAGTAATTTGGAAGAATTAGATTTCTCACAGAACAGCCCCCGATTTTATTTCTGTTAACAAAGCAGATAACTGTCAGAGAGATATTTGTAATCCAAACTAGACTATTATTAGTGAACCTAAATGAGAGCTTAGTGTCCTTCTCATGAATCAGTTAGGAATTTTTTTTCACTATCAATCAGTTTGAAGTAGTCTCTTTTTATTTTCCCATAAATATATATCTATGTGCCAATTATAAAACCCTTTATGTTATCCATTTTGGAAACTAGATATTTGCATATTCCTTTGATTTTCCAACATTACCATATGGTTCTGTCATCTCAGTTGTAAGTACTTTTAGTACATTGAGCTGAACTTATTTATGAGATGTGAATACCAGGTGTTCTTATAATCATGATTGTCATTTTGATCTAACTCTAATCAATAAAATTCTTGTTCTATATATTTCAGTCTGAAAAAATTTCTACTTTCAGAGAATTGCTTTTTCTGTCATTTACAAAAATTGTTTCAAGTACAGACTCAATCTTTTCTTGATTGCTTTTCTCCAATATCACTGAAAACTGAAAAACCCCATTTGTACTCCCCCCCCTTCACAAAGATCAGGTCACTTAGGACTTTGACCAGTGTGAGAGTTTCAGCCAACTGTAAAAGTTTAAAGGAGCAGTCCCCTAAGAAAGCCCACCTGCAAGTCTGATAATTTTCTAGAAGGGTCTCACAACTCACTGAATGTGACTATACGAGTAGTACTGGTTTATTATAGGAAAAAGGTACAGATTAAAATCAACCAAGAGAAGAATCACATAAGGCAGAGTCCAGGAACAGTACCTAATATAGAGCTTCTTTCCATTGTCTTCACCTGTGGAGTTTAGATGTTTTACTTTCTTGGCATTGATATTTGACAGCACACATGAAGTATTACTCACCAGGGAAGCTCACAAGACACCAGATCTGCCAGTGTCTTTATCCTATACTTTCTAGACTCTAGAACTGTGAGAAATAAATGTTTATTGTTTAAACCATCCAGTCTATATCTTCTGTTATAGTGACCCAAGCTGACTATGACATTTATCCCCACAGAATACGACACATAATAAATAGGTGCTCAATAAATACTTCTGACATAAATAAATTAATGTATGCATAAAACTTAAATTCAATTTTCCTTGTGTGTCCTTAGCATTTTTCATGGGTCCTTAGAAACTCTTGAGTTCATTTTATATAAACCAGGTTTCTACCTTCTCTTGTGCAGTCAGAGGTTCAAGCAGAGTCTTAAATGGCAGCAATTGCGGGAGTTGATGAGCGCTATCTCCATAAGATTGGACAACACTCCCAAGTTCACCACATTGTATTTTCAACTTTCTATTTATTTTGCAGTGGTCATCTCTTCCTGATAATAATAAGTTAGCTCATATGACAAAAGATTCTTACTTACTTAGAGTTTTCAGAGATAGTTTTGCTGGGGTAATAGCCAACAATAACTCACTTAGAATAATAAAACGGGCAAAAATGCATTTTAACAAAAGAAATAACATTTTGCCCACAATAAACTCAATAATATATTAAGAGTACCTACATAAATGTAAAATTTTATTGAGAGACACATAGTTAGGTTTGATTATATATAGACATGTCATGTTTCTGAGGACAAATATTATAAAGATGTCCATCTTCCCAAATAAATATACAAATTTAAAGCAATTTCAATAAAATGGATTCTAAAGCTTTTATGAAAGAATAAGTAAAATTACGAAAAATAAATTATGAAAGAATTAACAAACAAGGGAACTTTCAAAATTAGGTATCATATTATTAAAACTAAAACAATGACTCTGGCATGATACTAGTATAAGGATAGATACATTAAAGGAAGGGAATTAGAAAATTCAGAAAGTGACCTAAGAAAAGTAACCTGAGATGCATTCATCACTTTACTCAAGACAATTGTTTCAGGTCATAAAATATCATATGATGCAAATTTGAAATGCCATATTCGAATGAATATAAATGTATTACTTTGTGTGTATTCACACACACAAAGCAACACACACACACACACACACACACACACACACACACGTCAAATAAGTGGGATGAATTAGTAACCCAGGATGACCAGAGAGAATATGGTTATTAATATAATAAAGAATCCATTGTAATAGGTAGAAAAGAATGGTTTCATAAAGGGGGAGTGGGATGACATAATTTGTTGATTAATGAGAAAATATGGAGCTTTTGTCTACCTCACAATATTTACTTTAAAATGACAAATGGGTTAAAATGTTGAAAAGGACATAGTTTTAAAGTCATAAATAAGTAAGCATAGGTGAAAATATATCTTATTTTTAATAGTAATGCAAAATAAACAACAGAAAGTAGAAATGTTAATAAATTTAAGTACATAAAACTAATTTTTTAAAAAGTAAAAAAGAGCAACTGTTTTTATTTATGAAGAATTTTATAAATTAATAAGAAGAAAGTTCATTTAAAAAATAACAGGCAACTCATCATACAAGTTACATCACAAAGAATCAAAGACTACAAGGGATACTCAAAAAAACCTGGAATTATCTTCTGGAGGGCAGGCCCCTTGTAGTACAGGCTTCCCCCGCTAGGTGAGTGTTCTAGGCTCCCATCTGCATCAGTGTACCAGCTGGCATTGCTGTGACAGGCTGCGTTCCACTTCAGTGAATTTTTTTCGGAAACTCAACGTGTTTGCCCATTTCATGATGGCTGAGTTACACAAACATGTGCCATGACAACGCACCTGCCCACACCACGCTGAGTGTTCAGCAGTTTTTTTTAACAAAAACAACATAACCATTGTGCCCCACCCTCTCTATTCACCCCATCTCACCCAGAGTGCTTTTTTTTTTGTTTCCCTGATGAAAAAAGTCCTCAAAGAGAAACATTTTGCCAATGTGGAAGAGGTGAAACAAAAAATGGCAGAAGCACTAAAAGGCAACAAAATCCAAGATTTCAAAAACTGTTTTGAGCAGTGGAAAAAGCATCTCAATTGGTATATTGCATCAGATGGAGAGTACTTTGAGGGTGACTGAAGTTTTAATATGCAAGAATAAATACACAATTTTTTATAAATACATTCTGGTTTTTTGTGTGTCCCCCTTATAGCAGTTTAGTGTGTACTAAAATACTAAAAAGAAATTACTTTTCAGATGAAAAAATGATAATATTCAGTATTGGCAATGGTGGTGGGAAATGAGTACTGTCGTAAATTATTTTTAGAAAGGTAAGATAACACAGTTTTTCAGAGGGCAATATGTATGTGATGCAACACAGCCTTAAAAATATTCACACATCTGAGCCAGCAAATTCATTTGTAGGAATGTACTCTAAGAAAACAATTTGAGATAAGAAGATTTATGCTTATTTTTGTTCTTTATAACATTGTTTATGCTGCCATAAGAATATTGAGAATAGAAGTATGGCTAAATAAATTATGCTCAGTGAATGAATTCAAAATAATCATAAGAAAATGAGTTGAACAAATAGAGTATAACCAGAGTTTAATTAAAAAATATATAATTACACATTCATAAACATAGAAATATTACTAGAAGTAAATGTGACAAAGTATTAACAGTAATATACAGAATTTATTTTTTCTACTTTATCACATTTTTCAAAATTTTTATGTAGTTACTTAATTATAATAATTATACATAAATATTCTTATGCAAAAAACAAACAAACAAAAAAAGCCAGTGAAGTCCAATTACCCTATAGCCTCACCTAATTCCATTCATTACTCCAGAAGTGTCTATTTGTGTGTGCCTCTCTATAGAATTTTTTTTTACATTAAATATATCTTTTTATTGCAATCAGAGGCAAAGGCTGTTTTGATGAGTATTGATCCAGAGAGAAGAGAAGAATCTTTCTCCCATACACATAGGTCTTAATATTAAAGTAACTATGACAAACTATATAATGATATAGGGTAACCGTATAATGAAGTAAAACCATATGATGGTATAGAGAAATATGATATTTTGCATTTTACTGAGATAAATTACTAACCTTGACTATGGCCATCTCACTGCTACTTAAAATAGACCTTCTTGGTTGTCACTAAATACTCTCAGAATTTAACAAAATGCTCTAGCAGAGGTAGAGTACGTAACATTTCTAACAATGACCACGCACTTTACCGGGGAGAAGACGTATCCCTGATCCTTGGACTATTGCCCTAAACACAACAAACTTTTTACATAAATTACTACTCAATTTTAAAAAGAAGAAACACGTTGCATATTAACTGCGACCTCACTCTCACCTTGTAAAGAAGAACAAGCAATGGACAGACAGAGGTGCAGATCGATAATGAATTATGCTGAGTGTTGTCTGATGCAACTATGCTACAGGCACTTATTAACACCACCTGTCCACAAGTTATTTTGTAAATTAAAGAACAAGTGAGAAATACAGAGATTGCTACAATGAAAAAGCAACCAATGATAACTTTTAAATTAACCCTTAAAAAGGGCTGACTTGTCACAAGGAATATTTTAACTATGTGATGGAAAGCTAAGCATATGACTCAGCAGTTAATTTTAAAAGGTATGATTAACTTGAGTGTTTTTGTTAGGAAGGGGAGAAAGCAAAATCATTTACTTGTTTAACCCTTATTAAATGAGTGTTTTCTACTTAAAATGTAGTCTTAGGCTCTGGGGGTCTGGTAGGGAAGATGAAAAATTCTTTGCCCTCGTGGAACTTGTGGCCTTAATTAACTGGCTGGTGGGAAAACAAACTACTTTCAGACCAGTGTGAGCATCAGGGATTGTTCTGCCTTCTCTCTGGTGGCTCTTTATCTGAACTTAGATCATTTTTTTTTTTTCAGTATGCATTGATTAGTACTCAGCCAAACAAGGAAAGCTTTTCCTACAAATCTTTGGAACTCTGTGTGCAGCAACTTGAGGCTTCCTCCTTCCCAGTACTCTATAGCTGAATTTTAGTGGCCTTGGTCTCCCTAGATTATTTTCGCTGTCTCCTCAATTTAGAGAGACTATACGGCACATTTCTAATTTTTCATCCCTGGTTTGCAGCTCAAAAACTGCCTTCAGGCATTAAATTGGTACGGCTGGATGGTTCACCTTATTTGTTTCCCTTCTTTCAGATTATAGTCTTGTGCTTCTGATGCCTGTTTTTCAATGTCTGAAAAATAGTTCATACATACGAGGGCTGCCCAGAAAAAAATCCAGCCATAAATGCCTCTAGTTTTCATATACATGGCTGACTACTTTCTGAACAGCCCTTGTATATGTATTTCCCTTCTCCCACTGGTTTTCTGGTTGTTTAAGATGGAAAGGTACATGGTAAATCTGGGTCTACTGCTCCCTCTCGGCTACAAGTGTAAGTCAACATACATTTATTTTTATGAAGGAAAATTAAGTTGTTGAAAAAAATGCCCATCCACTAAATAAGTTAAAATAGGCAAGTTACCCAACTGATCAAAGTCTTAATTTCCTTGCACATAAAATACTAACAATAATACTTCCATTCTTGATGGAAGTATTTAATTAGAAACCATTGTGGCAGAGGAAGTTTTTTTTTTTTGTAAACTGTAAAGCAGCTGGGTCCAACCTTTTGGCGTCCCTGGGATACATTGGAAGAATTGTCTTGGGCCACATATAAAGCACACTGACACTAACAATAGCCAGTGAGCTAAAAAAAAAAAGTCACAAAAAAAAATCTCATAATGTTTTAAGAATTTGTGTTGGACCACATTCAAAGCTGTCCTAAGGGCACAGGTTGGACGTGCCTGCTGTAAAGCTCTGTATAAATGACAATATTGAGTGAGGGTTGTGATGAGGATGGAGTGTTAGAAATGGTGATAATTGTTTTACCTCTGTAACTATTTTAAAGACTACAACTATGTTTTAGAAAGATTTACTTATAAAATATCCTGCGAATAATAGTAATATCATATACTCTGGGTCTTGTGTGTGAGCAAACAACATCTTTATCCAAATTGATATGAGGTGAACAGGGAATATATTTGCTTATTAACTGGGAAGGCCAAGTCGTGGCCAAGCCCGGCTCAATTCAAAGTTCCAATATTGTTAGTTCTCCCTCTTTCTTTATGTCTCTAGCTCTCTTGCCTCTGTTCTGCTTCCTTCTCAAACTTTCTCCAGGTGGCAACAAGATGGCTGTTGGCAACTGCACATCATATTCCAACAGCTTGGCAAAATCAGTAGACAGAATGAGTCTTTCAAGTATTGTCTGGCAGAGAATTTCTGACTCTTGTTTGGGTTATTTTCCCTTTTCTGCACCAATCACTGTGACTAGGAGAAAGTGATATTCTAAATGGCCAGGACTCTAAAATCAGGGACATTTTATTAGATACCAGAGATTCAAAGCTCAGTAAAATGTGATCTTTGAGCTTTCAGAGTTAGTAAAGGATTTACAGGGCACAATGAGTCATAAAGGAAGGCCAGTTCTACTCAGCTAGTGATCAGGAAAGAAGTCCACAATATGTTTTCTATGCTTTGGTACTTTCTTTAGTATCTTTCCTTGCTACTGTAATATGCTATGCTACTTCTCTATGTGGAAAACAGGCAACAGGCATGAAAGCAAGCTTTGACAAAAGAATCTTCCTAGTAACAGAAAAACACTAAATTAGTACACTATATAAATTACATGACTATAAGAAAAAGCAATAGCATTGGCTTATTTTTGTCTTCTCTCCTCTTTATATAGCATATAGTTTAACCCTTTTGCTGTGACATTCTGATACAGCCAAATGAATATTTTCATCCACTGACTATGGCATTTGAGCTCAAAAATCTTTTGGACCTTTCTCTGTGTTTTTGTGTTTTTCAAGAATGAATAACAATAGGACAACCTTATACATTACTGTGATCATTTATTTTAATAAAATATACCATTTTTATTGTATGTACTTTAAAATGTAAACACTGTAATTATTGTAAAATTGTTATTCAGTGTGAAACTGTTTCAAGGACTTTTCTCCACTTACAAGATTTTTAAATATTTTTTTCTGTGACTTGCATTATCAATAACAAAGATGTTTTATAAGCCATATTGTATAACATTTTGTAATAAATTTTTTATGTTATCAAGGCCATTAATTTTTCTGTACTTAAATCTAATGGAAGCCACTTAATATATTTTGAGTATTTTTTGCTAAAATTCAAGATAATGATAAATTTATTGCCATCTAACAAAAATTTTAAATAAAAATGTCATTTGTATACAAAGTAGCTCAAAATGTTATTATTAAATGTATAAAATAGTCAAAAGATCAAGTTTTTTGTAGCTTTTTGACACATTTTGAAAAGAAAACTTGTAGTCAATTAACGCGGTGAAAGGGTTAAGTGGTATTTTTTTTAATATTACATGATATTGTTGTTTTTGCTTGGGCCTTAACTTCCATACCAGACAGTTAACTTCTTAAAGGCAGACAAGGACCATGCCTTTTTGTCTTTGCATTTTCATAAGTCTCAGGTTAGTACCTTACCAATATTAGGACCTCAATGAATTATTTAATGAAGGAATGAGTTAATGAATAGCTAACTATTTATGATGTATGAGGATCATTCTAAATGCTTTACATATATTTACTCATAGTATCCTTTACACAATTCTATGAGATGCATTTTACTTATTTCTCATTTTACAAATGAGGAAATTAATGTACAGAGAGACTGTAGTTGCACAAAAGCTTGTAATTAAGAACTAGGCTTCAAATGCAGAAAACCTGATTCCAGCTTGCTCTGGCTGTATCTATTGTTTTTAAACAAAGTTATTGAAGTACTTTATTAAAGAATAGGAGATTAAAAATCTGAATTCTGTGCATTTTAATAACTAACAGCTATTGGTTTGAAAGATTATACTTAGCTTAGAAATTGTCAAATCCTAAGGATGTTATCCTCTAATGGGATGAGTCAAATGATGATGCATTGAAGGGAAAATCTTCGATGGTAAGCTAAGGCAATCACCTGCGTGGTTGTTAGTATTGTACGAGAACTGAAAGATGATTCTCTCTTTGTTCTTAGGTGGCCATGTAGAAATAAACAGAATTAAGTAGCAGATTACTTCAACTTTGGTGATGCAAAGAAACCACATTCTGAGTTCATTACACAATGAATTACATGACTCATACAATAAAGCTTAATAATCCTCAGCTATTATAGAGAAAACCCAAGGCTTTAATAATAGCAACAATAGCAACAACTACAGCAGCAGCAGTAGCAGGTAAGCACTGGACCACCACTAGAGCAACCTAGGACTCTTGTTTACAACAGTATTTGGGGTAACATTTATTGTTTACCTCTGTGTTCTGTGACTACTGCTATTCATCTTAACTTCTATGTTTGAATAACTTGGGAAATCTAGCACACACTTGTGGATGACTCCAGAAAATGTTCTAATTTGAATAAGTTTTGCCTGTGTTACTTCTTTACGCTCCTTTTCTTTGAGCATTGTCTTAGTATACTTCTGTCTCTATGTAACTGAAGTCCAAACTTAAATTAGCTTAAAAAATAATAAAATTACTTCACTCATGTCATTCTCTCCTTCCTGTGGTTTGATGACTTTCTGTAGTGTTATGGTTAGATTTCTTTCTCATTTTCTTTTATGTATTTACTATACGTTTTTCTTTGTGGTTACTGTGGGTTTCACATATAACATTTTATGCATGTAATATCTATTTTAAATTGACAGTAACCTAAATTTGAACACATTTCAAAGCTTTACAGTTTTACTTCCCATTCAAATATATATTTTGATGACACTTTTTGCTTCTTTTTATTTTCTTTCTTTTTGTTTTTGTTTTTTTGTTTTTTGTTTTTGTTTTTTTTTTTTTTTTTTTTTTTGCTTTTTGGTATGTGGGTAGCTCCCTGACTGGGAATCGAACCCAGGCCACAGCGCTGACAGTGCCAGTGCTGAAGCCTTAAGCCACTACACCACCAGGGAACTCCCCTTCTTTTTATTTTCTGCATCCCTTAACTAATTATTGTAACTTGAGTTAATTTTACTACTTCTGTGTTTTAATATTCATATTTGCTTTATAAAAGATGGTTTCACTACCTTTATTATATATTTACCTTTTTCAATGAGATCTTTACTTTTGTATGTTTTCTTATTATTAATTTTGCCATTTTTTAGCTTAAAGAAGTATCTTTAACATTTCTTGTAGGCTCAGTTTAGTGCTGATAAATTTTTTTAGCTTTTGCTTATCTAGAAAATGCTTAATCATCTCTCCCATTTTTGAAGAACCTTAGAGGGTAGAGAATTCTTGGTTGTAAGTTTTTTCCTTTCAGTACTTCGAATATGTCATGCCCCTTCCTTCTGGCCTGTGAAGTTGCTGCTGAAAAATCTGCTGATAGTCAGTTTTCTTTGTATATGGTAAGTTGTTTCTTCTTGCAGCTTTTCATGTTTCCTCTTTAATCTTAACTTTTACCAATTTAATTATAATGGATCTTGGTTAGAATCTCTCTGGGCTTCTGAGAGCCCAGAGAATATCTGTTTTCTTTCCTATAATAGGAAAAATTTCAACTATTACCATATTTTTCCAGGGGTAATGCAAATCTTTTTGCCCAATTTGTGAGGGAAAAGTAAGGATGCACTTATACATGGGTAGTACTAATTCTGTATCTATATAAATGTTTTTAATTATATTATTTATATTTATGAGTTAAAAGTATAACTCTAAAATCAGTAACAATATCCATATGCAAAATAATACCTTGAAATACAATAATCAAGATTTTTATGTAAAAAATATCTTATAAAATTTCCTGTACCTTGTATCTGTTTTTCTGTTTTGTAATTATTTGCAACATAAAATTTCTTGTACCATAATGTGTTAATAAAAAGTAAATACCAAAATTCCTTTATAATACAAAACATAAGTACCTAAATATAAACAGATAAAAATTTGAGTTAAAAAATTAAAACAAAAAAATTTTTTCCTGTAAGTTTGGGCCCAAAACATGGGTCTACATTATACATAGGAGTGCATTATATATGGCAAAATATGGTATTTTTTATACAATTTTTCTAGCCCTTTCTCTCTCTTCTTTTTCTGGGACTCCGTAATGTGAATGTTATTCCACTTGATGTTGTCCCAGGGGTCCCATGATGTATTTTTTTTTTTTAATGTTTTAAGATCATATTTTTATTTTGCTACTCTGTCTGGTTGAGCTCCATTGCTTTGTGTTCCAGCTCATTGATTCATTCTTCCATTTTCTGCCTTCTGCGTTTGAACACATCTAGTATATTTTTTAGTTCTGTTACTTCTGTTTGGTGTTTTCTTCTATTTTTCTGTCTCTCTGTTAAAATTTTCACTGTGTTCATTCATTTTTTTTTCCTGAGTTTGGTGAGCAACTTTATGACCATTACTTTAAAATTTTTATCAGGTAGATTAATCATCCCCATATTCTTAAACTCTTTTTCTGGGGCTTTGTCTTGTTCTATCTTTTGAAACACATTATTCTATTTTCTTACCACTGTGTGAGCTATGTGTTAGGTGATAGAGTTACTTTGTTTCAGTCTTGAAGGAGAGACTTTGTGTAGCTGATGATCCTTCTTGAATCTCCATTGCTGCAGTTGTTGGTCATCTTACTCCTTTGTTATTGTGTAGTCCACCTAAGTTTTCCTAGAAATATCCTCACTGCTGAGGGTATACCAAGACCTGTCAGTGTTCACAGAGGAGAAATGTCATTTAGCACCTCATTTTAGGCTGATTGGAAGCTAGTCCCTGAAGCAGCAGCTTTTATAGCTTGCAAATTTATATAGTCCTATGGTGCTATAATAATTATCCTTGCTGGCCTCCAGACCAGAAGATATGGAGGTGTCCCCTGGGTGACTACTGCTAAAATCAGAGCTCCAGATGAGTGTTTAAGCTCCATTCTGGGAAGTCTTATTAAACTATGGTGATGCCAAAGTGGGTACACAAGGGTGGTGTCTCTCTTCTTTCGTTCCCTGGGAGCATCTCCTTAGTCTCTAGGTATATGGGAAACCTGAAGCCTGTCATTTAGGTTGAAGCTCCAGGCTAACTAAATAGGCCTCTTTCTTAGGAGAAGTGAAGTTGTGCTTCAGTCTGCTGTTTGTGCAGTACCCTGCGGCTAGTGGACTGCCAGGAACTCTCTTTCAAATTGTTACAGCCCTGTGGAGCTCAGTTATACCAGCCCCATTGGCCACCAGTATTAGATGATCCAGGGGTATCCCCTGTATGAATTGCATACACCCATTGGCTTTACCAGTTTCAAGAACCACAGCAGGAAAATGTCTTGACCGCACACACCAGTGGGCTTCAGGAGTGCAGTAAGAAAGTATCTTTTCTGTGTGTGTGTACCAGCTTTAGCCTGGGGGTTGGGGGAATGCCACGACAACTCCTGCTCACCAGTCCCAGCCAGGGTGGTGAGGGTTCCAAAGTCGCTTGCACAAGAAGACTTTGGCTAGGGAATGGGAGAAGGCCACCATCATTTGTGCTTGCCTACCTCATTCAGGAGACAGGAGGCTTGCAAATCCCCACACACTTCTATTTCATCAAGGCAGTGGGATAGGCCTACAACTGCTCATCCCCATCTGTATTAGTAGGGCAACAAGAGGGTGCTGTGTCTGAGCTCACAAACTTGTGTTAGCACGTTAGGTAGAGAGTGCAAACATGACGTCTACCAGTGCCTCTGATTCTGGGGAGCGTTTTGGCTATCCCCTGCTTCTTCAGCCGACAATTTCAGGTTACCAAGTAAATCTCCCTCACATGTAATCTGGGTGCTTTTCAAACTGCTGTTTTTTTGTTTTTGTTTTGTTTTATTTTTTTCTCCCCACTGGCCCTCGGGGCAAGTGAAACCACACACAGGCTGCTTAAGAGGGGAGGGTGTGACTTTTCTATAACACTTTGGATCCCTTAGACATCAGCTCCATTGGTTTTCTAAGCCAGACATTTTGGGGACTTGTCTCTGCTACAGCTCCCAGAGTTTGGGGTTCTAGATGTGAAATACCAACACTTCGTTTCTCTGGGAAAGGCTTCCACCTGGTAAGATCCCTCTCTGTTGTGTGTCCTCTACTAGCAGTGGGGTCTTTTATGAGACCATGTTTCTACCTCTCCTACCTATCTCAGTATGGTGCTTTCATCTTTTGTTGTAGAAAGCAGTTTCAGAGGAAATGATACATATGTAGCTATAAATTTAGTGTGTGTGAGGTGGAGGGGGAGTTCAGAAAACTTTAGTGAAAAATATGTTAACGAAAGTTTTAGGTAACACAAAATACTGAATTAGGCAGTAGTCTTCTAATTGGTGGAAGGGGAAGATGATGATATTAGCAAAAATTTACATAATCATTGCCACAAAATTTAAGTTATGGCTACAGTTAATATATTTATTGTCTTCATAAAAGGGTATTTTTGGTGAATAAGCGAGTTTTTCTGTGTTATTCAAGGTTTATTTTAATAGTTATCTTCCAACTGCTAGTGACTTGAATCGTTGAGAGATTAGAGTGCCTATCAATTTGTTGTAGAGAATTGTGTTTGTCCTATTGACAAATAACACTTTATTATTTGCTTACTAATCTTGTGATGCATAAATGATTATTACATAGTTCCTAATGACAAATCAGTAGATAAGAGTTAAACATTTTCTTATTGTGTCAAGAATGCAGTTTGAAAGCATTTCTCCCTATGTAAAGAAATATGCAACAATGAAAATAAATGGCTACCAGATTCATTTAAAAACACAATGCAAACTCTTATTTTCTATACCCAGAAGTCTTCAGTATGTCTTTACTTACGTATCCTTAGCTAGTGTGGACGAAAAAGGGGCCACATATCAAACCTGACAAGCACGGGAAAGGTTTGCATGGTGGACCTTACAAAATCAGAGACCAAGTAACCACACAGGGTGGACTGAATGTGAAAATTCCTACTGAAAGAGGGTCATGGTGGACAGTTACATCCTAGGCCTGTAGCTTTTTTGTTAAGGTCAATCTTTAACTTTGAAATTGCCTATTGTTATCTACGATCATATACTTTTGCGATGTCAGAGTAATCTTTTCCAGACCTCTTGAAGGCACAATCTTCAGCATCAGAACAGGAGACCACATTGTTATCTAGTTGCCCACATACCATCTCTATATGCTGTAAATGTTAACTATCCACTGATGTAAAAAAGTATGTGTCTCTCCATTTTACTTTCTACCCAGTCTCAGAAACTTCCCCACTTGCGTTCTCCCGTCTCCCTAATCTACCACCAATAAATTTTATGTAACCCTCCCCTTATATCTCCTTTTATTCAAATGTATAAAATAAGCTGCACAACTGCCATTCTCCAGAGTCATATCTCATTCTGTCGAGATTTTGCTTCCCAGCAATTGTTGTCAGTTGGCTCATATAAACTCATATAAAATGTTTTCTTAGACTGGACATTTTTTTGATGATACTATACATTCAGCACACAACACACACACACACACACACACACACACACACACGCACACACACACTCACACACACACACACACACACAATGATATTGGTATGAGCTAGAAAAAATGTTGTATTTTACTAATCTGTTCTACTCTTTGGTTTGTGAAATTTTGGACTAAATGAGATTGCTCTCACCTCTCAGCATTGTATTCAATGCTCTGAATCATGTAAGAAGCTATGGTTGCTGCACTCGGGGACCTTACCATGTATTTTTGGAAAGGATATCCATTCTTAAGCAATAGTTAAAAATGTACAACTGTGAGCAATAGATCCCGAATTCCATGCCAGAGGTTTTAAGTGCCCCAAGGAACCCTCCAATAAACCAGTTAGGCTCAATGCAATCCAGTGTCTCATGGTCTCCGAAACTCCCTTCTGTCCAGGATTTTCAATAAAGGTCCTAATTGAATAACTAATCATATGTATCTGGCATTAGCACTGGAGTTCACAAATAAAGGGATTATTACAATGGTATGTTTAACCAGAGTTTAATATAAAACAGCAATGGTTAGATTAAAATCTAAAAAGTCAGGGGGAGAGATCCTGTCAACTCATTTAAAAGACACTGTAGGGGAGGAAAATTTGCCATCCCAAAATGTGTCTCTATGGCATGAGGATTATTTTAGGCTGTTCGTTTTCAAGAAACAAAAGACTCAGGAAGATTTTCCTTGTACCTCCCCTTTAACTGCCTAAAAGAATTTACATAAAGGGCCTATTCCAGGAAGAACTGTCTCCAGGGATAACTGCCATGTCTCTGAGCTAGGTGTGGTAGAATGGAGTGAATTTAGCAGCGCCTGCTTATTCCAACTTTTTTCTGTGTCCCTTTGTCTCTGAACAGTTGTTTACCAAATATTGTTCTTCCCTTCTGCCTGTAAATTGTCTTCTTCACCTTTGATGTCCCAGATTCCTACTTCCTTGTCCTTAGCTCAAGATGACATACAAGCCTCAATTTCCTGACTACTTGTGTGTTTCATATTGTTGTAGGGTCCTGAAATGTAGGTAATTCAATTTGCTTTTCTGTTGTTAATCTTCCTACGTTAATTTGATTATTAGATCATCCAAAGAACCTTTAGGGTAGAAAGAAAAATTTTCCTCCCCTACAACACTCATTGTGTACCAGTATTATGAATTTTATAAAATATAAATACATAAAAAATAAAATATGTAAAATATAAAATAAGTAAAAATATTTGATGTTCAAAATTCTTTATAATTTTGATTGTATATCAGTCTGTCTGTGATGTCGTTTTTTAAAAGAAACAAATAGAGAATTTCACATTTCTAGGAGGGAAAATGTTTTTAGCTAAGAGTCAAGTACTTCACATTGTCAATCAATGGTATTGGCAGCTATGGGAGATGCATAAGAAATAGAGCACATAGTCCTTGCTCTCAAAAGTTTATAACCTAATGAGGGAGAGCACAGTAAGGCATTTGAACTCACATAAAAGCAAAAAAGTAAATCACATCTTCTTGTGAAAATGTTTTCTAATTCCCACATCATTTTTTGAAGTCTAAAGTAATTCTGCCATGATTGTTTTTCTTGCTAAATTATAGACAGGGACTATACCAGGATATTGAAATTGAGGAGTATTTGATTTAATAGTTATTTTCTAATATTTATTTCTTCTCTTGAGTCTCAGAATTAATCCCATCCCAGGCACTATGGCAACCTTAGAAGTCTTTCTATGGAGACTTGAGAGGAAATTCTTAAGAATATTTTGTACGCACTTGGTTTTAGGGACCCTTTTGCTAACCCTTTGCTCCTACTCTGAGCAAAGTTCAAATGTAACTTCTGGACTTCTCATTGGAGTTTGTCCTATCTTTGACATTCTTTTAAAAATCTAAACTGGTCTTAAAAGGCCTGCAAAGACCAGTTTAGATACAACCTGCTGTGGATCTCCAAAAGTTTGAGTTGGCTTATTAATCAAAGCTAAAAAGGAAAAGGGAGAAGAATAAGAGAGTCCAGAAAGTATGAATAACGTTAAGTGCTTTGAAAAGGGTGAAAGACGTCTGTTTCTGTTTTTGTTTTTCAGATGAGAAAAGTAGAAGAAAAGTCACTTGCTCTTCTGCCCAGATCACATTATGTCGTGAGCTTGTAGGGGTAGTGAAAATAAAACAAAGAGCTCCAACAACTAGGCTGCCACTTCCTGCTTAGTTTTCAGATATATATTTTATTGGACCTAAACCTGTTTGATACATAGAGTGAATTTAATAAACTTAAGAGTCATATAAAAATAAAATATGATTTATCAGTCAAAAGAATTTCCTGACCAAGCTCACACTGCATTACCTAAGGAACATACACCAAACCACATCATTTCTCTAATGGTGCCTTTTAAAAATTCCTGACCTCCCACCACTTCTCCTCTCACAGATTTTTCCTGTTTTAGCAGCACTCTTATCCCATCAAACAGCTTTCAGTCGTGTTATTTATTTGGGTAAAAACAACAGTAGTGGAGGTGAGGGACTCATCGATTCCAACTTAGAAAGAAAAATGACTGAAATTATCTGGTTCGGGAGTTTCTTTTTCACTTCATAAAACATCCCAAACATTCATCACATGCCAACTTTCTGATTGCATTTCAACATGACCATTGTGTTTGTCAGTTCAAATAACTTTTACAGCCCCGTGTCTGTCTGAAGCTGCTGTTGGTGCCTTGAATTTCACCCCTTAGTCTTCTAGCTTTAGCATGAGAGGTCTTCAAAGACCACAGTTCTCACCACTCCCTCTGGCTAGAGTGTTTCCCATGTCCCTGGAGTCAGAACCCTGTGAGAGAAACTGCTCTGAAGGGTAGAGTAGGGAGGACGGCTCAAGTGGTTAGTGGTAGGGTTTGGGGAAGCTGGAAATGTGTTTCCAGGCTAGTCCTAGCACCTTAGAATGGAAAATCTCAACAAGATTTTCAAGGACAGAGTGAGAAAAGCACTGGTCTGGGAGTGACCTCGGTGATCTGAGCAATTACTTAGCATCCCTAACTGCCAATCTTCTCCATTCATTAAAAACAACAATAACCCAGAAGCCATAATGGCCACCGTATTTACCTCACTGACACATTGCAGTGATTAAATTCCGTGGTGATATATGACAACATCTTTTAAAACTCTTAAGCACTTCACAAACATCAGCTTTTATAAACATAGATTCCCTGAACATGATTAAATAGTTTGCCTCAGGACTGTTAGCTTCCTTGGATATAGCTCCATGGCCTCATTTCTCCCCCATCTCTACCTGGCACCAGCTCCCTGCAAAGCCAGGCTGTGGTCTCCCTCCTCGTACCACATTTCCTGATTAAAACAAAAACTCATTTGTGAACATTTCCTTCGTTCTTTATTCTTTAATCTGTGAAGCTTTTTGTGATAGTTTGCATCCTGGTAATATGAAAAGAGTTATCCCAAGGTGTTTCTGCTGCAGGAAAAGAATCAAGACATCTGTGAATGGCTCTCTAAGGTAGTCATTGGCAACCTCTTTTCCTCTTCTGGTTGGCTTATTGTTTACCTAATTGCCAGTAATAATATTTCATTGTGTAAAGAATGTTGGCACCAGGGGCCCAGGTTCCAGTTTATTGATGGCTCAGAGTTTATGAATGGATGCCCTCAGCAGGTTGCTGCCCTGATGAATGGCAATTACTGTGGCTCCCACAGAGGCAATTGTAGCCAGAGCATTTACTCCTTGCAAATAATTGCCTTGAGAAGCTGAACAGGTAATTGTAACATCTGAAAACCATGCTTTTGGCTCAGAATCAAAGAGTATTAATCTCCATAACAGAGGTGTTTTGGAATGACCCAAAAGAGTTGTTAAAAATGGTCTCCAGAGTGTTTAATTTTAAGATGAATTGGAGAAACCTTAGCAAACTCTTCTCCTACCCCAATGCAAATTAAAATGTTGTAAAGACACCCAGGTAATAGCAGTGTGCATATGTTTGAAGTCGCAATACCTTATGGTGATAGGTTGATCTTAGACTTTATACCTACCATTACCCCTCCTTAAAATGCTTTAAGCACCCCTGCTCCAGCTAGGCTAATCTGCTCATTAACCCCTGAAATGTTATGTGTTCCTTCTTGCCCCAGATTATGTGTTCATGCCATTCTTTAATGCCATTCAATAAGTATATGTCATAAAAAATGACAAAAAGAGTAAATTTATTTGAAATACAATTTAATTTTGCACTGTGATTTAAGCGAGTTTAATTAATTTCTAAAGTCCCTTCAGTATAATGCAAAAATCTTAGAGCCATGCATATCTTCTATAGAATAAAAAAATTACCACAGTTATTTTACTGTGAAATGGCAATATTTTCCTTCAGTCCTTGTCTCTTGAAGGAAAGAATTCAGTCAAGAGATAGAATTTGTAAAAATATAGGATAGTTAGAAGTTTATTAAAGAAAATACACTCTGAGACTTGGAGCAGCTAACCCAAGAGAGAAGCAGCCTCTCTTACATTGTTTGGGGGTTTATATATCTGTGGGTGAAAGCTTCCACTCCTCCCTCTTTTATGATCCTTCTGAAAGAACTGAAGCGGCATAGTAATATGGTTTTGGAGAGTAAGACTTATGGCTGAATAAATGGGACTATTTCCCCTTTCCTTATCCTTTCAATTTGAAGATAGCTGATACTGGGCCAGGGCTAATTCCTTCTCCTGTATTCTTTTTTTTGATGACTTTACCTTTTTAATTTAGAGGCAGCTGATAATGGACTTGGCTAACTTCCCCAGGGGCTGGGCCCGGTGGTCCCTGGATATGAACATGGGTGATGACCTTTTCCTTCTCTTGTCCCTCGTGACTAACTTCTGACCTAACAGTTAGACTTTTTCTACTCTATTTATTTTGATTCCATGGAAGACATAGGAAAGAGCCACCTAGTATAGCTTCTTTGCTTAAACTTTAATCTTGGGTAAAATATTGCACAAAATTCGAAAGAAATATACAGAGACCAATCATTCATTTGTTTTTTTTTTTTTTGGGGGGGGGGGAAGAGGGAGAAGAGTATTAAAAAAGAGCATAACTATAAAGTGATGCCTACAATATTGAGGTCTTTGTGTAAAATAAGGGTCAGAAAGCTTTGAGAGACGACAGTAGAGGAAAGGAAGAAAATAAGAAAAAAGTCTTTCAAAAATATAAGGGTATAGAAAGATCACACACTCATTTTGAAATCTGGAATATTTGATGTTTCAACATTTAGTCTTCTCAAATTGTTGGAAATAAGTCTAGTATGCTGGAAAAAAGAATGGCCAGTTACGTTTCACTGAAAGGCAATCTGAGCATCATCACTCAAAGGGCCAGGGGTTTTAAAAAGTGTTTTGTTATCATCATGTTTCAGACTGATTATAATGTCAAGAGGAATGATTAGGAGACTTCAGGTTGACTTATGAGTCAGTTCAGAAACATTAAACAATCAGAACAAAAAATATTTTAAAAAGATTATGAACTTAAGCAAATATGGGATAAAATTTTGAACATGGGTAAAATTAAAGTAATTCTACATACAAATGCATGCATAGCTAGAAGGATCTAAAGGATAACAAGATAAAGATATAGTTTTTCATGTAACTTTTGTGGATGAAAATTACCTTAATCTTGATTTTACCTTAAAGCTTCAATATTCAAAAGTTTTCTTCTTATATAATCATGACCTTGTTCTGCTAATTAGATGATTGAAACTGAGAATTTTACAGGTGCGTAGAACTAGACATGAATTGTTTAAAATTCATTTTTATTGTTAGACTTATTGGGGTGACATAGGTTTCAGGCATACAATTCTACAGTGCATTGTCAACTTGTTGTATAATAAGTTCACCACCTAATGTGACTTCTCTTTCTATCACCATATATAGACATGAATTTTAGAGAGCATAAATCCCAGACACTGGCCTTAAGGGAGATAAATATCTGAACCAAGGATGACAAAGAGGTTTCAATTCAGAGGCTAATTCCGATCTACTTGTAGTCTACTGCCTGTAACAGTGTGTTGAGGTGACTCTGGGCTGATTCCAGGTTCAACAATAAGGAGTACTGAGCCTTTTTAATTAAGGGAGGAAATATAATTATCCCTCTACCCTTCTAGGTTCTGTGATAAAGGTCCCCTTGTAATAAAAGACAGATTAGCAACAGAAAAACAAACAGAAGTTTAATAACATGTGTACCTCATGTATACATGAGAGATACCCAGGAAAACCAGGTAAAACTTTCCCAAATGGTCCAGTCCACCACCTTAAATACTATCTTCTGTTGAAGACAAAAGAAAGATGTTGGGGAAGAGAAGCCAGAAATGGAAGGTTATCAGGAAAAGCATGGCAAACAAAAGGAAGGTTGTTATGCTGATTTAATTTAAGCAACTTCTTCATTGATTAGAATTTCTTGTGATTTAGAGTCACTCTCTTCTTCGTGATACAGAGAGGGAGACACCCTTATGAATGGAGATTTCTCATACAAAAAGGTAAATTCCGCTTTAGTTTTAGACTTTCTCCTGTGTCTGCTTTTTCTCAAAAATAATCAGCTCAAAATAATCCTTATGCCAAAGAGGTATACTTTGGGGTGCTACATTCTGTGACCCCTCAATAACTTCTGCCATGATGCCATATAGAAAAAAGTTCTCTGATCTAAATCACTCAGGCTTAGTAATAACAGCCCAGACACATATTGGGGTGGAGGCTGGCTTGAATGCCATGCATTTGTCCTCAGTCTGAAACTATTTAGGTTTAAGGAAGGTAGCATATAGTGCAGATACTCAGTCAATAGATATTCTAGTGTATAATTACACAATGCAGATATATTTAACCTGCATTTTCTTTTATCAAAATTGTCTTTGACATATGAGGAGACTTTTAAAATCAGTTTCTATATCCTAAGAAAATCTTAAAAGTTTCCTTTTTTAAAAATATATTTTATTATTGTTCGACGTATTGGGGTGACATTGGCAAGAATTACATAAGTTCTAGGTGTACAATTCATTGTTAAAAATGGCCATATTACCAGCAATTAACAGATTTAATACAATTCACATCAAAATCCCACAAACATACTTCCACGAAATAGATAAAAGTTTATAAGATCTCTATGGAACCACAAAAGACTTCAAATCACCAAAGCAACCCTACATAAAAAGAATAAGGCTGGTGGTATCATGCTCCCCGATTTCAGTTTATACTACAAAGCAGCAATAATCAAAACAGCCTGGTACTGGCAGAAAAACAGACACCCAGACCAATGGAACATAATTGAAAACCCAGAAATAAATCCACAATTATATGGACAAATAATTTTTGATAAAGGAGAGAAAAATATGCAATTGGGAAAAGAAAGCCTCTTCAATAGATGGTGCTGGGAAAACTGGAAAAAAACACATGTAAAGGAATGAACTGAGCTGTAAACTCTCACCATATACTAAAATTAACTCAAAATGGATTAAAGACCCCCATACAAGACCCGAAACAATAAACGGTATAGAAGAAAATGTTGGTACTAAACTTACAGACCTAGTGCTCAAGGAGAAGAAATTCATGAACCTGTCCCTTTTTTTAAGGTTTGGGAATTCTAAAAAAAGGAAGTGGGGTGAAGAGAGCAAGAGTCACCTACTTTTTAGTAAATAGTGTGTCATGTCAATGGCTGATCTTTACCCCATGCGCTTGTAATTCAGGTGGCTAGAATAGTCTATGGCCTCTGCCTTATTCATCGTTTTTTTCCATAACTAACTCTGCCTAATACTCAGTTAGGCCATGCATCCATAAATGGCAATTACAGTCACTTATCCTAACTGCAAACGATTTATACCTAATAACCATGCAGCATAAGAATTGTTCATATGAAAGAAGCATCCAGTTCATCTTGTGATATGCTTTATGTGATCACAGCAATGAACTCTGTTGGCTCCAGCTCCTTTTTCACAAGAGGCTCACTTCTTTTGCATGGTCTCATGTCACAATTGAAAGAATTAGAGGACCCTGAAATCCTCTATTGATTTTCTTGTCCAGGAACTACTCTCACCTTCTTCCAGTGGTCTGTTAACTCTTTCACTGTGTCCTTTCTTTGCTCTTTCCCTTCCAACTCCATTCTGATGCATTTGTTTGTGAATTCAGCAAATATTCATTGATAATTACCTTTAACCAGTTGACCCATATGTGTCAGACACTGAAGCAAGAATATTTTTATACTTTCTCTTGGTTCTTCACAGCAACCGAAAGAGCTCAACATTACTATTCACATAATATGGTTGAGGAAATTGAGGCTCAGAGATGTTAAGTAATATATTCAACATCACACAACTAGGAATATGTAATTTATATTTTATACCGGATATTATGGATTAGTTGCTATCAAATCCATTTATTAAATAAGCAATTCTTGAATGCATAGTCCTTATTAGGCTCTACCAAAGAGATAAAGAAGAATTATATTCTTTTGGTTAGGATGCTTTTCGAGAAAAGTGAGAACCTAAAACCCAGGTACCAAGAGTTATGATACCAAGTAAAGAATGGTCCTGTGGAAAGAGACGTGCAGACCAAGAGTTCATGAAAGAAAACAGCTGAATCAATCAGGAGTTGTGAAGGAAGGCAGCATCTAGGGTAGACCTTGAGGGGACAGGTTTCAGGCTTGTGGAAATGAGAGAAGAGGCTAAGAACACAGTGTAAATACATGACCAGTGGAGCTGTGTGGAGGGTTGAGGTGCCCTGTAGGCCAGCATGCCCAGAATTGCTGGAGTATAGAGCACCTTCTGTTCTGACGGCTCTGTGCTTCTACTCTGGGACACACTGGATGGATGTTGAGTATCACTCTTTGGTTTTGTGACACTCTACCTACTGAATTCTACATGTTCAGTTCCAGGGTTTCCTCAAAATGAATTTTGTTTTCTCATATTTTTTTTTACCCCAGCTAAGGCCTTTTCCACACTCTGAAAAGTTTGATCTATTTGGTCTAGTCAAGGCAGCTATCATTTCTGTGTGCTGATTATCTTGCCAATTGGGTGATAGTCTCTTGAAGGACAGAAAAGCAATCTTTCTAATCTCACAGAAAACAGTCTAGAGCTGAGCACACAGCAAGCAATCAATAAATACTGACTGATTTATTGGGTCTTTAGTTATGGATGAATGAAATTGTCTATAAGAAATGTGGTTGAAAAAATGTTAAATGAATATTTCAGATTTATCTCAAATTATTAGCCATGGAAAAAATTAAACATCAATTTAAGGAAGGAGATGACCCCCAAAATTCTTGGTACATCTTATTTCTGTTAAAGATATTTCTTAAATCAAAAACACTTATGTTGGATGAGTATTGGGGTAAGTATCTAGTTTTGAAAACCTACCTTAGGCAACTAGGAAAGAAAAAAAGTTATTTCCATTTAAAGTAACACTCTCATGCTTATGTTGAAATGATTCAAACCTCATTACCTACTTAGTTTGGGTCATATGCTTTTTGACCAGAATTATTTTCACAAAAATAAATAAGCCTATTTCATTTTTCCCATTGAAATTCAACTTCACTTAGTAATGCCAAATTATTACCAGATTAAAATTCAGAATCTAAAATTGCTGGGTAATTTATACAGATTCTGTTATTGATATCTGCCTATAGGATCATTGTGGCAGAGTTAAACTCAGCCTGTTAAAAGAATAATTTATGGAGACCTGTCAGAATAGATGAACCCAAATTATGTACATGCAACTTGAACATACAATATCTGAGCTGATAGTGCAATTTGTAAATTTCACAAGTCCTATGATATAAGAAAATTAAATGAAGAATATTGCTTCTTTCTCTGACTTATACTTGGTGTCACACTTCTTGCTTCCCATCCTAATAGTTTGCTAAATTCTTCCTCAGGAAGAGGAAGTTTTATGAACTACATGTCTAGTTTTCAGTTTTTCCTGTCATTATTTAAAGTTTCATGCTTTTTTTTTAGTCTTCTGAACTCAAATGTGACTTCTATTATGACAAAAGTTGGCATCCTTTTTGTATTCCCATTTTCTCTGTGACAGTTTTTTGAACAAGGTTTACTAGTTTTTGAAGAAAACAATGGAGAACGAGATACAGCAATGCAACCCATCTTTTAGAATGTATTTCTAATGAAAGCAATAATTGATGATTTTTTAACAATTAACTTAGTCAATTATCTCAAACCTTTGTCTTTCTAGAAATATGGCCCAGGATAAGATCAATCTACAGTATAATGCCACGAATTCTGGATCATACGAGGAGCCCTTGTTCAGTTGTTGAAAATATATATCCCATGTTGAATTTATGCCTACATCAGAAATGCTCAATAAATTAGGATTATTTTTGTTGTTGAAAAAATACTGCCTTTGGTTGACAACTCAGGTTTCATGTACTGAAAACTCTATCAATGTACGTGCTCTAAATTTTCAACACAGTTCTATTCCCATGGCGTAAACACATGGATCAAATGTGACGCGAGATATCCTCTCGGAGTTCCCCCCAAAACACAGTTATCTTGAGCCAAAGCAACCTTGGTGAACAATCAATTCAGCTTTCTGGAAGTGTTCTTTTAAACTTTTTCTTTGACTGCAATTTTCCTTTGTCCTCCAGTTCTTTATCTGAGAAGACACATATTAGTGAGAATATATATTTTTCTCTCACAATCCAGTTGCTTCATTTAGTAAAATTAATTATGTATACAAAAAATTGCAGGTAGTCAAAGCTGCCTTAAAATATGTTGGAAGATGACAGAAAACATATATAAATGCAATTCAACTTTTAAATAACACATTTAAGTGTCAAAGCATGCTGGATATTAAAGAATAGGCAGGATTTTTACAGGGGGAGCTGCTGCTCAGTTTAGTCATTGGGATGTGCATGAGCAAAGTGAGTAAAAGGTCAGAGTAGAAGTTCAAAAGTCACAAGGATCTCATTAGTTACATTGTATAAACTATGAACTAAGACTTAAGAGAAAACAATAATGAATAAAAAGTGGACTCCAACATTATTAACTACTGGGAAAAGCAATTTAAATAACTCAATTATACAAAATATAAATGAGATGAATGAGCACTCACCTAACAGAAGTGAGTGTTATCGTGGGACTACAGAGAAGGAACAGGGCAATTGCTACAGGAAGGTTTCTCAGATCAAATGGAATTTGAGCTAGTCCTTGAGAAGATGAGTATAAATGTGAGAGGTGGATTAAGAGGAAAAGACATATCTGGAGAGGGGAAGATGTGAGAGTGCTTTGGAGCAGGCAGAGAAAGTCATCTGGTGCAGATGACACTGTGGCAGGAAAACAGAGCTCTTTGGTTGCAAGGTGAGGCTTGAGGGGGTAATGACGGTGAAAGCTGAAATAGTAGTTTGCTACTGAATGGCAGAATTGTTTGAATCATAAACCCTTTTGAGACTGGGATGAGGAAAACCATGATTTGATCTAAGCCTTGAGTTCAGGAGAGAATCCAAACTTAGCAACTTGGGAAAGTCTGCCCTAAGAAAGGTTGATTGGAATCATGTTTAACGTGAGGAGAGATCGCTGAAGATAAAGCTTCAGAAAGTCTTTTAAGAAAGACAGGGAAGAAATAGAGAATCCAAAGATTAAGAAAGTAACTACATGGAGACGAGAAGGAATATCTTGTGTATCAAATTTTCATTCTTTTCTTTGAAAACACATTCAGACACGTCTCTAGGGACTTAGTGGCCCTTAGGACTGTTGGACCTCAGCAAAGAGCTGGCATATATGCTAAGGAATTCTTTCAAGTATTGGGATGCTGTAGGACTCTTCAACTGGTTCGCCATGTCAACCAACACTAAGTTTGTTCATTCTATGAATCTATAGAATTGCCACCCTTTAAAGATTCCCCATATATAATTTAGTAAATAAAACCACAAGGAATAATTTTGTACTACAGCTGTTAATAGCTTTCCTGCTGCCTTGTTTGTGTCAATTATGAGGGGTAGAAAATGACTATAATGGATATTCCTAAGAGAAATTTCATTTTAGACCTACACAAAATATTGACCTGAAACTTATTCTTTGGGGTACCTTAATATCAATCTAATAATTAAGTTAGGGCACTATTATGCAAAGCCTTTCCTAGACATTTTCCCATTTATTAGCATAAAGTTATTCATAACACCCTTTCATTTTTATTTCTAATACCTGTAGGATTTACCGTTTTCATTCCTGATATTGGTAATTCATTCCCTCTCTCTCTCTCTCTTTTCTTCCCTTCCTCCCTCCTTCTTTGATTGATAAGAGTTGCTAATATTTTTGAAGTAATTATTATTGCTTTTGTTGAATTTCTCTATTCCATGCTTCTTTTTTAAAATTAATTCCTGCTGTCACATTATAATTTCTTCTACTTACTTTGGTTTTTATTTCTTGCTTTTAAAAAGTTTTGAGATGATATTTAGGTAATAGATTTTCCAGGCTTTTTTTTTATTTTTTATTTTTTGGATACATGCATTTGAGGGTGTATCCTTCTAAGCACAGCTTTAGCTTCTATTTTTCACAAATTTTGATTGTTGTATTTTTATTGTCATTCAGTTAATTTTTTTCTTAGTTTCCATTGTGACTTCATTGACTCACAGATTATGTACAAGTGTATTACTAATTTTCAAATATTTGGGGAATTAAAAATATTTTTATTATTAATTATAACTTCCTGTTACTGCAATCACGTAACATATTTTTTAATGGTTTTGATCTTTCACATTGGTGAAGATTTGCTTTATAATTCAACATATGCTTGATTTTGGTCAATGTGTCCATGTCACTTGTAAAGACATATTCTGCTGGTGTTGACTGTAATGTTTTATAGTTATGTAACTGTAATTTATTAATCATGCCAATTCTTTTATATCCTTACTAATTTTTCACTTTTTTCTTTTATTGAGTGAAGTCTATTTTTTAAAATGTAGATTTTAAAATATTTCCTTTTAGCATTATCAATTTTGCTTTCATTAAGTAGACAAAAATCAGAATTTTGAACATTAAGAAATTCTTCTTTTAGATCTAGCAATGATTTCTACATTAAGGTCTACTTTGGCTGATATTAGTGCAGTAGTCTCCCCTTAACCACATGAATACCTTCCAAGACCCCCAATGGATATCCGAAATTGCAAATTGTGCTATGTTTTTCCTTTATGTACATTCTTTTTCACTTGAAGGAAGCACTTTATGGCTTCTCTTTGGCATATCTGAATAGCCAGTATCACTGCTCTCTTGCTCTGAGGCTACTGTTTAGCAAAATAAAAGTTACTTCAACACAAGGACTGCAATGCTTCAATAAATGGTCTGATAACTGAGATGGCTTCTACGTGACTAATGGGCAGGTATACATTATACAGATGCTGGACAAAGAGATGGTTCATGTCCCAGGTGGGATGGAGCAGGATGTCTCCAGACCTCATCATGCTACTCCTAATGGTTTGCAATTTAAAACTTATGAATTGTTTATTTCTAAAATTTTCCACATAATATTTTTGGACTGTGGTTGACCACAGGTAACAAACTGTGGAAAGGGAAACCACAAATAAAGGATGGCTACTGAATAGCTAGCTATACCAGATTCCTTTGGCTTATGACTTACAAGAATAATTTTTTCCTCCTTTAAATTTTAAACGTTTTTTTATATTTAAAGTGTGTCTCTTGTAAATATAATTTCGTTGTTGCTTTTCTCAAAAATATAGTTTGATAATATTTATATTTTATTGTAGCATTTACTCCACTTTAATACATTTCTCGTATATTTGGATTTAAAAATGTCACCCAGGTATTGTTTTCTATTTGTTCCAACATTTCCACATTTTTTCCTTTTATAATTCTTCATTAGTTTAATTGTGCAATTTTATATTCTTTTGTTGGTTATCCTAGATATTTAAAAAATTCATTCTTGATTTTTATAATCTAATACAGATTGATATTTTTTTCACATTTTCAAACAATGCAAGAACCTTAGAATATCTTTACTCCATATATTATACTCATGCCTTTGATATTATTTTTATTGTTGCCATGTATTTTAATTATACACATGATTTAAATTCCATAAGACATTATCTTTAGTGTTTTAATCAGTCCATATTTATGTAGATTAACCCTCATATTCACCCTTTTCATTCCTTGCCACATTTTCCACTCTTTCCTTTGATATCATTTTCCCTCTGCCTAAAAAAAAAACACCCTCTTATTTCCCATTAGTGTGGGTTTGTTGATGCTATATTCTCTCAGGTTTTGTTTGTAATAAAATGTCATTATTTTGCATTTGTTTTTGAAGAATGGTTTTATAAGGCATAGAATTTTTGTTTGGCAGTTATATTTTTCAGCACTTTGAAGATACCATTTTTTAAATTCTGACCATCATTAGCTATTAGTCTTGTTAATAGCTTGCAGAAAATATTTCTATTTTTTTCTAATTATTTAAAGATATTCTCTTTATTTTGGCTTGGAGTTTCACTGTGATGAGCCGAAGTGTTTTTTGCTTCATATTGATTCTATTTCAAGTTCACAGCACTTTGACTCTGTTTAAGGACATTTTTGTTAGGATTTAGAAAATTCTTTTTTCTTTCTTTCTAGACTCCAGTTACAATGATGCTAATTTTGTCCTCTCCCCATGTCTTAAGTTCTTTTATGTTATTTTTCTGTTTTCTTAAATCATATTTTTACTGTTCAAGCTTTAGTTTGGATATAGCATTTTTTTCTTTTTTCCGGATCTGTCTTTTAATTGAATTGTGCTCCCTTCAGATATGCTTAAATTGATACTAACCTCATCTACTGTTTCTAATTTTGATTACTGTATTTTTCATTTATAGAAAAACATACATATACTCAGCAGAAGTAACACCCGGACTTGAGTTATGATTTTATTATAAAATTATAACCATATATGCTTATGATTTTATAACAAAATATTTGGTATAGATTACCAGATTATAAAAAAGGGGCATTATTTGTGTCAGACCCTATTGTTTGGCTTTAAATTCTATGCTGAAATTCTCTTATTATTTAATTTCTTGAATATATTAATTACAGTTATTTTAAAGTTCATGTCTGATAACTATTATATCTGGGTTTCTTTGGAGTTTGTTCCTCTTCTCAGTTTTTTTGTTTTGTTTTGTTTTGTTTTGTTTTGTTTTGGTTTGGTTTGGGGAGGTCATATGATCTTGTTAAAGCCATTAAGGTAGGAGCAGATAATTTTAATCCAATCAAATAAGTTTTCGTCTTTATTAAAGCCGATCTAATTTCGTTTTACCCCTACATTTCAAGTGCAGTTCTTTGGGGTGTACCAACTGAAAGACTAGGTTTTTTTTCCTAGGAATCCTTGTGGCAGCCCTACACTCCAATTTTTGCTACCCAACTCTTTTAGAGGTTCTCTTCAATTCTTCAGCCTCTTAGCTTCTGCTTGAGAATCAGCAAACAGTGGGAAGAAATATTGCAGGACATTGGGCTAGTCTTTTTACCTCTCTATACTTCCTTTATTTTGGAAATTTTGATCTT
Source organism: Lyroderma lyra (assembly GCA_004026885.1). NCBI lineage: Eukaryota > Metazoa > Chordata > Mammalia > Chiroptera > Megadermatidae > Lyroderma > Lyroderma lyra. The sequence continues at coordinate 313,243 of PVJL010000007.1, read as the reverse complement.
TGTTATCCTCATTGCCTTAATAGCTTCCCAATTTCCAAAAACAGATATCCTCTAACTCTCTCTCTCTCTCATCTATCTATCTATCTATCTATCATCTATCTATAGAGAGATAGACAGAGGTAGATGTGTTTGTATGTTGTTTAGTTTTCCTTATTTTGGATGGGGGGGTTCATCTGAAAAAAATGAAATAACCATTATCAGAAGATGTAAATCCCTGATAAAAAATGTCTTAAGCATTCAGTTTGTTTAATTAAAATATGATTCTCTAAAAATAATTTATAAGAAATCCTGACATACAATCCTGAACTTGAAATTGTGTGCATGAATTGGTTGCTAAAAACAAAAATTAGAAAAGAAAGTGAAGGAGTGAAGGAGAAGACAAAAGGATTTTTTTCCAAGAAATTGAAGGCAGAGAAAGAGGGAGAGAAAGAAAAAGAGGAGATATCACAGCAGAATTGAGACCAACAGATCATTACAGCTCTCCAGATAGGTTTTATCCTGAAACTACATTTCTGTTTTCCTGAGTTGTTATATCATGTATCTTTCTCATTACTGTCATTTCTTGTCACTTCATTCAATTTGTCTGGAAAGTTTATGGCCAACCCAGTTACTGGATGCAACCCACTGTCCTTTATTCAGACTCTTAGTTGGACTATAGATCTAAGGCATATACTGCCAGCACTTCTTGTATGTACTCCAGCTGGGAATGGGACTGAACTGTCTCCTTTTTTCCTCCCCCACCTCTGACCCTCTTTCGGGCCTTTCTTTGTGTTCCTGGCCATCTGTCTGACATCCAGAGTTGCCTGCATTCTGACAAGACAGAGTGGTTCACCTAGCTTCGGAACAACATCAGAGGTGCCAACACAAAGTAGACCAGATACACCATCCAAAATACCCCTCCATGGTTATTCCAAACCCAGGACTAAGCCAGGAGTTGTTCCAAAAATACATCACTATATTTTGGCCTGAGTGTCACTTCCCCACTTGGCAAGCTAGGGCTAGAGAAATTGGAACAGAGGTTTCCTGTTAGCCTCTTTTATATTCACTCCTTTCAGATATATATCTTTTACTTGTCCCATCTCCAGTATAACACAGTTGTCCCAGCTTTTACAATTCTTTATAGCATATCAGAAAAGAAGGAAAGCTCTATATTTTGTCTCTCACATTCTCCATAAGAATTGCAGCTAAATTGTTCTCTTCAAACTAAACAAATGTTTTTCAGTTAATAAATGATAAACAATAAATATTTATTGTATATTTGTACTTTCATATCACAGGTCACAGAATTCCCTGTGTTTCCTTTTTCTTGACCTAGTGCAATCATACCCATCTTTTGGGGGCCTCTCAGCCATTGAAACTTCTCAAACCTTGAAATTATTTCAATCTGCCTAATGTTATCTTATAAATTAGCTATTAAAGTAGATATATTTTTACTACTTACTCATTGTGATTAATCAAAAACTTCCTTTAATTAGTAGGAAAACCATTATAAGCAAAGATACCTTGCCTTCAGAAATGAATGGGAAGGTCTTTGGGAGCAAGAAGTTTCTTATAAGAACTTTGTTGGCCCCATGTTTTTAGTTTACAAAGCATTTTCATCTATTTAGTATTGACTCCCTCCGTTTTCAAAGGCCAGAGTATTGCAGGATAGTGATCTTATTTCAATTTTTAAAATGATGAAGCTGAAATACAGGGAGAATTGTGATTTCTTCAAGGTCATATCCTTGTGAAATGAAGAGTTCAGGATTGGACTACACATTCTCCCTCCAAAATCTATGACCCTTCTACTATGGCATATTGTTTTCCACTTCAAAAAGTCATTTTTAAGCCTCCAACAAAATCTTTCACAAGCTATTATGAGGATTCAATAAAGAATAAATAGATAAATGAGTAGATTCATGCTTTTTTCAACTATATATCTATTTAGAAATAAACTCAGCTGACATGTGTTTCAAAGTAAAAGGAGAATTCTTCTGAGAGAATAGAATACATATATAAAGATATGAGCATAAATCAATATAGGAAATAATTAGCAACAACTAAAAGTCTTAATACAAAAGATTAATTCCATGGTATTATGTCAATATTTCTAAGTTTGAATCAAGCTATTGTCACAATTGGGTAAATGGGCTCATTTTCAAAAGATCACCTTCTGATCTTATGTCTTAACTTACTCATATCTTATTTATATACACTAAATAGACCCTCCCTTGTGTATAGACAAACTTAGAGACTTCTAGAACACATCAGGATAATACAATCAAACTGATAACATGATCATCTTCCCTGACGTGGCTGTCTTGGAAATGCTGTGAGGCATTTTGAGTAAGTTCATATTGCAGGAAAAAAAAAAAGTTGTTTTTGCAGATTGAGATCAGATCTTCCAGGAACTGGCTTCTCTAGTTCCTGGAAGGTTTTAAAAATGTTAGGATATCTGTACATTGCTGGTTTGACGTGTCAGTAGAAATTGCAAACTATTATCACCACCACTAATTTACTTTTCTGACAAAGTAAAAGTATACTTAAAAAAATGAGAAAAGAAAGAGAAATCTTAATGATAGGTTCTTGAACATTATCAGCATTACTGTAAATTAGCCTTTGTGCCAGAACAGCCTGTTTGGTGCCAGGAATAATTCAAAAGCTTTACAATACAAAACGGTGAGGTTTTAACACAATGTTGTCTAGACAGAAGTTGTGTGACAAAACAGTCTAACCATTATTGTAAAGTTAAAAAAAAATAAAATGAAGGATGCAAAATTACTTTTAATTACTTTTTGGTGCCAGATACTACCCCCCTAAACTAAGTTATTCTTTACAATATTATTACACTACTGTCCCAGAAGATTTTTTTCAAGTAACTAACCTGGCCTCAGGCAGTGGTTTAAACTACAAGGGCTTAGACTGCAGTTTTACTTGTGCCCAAATTCAGATTCGCCATCAACTCTTCAGTTCAGCTCTGCCATTGCCAGTTCTTCAATATACCTGTGTTGGGGAATTTAGGCCCACACCCTGCCAAGACCAAGGCCAATTGTTTCATAAGTTGGCAAGCCAGAGTGCTGCTGTAAGGAAGGACAGTGTCCTAGCAACCAAGTGACTCACCTCTTAAATTATCTCATTATTCTCTTACCCTAAATTGGGAGAAAGCTCATAATTTCCTTCCAATATATTTTCCTGCCACAACTTAGTTTCTCTTTTAATTATATGCAGGAAAAGAGGTTTTCATTGTGGTGGTGCCTTTCTTTTCCTTACCATTTAGGGTCTTTTCAATTAGAATACATTCTTCATGAATATATATGTATATATACATATACGTACACACATAAATTAAAACTTCATCTGTTGCTTCCTTTAATCTCTATATTTTAAAAATATACTTTTTTTTTTCTGTTAGTTTAGGACAGGTTCCAACTTCCAATCCCCAATTTAGATTACATGCTCTGAAACTAACTCCAAACATTTACTGAGTTTGAAGGTCACAGTGCTATTGATTGATTTCTAGTTATAATGTATGTTGTCCTAACATGAGTCGTGCTTTTTTTTCTGTAACTTTGGGCTGAATCCAAAAATGCAGGATCAAAGCATCTGGACTTGTTGCTTTCATGTTTGGCATATAAAGGGGCTGGCAGTCACCAATGTGGTCTTGGCTGGGTCCTACTTGTTTTCATTCTCTGATGTGAAACAGTTGGGAATCACAGACCCTCCAACAGCTAGAGTGGACTCAATAAAAATTGGCTTAATAATCTGCCAAGCATTTGGAAGTGCCAGTCTCCACAGTTTTTCAGCAGTTATTGGCCATGACATGTTTCTTTCTTTCTTTCTTTCTTTGTTTTTAAGGAAAGAATTTGCTGGGAAATTAGTTTTGAGATCAACATTTGAAATAGGTAAACTATTCATCACTGACTTTATCATCTTTGATCTTATTTAATTCATTATTTTACATTTCATTTTTCTTATGTGATAGTTCCTTTTATCCATTTGTTTCTCTATTTCTCATGAAAATCAAACATGAAATATAACAAATAAAAAAGGGGGATTAGACATTTGACAAATCTATCTGAAGTTTACTAATTTAAAAAAATTATCTAGTCATCTTAACATTTCCAGTTACATGTAAAACATTCTATTTTAAATAATAGAAATTTGATTCCAGTTATGAATATTAAAGATATTTATAAAGCAGTATCATAAATGTGAACATCTATTCTGATCAGGATGAGAGATTTTTCAAGTAGATTTTTATTATACTAAACTCCAGGAAAATGTTGCTCTTTACATTGAGTTATATTACTATGAATACTATTTTAAAAAGTGAAATTGGTAGCTAAGTCTTGTAAGTACTTTCATTATTTAGGAATTTCATTGGCTTTCAATACAGTGTTTATATTTATCACCATTGTTTTTCCACCAAAAAATAGTTGCAGTTGACATATATTTTCTATGAATTGTTAAGCTCTTCCAACAGAATAGTGTACCAGGATATATTTAATAACACTGGGGATGGCGTTAGGGATCAAAGTTATTTTTGTAGTTAAACTACAGCCCTAAGTTGAATTTGAACTTCTATTCTAGCCATTGCAATTAGAAAAAAGGAAGCAATAATAAACTTAAAAGTTGGAAAGAAAAAAATTATTATTATTTACTAATATATGTTTAATTATCTGAAAAAAACTAAAGAAATAAAAATTCTCACAAGAAATAAATGCATTTGGTAAGTTTGTTGGAGAAATGTTAATATTTCAAAATCATGTATGAAAACAATGGTAAGCTAAAAGATAAAATGGACAGATCTTTTATAATAATAATAATAGCAACCAGAAGTGAAACACAGAAGAAGAAATAACAGGAAATGCAGAAGATCTATAAAAAGAAAATCATAAGATGTTACTAAAGAAACAAAGTAAGAGTTAAATCAACCGAAATGTGTAAATGTTTTCGAATAGGAAGACATATCATCACAAAGAATTTTCTTTAGTGACTTTACACATTTAATGTTAAATTTATAAGAAAATACTTTTTGAATATAGACATGCTATTTCTAAAGTTTATCTGGAAAAGTAAACAAGCAAGAAGAGCAGTAGATGAACTGAGCCCAACGTTAAATCACATTATAATGTTGCAATAATTAAAACAGTGTGATGCTGGCACGTGACTAGACAGATTGATTAATGGAATAGACCAAAAAAGGCCACAAGCAGACTCAGATATGGATAGGAATTTAATATATGATAAAAGTTGTACTATAAAGTAGTAAGGGGGAAAGTTTTATTCTATAACTAAGTTGGAACAATTGAGTAAATATCTTGAAGAAAATAAAGCAAAATTCCTACTTTAGGACACACCAAAATAAATTCCAAGCCAGATAAAACATTTAAAGCCATAGGAGAATGTTCTTATAATTGGAGTGGGAAGGAACTTCTCAAGCTGATGTGAATCCAGAAGCTATATAAAAAAGGGAATAAATTCAGTTGCATAAATGTAAAAGAATTACAGATTAAAAAAGGCATAAAAAGTAAAATGTAAATTTAATACAAGGACTTTAATAATTATATAAAAAGAAATTATTTTCCTAATATTTGAATAGTTCCTTTGAATAATTAGTTAAAAGTGAGCACAATAATATTTTGGCAAAGAATGTCAAAGACTGCAGAAAAGGAAAAATAAATAGCTATGTAACAAAGATTTCAATCTTATTTATAATGACAATTTAAAATTAAAACCATACAGGGATACACCTTTTACTTTTTACTTTGGAAAACAAAATCTAAAAGTTTGATGTATTACATTAATAAAAATGTGGAGAAACCTTTTTTCATGAAATTATGTCAATAAACCGAAACAATTTGTATGACAAGTAATTTGGCAACACCTAGCTTTCAAAACATGTATATACTTTCATCAAGCAACTCTACTTCTAGAAATTTATTGCACAAATACACGTACTCATGCACACAACCACATCTACCTATTGCAGAATTGTCTTTAAAGAAAGCATTAAAACAACTTGAGTGGACTTTAACGCGAGGCAAGAAATAACTGGGGCTACCTCCACAAAATAGAATATTACACTGCCATTAAAAGGAGGGAACATAAATTAGGATTTTATTTTTCTCACATGTAAACTGTGTGGTGCTACCACAGTGACACAATTATATCAGCAAAGATCCAAGCTTCTTTCTTTCTCTCATTCATTCTCACTGTGTGGCTTGCTACCTACTTATTGCAATCTGGTTGTTCCATTTCCAACATTTTACTGATATTTCAAGCAGAGAGAAGTAGAACTGTACATTCTGAACTCTTCCAAAGAACATTTCCAAAAACCCCAGCTGTCAACTTTTGCTTTCCTGTTCAGAATTGTATTAAATAACTGCTCAAATGGCAAGCTTCCTCGAAAATATTGTATTTTATCTGGGCACATTTTTACCCAGAACAGAATGGGCTTCCACCATAAGGAAGGGGAAATTATTGGGGAATGGGTAACAAAGACTTTTTTTTTGCATGTGTGCACCACTTATTTACATGTTGGGTATCAATGAAGAAGAATAAAATCAGGTGGTTTTAGTTTCCTCGTAGGAGGAAAACAGGATTATAGATGAGGATGAAGATGTCCTTTTTACTGTATAATATTTTCTAACTTTTAAATTTTATAGCATATGCATATATTACTTATCACAAATTTTTATGGAGAAATTAAACCTCCTTTAAAAATGATTTTCAATGAAAATTTTCAAAATGTCTAATTCACATAATTTCCTTAATTAATTAAATTAAGGGTATAAATGTTAAAAGGGTAATTTATACCATACAATTTGCACGATAACACTTTCATAGATGGATGTGTCACTCACATGGGTTAGAGCAAATTACTTGTAATTTCTCTAAGATTTAATTTTCTCATGTACTATATGAAAATAAGGTTATTGTTGAAATATTAAACTAGATAATGTCTACAATGTATTTTAACATTGTACCAGGCATATAGTAGATGTTTCATAAATAGTACCTACTATTTCTATTATATTATAATAATTGCTATTCCTGGGAACATTCATGTGAGTCTGTGTACTTTCTCTCCAAATAGCATTAAAAGGAATTATAATATAAAGATTGGCTTGGTCAGAAATAGTTTAGTAACAAGAGATCTGCAATAAGGAACCATAATCTGTATTAGGTCTTAACCGTTGTCTAAGATCATCACAATTTCTACAAGTTTTATACCACGTGATATGAGCAGTTAGGTCACTAGGCTTAATTCTGTAAAATGGATATATCCTCTAGGTTGAATACTATTAATGTTTGGTTCTGGATATGGTAAATGACCAATCAGTTTTAAGCATATTTCTCCCAGGTTAAAAGAAAATTGAAATCTTTAACTCAACTATAAATTTGTAACATCCTAACTTTCATTGACAATTTGTTCCAAAATCTGACTTTCCATGAAGTCAGATTGAGTCAAAATATAGAAAGGGGGTAGTTTAACATAAGTAAGAGACATATTTAAAAAATGAAACTAAGGTAGTAAAACATATTTGCACTTTTACATTCATGGTAAACCCAAATTCTAAATATCACTATTGGTTTATGTCCCACAACTCAAATGTAATCTACTCTAACTACAAACAAACAAACAAACAAACAAACAAAAATGCCTAAATGTCTCTGTTAGTCTGGTAATGATTTTATAAATAAAAGACTAAAGCCATTGATTATGCAGTTGGCTTCCTTTTGTGATCTATTTTCTATAAGGAAACACAGGTTTTTTTCATCAAAAGAGACTTTTTTTTCTTACAAAAGTGAGAGAAGAATATCAGCTGGACAAGTAGGCATTGGGTGATCAGCGAAACTCAAACACTGTTCATCATATCAGCTGCATGGCACATATATCACATTTGTTCCTCAAGAAAAAAAAGAAAAAGACAAACTATTCCATGCCCTGGTTCTTAAGGGTTGCCCATAAATAGCAAAACTTTTAAAGTTTTATCTTTAAAACCCAGGGGTCTCATCTACTATTATAGCATGCCTACTTCAATATTTAGACTATTTCAACATCATATTGCTTTTATTTTTAAATTAAATATATATTAAAGATTCTTTTGAAGATTGTCTAATACTGATTTTATACTGCATGTATATGAAGTTTTAGAAATCTCTGCAAATAATATATTCAAAATTTCTACTTTCTTTAGAAATTGGATATAACATTTGCAATATGCAGGTAAGACAACAGAAAGAAAAATTTGATTTACCCTAAGTTTCTTGAAATGTTAGAGTGACATCTTTAAAAAGTAACCAAGTTTTAGTTGTTCAAAATGGTTGTCTTTAACTCTTGGCCAAAATATGCATGTCTTGCTATTTTCCAAACCATTAACTGTATCAGTAACACAGATACACAGGGCAGAATGTTGAAATCAAAAGGAGCTGAGTATGTTTCTTTGTGCTCCCTTGGCCTGTGACCTTGACCAGCAGGTTGGGTCTTTCACATTTCAGTCTTTAAGATGTTCACTTACCTCTCCACTTCCTTTACTCCAAAGCTCCTGGGGAGGGGTCTGAAGAGAGAAGGGACTGCGAAAACTCTGGTGTAGCAGCAGGCCTCAAGAAGGAAGAAGCTAAACATTATAATAATCATTGTAAGCCTTATATATTTGTATACTAATACTGTTGTTTCTATAGTAAACATTTTGGCATTCATTTCAGATTCTTTTATTAGGTCAAAATTTTAGGGTTGGAAGCATTTCTTTCATCATTTCTTCAAAGCACCAGCACACTTCCAGGTTTTTCACAATTTGCACATATAATCTTTAAAGCTAAGAGAAGTACCTCTCTGAGGGAGCATATGTGAGAAATAGGAAGGGGGCTGGGAGAGAGAAGGAAAGAAAACAATGTTAGGTTATACAACTCTTGTATCCTTAAAGACAGCTTGGAGACATGGAAACCATATGTGAACTTTTAGCTAATAAAATAAAATGCCAAACTGTGGTGGCTAAAGCTATTGCACCCAAAATGTAATTGGACATATGCTCATTTACTTGGTTATAATCAAAACATTAAAAAAAACTAGTTTGAATTCAGGCTAGGTGTAAGTATTGGACTAACTTAATTTATGTAATTATCTCACATGGAAAGAATGCATTTGTGCCATGGTGTTATTATTATATTAAGAAAAGTAAACAATGCATAAGCTGGAATAGATAATACTTAAGCAAAACCAAAACCTTCCTATTGCCCATGTTGAAAAAAGGAAAAGAATTTATTAATTTCACACTGAAGCTATTTTCCAATGAACGTGCTTTTTGGCTTATATGCTTGCTGTAGATTTATCATGTTCACGCAAATGAATGTCAGTCTGTTTAGGTAATCAATGCAAATTTCATTTCTTCAGTCAAAAATAACAGCTTTTACAAGTCTGCTGAAATTGCTGGAATGTCAGGCTTTGGTTGCTAAACTCAGTTTATATACTGCATAAATCTAGATTTCTCGTGTAAATTTATTCAAGAATATCAAAATAGCATTGGGTTTCCTCTATTCAAATGCTCTTTTTAGTTGGTTGATCTATTTGTTTGTTTGTTTGTTTATTGGTTGGTTTATTGAACACTTAGAGAAAAGCACAGTTATTTAAAATAATAAGATTCTGATCTAGGTCATATACTCAAGTATTAATTAAGGATTAAATAGAGAAGAAAAAGGAAAAAGAACTAGATTTTTAAAAAGATTTAAGCAATTATGAGGGATGATAAAAAATTAGACTTGGTTAGGAATAAACAATTATTGACATGTTTTTATTATCTCAGAAAACATTTGAGTGGGAACTTTAAAGGAGATCAGATGACAGAATTAAATGGGGAAGAAAAATTTCCTTACCCAAAACGAGATAGTATAAGAAACTAAACAAACAGAAATGCAATGTGTAGAGAATATTTTCAGCCTATATAGGAGTAAATAATCCAATTTGAGTAACTGGCCGAACTTGACAATATGCAATGCTCACGCATTTCCGTTACTTCCTGTTATTTAAATACATGCTTAGCAAAGAATTTACAAAGTATCTATCTGTATATAATAAAAATTTTATTAAAAATAATTCTATACTTAAAATACCAAGAATTATCCTAGGGTGAAGTTTGTCAGCAGAAGTATTTTTGGATAAGGTAAATTTGAAGGTAGGTTAATGAGAGACCATCTACGAGGCAGATACATCCAAGATCTAGAAGCAGAGTCACAAGTGCTGGGGCAAATAAGGTAAGACCTGGAAAGACAGAGGCAGGAGGGGAAAGGGAAGGTTGTTCACGTTATTCACGGTAGGAGGTAATACTGAACCTCCAAGGAGCTTTTAAGGAGTTCAAAAGAACAATTATTTTAAACTTACTTGAATTGAAATCTGAATAAAAGGCTAATTAATTAGACAATTTAAATCCAGTGTTGAACTTTTAAATTTATCTTTTTTTTGTTTTTTACATGGGGAGGGGTGAGGAATAAGCAGGATGGGGTTTATAGAAGGCCGGTAGAAGGCTCTGTGGTTAATTCTGTAGTTTTACATTCAGGATGGTTGAGAGCAGGGAACTTCCATGAAATGATTAAGGCGTGGTGTTGGGTTGTGTGGATGGTAATGGAAGAAGGGACTCTGTCTCTTACTGTGTAGTCACTGAGTTAGAAGTATCCTTCCTCATGGCATCTAGAACACAAATACTCGGCCACTAAAAGGTTAATTGACAGATTAATTGCAAAAATATGAATCCAAAAAAGCTAGGAAAAAAGAATCTTAAGATCATATCAATTTAAATAAGAAGGTAAAGATGACAGAACAAGAATGAAAATGAAAAATAACTTCATTTAATTTTCTTTTTCTATTAAAGAGAATCATGTTTGGAGGAACAGAAGGAAAAAAGATCCCACCCAATGTGGAGACCACCTCTAGAGTATCTCTGTCATCTCTGAGTCTACACTCAGTGTTCAGGGGGCAATTGACCTTTGTAAATCAGTTACGAGGGTAGCTGCCAACTCTAAATCTCCAACAGCAAATTCTCGAAGCTTATTAATTTTTTTAGAAGAGAAATTCGCTTATTCTTGATCAAAATTCCAAAAACAAACTGAACATACACACACACACACACACACACACACACACACACACACACACTTAATTGAATATGGGGGTGCCAAAAACATGTATACACTTTAAGCAATGTTATCTATGTGTTGCATAAACACTGATGGTAACTACTTTGAGTAACTTGTGTAATTGCAGAAGTCAAATGTGACTTATATTCATCTTTTGTTATGATATATATTGAATATTACAATTTTAACAGAGATTTTTCCTTTCTTAAAATGTGTATACATTTTTGGCACCCTTTGTATATAAATATTAATAATATATAATTATCATGTTGAAATTCTCATTTATTAAATGCTCATTATAAGGCAGGCAATATATCAGGTTACTTAATTTTACCATAATGGTTAAAAATATAGGCTTTGGAGTCAAACTGCTTAGGTTCAAATTCTAACGTAGTCATTACTAAATTTGTTACTTTCTGCCAGGTGTCCTTTCTATTAGTTTCCTCATTTTTACAAGCCAAATAACAATATTTGCTTCATAGTTCACAGGCTTATTGTGAAAATTAAATGGAATATTACAAACAAAGTGTTTAGAAAAGTGGCCAGAATATAATAAGTGCTCGTTTCATGTTAATCCTCTGAACACTACAAAGATATGAAAACTGAAGCCTGTGGACTTGAAGAAGTTTGTCCAAGTTTATCCATCGAATTAGAAGTAGAGCTGGGAATTTTAACCCATGTATGTTTGGCTAGTCTGTCTTCACAGAGCTTTACTTAATTTTCACAACTTGGATCTCTGCCTTAACTCTTCAATTGGCCTCCCAGGTGCTAGTACACAGAAATGGGTCAGCCTCACAGAGTTCCATTTTCCTCCTGCACAAAGACTGTCAAACATTCCTTACTCTCCTCGCTGACCTCTGCAGAATTCAGTGAACCTAATCTAGAGATCCAAAAACATAACTCATTAAGTAACGAATACAAGTTCAAATTTCTTTAGGAAAAAAAAGACTAGAGTGGCTCTTCATTTTGTTTGTTTGCTTAGGATCGTGTAGCTTTCCAAAGAAAACATTTAAGATTTTAGAGAGGAATTGATTTTCAGTGTTGAAAAAAAAATGACATGATAACTGGACAGATTTGGCTCTAGAGGGGGCAACAGCATCTAAAATCATGAGACACTTCAACCATCCTGTTAAAGTTAGAAAAATCCATTACCAAGTTGCAGAATGAAAACAACTTGCGGAAATATCATCGAGGGCCGACCGTTTCCAATCACTGGTACTCCATTCATTATGTGCTTGAGTGGTTCCAGGAACAACAGAAGACCGTGCACTGTTACAATGCCAAGGACAAGAAAGGCAGCGCGGTCTGTCGGGCTGACTTCCCCTCACAGCAATCTGAACATTTCAGGCTTCGCTTCTCTTGCCCAGATGAGTTAGTCACTGGGGAAGTGAAGCTCTAGCCAAGGACATCTTTCTCCAAGAAGACTCACTGCTCTCTTGTGACCATTGGCTGCTTCCACGGTCTTCAAGCCTAATAGACAAGCTCTTTTTGGATCTGGCAGAAAGGACACATCAATCCACCTTCCTTCTAACTTCCCTTAGTTCTTTACTTTAAGAATTATTATCAGTTGAACACAATCTTTGTATAGTATCTCCAATTCTTACATAGTAGACTCTCAGTTAACTGGGGCCCATGGGGATTAGTAGATGCTGGATAAGCGTAAGTGGACTCTACATTAGTTGGAACTCAAGCAACTGGCACTCTCAAAATATTTTTTTGAGAGTTAATGAAGAGTCTATTGTATTACCCCTTCAAAACAGTTTCATTGTCTAGAAGAGGAAACTGATGCTCATGATATTAAATTTAAAAGAGCAGGTACTGGCAAGAGTTTCACAAAGCCGTGATCTTTCATATTGCAAGGTTTAGGGTGGCTTGAAAGGATTTAAAAAATGCAAGTAATATAGAACCCATACTAGAGTATAGGGAAAAATACAAAAGTTTCATTTAAGCAAATCCAAAGATTAGTGACATTGAAAGAAATGGCAAATTTCATGGAAGAAAGCATCTGGGTAAAATAGGGAAGAAAAAGCTTCCTAGTAAATGCTTTGTCATAAAAAATGGGTGGGGCAAAGGAAGATAGACTTTCATCTTACCTAAAGAGCCCACAAATTTGCTTTAAGCAGACATACCATCAAGGGCCAAAATAAATAAATTATGAGGCCATACTGAAGCTCTATTTTTAAATTCCCACTTGACATGCTTATCATTTATAATTTACTCATACTAAAATAGTTAAATTCTTACTGAGCTTAAGCACACATACCAAAATTGCTTTCTATATATAGTTAGCGCCATGTTTATGAGTTAAATATTTTAAATAAGACCTTAAACTTGGTGGAAAATCTCTAAAAATTAAGACTAGATAGTCAGTTTTAATATGATGACCCTGGTATTAAGACTATAAGTTTAGATGTTAAAACCACATTTATTAAAAAATAATAAACCTAGTCTTGAGATGGTCTTATTTGATTTGCATATCTGGTAATTGTTGCTTCAATATGTTGGAGACCCTTGTGAAAAGAAGTAGCAACTGGGGTTTATCATACAGAGATGCCTTCAAACTCTCTCACTATAAAATAGCTGAGAAATATTTTTAGATAGCTATGCTCTTATCACTTATTCTGGATCGAACTGTTGTGAATTTATTGCTTAGCCTTTTGTTCTCTAAAAAATTGGCAACTTAGAATCATAAAATTGGCATCATCGATTTACTTTCTATTTTCCACTTGCTTTAAGGTTTTGTCATAATATCTCCAGCTCAGGAAAGAATCAACTTATGTGGGGCTTGAGCTAGGGAACAGCTGGTATTGAAACGGTTTCTCTTCTTTACGCCCTCTCCCTTCCTTATTCAAACAGAGAAGTCGGATCTGTTTTATTCTACTCAGAAGGAGTGAGTGAAATCTAAGTCCTCCAAAAGAGATGGAATTCTATTCTACCTCACTATTCAGTCCTACTTCCAATTTTGACTTTTGGACTGACAGGATTTCTAGAACGTTAAACCATTTTTCAAAGACAGCCTCCCAAGGGGTAGGTGAGGATTAGTTCCAGGTTAAGCAACATTTAAACCTGCACAGTTTAAGAAACAAAGTACAACAAACAGGCTGGACACCCTTTTCGCTTCCTTTTTAGTTATAAAACCATAACATTGAAAACAACCCCGAGTGTTCGCAGCATCTCAAACTGCACCCCCTCGACCCTCCAAAACCTCCAAAAAGAAAGTTCAGGAAGACACGAGCTGCTGAGAAATTGCCAGTTAAGGAGTCAGTTTGGAAGCGACTTTAAACCAAAGCTGTGTAATCAGAACTGTTGGTCTGAAGCATGTGTTTGAGTAATGTATTAAACGGCATTAACATGGACAGTAAAACTCTTGCATTATTTTCTTCCCTGGGGCCATATAATGCAAACTTCATTGACTAGAGCCAGTTTGGTAAATGGGGCAGAAAATGCCTGTAGAACTGATGTAATGTTATGAAGAAAGTGGAGCATAAGATGGCATATAAACTCTTAATGGCGTTGTTTCCTAGATTCTCCATGTGCAGCAAAGTGGATATGGTTGCTGCTTGTAAGGGAGCAGCCCGAATACAATTAAAGCACCAGCCTGTATATTTATTTCCTGGCACATGTATGACTATGGGTCACAGATTAGAATTCATTCCATCAAGCTTTAATTTCATGTTCAGCCCCTTAAAAGTTCCATATCTCTTAAATATGCTGCCAGCAACCTCTTATCTGGTATAATGAAAAGCAGTGTAACCACTCAACAAATAAAATCCCATATAAAACCTAAACCTAGTTTCACTTTTCAGGCACTGGTTTCATTGCTTCTTCTACTCACCCTTTCTCTCTGCCAGAGCCTCTAATGAGCAGCAATGTGGGCCAAACCCTGCCAAGTGTGAGCAGGTGGGTTTGATGGGATGTGAAATACGGTTTGCCTGTAACCAGACTACCATTAGCGAGGAAGATCACATGGATATTAGAGAGAGAGTGAGAAAAGATTTAAGCAGGATGCTTACGAATAAGAAGAAAATAGATCATACTTTTAAATAATATCACATTATTCGTTTGAACAATAGTCATATAAAATATATTTCTGGAAAGATTGTCTTTGTTAAACGTAAAATAAGTGGATTTCAAGAGGAGGGGGCAGCACATTTTATTTTATCTTCACAAAGCCCAGAAAAGCAGAAGCTGTTTGGATGACATAACTATTTATTCATTCATTTGCTTTCTCAAAAAGAAAAGAAAACAAAACAAAACAAACAAAAACCCCACCAAAAAAACCAGAAATTGCAAAATAGTTATTTTTACTTAGTTCTTAGAAAAATTAGTGAATACAGTTATGGGGTTTATAAATCAAAAACAAGATTATTTTACTGTTATTTTGATTTGATTATCTAGTAAAATTTTTAACAGAAGGTATTATATTTTGTGGTTAAGAATATGTTTGGTTTAAATTATGATATATATATTATGAGGAGAAATATGTTAAAAAAAACTCAAGGGTGAATATGAGAATCAAAACAGGTGACGTGATACGGAAAGCATTTTGAAAGTGGTGAAGTATTTCACAGACTTGCCAGGTAATTATTATCTTTACAGGTAAAACAGTGTAGGGGAGAGAATAGACAAAAGAGAGAAAAGTCAAGTTCAGTACAAACTATGCAACTAGCCCGATTGTGGATCTGTGTAGGTCATTTACCCTCTTAAAGACTTAGCTTCTTTTTATTTAAATAGTTCCTCTAAGTGCCTTATCTATCCACCACCCAAGCTTACTGTAAAAGTCAACTATATTTAAAAGCACATTTTTGAATTCTAAAGAAGAATAAATAATTTTGAAATTGTAAAATGTGTTCTTCTTGATTATAGTGATCACTTAGGAGAACTACAACTAATTTCAGAAACAGAATTTTCAGAAGCCAGTTTTATACATATGCACGAATTCAGTGCTACAGAAACCTTTATTTAGAAATGTAATTAGTGTCGATAAAAAAATTGTATCCAATTAAATGAGTTTGAACCTAGAAGTATAAACACAAATAAAATTCACAGATTTCTTAATTGACTTGTTATATTGATTATAACCATATTATTTTAAAATTTACATTTTCCTTTTAATATGTATAAAATAACGCATATAATATGTATTATACATGTAGTAAAATGTAATAACAAGTGTGTTAAAGAGAATAAGGCATACCCAACAACCATGAGCCTAAGGACTAGGACATAAGCAAAAATGTGTGTAGTAGATGAAGTCTAGGGTGCTTACAAGGATTTAACTGAAAAGAATTGATACTGCACTGACTAGGAATAAAAACCAACAATGACTAAGAGTTTCCATATCTTCTACAATTCTTGAGTTGCCAAATTCTTATTTTCTGTCACTGGAGTGAGTAAAATGGTGACTTTTACACTGTGTCTTAGTTTTCATATCCCTCATTACTAATGAGCTTGAATTCTTTTTATAATTCTGCTTGACAAAAATGTTTTCTCTTTACTGAAATTCCTGTTCATATCTTCCATCCACTTTTCTATAGAGTAATTGTATCATTGACTAATGAGGTTACTTTTTAATATTTGAAATAATAATTTTTTGTTAGTTATCATATTTCAAATATCTCCCACCAGCCTGTGATTTGTATTTTCATTTTCTTTTGAGGTACAGAAGTTGTTAACTTAATGTAATCACATTCATCAATCTTTTTATTTTGGGGTTAGTGCTTTTTATGCAGTAAGAAAGTATTCTTTACCCTAATTTCAGAGTGATCACTCCTATATTTTCTTCAAACCTTTTTAGTTTTAGATTTCTTATAAAAATCTTTAAAACATTAGCAATTGGTTTTAATGTAGTGAGAAGGGACCAATTTTATTTTTTTAATATGAATTGAGTTTTTCTTTTTATTTACATTCATTGACTAGTCTTTCATTTCCCCAGGGATCTGCCATGCCACCCCTGTGTTAGCAACATTGCTCTCACGCCTCAACCTATATTGCATCTGTCCTATAGGTCAATCTGTCTATTCATGTGTCTATATCACACTTTGTCATTTACTGTGGTTTCACTTTAATTCTTAATATATGGTAGGACAAATCATCCCTCCTTAATTTTCCTCATGAATATTTCAGCTTTCTTGGTTCTTTTCTCTTTTATCTAAATATTAGAATCTGATTTTAAATTCCTACGCACAACTCTCAGAATTTTAATTAGAACAACATTAAAGATATCAATCAATTAGAGGACATTTGACATCTTTATAATATTGACTCTACTTACATAGAAACTATCTCTCTGCTAATTTAGGTCTTAGTTAAATTATTTGGATAAAGTTTTAAAATATTATTAAATTTACTCTATATAGCTTTTGTCTAATTTCCCCCTAATAGATTATAGTTTTATTGTTATTACAAATGACATTTAAAAATATATTTTCTAAAAAAAAATATATATAAATTTTTTTCTGATCCTTGTTGCTGCTCTATGAAGATGCAACTGATTATCGCATATTAATTTAATGCTCTGCTAACTTGCTATATAGTCTCATATTATATTCAACAACTGATTTGATTCTGTTGGTGTTTCTTCCATTTTGATGTCATTCTTTTTATTTTCGTAGTGTATCAGCTAGAATGGTTGAGGCTTGCCTTACAGTCTAATATAAACGTAATTAATTTTTGTAAATATTATAAATATGCGTGAGAAGAATGTATATGCTATATTTTAGGGTGTAGTGTACTATATTTCTACTAAATCAAGCTTATTAAATTTTTTCTATATTGTTATTAATTTTTGAGTGTTCTGACTTATAATTAAAAATATGTTGAAATTCCCATTATGAAAACAGATTTATCAATTTTATCTGTATGCCTACTTTTTTTTGTATTTACTTGAGGCTATTTAATTGGCTTTGTGCCTATGATATCTTCATGTAAACCAGCATATGTATAAGTATGCATAAACTCTGAGATAGTATACTCACGAAACAGAGAAGGCCAAAGTGTGTGCAGAGTGAAGTAAGAGGGGAAGTGTTAGACATGGAGGTAGAAAGGAGTTGGATCACACAGAGCATTGTCAGTCATTTCAAGGATTTTAAACTTTATCTTAAGAAACATGGGAGATCATTGAAAACTTTTAAGGAGAGCTGCATGAACTGTTGTGGCTTTTAAACTATCACTTGTCTACCATGGAGAATGTGTTTGAAGGAAAAGAATGAATTCAGAAAAATCTGTTTGCAAGTTATATCTGAAGTCCCGGTAAGAGCTGATGGTGATTTGTACTAGGATGGTGGCAAGGGAGACAGAGAAGTTTGAGCAGTCAGCATATATTTAGGGAAGAAATCAATAAGAATGGTTGTATGTTAAAGGAGAAGGAGTAGACAAAGCGACTGCCAGAATTTAGACTTGACCCATTGGTGGTCATTTTTTTCTGTGTTTCTTATATTTATGCTGCTCTCTTAAGCTTCAAGACAAGAATACTTTCTCTTTTATGTAAATGTTTTACCATCTAGTTCAGTAATGCAATTACAAAAAAGCTTAGAATGTTGAAAGAATAAATGAATCAATGTATATGTGCATAAATAAATGAATACATAGCATCTTGAACATTTAATTAATCCATGAACTACTCAACTAAAGTTTCTAAGGTCGGTTACAATACTTGAGATACTTATTTATATCTTTTATCTATGTATTATTATCCATTTTTCTCTTCTCATTCAATGAGACACCAAGGTTCTGGATTACATTACTTGATAGACAGTTGTGCAGGTAAGTTTATTTAGACAATTCTAAATCTAAACACAGAGGCACTGAGACTGCTGAGATTCCTAAGATCTGAACAGGCCACATGGGTGGTAGCTGTGGGCTTCTTAGATATAACTTGTGAATGACTATACTTTCCAACCAATATCTTAGCAACTTTGACTTACATTTAGGGATAGAAAAATTGCTCAAAACCCATTGGGTAAATTACCATTCCACCTAGAGTAATGGACAATTGAGTAGAAGTTACTTAATTTCTTGTACACTTGAATTTGTAGCCTGACATTCACATCTATAATATACATTTTGTGACTGAGACTGTGATGGTTAAAGTTTACACGTTAACTTGGCTGGAATATGGTGCCCAGATATGTGGCCAAAGATTATTCTTGATGTTTCTGTGAGCGTGATTAATATTTAAATTGGTGGACTTCAAGTGAAGCAAGTAATGTGGTAGGCCATATTCAGCTGAATTAAAAAAAAAAATAACAAAACAAAAAAAACCCTGACTTCCTATGAGCGAGACTGTTCTGCAACACGACCTTTGGAAATAAACTACAATAATAGCTTCTTTCTAAGTCTCCAGTATGATGGACTTTGGTTTTCATTTGCAGTGTTAGCTCTTGTCTGCATCTCTAGACATCCCAGCATTCAGATTTTGGACTTGCCAGCCTCCATAATTGTGTGTGCCAATTCTTTAAAATAATTATTTTCATATGTATGTATGTGTATACACACACACACACACACACACACACACACACACACACGAGGGCTCTCCAGAAAGTATCCAGTCATGAGATATATATGTGTGTGTGTGTGTGTGTGTGTGTGTGTGTGTGTGTGTGTGTGTAGGAGTAGATAGATAGATAGATATTCATTCTTCTATTGGTTTTGTTTCTCAGAGAACTCTGAGTAATCAAAAGACTAGTAATCACTGAATGCTTTTGAAAAAGTTTTTATATTATCTCAGGTATCCAGTTGTACTTGAAGATATTACCAATTTGCCATAATATAGATACAATCCTTATATATTCATTGAGGATAATAGTTCTCTAGTCACAATTAAATTAAATTAGAAATAATGAACAGAAAAATGTAAGGACAAACTCCAAATATTTATAAAATAAACAACCACTTTACATATCCCATGAGTCAAAAATAAGCCATAATTGAAATTAGAAAATATTTTGAACTAAGTGAAAATGAAAAATGATATATCAAACTGTGTGAAATGTAGGTCAGGCTGCCACTGGAGGAAAAGGTATAGTTTCCAAATCTCATATAAAGAAAAGAAAAAGTTTCAAAATCAGTTATCTGAGCATCCATATTAAAAATATAAATTAAAAAAGAGCAAATTAAATTCAAAGTAAGCAGGAGAAAGGAAATAATATAGATCAGAGCAGATATCAATGAAAGAGAAAACAGACAATATATAACAGCAATTGGATCAAAAATTGGATTTTAAAAATCTTGATAAGTATTTGGAAAAGTTGATAAATTTTTAGCTAAAATGATCAAAGGAAAAAAAAAGGATACCAAAATTGCTAACATAAGAACTACAAGGGACTATTTGTGGTAATAAATTTGACAACTTCAACGAAATGGACAAATCTTTTAAAAATTACTAAAATTGATTTAAAAATAAATATAAAATATGAGTAGTTCTATATTTATTTCAAAATTTAAATTTATAATTAAAAATATTCCCCAAAATAAACTCCAGACTCGGATTGCATCACTAGCAAACATGCCCCAAAATAAGACCTTTCAAAGAAAAGAAAAATGTGCAGAGGAGTAACGCTCATAAACATCAACACAAAAATGTTTAACAAAATTTTAGCAAATCAAATTCAATCAAATTTTTAAATGGCTAATATATCATTTTAAGGTTTATTCCAGTAATGCAAGTTTGGCTTACGACTTGAAAAGCAATCAATGGAATTCATTATATCAACAAAATGAAAGAGAAAAACCATATGATCATCAAAATTGATGCAGAAAAATAATTTGACAAAATTCCACAGCCATTTATGATTAAAAACATCATAATTAGAACAAGGTAGAAGCTTTTTCAACTTGATAAAGGGCATCCAAGTAAAATGTACACCTATTATTGTACTTCTTGATAAAAGGTTGAAATCTTTCCACCTAAGATTGAGAGCAACAACTGTCCATTCAACATGGTACAAAAATTTCAGCCAGTTAACTGAGGAGGGGAAAAAGTCACAAAGTTTGAAAAGAAAAATATAAAACATTCTTTTGACAAATTCATAAGTAGAATTTCAAAGGAATCCATAAAATTTCTTCCTCTAGAGCTTGTAAGAGAGGTTAGCAATGCTACCCTCTCAAAGGATATAAGGTTAATAAAAAAAAATTGTATTTCTATACATATGCAAAAACAAGTGAAAATTGAAATTAAATAATGTTTATAATAGCCTAAAAATATAAGAACTTAGGGATAAATTTAATAAAATGTAGGTAAAATATTCATGCTCTGTACACTCAAAAATATAAAAAGTTTTTGAAAGAAAATAAGGACTTAAATAAATGAAACAATTCTACCATGTTCATAAGTTGGAAGCCTCAATATTGTTCAAACTGATGTACAGATTCAACACAATCTAAATCAAAATCTTAGTTTGCTTTTAAAAAAGTAGGAATTGACAAACTAGTTCTGAAGTTCATATGGAAAGTCAAAGGACCTAGCATTGCCAAAAGAATGTTATAAAAAAGAGCAATGTTAGAGAACTTACATTATCTGACTTCAAGGCTTACTTAATATAATGCTATAACAAGACAGTATGGTTATTGGTATAAAAACAGACAATAAGTTCAATGGAACAAAATATTCTAGAAATAGACCTACCTATGCATATATGATCAATTGATTTTGAACAAAGGTGCCAAAGTAATTTAATGGAAAAACATTATTCTTTGCAACATGTGGTGACAGAACACTAAGTATCCATGTAGAAAAAAAAAAATCTCATTCTTTAGGTAATCCATGTACAAAAATTATCTCAAAATGAACAATAAATTTAAATTAAAAAGCTATTATTATAAAAAATTTCTAGTAGAAAGCATAGAAGAAAATCTTTATAACCTTGGAGAAAGCAAAGATTTCTTAGATATGAGTAGAACACAAAAATTATGAACAAGAAAAAGTTAATAAATTTGACAGCATCAAAATTAAAATTTCTCCTTTTCAAAAGTCACCATGATGAAAATTAATAAGAAAGCCATGAGCAAGCAGAAAGTCTTAACTATACATATATCTGAGAAGAACTTATATTTTACAATGCAATAAGAAAGTAAGTGCAATTAATATTAATAAAAGACTGAGACATTTTACCAAATATATATAAGTAGATATATAAGTTCATTAAAAAATGCTCAAGCTCATTAGTTTTCATGTAATTGCAAATTTACACCAATAATGAGATACTATTACATAGCCACTCAAGAGGCTAAAATGAAGCCAGTGCCAAGTATTGGTGAACATGTGGATATGGAGACCCTGGAACCTCATATGTTGCTGATAGGGATGTGAAATTGTACAACTCTTTGGAAAAAAATTTGTGGAGTTTCTTATAAGTTAAATATACACTTAATTAATTACTCAGCCCATCCAAACCTAATAATTTACTTAAGAGAAACAAAAATTATGTTCACAAAAGACCTGCCACACTTTATTCTATAACTGGAAACAAAGTGCCCAACAAGTCATGGTAATACATCCATACACATGAGAACTATACAGCAATATGAATAACTGTAAAACATTATGCTAAGCAAATGACAACAGAAACAGAAAGATTATACCACTTGGTTCATTAATATGCAACTCTGAATCATAGCAGTTGAAATTGGGTTAGTGGTTGCCTAGGTTTTAGAGTAGGATCAGGATTGACTGGGAAGAGCATAGGAAATATTTTGGAGTAATAAAAATGTTCCAAATCTTCATTATGGTGGTGATTGCAGATGGGTTACATTTTCAATGATAATTAAATGCATGCATACCCTTAAATGGGCGCATTTTATTGTGTGTAAATTGTACTTCAGTAAAGTTGATTTTTAAAATAGCTCAGTTTAATGAGAAAGACATATGCATAACTAAAACACCAAATGCTAATGTGTTATATCACAACATGCTTTACAATCATAGGAGAGATACTCATCATAAATTTCAGCAGCTGTGTTTAGTTACCGAGTCTCAAAATTATTTTTTTCAACATTCCCTACAAAATTTAGATTTGAGAAAACACTAAACCTCACAGACTGAGGCTCCAGGCTTGTCCCTGCTCTAGGCCCATCCCTGTGGACCCAGGGTCCAGGTTGGCCCCTGTGGATTCAGGCTCCAGACTCACATCTCACATCCATGGACCCAGGCAGCAGGCTTGCCTCAGTGGACCCTGATGACAAACTACTCCTCATGGACCCAGGCAGCAGGATTGCTGGTTACCTAAGACACAAGGTCTCTTGCCTGAAAGCAGCCTGCCTGTTGGCCTGTCAAAAATCTCTGGCTGGGCTGATAGGTGAAGGGCTTTCCCTGCTGAAACCAATCTATAACACTTGGAAAAGGTGACTATTTCTTGAAATACACAGACCTCAATACAAGATTACAAGAATCACAAAGAAACAAAGAAACATGATCTCACCAAAGGAAACAAAGAAAGCACTAGTAACTGACCCTAAAGAATAGGAGGTCTATACATGGTTTCCTGCTTGTACTGCCTGACAAAGAATTCAATATAAATGTCTTAAGGTAGCTCAGTGAGCTACAAGAGAAAAATAGACAACTAAATAAAATCAAGGGAAAAAACACATGAGCAAAATAAGAAGTTCCACAGATACAGAAACCATAAAATATAATGAAACAGAAATTTTGAAGCTGAAGAACACAATGATTGAAATTAAATATTCAGAAAATCCAAGATGACGAAGTAAATAAACACTGCATACTTCCTTCTGAGAACACATTAAAATTACAACTACATTATAGAACAATCAACCTGGAGAGCCATCTGAAGTCTGGCTGAACTGAAGTTCTATAACTAAGGATATAAAGAAGAAGCCACGTCGAGACTGATAGTAGGGGTGGGAAAGTGAAATGGGCTGGTGCCATACACATGTGTGGCTATTAAAAATGAAAAGAGATATATTGGCCATAGCAGTTCCCCACAGAGAAGTGAGGACCCCAACCCCACACAAGGCTCCTGCGCCTGGAGGACTAGTGTCAGGAAGAGGAACCCCCACAACATCTGGCTGTGGATAACGGTGGGGATTCTGACCATCCAGGTGGGATAAAAGGCTACAAGAGACCTGGATGTCCCCTTAAAGGGCCCATGTACAGATTCACTCATTCGCAGGCGTTCACACTGGGTTCTGGAGGACCAACAGTGACTCAGAGCATAGGAGGCATTCAGAGGGCATCCTGAAGTATGTGGCTTCTAGCAAGGAGAGGAGGACAGACATTTTGTGCAGCCGGCAGGTAGGCGTCATTATTCCCTATGTTGAGCTCTCCCCGACATGGCCAAATCTGAACCTGATTGGTCTGATGAGGTCTGTGGGGACCCCCACCCTGCCCAACTTGCCCAGCACTGCAGACACTTTCTCAGTGAAGAGCCAGCCCTGCACACACATTGCACTCTTTCTTCAAAAACTGAGTCTGCAGGCCCCAGGTGGGGACTACTGGCCTTAGTGTACTCTGATACTTTTGCTGAGTAGCTCATGGCTCTAGCACTAAACCAGAATCTACACTGACCTGGTGATCACAACTCTTCCCACTCTTTACTCCCTGAGACTCTGTGTAACCCAACTCGCATACTGCATGAGGTCTTATCAGAGGCAGGACTTTAAAGGAGCCAGTGGGTGGCAGTAAGTCTTAGAGTGTTCTGGCTTTTTGCTGAGCTACGTAAGGCTTGGTCCCAGTGGCAGGCATTCTCAGTTCACAGCGTGACTTCTGCTGCCCCACAACAAGTGCGGGGAGAACGGAACCAGAGAGGAGGTGACGGGGAATTAAGAAACACACACACACACACACACACACACACACACACACACATAACAGATAGCAAAGCTGGGACCAGGTGGTTCTCTGTGCTCTAATGGAGACATGGAGACTTTCAGGTCTACAGTGGGTTTATTTTATATCCCAAGAACAACAGTGGATATAACTTCTTAATTGCAAAATAATGTTGCTGACCCCCATCCTTTTGTCCCATTTATGATTCCTCTGCCTCGCAGGCAATGTTGCCTTCCTCATTCCCCTTAGCCAGTCACATCCTGAGTAGTGTCCTTGTTCACCGAGTTCCAGGCAGCCCCTCAAGACCCCCAAACCTCTGATTCCAAGTACATAGGTAGCCTTGCTAAACCCATTTTCTCTCAATAGAGCTGGGCCCTGGCGCTAACACTGCCCACACTCTACCACACATCTCTAACTTTAGCACAGGCAGTGAACCAGCACAAATCTCTTTGTACTACCTCCTGGGTAGTCAGTCCTGGGCTGGTCACAGGCAGCAGTAACCTGGGCCTATAATGGAGCCTGTCCCAAGAGGCTCCAGAACCAATACACTTGGAGTCTGGCTTCAGGCCATAGCAGAGAACTGCTCCATTAGACCACAAGCTACACACAAAAAGGGTAGTCTCCATAGGCACCATAGCCCACTGGGGCAAATTCCACTCAATGGAGTAAGTCCCACACACAGCAGCCTATAAACTGTGAACGGGGCCCTTTGGATTGAAAGGCACACATAGAAGGAAAGTAAAGGGATGAAAAAGTTATTTTATGAAAATGGAAACAAAAACAAAACCAAAAAAGGTTGGGTTAGCAATACAATACTGACAAAATAGATTTTAAAACAAAGGCTATAACAAGAGACAAAGGAGAATCCAGTAATCTCACTTCTGGGTATTTATTCAAAGAAACCCAGAATGCTTCACTGAGGGGACATGTGCATCTATATAGTCATTGCAGCATTGCTTACAATAGCCAAGATGTGGCAGCAGCCTGGATGTCTATTGATGGAAGATTTGATAAAGAGGAGGTGGTACATATATACAAATATTGCTTGGCCATGGGTGGGAATGTGTTCTTGCCATCTGTGGCAGTGTGAATGGACTTGGAGGGTATTATGTTGAGTGGAGTGTCAGACATAAAAAGACAAATGCCACGTGATATTGTTTATATGTGGAATCTAAAGAATAAAATAAACAAAACAAAAACAAATTCATAGATAACAGATAACAGTTTGATGGTTGCCAGATGTACAATTATGTGCCAACAAATTGAATAACCCAAAAGAAATGGATAAATTCCTAAAAACATACAAACTACCAAGTCTGAATTATGAGGAAACAGAAAATCAAAAGAGACCAATAGAAAGTAAAGATATTGAATCAGTAATCAAAAACTTCCCAGAAAAGAAATGTTCAGGACCTAGTAACATCACTAGTAGATTCTACCAAACATTTAAAAAAGAATTAATGTCAATCCTTCTCAAACTATTCCCCTCACACACACACAAAAAAAAAAAAAAAATCAAAGGGGAGGGAACACTGCCAAACTAATTTTATGAAGCCAGCATTATGACACAAAAGCCAGACAAGGACACTACAAGGAAAGAAAATCACAGTCCAATATCCCTGATGAACATAAAAACAAAAATCCTTAATAAAATACTAGCATACCAAATTAAAGAGCATGTTAAAAGAATCATACACCATGATCAAATTGTATTTACCCTGGGATTTCCTATAATCTTAGTTTAAGTAGGAAATAAATAAAACCAAAATTGTGAATCCCCCCCACCCACAAAAAAAAGTGTTACACACCATGACCAAATTGTATTTATCTGCGGGAAGCAGTAATGGTTTACCATATGCAAATCAATCTATATGGCACACAGCACTAACAGAATAAATGACAAAAATATATGATTACCTCAATAAACGCTGAAAAATAATTTGACAAAATTCAACATCCGTTCATGGTAAAAATTTTCAACAAACTAGGTATAGATGGAATGTACTTTAATATAATAAAATCTATATATGCCAAATGTACAGCTAACATCACTATCAGTGGTAAAAAGTTGAAAGGTTTTTCTTTAAGATCAGGAACCATACAAGGATGCAAACTCTCATCACTTCTATTCAATACAGTACTGAAAGTTCTAATCTGAGTAACTAGACAAGAAAAAGAATTAAAGGCATCCAAATTGGAAAGGAAGAAGTAAATTCTCTGTGTTCAGATGTCAGATGTCATGATATATAGAGAAAACCTTAAAGACTCCACCAAAATCTGTTAGAACCAACAGATAAATTCAGTAAAGTTACAGGATACAAAATCAATATATAAAAATCCGTTGTGTTTCTATACAATAACAACAAACTATTTTAAGAAGAAATGAAGAAACAATTTCATTTACAACATCATAAAAATAAATAAAGAAATGAAATACTTAAGAATAAATTTAACCAAGGAGGTGACAATCTATACACTGAAGACCATAAGACATTGGTGAAAAAAATTGAAGAGAATAATAAATAAAAAGATATCTTGTGTTCATGAATTGAAAGAATTAACATAAAATTAATATTGTTAAAAATGTCCATACTATGCAATCTCTATTAAAATTTCAATGGCATTTTCCACAGAAATAGAAAACAATAATTCTAAAATTTGTATGAAACCACAATAGACCCTGAAGAGTCAAAGCAATTTTGAGCAAGAAGAAAACATCCAGAGACATGCTTCCTGATTTCAAATTATATTACATAGCTATAGAAATCAAAACAATATGGTATTGGCATGAAAACAGACACAGGCCATTGGAACAGAATAGAATGCGCAATAATAAACCCATGCATATCTATCATTTAATCTTCAACAAGGGCATCGAGGCTACACATTGAGGAAAAGAGTGTCTTCAATAAATGGTGGTGGGAAAACTAGATACCCACATGCAAGAGAATGAAAGTGGACCCATGTCATACCCGATATGTAAAACCGAATTCAAAATGGATAAAAGCTTAAACTTAAGACTGATACCATGAAGCTCCCACAAGAAAACATAAGAAAAAAGCTCTTTGACATGAACTTGGCAATGGTTTTTTTTTTAGTATAACAGCAGAAACAAAGGCATGGAAGACAAAAATAAACTAGTGTACTATAGCAATTTAAAAAGAAAAAGAAAAAAAAAACTGCACAGCAAAGGAAACAACAAAATGAAAAGGCAACCTATGGAATGGAAAGAAAACATTTTCAAAAAAATCATATATCTGAGAGAGGGGGTTAATATAAAAAATTATATATATATATATATATCTCCTACAACTCAATAGCAATAAATAAATAAATTAATTAATTAACCCAATTTAAGATATTTTAAAGGACTTGAATGGACATTTCTTTAAAGAAGACATATAAATGGCAAACAGATATGAAAAGTGCTAATAACACTAGTCATCACACAAATGCAAATCAAAACCACAATGAAACATCATCTGTTAGAATGACTATTAGTAAACAAAACAAATAAAACAAAACAAAACAAAAGGTGACAAGTGTTAGTGAAAATATGGAGAAAAGGGAACCCAGGTACCCTGTTGGTGGGAACTTAAGTAAGTACAGCCACTATGAAAATAATGTTGAGATTTTCAAAAAATTAAAAATAGTACAACCACATGATCCAGCAATCCCATGTTTGGGTAAGGAAATGAAATTACTACCTTGAAGAAGTTCCTGTCTCCCTATGTTCAGTGTAGCATTATTCACAATAGTCAAGATATAAAAATAATTTAAATCATCACTATGAATGCATGGATAGAGCAAATGCGGTGTATACATACAGTAGAATATTATTCAGCCTTAAAAAAGAAGAAAATCCTGCCACTTATAACAACATGGATCAACCAGGTGGACATTATGCTAAAAGAAATAAGTCAGACATGAAAAGTTAAATACTATATAATCTCATTTATGTGAGAATGTAAAATAGTCAAACTTACGGCAGCAGAGAGTAGAAAGATGATTTCCAGGGCTGTGGGAGGGGACATGGAGAGTTGATGGCCAAAGGGTGTAAAGTTTCAGTTATATCAAATAAATAAATTCTGGAGACTCACTATACAGCATAATTCTTTTAGCCATTGTATTGTGGTGTCCTTAGTCCATTCTGACTACTCTAACAGAATACCATAGACTAACTTACAAACGATAGAAATTTATTTATCTCAATTCTGGAGGTGGAAAGTTCAAGATCGAGTCATCAGCATGGTTGCATTCTGGTGAGGGCTTTCTTCCTGGTTTATAACTGGGGGGCACCTTCTTGCTGTGCACTTATATGGTGGAAGGAGTAGTGGGCAATGTGGGATATTTTTTTACATGAGCATGACTCTCAGTCATGAGGGCTCACTCTCATGACCTAATCACCTTCCAA
This sequence comes from Lyroderma lyra, assembly GCA_004026885.1. NCBI lineage: Eukaryota > Metazoa > Chordata > Mammalia > Chiroptera > Megadermatidae > Lyroderma > Lyroderma lyra. The sequence continues at coordinate 283,931 of PVJL010000007.1, read as the reverse complement.
AGGCCCCACTTCCTAGTACATCACATCAGGCATCAGCACTTCAACACATGAACTCGGTAGGGAAAGGCACAGACATTCAGACCGTACCAATATCCAAAATTTCCTAAGATAGATCTTACATTGTATAATTACCACAGCACAGAAAATAATAATGGTTCAGGGGCAGGAGGAAACATTGGGAATGATGGATATATCTATGGCCTTGATGGTGGTGATAGTTTATACTTAATTTCTAAACTCATCGAGTTGTATACTTTAAATATGTTTAACATTTTACATGTCGATTATACCTCAATAAAGTGGGCTTTTAAAGTAAACAAGCAAAAGCACTAGAATTTTGTTACCGCTTTCTCAGACCTGTCATGCTGATAATGGCAAAGTCATCTTTACTTGCCTGGGCTTCTGATCTAAGGTTTAATATCTGATTTAATAAAAATTTAAAAATCATTTTCTATTACAGTAATGAAGGGAATGACAAAAGTACGTCATGGAGCATGGCCAGCCTTAGAAGCTGTACTTCTTTGCACCAGTTGTCTGAAGGTAAGATGATGTTCTATTTCAACCAGACTAGAGGAAGAGGTGTGCTTGATGAAGCAAAGCTGTGAACAGTTGCTTGTGGATTTGGAAGCAAATCTGAGAAGGAAAAGGAAGGACTCATCTGGATGAAGTTAAAAGTAAACAGGTTTGTCTAAAATAATGACTGTGAAGCAGTTGTTTTGATAAGATTCATAGGGACAGACAGTACATATGAGTCTTTCCTAGTTTGCGACCTGTCTTCCCTTTCACATAAGTCTTTTGACATGTGAAGGGAAGATGATGGATATTATCAACAAGAGCAGTAGCATTTAGAACATATCAGGCAGTCTTCTATCTATTGTTGTATTAGGATAACATATTCTTGCACTGGGTTATTTTCTGTGGGGAAAACAATACAGAACAAAAATCTCCACTTACCCAGGAAATCATATGCCAATCAATTTCATTCCTCAAACTGGTTCTTGTGGTAGTGTTTTTTCTCCTTTTTATAGGTGGGTGACGTTGCCAGATCCTTGTCTAGGTTAGTAATATCACTATCAGTTCTTATGTCTCCCATAGTCACATTTATAAGAATCCAGGGAAATAAAATACATAATTGTCAATGTTGCTTCTGATAACTAGGACAGTCCATGCATTAGTCTGCAACCTGCGAGCATGAGGGACTCAGGAGCACAGTGACTGCACCAGTAGTCTATGAATGAGGCAGACTTTGGCCTGCGCTGGCTTCCCTGCTTACTAGCTTTGTGATATTTCTGAAGTCTGCTCCTTCGTTTTTTAAATGTTTCTAATATCTACTTTATGGTACTTTGTGAGGATTCAAAGAGATAAAGAACATGAAGAACTGACCGCAGTTCCTGGTATACCGTTCAATATACATCAGCTTTGATGACCACTATGGGCTTATTGGGACTGAGGACTCCTGACCTCTAATGCCCATGGACACCTGCAGAGCTGGACAGGTCTCATCCTTTGTGCCTAACTTCCTTCCTCTCTAAATTGGGGAATAATGCCTTTCTTATCTATCTGATGGGATCATTAAATAATCAAATGTAAAGGAACTCTTGACTCTTGCAGCAGACTGACCCATCATGGGCCCAATTACTTCATGTTTGTGGTAGGAGGAGGAGTGGGAATCAGGGAAAACTGAAACTTTTAAAGAATGTTATTTTTTTATTGAATGACAGAATATTTTGGAGAAGAGAAATTTATAATTGCGTAATTGGTTGAAAAATTGGGTAGGACAAAGAAGGTGAGAACCATGATTCTAGTAAAATCAGAATTAAAAATCAGGGATTATCATGAAAGTGTAAACAAATTGGAAGAACATTATACTCCAGGAAAGTATTGCTTAAGACTGCTAGGAAGTAAAACTCAACTTGGTTCTTTTTTTTTTTTTTTTGACACACACACACACACACACACACACACACACACTGAATTCCATGTGATTAGGCAGCTTTGTTATTGTCATTTTCAACATGCCTCTTCCCAGAACTTGGAGAGGCTTTGAAGGACAGGGCTCCCTGCTTCTCAAACGTCCCTCATTCCATAACTGGGTTTTGAAGGGGTGTGCCAGAGGCGAAGTGCATACTGTGTCCTGTCCAGGATTTATGGGGAATCAAATGCTTGAGTCAGATGTTGTCAAGTACCCATTTCCTTTTGATTTAAAGGACAGTTAATGTCTAAAATTGAAAGGAACACAAGTGATTATTAATAAAATAGGTAATGGGAACTAACAATTGACAAGCAGATGTCTTCTACATGCAGCTAAGGATGCTGATTTGCAATTAGGGAGCTGAAACTCCTCCTAATAATATGAGACTTGGTTTTCTAAATGATGGTATTCTGTGACTAAGTGTTAGATCTTCTTTGGTGATAAGGAGACCATTAGGACATACCGATATGCTGCTGTCCTATGAAGTTCTGTTCATACCCATGACTTCAATACCACAGTAACTTGGCAAGAAGGTACAATATCTCACAAGTGGATGCTTACAGGCCCTTACATTGTCTAGGCTTACTTGCAGCCTGGAGAAAATGGAGGGAGCACATGGTTGCTGTAAATGTAGACCTTCCTACTGAACAGTCATATATAAGATGACTAATAAACATACCCTACACAAGAACCATTTGAATGATGACACCTTTCTTCTTCCACCCTTTTAACTGGCCACAATGGCTGGCATTTTCTTTAAGAGATATATGGAAAACAGAATAAGGCCCAAGGCAGATCACCCTGGAAGCTGTAGAAAGAAGGTTATATTTTCCCATATATGTTATCTGCATTTTATCATTTTAATGTTTGCCAGGGAGATCAGCTCAATATCCTGCGTGCTGCACATCGAATGCCCAAGTCTGGTGGACTACTGTAGTTTCCTGCCTTAAGAAAAAGAAGAGCCTATTCAGCTGCTATTCAGCACTATCCACGCTGCTTGGCTTTTTGGACAAATGCACTCACAAAGATCTGTGTAATCTTGGGAAATTTTATTGTTAAGCCACCTTTTTCCAGGTCTCCATCAAGGAAGATGCGTGTACTTCCTTGATCCTCATAGGAGATTCATGATGATCAAATAATAAGATGATTATAATTTTGAAAGACACAAAGAGAAATGGAAAATACTATATTATTGACTTAGGACACTTTGAAGCAAGGGAGTTCTCTATACCTTCTCCATGTGATTTACTGTGTTCAGTTACCTAAATTTGCCTGCAAATGCACAATTTTTAGTACAAAATTAGCCTGGTTTCCCATTAGATTCTATCATATCTAGAGTATGTTCCTACACTTTTAACTACTCTCTTTTCTCTTACATTGGTGAGATTTCCCAAGATTTTTCTAAATCAGTACATGTAGACATGACTCAATTGTTTTTTCTTAAATTGAGCTATAACTGACACATAACATATTAGTTTTAAGTATACAATATAATGACTTGACATATGTATATATTGCAAAATAGTTACGAAAATTCTAGTTAATATCCATCATATCACAGTCACAAATTTATAATACTTTTTCTAGTGATAAGAACTTTTAATATCTACTCTTTTAGCAACTTTCAAATACACAATAGAGTATTGTTAACTATACATTATATTTCGAGGATTTACTAATCTTATAACTGGAAATTTGTACCTTTTGGCCAACTTTGCCCATTTTTCCCAATCCCATACCCTGCCTCTGGCAACCACCAATTTGGTCTCTGTTTCTATGAGTTTAGTGTTTTAAAGATTACACATGTAAGTGAGATTAGATCATATAGGGTCTGCACTTCCATGATGCCCTCAAGTTCTATCCACATCAAAAATGGCAAGATTTCCTTCTTTTTATGGCTGAGAAATATTCCATTGTACACACACACACTCTCAGAGCGTGCCAAAAAATGTATACACATTTTAAGAAAGGAAAAAAAACTGTCTTAAAATTGTAATACTCAATATATACTGATAACAAAAGATGAATACAAGTCACATTTGACTTCTGCAATTACAGAGGTGCTCAAAGCGGTTGCCGTCAGCATCCAGACACTTCTGATTACGGCAAACTACTTCTTGAGCAATGACAACCAAAGTATCCACTTGTATCACTGTGCATGCTGTTTCAATTTCTTCCTGTAGTATAGCCAGTGCAGTCAGTTTTCTATGGTACACCACATCCATTAATGTTTCTCATAGGTACAAGTCAAGGTCAGGAGAATGTGGGGGAAACTCAAGCAATATTCTCCAATTTCAAATACCACTTCAAAATGGTCTTGCACTCCTCGAATGACAACTGTGCATCTGCCATTTTCTTTGACTGTCCTGCCTGTCGCATGGTGATGCTAGAATTCATGTGATTAATACTATTTTTTGAGTGAATGTCACTCTACACATTGCTACCATAATTCAATTCAACTTCTAAAAGTAATACATAGATAACATGCCTTAAAATGTGTATACATTTATTGGCATCTGGTATACACACACACACACACACACACACACACACACACAAACACACACACGTGCATGCACACACACACACACACACACACACACACACAAACCAAAACATTTTTTATCCAGTCATCCATCAATGGACACTTAGGTTGTTGTCATGTCTTGCCTATTATAAATAATGCTGCAGTGTGCAATAAACATGAGGGAACAGATATCTTTTTGAGATAGTGACTGGTTTGCTTGGGATAAATACAAGTGGAATTGTTGGATCATATGGTAGTGTTATTTTTATTATTTTGAGGAACCTCCATACTGTTTTCCATAGTGGCTACACCAATTTACAGTTTCACCAACAGTACACAAGTGTTCTTTTTCTCCATATCCTTGTGGACACTTGTTATCGTTTGTCTTTTTGATGATAGCCTTTCTAACAGGTGTGAAGTGATACTTTGGTTTTAATTTGCATTTTCCTGATGATTAGTGATATTGAGTACCTTTCCTTGTAGCTGTTGGCCATTTTATATCTTCTTTGAAAAAAAAGTTTAAAAAATGTCTATTTTTCTCCGCCCATTTTTCAATTGTGTTGTTTCTTTTTTGCTACAGAGTTTTATGAGTTCTTATATGTTTAGATATTAACTCTTTATTAGATTCGTGATTTGCAAATATTTTCTTCATTCCATAGTTTGCCATTTTATTTTGTTGATGGTTTCCTCTGCTGTTAAAGAGTTTTCTAGTTTGATGTATTTCAATTTCTTCATTTTTGTTTTGTTGCGTTTGCTTTTGGTAAAATCTAAAAAATCATTGCCAAGGCCTGTGTCATGGAGCTTTCTGGCCTCTCTGGTTTCAGGTCTTACATTCATGTCTTTAAACCATTGATAGTTGTTTTTGTCTATGGGATAAAATAGGAGTCCAATTTTGTTCTTTTGCACATAGTTGTCATTTTTCCCAACACCATTTATTGAAGAGACTCTCCTTTCTCCATTATGTGTTCTTGGCACCTTTGTCATAAATTAATTGGCCATATATGTTTGGACTTGTTTCTGGAATCTCTATTCCATTCCATTGATCTACGCATTTGTTTTTAATGTAAATTCCATACTGTTTTGATTACTATAGCTTTGTAATATTTTTGAAATCAGCATGTAGCCTCTAGCTATGTACTTTCTGCTCAAGATTGCCTTTGCTATTTGAGGTCTGTTGTGGTTCCATACAAATTTTAGAATTGTTTGTACTATTTCTGTGAAAACTGCTGTTGAGTTTTGATGGGGATCACATTAAACCTATAGATTGTTTTGGGTAGTATGGACATTTTAACAATATTAACTCTTTTATATCTTTCCAATTATTTGTCTCTTCTGTTTCTTTCATTAACATCTTATAGTTTTCATTTAACAGATATTTTCACTTGAATTATATTGATTTTAGGTATTTTATTCTTTTTGATATCATTGTAAATGGACTGTATTTTTAATTTCTGCTTCTGATAGTTCATTGTTAATTGATAGTGTAACAACAGATTTTGTATACCGATTTTATATCCTGCAATTTTACTAAATTCATTATTTCTAACAGATTTTTGATGATACAGGTTTTTCTATAAAAAATTTAAATAACTTTATTAATTTCAATCTTGTACCTAAGTTAGATGAATCTAAGCACTTAGGCAAATTACTCCAGCTTTCTGAATTCTTTCCACATCTTGCTTTTTGCAACTAAAATCAGTCTCTTTAAAATGAAAAAGAGCATTTACCGGCATAGGAAGCTGGACCACATAATTAGTAAGAGGGAACAATTTTTGGTTAGAAAATACAGTCCTCTTATATTAATATGAATATAAACAAGATGCCAGATGTCCAGTGTAACTCAAACTCTATGGGCCTTCTTATTTTACTTTCACTACATACAACTCAAAGCAGTTCCCAGAGTCCAACCTCCTGAGAAATGAATGGAAGAAGACCTTGATTGAGGTCAGCATGACCTAACATGACTAGCAGGTCAACATGACCATTTTCAGGACTAAGTGCTAATCCTATGGTCCATTCAAAGAATAATGTTGTTCCCTTGGTCCTTCCAGTTATCACATTTGTTGTTAAGACAAACATGAATTTAGAATCAAGATTTCATGTCTAAGATGTTACAGGCAAATTATAAAATGATAAAGTTAAAAGCTCTTGCCCCCTACCCTCCACTTCTCACCCCCATCCTGCCTAACTATGTAAACATTAAAATACTACATAGACACTTCATTGTAAGCCTTAGGAAGGTATGTTTCTATTGGCAACTAAGGTCCTAAACATTGCTGCACACCAACTAGGAAAGAATCAGGATTGATGAAAACACAAAGGTAGGATTTGTTCTGGATGATTTATTCTTCTTTAATTTCTTCCAAGACCTCCCCAACCCCAACACACACACACACACACACACACACACACACACACACACACACACCTTTCTCCCTTAAATAAATAATGAGCTTTGGAAGTCCTTTAACATTTCTTTTTCTTATAGACATCATTCTAAAGAAAAATAGGGACCAGTGTATTCTGGAAGTTTATATAAGTTTGAAAAAAGGAGTCACGCTGGTGCAGTTTCCACCCTCACTATAGCAGGTTTCTTTATGGTGAGTATGACAAAGGGCAGGCTGTGCTGTGAAAATGCCAGCCATCTCTGGGTTAGAAAACCTTCTATCACTCTTCTTGATTTGACATGAAATATTAAACACCAGTTACCAGCAAAAAGTTATTGAACACAGATGTCCACTATCACTTTCAAATTGCTAAAGTCAATTTAGGTTTATATATTTTCTTTGCTTAAGCATTCCGCATGCAACACAAATGTTCTGTGACAGTAATGATTTCACAATATACTCTTTCAATTAGGAAGGCACATCATATATGTGTTTTCATTTTTTAAAATGCCTATTTTTTATTTAAAAGCTCTGGGTCCCTCACTAAAAATAGGATCTTGAATTGAAAAATAAATAAAAAGAAAGAGCTCCACCTACTGATTGATTTAAAAAAATTTCTTCTGCTACTCTGAATTGAAAATAATCTTTGGCACAACAGGGATATTGTGAGCATGTAGCTCAAACTGTTTGGTTGGAAAAAAAAAAAAAGATACAGGCACTGCCCCCATGGAAAGAAATCGATTAGAATGAAGCTCTGTCTCTGTAACTAAAAACGCCCCCACCCCTCCTTTTCTGTGCCCCTCAGAAGCCCTAATTAATAAGTCTGCTTCAGGTTTACTGCTCCCCAGGGATGTGGTTAACTGTGGCATTCCCTTTTGCTGGATTTAACAGAATCTCAAGATGTCGTACGTGTTGCTCCATTACAATAATCATATTCATGTCACTGGCCTCCTAGTCCTTCTGAAGGACTTGGTGGGCCCTCTTTCAAAGTATTTACAGGGCCATTTCTCACAACAGTGAAACTGAAATTGTTCAGCACCTACCATACTACCACCCTGCTTCCACCAGTGCCTGGACTCACATAATTTCACAGAGGAAGTGAAGAAAAACATCCATTGGGAACCTGTGGGTAATTTAAAAGGCCAAGAGTAATTATTTGAGGAGGAGCTGCTGTGCCAGCCTCCTGGGGGTAAGCGTTCAAAGCAGTAGCTGGAACGGTGGCTCTCCGTGACGTCTGCCAGCTCTCACCCTGCTACCTCTGTTGCTGAGAAACTTCTAGAACCATTTTAAATTCCCGCCTTGAAGTTTCTTTGGTGAAGGGCATGTTCCCATGAGTCTCCACTGTATGCCAAACCCAGGCAGCTTCTTGGGATACAGACAGATGTGACTTATTTGGGAAATATCCTGGCCTCTTTGAAGAGTCACAAGGTTCTGCACCTTAGGTACCCACTGCTTCCAGCTTGGACCCTGCTTCCTGTACTACAAACTTCTCCTAAGATGAACAAACACCAGACTGTATTCTTCTCTTACATTTTGAGCAGTGGTTACTGAAAGGTTACCAATGGGCAACAAGATGATATCTGGGAATACACAATGGAGTAATTTAGATTAAAGTTTCCTACCTTTGACTCTGTCTGCTCAGTCATGCATTCCTATAGACATGATTAACTAACCATAAGACCTAGGAATTCACAGTCTGCATAGAAAATGTCTATTCTTCCCCCAAATGAATCACACATCACCTATCACTGCAGAATTGCCAAACTCTATGGTTTTCTTGTCAAACATAAATTTAATAGCTGACCACAGCCAGGGACAGCAATTTTTATAAATCAAATGACTACATACATTGGAGGGAGATGCAGGGGCACTGCTGCTGCATTCACTCAATCAGAAATGAATGTAATGAATATCTACTGTGTTCGAGGTGCTATGCTTGGTGCTGTGGGGGTTTTAATGCAATGGAACCTGGATCTAACCCTCAGGCAAGGAAACACCTACTTCACATTGCTGCTACGAGGATTTATGCACTTGCCTAGTACAGTGCCTGGCACATAATCAGTGATGGGTAAATGGCTGCTATTATCATTACTAGTAATGGCATGTAATATTTAGGTAATATTGAAAACAAAAATGGAAGGGATGTCACATGATAAATAGGTTACCAAATGATTGACACAGACATATAAAGGAGAACTCCCAGAGTATGAAGTAGGTGAATAGTTTTATGCAGATGATTTTAGCCTTAATTACAATATGCCATTTTGGGAAGCTTATTAAGATCAAGCTGCCAGGTTGAGCAATGAACAATTTCACCTCAATCAAATGATGTAGATAGACTCACCCCCATTTTACAGATGAGGAAATGCGACCCAGATAGGCCATGTCACATACAGAGACCTGACACAAATGCTCACGGTTTTTCCATTTAATCCAAGTCTCCATCATAGAATTATAGATGATTAGAGCTGGAAGGAAATAAAGAGACCATGTTGTCTTAATTGCTGACTTGACAGGTAAAGAAGGAGAGGTCTGGGTAAAAAAAGTTATTTGCACAAGTTTACACCCCTAACTGGTGACATAACTGAAATTAGAAACCAAGGCTCTGGTTCCAAGTCGGTGCCATTTCCAATATTTTTTCCAAGTATTTTCCAATATTTATCCTAAGTCCATAGCACTTCTAAAATACAAATGTAAAATGATTATGCTAAGAGAAATCTTGGTGCTTCAAGTCAATTTTATATCACCTCTCATCTCTGTTGAGCAGGTACTTAATGATTTCCTGTTACTGAGAAATCATTCTCCACCTCACATTCCACCCCACCCCATTACACACGCACATATGTACGTACACACACACACACACACACACACACTCTCTCTCTCTCTCTCTCTCTCTCTCTCTCTCAAAATATACACACGTCCATTTTATTCAGAAGGTAAAATGAAAGCTAAATTTATACGACAAGATTGGGAGCTTCTATAGGCCCAGGCTTAACTGAACCATTCCCTCCAAAACTCATCTCTCAGCAGGATTTGGAGCTAATCTCTCTCCTGGGAATGTATAATTTAGAAAAAACATGGCAAATACCTACTAACAGTAGATGCTATGGTTTGTATGTTATCCAAAATTTGTGTTTCCCCCAAATTCATATGTTAAAACCCTAATGCTCAGTGTGATGGAATTAGAAGGTAGAATCTTTGGGATGTAACTAGGTCATGAGGGTGGAGTCTTCGTGAATGGAATTAGTACCTTATAAAAGAGGCCCCACAGAGCTCATGAGCCCTTCCCCCAATGTGAAGACACAGAGAGAGGGCACTGGCTATGAACCGGGAAAAGGGTCCTCACCAAAAAGTGACCATGCTGGTGCATTGATCCCGGACTTCCCAACCTCTAGAGCTATGAGAAAAAATTTCTGTTATAAGCTACACAGTCGGTGGTATTTTATTATAGCAGCTTGAATGGACTAAGTTGTTTGATGTTAGTAATTGATCATAGAATACTTTCTTCTTTGGCTCATGGTAGTTCCAGGATCAATCAGAGTACCTATCAATCAGATTGTCAAGTGAGATGGAACTTTTGCTAGCCTCATCATAGACCCTTCTTGGTCTGGTAAGATCATGCCACTCTGTGTCCTTCTTTTGTCTGTTGGAGTGCTCAACCAATTTCTAGAGTTGACCCAAAATAAAATAAAAAGAAATGTGTGCATTGAAAGCACTGGTAACTTTGAGGGGAGGAAGTAATTGAGAAGGGACATACATGTGTCTCCTAGGCACTGACTGTATTTTAATTCATGGTCGCGATGAGAGTTACACGGATAATTGTTTCATGATAACACTCTCTAGAAAAGAAAAATAAATGACTTAGTTAGTAAATTGAAATATCAACTACTAGTTTTGGTATAGTTCCCTTGTTAAGAGAGCCTGCCTACTGCATTGTTAAATGCTCCAATTTTTCCTATTTTTAAACTTTATTTAAATTGAATCATAGAATATACATATACATAATTCCTGGTTTCTTTTACTCAACATTACATCCATCTATTTATGAATATGTCACAAGTTATTTAGCCATAGTGTTGAAGAACATTGTTTTTAGTTTTGGTGATACTAAATAATACTGCAATGCATATTTTTGTGCATGTCTCCTGGTATGCATACTCTGCATTATCTTGGGTATATATTAAAGAGTAAAAATATTTTATGACCTTATGGTCATAAAATATGGTCGGTTTTAGTCAATACTATTGGGTGAGAATTCCCACTGTCCCTTAATATTTATTATCAGTATTATAAAATTAGCCATTCTATAGGTTATTTTAATTTGCATTTTTCTTATTAGTAATGCATATGAATATCTTTTCATATATTCCATATGCTATTTACTAGTGTGTGTGTGTGTGTGTGTGTGTGTGTGTGTGTGTGTGTAATGCCTTGTCAGTTCTCTTGTCCTTTTTTACTATTGGGTTATCTCATTCTTTCTTTCTCCTATGTGAGAGTTCTTTATATAATCTCAGAAAAAAAAAGCTCTTTACCAGTAATAGGTGTTGAAAGCATGTTTCCCTTTTATTTATTTTAATGAACAAAAATGTTCAATATTAACATAGAACATCATTTAACTTTCTTATAGTTAAGCGTTTTTTATTCCCATTTAAGTTTCAACTATAATGAGATTATGAATATAATTCTCCTATATTATCTTCCAGATGTTTTATTGTTTTACCTTACACATTTAAATCTACAATACATATAGAATTAACGGTTTTGAAGTTTCAGTTTCTTTTATTTTTCCTATGCATAGCCAATTTTCCCAGTTCATTTGTTGAAAAGATCATCTTTCCCCACTATTATACTACCATTGTTGTTGTAAATCACATGTTCACATGTGCGTCAATCTGTTAATGGGATCTTACTCCTATTCATTTGACCCACTTATATCTTCACGCTCTGTTAATTAGCTTTATAAGTTAGATATACAATAGAGCAATGCCAACCATGAATGGTTATTTATAGAGGGGTGAGTCTTCAGAAAATACACAGAAGGAACCTTAGACAAAGAAAAAAAATTAGGATATTTGGAACATCCTGAGTTCAGCCCTTAGACTACTTCTCTTTTCTGTCTCCACTCATTGCCTAGGTCATCCCATCTAGTCTCATCTCATGGTTGAAGATAACATCTCAATGCTAATGGCTCAGAACTCTATGTCTCTGGTTTGGACTTCTCCCCTAAAGATTGCAGTTAAGTCTCCAAGAGTCTACTTGACATCTACACTTGAAACATCTAATAAGCATCTCAAACTTAACATGTTCAATACTGACCTCCTAATATCCGCCTCTCCCCAATAAAGTTCTAGGTCTTTCTATAGTCATTTCCATTCAGTTAAATAGTAATGAAATTCTTCAATAAATCTTGGTGGTGTTTTTTCTAACTCTTTTTCTCACTCTCCACATTCCTTGCTTTAGCAAATTCCTTTTGCTTTGCATAAAATTATACCCCACATTAACAGCTTCTTTCCACTCCTTGATATCCTAGACACCATCTTCTCTTGCCTGGATTATAGTAATAACTCCTAGCTAATCTTCCTGCTTCTATCCCTACTTCTTCTTAATTCTTAGATTTTGCCTTCCAAAGTGTGGAGTTGTACTCTTCATCTTTTTTTCCCAGATAAAACTAATAAAATAATACCATAAAAAAACTCATGATTTAAAGACCCTAATAGGATATATTTAATGCATCAGTTTTGTTAATTCAGCTAACATTTTTGGAGAACCAGCCACGTGTAAGGCACTATATTTGGTTCTGAGAAAAAAAGCATTGATAAAGTATAGACAAGTTTCCTTTTTTTGACGCCATATTATACTTGGTAGCGGAAAAGACAGGCACTGGTAGGTATTATAGGTGTGCTAGGTCACATGAGGCAGTTTGGGGTACTATGAGGGTGTAAATGTGATCAGGTAGTGAAGTAGGAGACAAGTTAATTTAGTACAGAGAAGCAGAAGTTTCCTTTGCAGAAATTATGTTTAAGCTAAATTCTGCAAAATGCATAGGAGTCAGGTACACATGAGGTTTCAAGTTGGTAAAAAATTATCATACTAAGTGATACAGTCTTGCTTTGAGTGAGTTAAGTTTCTCCTCGCTTTACAAGCTAGAAAGGAACTTTAGATAAGTTCTCAAATAAGGCTAGAGTTTGGAATATTTTTGGAAAGCCAGTTGAAAACCCTTTACCCTGGAAATTTGTTATAAATAGTTTGGGAAAACTCACACTGGTATCCTCTCTTCAAAAAACCCTCATGGAAATGGCAACAATGCAATACTTCCACAGTAGGTAGTGGTTTATAACAACCAACCTCTTACACAAATGATAAAATTGTATGGTTGCCAGGATATTTGCTAAAAAAGAAATGAGACAGCAACGTCCCCAAATGTGGTGACAACCTAGTCATAAAAGAATATTCTAGTTTCATTGTTATGAATATGTTAATCATTCCAGTGGTTTACTGCATATATATTTTTTACCATTTACAAGAAAACAACTTCTACAACTAGATGAACGATTAGCTGCAAAATATATAACAATTTTACTTTCAAGGCTTGCTTTCTAAAATACCCTGATTTCACCCTTCACTTTATTCAGGTGCATGTATAATGACATAGGAGATCATTTCCAGAATTTTCTGAGTCAATAGGAACAAATTCTTGGAAAGGCTCATAAGATGAAGTTTTGCTTCTCTCAAAACTTAAGCATTTCTTTGAGAATACTCCATTTCATTTTCAAAGAATCCTATCTCCCAGCCTGGACATACCTTCAAGGTTAATGTTTAAATGTTAATTAAGCCTAGCCATCTCCTAAGAGATAAGTAAGTAAACAGGCTACCCATGATAAAAAGGTTTCTAAGAATAAATATAAAGAAATGTTAATGCATCTTTCATAATGGAAATAATGCACTTGTAATCTTCCACTTAAAGTAACTATGGTTACAAAACCTTGTGCTGATTCACCTTTCCCTGATTCCTTTCAGTAGGGATCCACCTCTGTCATCAGGAGAGTCCCCTTGTCTACTGGCAATCAGTTTGTCATCATGAGAATACAAAGATTAAATACTTTATGAATAGAGAGTGTACATTTCTTTATCTGCCTCAGAAATGTCTTTTCAAGAAGGAAGACATGGTCAACAAAGAGGAGAAAAGTGTTCTCAGTTTAAACCAACTTTCTAAATACAAAATGCCAGCCTTCTTTAGTACCTAAAGTGTTTTGTTATGAATGATTACCGGCAAGTGCTTCAAGTCTTTATAGCCATCGTCCTGATGTTGACTAAGTGCTTCAAAAAGATTTTCTGTAGATACTTGGGGGAAAGGCATCAAGAGGAAGATATTATCAGGACAGAATTTAGAATACTAGATTTAGGATGAATTGCTACAGACATTTTCTCAGAGTGTTAAGTGTTCAAACTATAATACTAACAACAAAGCAAGATTCAAAATTATATATATAACTCATTTTATAAAAATGACATACAATATATAAAGATGATAAGAAGCACATGGAAATGTAAAAAAAAGTGGTTATCTCAGGGGTATGAATGATTTGCTACAATAAACATATATAACTTCAATAACCAGGGAAAAAACAAGTTTTATATAATAATGTGTTTTAATATTAGCTACAGCTTTGGCAATTATAAAAAGGATTCATTGTTACTCTGGGGTGCTTTCAAAAGAAGTTGGGAAATGATAGCAGGAGCTGTTCAAGCAGTGATGATGTTTCACCTGGAGAAGAGAGAGTAATGAAACATGGAAGCTGACTTTAACCATTTGAAAGACTATTAAGTAGAGGAGTATCAAGACTTATTTTCTGAAGACTAGAAGCTCTGTGAAGTCAGCACTTGTCTTAATTTAAGAAAGATACTTTTAACAATAAGGGTACAGACTGATATTAAAAAATTACTGCAAGCATTCAAGAAAAGGTTGGTTGGACATCAGATATAGGGCTATAAAAATGATTGGTTCACTGAACGAGAACTGAGACTATAAGGTTTTCAAGGTTCTTTCAACCCTCGGACTTTATTTTAAATATTGCTAACACATTTGCCCAACGCTCTAGAGGTCAGAAATCTTGGTTTTTCTTTTCCTCTCTTTTCTTTCCCCAAATTTGCTCCCACTTTCTTCTCATATTGACAGAACATGGGGCAAAATTGCCCTTGAGAACAATGTAAAAAAAGCAGTAAATTCCTCACTATAAAGTATCTTATTTAAGTAGAAGTGACAGTGGATAGTGACTTGTCTAATTTGCCACAATGTGTCAATTGTGTACCATAAATATCAGAATGAGTTTCCTTTGGTTTGGGATTTGCAGGGACTAACAAATAAGATGGGCTTAGATTTTTACAGCTCATCTGATCGCACATTTCCATACACCCCACGTTATCCATCCTTCTCTATTACATCAATTTCTATACCATCTTACTTTAAAACGGTAGAAGGCATTCTCTGACCAACCTTCCCAGACATCCCAGTCCCCTAGTTTAAGACACCTCTTGTGTGATCCCCAACAAATGTGACATCCTCAACTCCCCTCGGCCCCAGGTTGGAAGCAAATATTCTTTAACACCATTCTTTCAGGAATCAGCCAAATAGTATTATTATAGAAACTTTGTTCTAAATACCAAAAACCATTTATGTTCTCGTAAAAATAAGCAAATATACATATATATATATATACATATATATGTGTGTGTATACACATATATATGTATACACACACACACACACACACACACACACAGTTTGAGGCAAGTAAGATACATAGAAAACTTATTCTACTCAAAGACATAAATAACTAGAGGGATGACTCTGTCTTTTGCATGTTTCTTTGATAAATATTAAAAACGTGTATTTTATTTCTAATTGACATTTTAACAATGCCGACTCCTTGCACAATGAAAAATTTGCATATAACTTGTCTTAAATTAAGAAAGAGGGAGTTCCCTGGTGGTGTAGTGGCTAAGGCTTTGGCGCTGTCAACGCTGCGGCCTGGGTTCGATTCCCAGCCAGGGAACTACCCACATAAAAAAAAAAAAAAGAAAGAAAGGCACTTCTGACACTCCTCCAAAACTTAACTACAGTCATCCCTAGGACCCCTTATGGAAACCGAAATCTGCAGATGCTCAAATCCCTTATATAAAATGATAAAGAACAATACATACAGTAGGCCCTCAGCATTCACAGATTCCTAATCATGAGTTGAACATACTGTTATGTATATTATTATATTATATTATATTAATATAACTGTGTTATATTTATTGGAAAAATCCATATATAAGTGAATCTTAATAGTTCAAACCCATATTATTCAAGGGTCAACTGTACTTTGTTTCTGGAATATAAAGACACGTCATATTAATAGAAGGGAGGAGAACTGTAACTCTTAATTTTGGGTTATAAGATTTGAATTTCTAATTTCAAATATACTTTGCATTGTCACTTCCCATATTCTGATTTTTCATTTCAAAAGTAATGTCTTGCACAAGACAATGTTTATGAGATTACTCTGGTCTGACAATTAAGTTTGGGAAGTTGTCACTGTGCACTTACATTGGCAGTACTCTGCAAACAACTCGGTGAGGTTTCATAACTTTGGTGTATCTGTGTCTCACAGCTGTGTTTGTGTCAAAATACGGCAGTGTCTTCTTGAGTGGTCCTCATTATTGTTGTTGCCTGTTTTTCTGTGCTGTCATGAAAATGTCAGAGCAAAACACAAACATTAAATTCCTTGTTAAACTTGGCAAAAGTGGAAGCAAAATTAGGGACATGTTAGTCCAAGTTTATGGGGATAATGCCATTAGGAAAACGGCAGTGTACAAATGGATTAAACATTTTTCTGAGGGGAGACAAAGTGTCACTGACGAAGAAAGGTCAGGGCAGCCAGTAATGAACAGAAGTGATGGAAACATTGCAAAAATTCATCGAATTGTGCATCAAGATTGTCAGCTAACTATGAGAAGCATAGTAGACCAAGTAAACATCAATAGAGAAACAGTTAGGAAAATCTTAACTGAAAATCTTGGCATGAGAAAGGTGTGTGCAAAATTGTCCTGAAGGAGCGCACTGATAAACAAAAGCAAAGGAAAGTCAATGTTTGCCAAGGCCTTTTGAAGAAGCGGGCCAATATTTTGGGCCGTGTTATTACTGGTGATGAAACATGGGTGTACCAATATGACCTTGAAACAAAGTGTCTGAATGCACAGTGGAAGTCAGCCAACTCTCTATGACCAAAAAATTTCTGTCAGTCCAAATCAAGAATCACAACTATGTTGCTAACCTTTTTTGATATCAGAGGGATAGTTCATTATGAGTTTGTACTAACTGGACAAACAGTAAACCAAGTTTGGAAGTGCTGAAAAGGTTGCATGGAAAAGACGAAAATAAGCTGAACTTTTCACCAACAACTCATGGCTCTTGCATGACAACAATCCACCAGCTCACACGGCACTGTTTGTTAGAGGGGTTTTAGCCAGTACACAAATAATGTATTGGAAAACCCTCCCTACTCAACTGATCTGGCCCCTAATGACTTTTCTATTTACCCAAAGATAGTGGAAATTTTAAAAACAAGACATTTTGATAACATTCAGGGCATCAAGGGTAATATGACGACAGCTCTGATGGCCATTCCAGAAAGAGTTCCAAAATTGCTTTGAAGGTGGACTTAGGTGCTGACATTGGTGCATAGCTTCTCAAGGGGAGTACTTCGAAGATGACCACAGTGATATTCAGCAATGAGGTATGTAGCTGTTTTCTAGGATGAATTCTTGAACTTAATTGTCAGACCTTATATAAATAAGAGTATAATGAGAATACTTCAAGGGCTGTTATAGAAATTATGAAGCTAATACACATACAGTGCTTAGATCAGCATTCTGCACTTGGTAAGAATTCAAAATCTCTGTGTTGTTATCATTATTGTCAATGGTATTACTATTAACAGGTAAAATTTACAGTAAATAGTCCAGATTCCACTTATATTTGTCTATATGCTCTATGAACTGTGCTCTTTGTTTTCCTTTAAACTTCTTGCTAACTTTGAGTGAAGAATGTTTGTCTGTTTAGATGAGTAAAAATAAAATGTAAAAGATCAAGTATTTTTCTTGGATCACACACCTGCCCAAAGGTAGAGCTGGGATGCAAAGTAAGGTTTCCTGACTCCGATACTGATGCATAAAAATTAAAAATGCCTTTATACATAATTACCCTAAGAACCTGTTGTGCTTTATAATGATAATATACAAGTGTACACATTAACCTGTAAGATAGGTAAGACACAAATTATTCCCTGCCTGACACAGACATGTTAAACTACTGTCCAAGATACTCAAGTGGTACAAAAAACATGTGGAAGTCAAAGTCGTGATTTTGCAGTTTGTCTCCATTCTGCTGCGAAAGAGGATTATGTGATATGTTAGGGAAGATAATGCATCTCAATAGAGACAAGTCCCAAATAACTCTGATTGTTTGCAATGCCTTTACATGGGGTACATTATACTGGTTTTTATCAATATAGATCTTTTTTTTGTTGTTAACCATGAAAATCCTATGAACAACTTAAATATAATTCAAATGATCCTGTTAGTATAGAGGGAAAAACAGCATTCATCAAAATGTAAGTCCAAAGAGGAAGACAGAAATGTTGGCCAAGAAAAGAAAGAACAGGTGTTAGCCTTTATGCTACACTCCTTCAGACTGGACTACGGCAGAACAACACTCTTGTTTTTGTCGACATGCGCTAAAGAAAACAGAAATATCCAGCCAAGTTGTGCAGTGAGTCTCATGAATATACAGAGACATGTTTACTTGTCTTGACTTGAGGATGGAATTCTAGTCCCCTTAGACTGTGAGCCAGATTTTAGAAGGCCAGAATAAGCCTACTTGAATTTTCTACTCATTCTCTCTTCTGGGAACATTCTAATTTAGCTAAAACCAGGATTTGGAATCGGCCTTGCTATAAATTAAAAGAATACTACATGGTTCTGCAGCTCTGCTCAAGAGTTTATTTGCTCTTACATTAAAAAATAACTCAAGTTACTCTCAATGGATTCATTAAAAAAAAAAAAAACTGATTTCTCCACTTTATAGCTATTTTCCCTGGCAGATGGGATCTGTTTTTTTTCCTTATGCTGCATTTTTTGAACTAAATATATATGGTGGGATAGCAGTATACTCTCCTGCCAGCAAAAAAAGCCACATGCATATTTCAATAAAATTGCATTATTTGGCATCTACTGTCCACATATGTTCATTTGGCTATTGCTAGTCCCAGCCAATTATAGCCACAAGGGAAATGAGTGTTTGAAATTTAAAGAAGGAGCTTTAAATTTTCAAAGAGAGAAGAGGGCTCCTGACAGGTAGATTAGTCTTTAATTCATTTTTAATGCAGTTGAAATTTTCATAAATCACTGTTTCTCTCCCATTACATGCCAGCTTCTATACTATAGAAGCCCCCAAATAAAATGCCTTTACACTTTTGGGTGGGGGTGGGGGGATTAGGGCCAGGTAAAACTCTTTGAATGAGCTTGTAAGGATGAATAGCTTCACCATACAGAAAAAAAAAGGAGTATTTCAAGCAGAGAATGGCATGGCGTTGTGGTGACTTCAAAGGTAGAGCAAGTTCTCTGATGTGGCTGGAAGGGACATGGCGGGATGGATGTAGAAACGTAACTTGGAGGGGGATAGTAGAGATGACAGATTTCTTGGTACAAAGCACCATCATCAGAAGTTTTGAATGAGAAATATAAGCACCATCCCTGTGAATCTTGAGAAATAGATTACATTCCTACAAATGTGAAAAGGAAATAGGATACCCTGTCTTTAGCAAAGAATATTTATAACATAGGTCTGAAATTAAGAGGACAGATAAGCAGGAATGGAAGTTATCTGGAACTGTTGTTGTAAGCTAAGATCCAAAGTATTCAATGCCTTAGTTAGACTATCCAAGAATTTTCTTTTTATTCTGGTTTCTAAGAATCTGAGAATTGAGAGAACAAAGTACAGTCAAAATTAGTGTGAATGTTTTTTGTCTAAAGTTAAGGTCACCTAGCAATACCATCTTTTTAATCGTTGCTTATATGCGCATCCAAAACAAAAACAAATAAGGAACACACGTGCATATTTTTTAATGCACAAAAAATAATGGTGGTTGGACAGGGTACTGACTCCAGGTGTCTTGATTAGCATATGGAGTACAAACACTCTTATTTGGATTTAGCCAAGTTTTATTACTTTCTGAGTTTCTCAGCTATAGATTCCATCCTACATGGTAGTTGTTTTAGAATCACGTGCGTGGCAACGAGCTTGGCCCCCAGAGTAAGGCAAACCTTAGCTTTTTCCCACTTAGGAGCCATGTGACCTCAGCAAGTTATGAAATTCCTTTAAGTCTCAACTTTCTCAGCTGTTAAAAAGAAAAATCAGATGCAAACTCATATCTACCAAATAATTACTGTGAAGATTAAGTAAAATGTTTGAAAAATGCTTATGGTGATGTCTGGTATATATTAGGAACTTGATAAATGTCATTAGCCAATTATATAATTATTATTATCACCCCAAGATAAGAACACATAATCAGTTTGAGAAAAAACATCTGTGGAAACCATTTTATCTATACACTGAGCCAGTTGATTCACTGCATTTTGCTTGATTAAATAATGATGAAAAGGGTAATAATAACATACATATAATACTTTAGTGTTTAAGAAGTATTCCCTCATGAACAAAAAATTTGGCACCAACCTGGTGAGTTAGAAAACATAAAATATTTTTATTGTTCACACACACACACAAAACCAGGATTAAAACATCCAAGAGAAAAATACCTATAAATGCCAGAATAGACCAAGGAGACAGAAGAAAGAAAAGCTTCTCAAAATGATTAATGTGTCACAACAAATACTTTCAAATAATCAGACTGAAAAAACATCACATCAGTCAGTGAATTAACATTGTCAAATTAAATAATGGTAATCTAATAAATACCAGAATTATTTAACCATTTTTATAGTTAGCTATCAATTTCTCAAGTTTAAATGATTCCAAAAGTAGTATTTTAGTTATGCTTATGACTCTTAACACATACATTAGCACAAAGAAAAGATATCATAAAAACTTTTATTTAAAATAAATACAATTTTTATAATATACAGGTTTGTTTTCCAAAGTACATTATTGAGTAAAGTTTTAGGTGTTCTATGTTTAAAAATTGTACATTTATAGATTGAAATACAGTGACCATCTTTTACATATTATTTAAATTATTGATCAGCAAACTATAATAGAGACTTTGGAGTAATAGTTCCCAAACTAGCCAATGGTGTGCTGAAAACTGGAAATGTTTCTATTGCTGAGCTGAAAATGCTCAGAGTTTACATTTGATTAGATTTTAACATTTTGACCAGTAAAAGTTTTTCTTTAAAAAACTGATGCCCAATAATTGTTAAGTCTAGCAAAATGAATGTCCAAGTATCATAAACTATGTATTGATGTAATTTCTCAGAAAGGTAATTGTGCCTAATGGAACAGTAAATAAATTTTTGTGGTCATATACTTGTGTTTAAAATGTTTGTATTATGTACCTATATTAGAGTTATAGTTTCTCTAAGTAGTATTGATTCCAGCACATGTAATGCCATTAAATATTCCAATAATTCATATTCTACCTCTAGTGTCATGATAGGCTGATGTTCTGCTTCCCAACTCAAGTATGATAAATGTTGTTGTAGAACTATACACGTGTTCAGATCATTCATTTTTATTTAATTATTCCCAATTTCCTTTACTATGTCTTTGTTGAGCAAGTAAAATATAAATCAGTACACTTGGTTAGCTATTATACAGGATAGATTCATTGAGTCTCTAGGGTTTCCATCCCAAGTGCTCTCATACTAAAAGAAAAAAAATTACTGCAACTTTTCCTTATGGCTACAAGTGGGGCTATTAAGCAAAAATTCTTCTCAGAGATTTCTTTACTTACTTAATAAACTTAAATGAAGCATTCATGTGTGTGTGGCTTAAATCTGGGAATTGTGTTTATCATTTATTACAGAAATTGACAGCTGTAGCAAATTAAGATATTGTTAACACACGTAGGCTAATCAGTCTGTTACTATAAAGGTTTAATAGTATAAGGTATATGCCAAAGAAGACATAAAAAAATGTTAAAAATTCAGATAATTTTTCTTGTAAAGCAGTGAAATCATTACAGAACATTTAACCTCTCATTGGCTTCAGTTCCTTATATCTGTGTTTAACTAGTGCTCCCAGATATAATGTGGCTATCTGATAAATGGTGACACTGCAAGTTTGGAAGTTCTATGACACAAAAGAAGTTCTAGAATTCAAAGGGATTTCTCAAGGCAAAGCTCAATGACCCTCCTAACCAAAAGAATTTCTCACATGTCTCCAAAGGCAGCAATTGAAAGGCAAACGTTGAAAAGCATGAGAACAGAGATAAGAGACAAGGAAGTGTTGGTCCTGTGACTTATGCACTACGGAACAAACTTCCTGGGCCTCGTTTCCTTCCCTGTAAAACAAAAGGACTAGAGGAGCTTTAAGATCTTTTCTGATTCAGTTATTCTATGTACACACAAGAGTCTCTACCTGAGTGTTGCTCCCTTGTTTTGTTTGGTTTTCTGACGTACAATATAGCTAGGTTATCGTATCTTGTATTTTAACTGGAGGATGTATTTTAGCCTGGTCCTATATGAATTGTGATTCATATAATAATTTATTAATTTTTAAATATATATACCCATATATATAGGTCACATAGAACTGGAGGTGTTTATAAGTGAGAAAAGATATTTTGTCTGAATACCACAGAGTGTATATTTATTTGAAATAACTTGGAATGTTTAGTAAAGTGTTAACAGAAAGTGTCTTAAATGTATAATCGAAAAGGAAATTCTCCACACTTTTCACCACCAAGAACATAAATAGGTGTGTGTGTGTGTGTGTGTGTGTGTGTCACAAGCTGGGGGTAATTTATGTTGAACATTTAATAAATGATATGAAGATCACTCAAATACATAGATTATAAAAACTCTAATATTAGAATCCACACACTTCAATTATGACATGACAACAACATATATAAGCATTTAGAGATTTTCAAAAAGCAATTATATTTATTCCAGTGTGCTACTGAACAGTCTTTCTTTGGAATTTAAATAAACAATGGCCTATTATTTTCTGACATAAATTCCTATAAAACTTGTATATTTTATTTAAAAGTAATACAATTTATTTTATGTCTTCCTAATTGTCCCTAATGTTTAAAGAAGATTTACAATTTTCTCATATTAATATGACAAGCAAGACAACTCTTTCAAGAGCTTTATCAACATTTTACTTTGCATTTCCAAAGCTCTATTTTGAGACATACTGACTCCATGGTGAAACTATGGTATCAAGTAATATAGGCCTTGCTTAGAATTCTCTCAATTACTACATCCACCTAAAAACATGCAATCAGAATATCCAGACCAAGGGTGTTTCTGAGGCTTCACTTAAGTATACATTTACTACCATCTTTCACGAAATGTGTTTCTTGGGACATTAGGTTTTTTAAATGCTCCTCAAAAAAGGAACTACTGGTTAAACAGTTTGCAATTCTTTGCATGCTGTGTCTTCCTATTGGAAATTCACAATAGCATACTCGTATTAGCACTCCTAACAAGTACTGCAGCGTAATATTTACCTCTGTTTAACGCAGAGTTTCCTAGTTTTATGGTGTTGTTATTGACTATAAGACTCAAGCAATTCTCCTCTACCTTCTCACTTCTGTTCTTTATTAAATACTATGAATTTGTAATTCAATGGAAACTTCTTAGGACACTTCTTAAGGCCTTGTAGCCTCCATAATACAGGATGGGATTTGTGACTGCCTTGAGAACAGAGTAGAGTCCAGGGAGCAGGTAATTAGGAAAAAGTTACAAAATCTGTGAAATCCATGGGGGTTGTTCAAAATAGAAGCACAAGTTTGATTAATATTTTATACAGCACAAGTTTGCTGATTGCTTGCTGTTTTTTCAGCATGTTTAGAAATATGATAAAGTGGACAAGCTATAACTCTGATACACTTAGTGAAAATACGGCTGCTCTTCTAGTCAAAGGATAGCCAGGAAAAATATAAGTGTTTAAATGTGAAAATGTCAGTTTCAGAAATGTCTAGTGAAGAAGAAGAAATACATAGAAAGTATAGTTTCAAATAATCAAAGTATTCATAGAATATGAAAAATTTCCCAAGTGCACAAGTTGAGTTATTTAAGTTGACTCTCAACTTGTACTGAGGACTCTACTTGTTATTCAATTGGCATCAAGAATTTCCTCCTATATTAAAAAAAAATCACTGAAGATTGTAACACAACAATGTGAACTGTACCCTTAAAAATGGTTAAGGTGGTAAATTTTATGTCATGTGCATTTTACCACAATTAAAGAATTAATCAAATCTTGTTTTGAGATACCATGAAAATAGCAAGATGTTTTCTTACTGTTTGAGATAATTACTTGTCTGGTAATAAAACCAGATTCTTAAAAATGTCTAAAAACCTTCTTCTATCACTCAGAAGCACTTATTTTGACAAAAAGTGAAGGCAGTAGTAGATACTGAAAAGGATGTTATAGCTGTCAAAATAAGAGAATCTCTCTCTCTCCCCTCCCCCCACCCCGTTCTTTCTCTGCTTTCACTACCTAAATCCCCATGCTATTAGGGATACAAGAACAGATTTGCAAGTGGACTCTCCCTTTTCACTGCAAAAAACAGTGTAATAGTTTTCTGTAAATGTAAAATGGTATTTCACAAGTTAAAAAATAATATTTCATTTCCTGTAGTGGCATTGAGTAAAACCTGCTATGTGGATTTTTTAAAGGTAGGTAGAATACAGTTGATTAATCAAAGCATGCATTAATATAAGAGAATTAACAAATTTGTGAGAAATAGACCTTAGTAAGGATAAATAAACTATAAAAGGATTAATGAACTATACAACTCACTGAAAAGCTAAGAATGTTTAAAAACATTTCTCTCATTGGTGAATATTGTCTGCTAGAATATAAGTTTATGAGGGCAGGAACACATCCATCTTGTTCACCACTATTTTTTTTTCATGCCTCCAACACTGTCTGGAGTTGTAGACACTCAATAAATATTTTTGAGTAAGTTAGTAAATTCAGGATAGACTTAAAATACAGAAAACTGCTTTTTAGGCAATGGTTAAAAAGTGACTCTAACGAAAGCATTTCTCAGTCAATAGTGCTTTGAAATATTACCACTTGAACATTTAGATAGCTAATCAGTCACAAGTTTCATTATTCATCAAATACACGTTCCACACTCACTACCAGTCATCCAAATCTTACATATGGAATTTTGTTCACAAACCAATGCTCTACATTTCAAGAGACCAATATTGTCAACACTTAAGCATTTAATATTCAATTCTTCACATGAATCTTTCTGTCTGATGGACTATTGTTGAACTTTCCTCATGAAGTTTGAGCAATAAAATTATATTTATAGATATTCTTATATTCCTTTTAAGTAGAGGCATTATTAAGAATTTTACTACATATTTTAAAGATATCCAGTGGAAGAATGTTGATAAAATGTTAATATTAGTTATTTGAATTAGTTAATATTCTTCAAAATTTGTGCTATGTGCACACAAACCTTAAAATGATGAATGATTAAATGGTATTTTATGGAATCCTGATAAAAGATTTAGAGATGAAATAATATATCACTATTTGGAAGAATATAAAGAAGAGGTATCTACAGCTTTTAAATATACTTCCTAGACCTTAATTATTCATTTTTGTGTTATTATTCTATTTTGAAAAAGCTAAAATATAAGCAAGAAAAGTAGAAAATGGTTCCTACATAACTAACTAAAAGGGTCCAAACTTTGGAATAGCTATGAGATTTTAAAAGTTCAGCTGCTTTGATTTTTTTTTCTATTAGAGAATCATGAAACGTTATTTCAACTGAATTGTATACATAACTCCTAGAGTGTAGACAGTTGCTATTATTTGTTCACTTCATCAAAATGCTTTTTTAAATTCCTACTATGTCTGTATTACCAGGTCCTGGAGAAACCAAGGTGAAAGAGGCCCAGGAGCAGCCAAACCCTCTTTGCTATTTCTAACAAAGGAAATGCCATTCTTGCCACTAACTCTTGGAATGATTTCCAAGTTCTCTGAAAATAATTTAACCTGTGTCAAATAGCTGTCTCATCTGGAAAACTCAATAAATGAATGTAGGAGTTAGAAAGAGTAGGGGCAAAGTTAGGTGTTAAACTGAAATGGTATATCCCAGGCATGCTAGATGGAAACTCCAAATTAGTCAGCACACTTCCATACATCTGGTCAGTTTTCTTTAAACTTGAGCTATATTATTGCAGAAAAGCATAATGATCCCCACTCTGATCTTGTATTTCCAATGAAAGAGCCTGAAACATCACAGTATAGGCACCTTTGTAGAGGAATATTATGAGTGGATGGATTTCTTTTCGGGTCAGCATTTCTAAATTCAAAGAGCAGATTATATAAGAAGGAAAAGTAGAAGGAGTAATACAAAGTATTACCCAATGACAATAATGCTAATTTAACATTGAACTTTAGTTTAAAGAGGACATGCCTGTTAAATCATGCTTTACTACTAAATGTTAGTTGAATTTTTAAAAATTCTCTGCAAATGATTTCTTGGTAGTGAAATTATACTTCACAGTACATGAATAGCTGTTTACATGTAGAAAACTCAGATAAATTAATAAAAAAGTAAAAAGGATGCTTATTTGCTCAGAAATGTGGGTTATTGTATACTATTTTCTTAATTTGAAGCATTTTTAACATGGTAGTTATTTTTAAATCAGTTTTAAAATTCTTGTTACATAATTTTGCAAGAAAATTTTAATTTATAATTTTCCAGCTATTAAATTATTTAAGATTAACATATATTACACGTTGGTCCACGAATGAAATGTCATTGCCTATAGTGATTTTCAGACGTATACTAGTGTCCTCAAGCAGAAGAACTGGAATATTTTTAGAAGAAATGACTCACCACATGACTATGAGCTTTTACAGAGTACCACCTAAATGAAGAATTTTCAAGGTGATCAAACATAAAATGGAAACATCCTGGTTTTAAATATTTTTATATTTTCTTTTTTGATATGAAAGATGATCTATCAAAATTTTGTAAAGAGAAGTGGCTACAGTAAGTTGTATCAATTTTCAACTTGAATATGTTTTTCTAACTTGAGTTGCAAATTGAGTTGACTGAAAGTGATACTCAATTTGTTTAATTGATAGTTCAAATACAGGTTTATGCTATGACTTTGCTTTCACACTCTCAGAGTTTGTTTTAGATCTTGGGGTGGAAAGGAGATGGATAAAAAGTGATCATATATGGACCATTTGCCATTTGCCAGGAACTGTGCTTAGCATTTTACATACGGCTTCTTATTTATAAAATTAAGTAATGTATAAAAAAATTCAATCAAAAGAAATCACTTACTTTTTTTCCTGCTAAATCTAGAGTTTCTCATCTGCCTTAATAGGAGATAACATCGACAGTAAGAAAGAGAAACTTGGTTTCTTGCTTTTTCTGTTTGTTTGTTTGTTTGTTTGTTTGTTTTGGCTTGAAATGAGGGGAATCCAGCAATGGATAATAGCCCAAAAGAAATTTCTGCTTTCATATATTTTATTCCCTTTGCAGATTAGATGGGGGATAGCTGACAGAAAATTGAAAAACAAAAGGTAAGAAAAGTGAGTAAATATTCAGAATAAATCGTTGTTTTTAACTGATTTGATAAAAAATTAAAATGAATTTAAATATAAACATAAAACTTTAATTCCAAATACTGTAGGTGAAGAAAAAATAGGATAAGTTGATTGTGGCTCTTTTAAGACAAAATCCAATTTATAATCTCTTAGGAAGTTATTTAATCAAGTCCTTTATATCATTTAATCACATTAAATTTGTTATGACTGCCTTTTAGAGTATGCTGTATCCCTCTTAAATACACGTATGCTAAGATATAGAAAGATAAGTATTAAGTAAATATTAGAAACAATATTGAATTGATAACATCAACTATTTTACATAAATCCTTCAGACAATTCTATCCTAAATCAGTTTTGATTTAAAAGTTACTCTAGACAATATGCATTAGTCATACGAGGGCTGTCTGGAAAGTATCCAGCCATGCAATATGAAAAACAAGGCATTTATGGCTGGATGTTTTCTGGACAGAAAAAAATATAATCTCAACATTCTCCATTTTTATCTCCATAAAGCATGAGTAGTATTTCCAATCCAGAAAATACTGTTACCTGATGTGCATTAACCAGTAGTCTGAAATTTTAAATGCTTTTAAACTACTTGAGAACAAAAAAACTGTATTTATCACCCTATCTTTCTTGGGCTTATCACAGGGCTCGTGCTCAGAAATGGCTGTAAAGCTGACCTCAGTGATGGGCAATTTGGATGAACATTACCAATGTGGTTTAAAAGCATGACTCTGCTCAGGCTCTACTCTGGGAAATTTGTGTCCTCAAAGCTGGCTAAGCACTCGCCTTGATCATTTTATTCACTTTTTTCCTGTCTGCTGACCAGTGATGAGGAGAACACCACTAAACATTTTTGATGACTCACTGTAAGCATGCACGTCATACTTTTACCCAGATCTTTATGTGGCTAAGTCTTAGTAGTCTCCCACACCGAAAGTCGTGTTTGAAATACAATACATTAACAATCTGAAGCAGACTTAGCTGTGAAGCAGCATATTGAGAATGAATAGATGAAATTCTAGACCTTTCTAAAAAGAACCCAGCTACTTAATGACCACTAAGGTCCTCAGTGAATAGGTGTGACTATTTCAGTGCAGTCCAACCTGAACTGAAAGGCAGTTTTTACTTCTAAATTTAAATACCACCTGTGCATATAAAAAAAAAGTTTCATTTATTAGTCCAAAATGTTACTATGATTGCGATCTTTAAAAAATATTCTTTTTTTTCCTTGGGTATGTTCTTTAGCAAACGAAAGTTGGGAAGGGTAGACTAGAGAATGAAACTTATGCTCAGAGGTCATCATGTTGAGATGTCCTGTTTTTCACCTCACGACAGGTGAGGCTGGGCTGACGACAGTTGAGTAAGTAAGTATGTTTCTCTAAGAAAACGAACATGATGAACCATGGGTGAACCTCGACCAAGTTCTATTCACCTCCTGCAAAGTTGTTAGTATTTGGTGATTGAGGATCGTCCAAACCATTTTCTTCACAGGTGGGACCCATTCTCTTCGAGGGGCAAGTGCAGCTCCCATTGAGAGGGTTACAGTGAGCTCCGTGGACACACTGGCACTTCAGAGCGCAGTTAGGTCCATACTGGCCTGACCTGCATTCTGTGAGGTAAAAAGTAAACATAAAAGTAATTTCAAATATGCTTTTCTATCAAACATTATTTTTACTGCTATTTCTTGGAATTCAATAAGATATGATAGACTTGTAAAGAATTCTGGTTAACCACGTGGTATCTTTTTCCCACGCCAGAATGTTGTATAATCCAAGTAAGGTCTTTAATGGAAGCAGGAGAGGTTACAGAGTGTTGAGGAAGTTAGTGACAAAATTAAGAGGAGAGACAGGACAGCAACTTAGATTTTTTAAGTGCCTTTTTACAATTATTCAATAGAGCTTATGACTAGCATTGGGAGGGACACAGGGAAAATGGATTTCTTATCTTGAGGTCAGAAAAAGGCAACACTCACCCAGGATACACAATATATGAAATTTGTCTTTAGGTTGAAAATGCCATTATTTGTGCTTATGTTGATGAAAATAAAATGGCTGTACATTCAATTCTGTCACCTCCTAAAATATGTCAAAGGGGCCAGAGATCCTGCGTACCTACCTCTGTAAAATCCTGCTATATGTATTCAAGGGATACAACTATTTTTTAGTTGAATTGCATGATGTTTGCAACTAGTAGAGAAATGAAGGGAGGGGATAAAAAGTGTTAACTTAATCAGAATAATTAAATGTGCACTAAAAGGCTCCCAGACATCATACCCCAGCCCAGGCATTTGCTCTTACTAGTCTGATACTCAGCAGAGAATTGTCAGTGAATTAACAGACTCTGTTTCTGAGGGTTAGTGAGGTCAGGGAGAAAGCCCAGATCAGTCCATGGAAACAGAAAATGGGGTCAAATCCAGTCAGGCTAGACTGGGGGGTACTCATCTTACTGCTTAACTGTTTAAGGATCAGAGAAACTTAACTTTGTAGTGTTAAGAGTCACTAGCCTCGAATAGTGTACAAATGGGTTTCCTAATACATGAACTCAGTTGGTTCTAGCAAACCTGTGAGGTAGGCAAGGCAGGGAGGTAAGCTCTCTCATTGTAGAGAGAGACACTGAGGGTTGGTATGGCTCAAGGGAACTTTTCAAGTGTTATGTCCCATGGCTGAGCTGGATCTCTGAATTCCCACCTAGTGCTCATTCCTCATTCCGCACTACCATGTGGAAAGACACAGGGATCGTGCATATATAGATTAAAATTCAAATTAGGAAGTGGAAAGATGGAAAGTGGAAATTCTAGAAATATTAATATAAACAATGAGGCTACTGGGACTGAATTCTAAGTGCGAAAATTTTTGTTAAAACAGTTCTTTATTGGCTCAAAATTCTCTTTGCTAGGTTGGAGGTTCAACCTAAATACTCCATCCAGTTACATATTTATTTACTTATTGCTGTCTTGGATAATGACAGTAGGTTAAGGTGTGGTCTAGCGCTCTTGTCTTAATTAACTAGTTAGATTTTAAATACGGGATAAATGGAAAACTATACATCAATTTTGCAATTAATTCTTTTTACAAATGGTAATTCAATCCCATGCTAAATGAAGGAACATCAGCTAGGTGTTATAGAAGAAGCTTTGGAGGTGACACAAATGCTGTTCTGAAATGGATCTTTTCAACAAATCATCAAACTTTATCAAAATTAAAAATTTTGTGTCATTTCAAATTTAAACAAATGCCTCCACCTCTGCCCAGTGTGTGGGAAGATTATTTAGCTCAGAGGTAAGACCTAGTTTTCTTGTCTGAAAAAGAGTTATGAGTCAGAATCTCTCCTGAGCAGTTCAGAATCTGATTTTAATTTATAAAAATACCACATTTTCATGTTAATAACGATGTGTATTTAAGACATCTGTTTGAATGTCTGCAAATGTTAATTTACCAAGGGGGTGGGGGAATAACCCAATAAAAAGCTGCTACATTCTTTTATGAATTAACATTATGGCTGTTTAATAGGTCCTTTACCAGAGTTCAAATTAAAATGAGGTCTTTTATCTTTATAGTGCCTGCATAGACACAGCTGCTCACAGTTAATATTGCAGATGAACTGTGCCTAATTGAAAATAAAAATGCAAATAAAAGACTCTGTAGTTGTGTAGTACATTTGTGTAGGCTGTGGGTACCCAGAAGAGCTCATGACAAGAGGGACCTCGAGGTGTCTGTCCACTGAGAATGGGCATGTTAATATATATGTGATCCACTGTCACATGGCAATTTACCTGTGGATAAAAGAGACTATGTGATATGAGAATTTAGGCCATAGAAAGTCCACAGAGTGAGGACTTTGTAGCCTGTCCATAAGGTTGCCTGGTTAAGTGGCTAGTTTTATGCCCCAGCTGAGTGCTGTCCAACAGAACTTTCTGCAACGAAGACTAAGTTCTACACTGTGCTCTCCAGTACTGTAGCCACTAACTGTATGTGGTCACTGAACACTTGACATTTCATGTGTGACTGAGGAAATAAATTTTAAATTAAACTAAATTTAAATGAAATAGCAACCTCTGTTTAATGAACAATACATATTGGACAAAGCACATAGGCAGCCAAAAGCAATTCCTATTCTTTTCTTTCCCTTGCGCTGCAGTATAGTGGGGATGTTAAAAGTCTGACTCTGGACTCAGATTGCCTGTTTCAAATCCCCACTGTACCACTTACTAGCTGTGTAACTTTGGGCAAGGTACTTAACCTTTCTATGCTTCAGCTCCCTCATCTATAAAATGGGACTAGTGATGATAGTGAAGGTACCTAGTATACATGAAAATGCAGGGCATATAATATGCCTGCAATAAACATTAGTGGTTTTCTTCAGTACTTAGATGAAACCACAAATTCTATAAGCATTCTGCCTTTAGTGAGCATTTCATTGGTGACATGTATAATGTGGCTTCACCAATGTGTCACGTGACGTGTATTCTGACTGATTTAATTTAGATATGACAAGTTTCGGGTCCTTGTTTATCATGACTCCATGAGGAATGCTGAAACGAAGAGCAATAATTCCTTGAACAAATTTTTTGCTGAAAAGTATGTGCTTGACTTTGTTTTGTTTTTTTGTTTTTTGTTTTTTTTTTTAGAAGATAGACATGGGTCCAACCTTCAGGAAGTTTGTTGTGCAGTGAAACACAAGGATTAAAGATTTAAATGAAACAGCTTTGCAAAAATGAAATGTAAACATCAGTAAGCTTCTGAGTTGGATGAACTCAAAGGATTCCAATTCAGTATTTATAACCTTTTACCTTATTTTTAAAAGTGTATTTAAAAGGGATAGGAAAAAAATATGAATCCCTTGATGAGCCATCAGAGGTTCCTTACACCGGACAACATCCAGACATTCACACATACAGTATTGTCTAATACCATCACCCCAGGTCTGGACAAGTCTGCCTGGGGTTAAATCTTGGTTCTGTCTCTGACATTTTTGTGTGTCAGCTTCTTCATCTGTCAAATAGGAGTAAGACTAGAAAAACCTCAAAGAATGGTGGAAAAGAGCAAATGAATACACACAAAATGTTTAGGATGGTACCTGCCATCAAAGAAAGTAGCTTTTGTTGTTATTTCTGAGAAGCAAATTGCATGGGGATGATGGTGCTGGGTGAATGGCATTTTCCTGTAGCTGGCTATGTCAGCATCACTGAAACCTCGGGTTACAGAATCACAGATGGGCTGGAAATTATCTTAGAAATGTAAAGCCTCAACTTTTCAGTTTTGCAGATGAGGAAAGTATACATTTTGAGATTAAATGCTCTACTGTATGTCCTGATCTGTGGCAGGTCAGTCCTGAGAATTATAGAAAACCTTTTCATCTAGTAAGCAACCATGAAGTTTAATAGCAAGTGATGAGTCAGTGATTTACTCAGTGTACTTTCTCCTCATTTTAAGACAGTCCCTAAAGTTACAGTCGAGGCCCTACTTCCTGTGAGTAGAAAGGGAAGATAAAGTATCAATCTCAGTTCCCAAAGAATAGCCAAGAATTTGGGTCTCAAGACTACTACTTGGACTATACCTTAATTACCTTAATTCTAGTGATTTCTCTGAATAACTTTTGTGATCAGGGTGGAGTGTGCTCGGTTGGTTGTAGTGCTGGCATGAGTTCTAGTGATGTAACAACTACATACCCCGATTAATCACACTAAGGCAAGGTGACAAGCAGTGGTGCTGTGATGTTCTTTAATGGAGTAATGTTTTTAGTATAAAAAGGTGTATATACAATCGCTGCATAACGTATGAGTTAGAGGGACATCACAAGACACTTAGCTCATACCAACTTCACATCTGGCTCCGGTTCTCCCAGGGGGGCAAAGGCATTTTCCAGTTACTGGGTGGCAGGGGCTTTTGTTTTCACAGTCACAAAGCTGACGGCAATTGTCTCCAAACATTCCAGGTGAACATTCTACCGAGGAAAGAGAAATGCTGAAACATTAACCCCGTGAGCTTTCACAGATGCGTGTAAGTTGAGATTAAAGATAGAATTTCCTCAAGATTGAATCCCAAATAGCAAAGTGGGGTGATCAAATGAGATTTGCTGGTCAGAAGGGAGGAAAGTTCTGGACTTCTCAGGAAGGAGCTTCATTTTATACATGATTTCACACTCAAGTCTTAATTGATTTACTTTGACGGTGGTTTGTACCTGTTAGAATGGATGTAAGCTTCTTGAAGATAGTAACTTAAGGAAATCGAGTCTATTAGTCAAGTGTATTTTTCTTAAAATTGTATTTACCATCTATTTCCACAGAAGACTATAAGCTTTACTATATTCTCAGAATATAATGAATGACTGAGTGACTAAAGGACTCACAAGAGATACTACATGTATAGCTCTAGCAACACATGAAGGTATGGTATGGGATTAATATATGAATCCTTTTTAAAGGTAATAACTCTGATTCAAACAAAGTCAAATTATGACTACCATTATATTATCATTACTATTATAGTGGTTGTCATTAACCATATGCACAAGAGCATATATAATGTAGACTAAAATGGGCCTTTGTTTACTGAAAACTATGAGGGCTGTCCAGAAAGTATACAACCATGAAATATGAAAAATAGAGGAATTTATGGCTGAATTTTTTTTCTAGACAGCCTTCATATGTAGTCTGGCTTGATCAGTCGTTTAGGATTTCATAATATTTTACTTCAAATTAAGTAATGTGAATTCTCACCTTTATATCTTCAGCCACATTCATGGCTGCAGTTACTTTCTAGGAATAAATGCCTAATCCACATCTTAAATATTTTTCATAAAGTCCTTGTATCCATTTCAATACCTTTGAACCCAATACATATTATTCTTTTAAAGGCATTTAATAAAATAATTATCATCCAGAGGTAGAATCTTTGTCTGTTGAGGACTAACAGCTTCAGGTGTTTTGATATATTAAACACTTCCAGTTGGAAAGGATAAAATTTTTGAATAATCAGCAGCGAAATCAGGAGGACACTTTTATTAGTTGGTTGTAGAGTGAAGTCCTGCTGATTTAATGTCCAAGTTAGAATCTTAGATAATTATTCCATGTGTTTGATTTGAGTTTACATTTGCCTAACGGTGGAAAAATCTCAGAAGTCCCCCATTCACATGCTGAACAATGCTTTGGCTATACCTTTTTCACACTGGCCACCATGGAAACCGGAAGGGCAAATGCACTGTCCGCTTTTTGCATCACAACTGGCTCCATTTTTGCAGTCACAGATGTGAACACAATTCAAACCATAAAATCCAGGAAGGCATGCTGGAAATAACAATGTCAAAATGCTATTTTGACTTTAAGAATAAATACAGGGAAAATGAAAGGATGTGTTCTAGGTCATTTGTTTCCCAGGACCAAAGAAGGAGATGAGAACAAAAAATTAAAAACAATAAAAAATTATGAGGAGAAGCATACTGGCCATAGTTTAGTCATACCAATTTTTTTTTTTTTAAATTTATGTGGGTAGCTCCCTAGCTGGGAATTGAACCCAGGCCGCAGCGTTGACAGCACCAAAGCCTTAGCCACTACACCACCAGGGAAGTCCCCTAGTCATACCAATATTAAGTGCCATTTTCTACAAATAGTGTAGAAGAAGTTGTCTTTGGCAAAGACTTCACCAAAAACCTTTAATATCCTAAACACCTAAAAGAACAATGTTTTCAAAATTTAGGTATAGGCTAAATTAAGTAAGAATTCTTTTTGAATTAAATTTAAATCTTCAAATAAATCAGAGAGAATTCATGGAAGGCAATTCCTATAGCTCTTGATATTTGAAGTTCTGGGAAGGGATGACAGAGGTGGGTATGTAGGGAGGAAGGGAGGAAAGAGAAAGGGAAGACAAGACAGAGGATCTGATGTCTATATGGTAAGTTTACATCTTACGAGCATGTTAGGTTTTAAAGCCAGTGAAGTGTAATCTTACGAAAACTTCCATACATGGCCCATAAAGATTTGTTTGTTAGGAAGGTCAGAAGAACCTGTTTTCCTTCCATAGTTGAAGAAGATACATATTTTTGTAGCTGAACATCAGAAGAAGTCATTGGTTTATGTTTAGAGACCAGGTAACCCAAGCAAATGTATGTCTTTGAATGCTAAAATTATCTGTCCAGGGAGATGCGCATTCTGAAAGAGGTGTGTGAGAGCTAAGCTTGACTACAGACAAATATTCCCATTTCCTACCACTCATTTTCTCTAAGGCTATGCTCCCCACTCACCAATGGGAATGGGAGGGAGAAGACATTTCTTCACCCTTCAATTATCCATTTTCTCTCTCCTTTCACTCTCTCATTCTCTCACTTTCTCTCCTCTTTCCATTTCTGTTTGCTTCCGTACTCCCTGACTCAAGAAACCTCTCCTCTTTCTTTCTCTCTCTGTGCTCACCATTCCCCATCCCAGGAGCCTAGAGTTACATTTGCCTATCTGGATGGCACTTCCCCAGCTTGCCTGGAGTTATTCAGGACAGATTCAACATTAGGAAAAATTCACACCCAGGGATCAGAAAAAGGAGGTAGAACCAAAAGGAGACAAGGAATGAATTATTTTATATATATATCCTCTTGCATTTTTTATTTTACTATAAGTCTTTAAAAATCAACAAAGGAATATGAATTTCTTCTGTTTGTTCTTGCATAATTGTTATTTAGAAAGCATAGAAAAATCAAATCTCCTTTATTTTCTTTATTTTAATTATATATAAAAACCGAGCTCATAAGGGTTGTCTTGCTCCACTTTTTCATTTCTCTAAATAATCTATCATTCTTTCAGGTTCCTTGGCACACAACTTGAGAGTCATCTTTAATTCCTTCGTTTTCCTCACCTCTACATCCATATCAATTGCCAAATACAGTCAATTGTTCTTCCAAAACATTCTGCTTATTCATTTCCATTTTCATCTCAGTCCAGATTTAAAACAATCCTAGCCTACCACTATAGCGTCCCACATGGACACTACTGATGATTTTTTTTTCCTAATAATCAACAATGTACCCATTTTACAGATTTATTTCACTAGTTTTTGTCTCTTGTCTGCTCAAAGTCTTCTTTGATACCCTGCATGTAGGGTATGTAGGAGGCAGGATGCATGTGTATGAAATTTATAGACCTTCAATAGATACTTTTTCCTGTTTTGTATCTCTCATTCCAATTTGAAAACAAAACAAACAAATAAAAACCACAAGATGTTTGCTTCCATACTCCCTGACTCAAGAAACCTCAGAATAGTTGGTAAGAGTTCTAAACACCAAAAGGCTTAGTAAGATTTGTTCCTGTAAAGTAAGTTTGCCAAATCCTAAAAACAAGTTAAAAAAACATGAAAATTTTAAATGTTGTTACTATCACTTCAGAGGCTTTAAAAATTTATTTTCTTCTAAATAATTAATATTAGCTGAGCTTTTGCAATATGCCTCAGTGCTACATGCTTACATGTATCTTTTTATTTAATCCTCACGATAACCTTTTACGGTAGGTGTGATTATCCTTATTCCACAGATGATGAAATTGAAACTTGAAGTTAATAGTTTATACAACTTTTATATGGCAGATGTAGGCCATATATGTGTAACTAACTCTAGAACGTAAGCTCTCACATTTAAATCTCTTAACTGTGTTGTTCATCAGGGATCCCTGATATCTAAGACAAATTATTGTATAATTCTATTTCTTAATTTTATGTTAAAATATTGAGTCTGAATGAAGAAGTGATATAAATAAATACGTTTAAAGAGAACTTGAAGATCTTTCAGAGTTAAGCCTAAGTTAACATGAAGCAAGCAGCTTCCTCTATATTTTGCCTAAAGACAGAGAAAGTAGAATGATTTTATTCAAAAAAAAAAAAAAAGCAGCAGCTGAGTCTTCTGGGTGGGTCTACTTGTGTCTTCTCCAGATGATCATAGAACCATAGAGTTGTTTTTCAAACAGTAGTTTCAAAAAGAATAAACAAATCCAATTACTTAATCATGGCAGTTGTGAACACCTAGAAATTAGAGCTATGAAATCTGTTAGAATATACATTAAAGCACTAACAGTGTTTCTAATTTGATATAATGTGAATATATTACTTTTAATATTTAAAAAATAGGTTTTAAATCTTAAAATGCATTGATGCCATAACAGGCCCACTCTGTTCACCATGTTCACAGACTCCTCCTCATAGTAACCTTGGAGGCACTCACAGCTTCCAGAAAACCTGTTGCAAACTCCATTGTTCTGACATGTGCAATTAAAATGGCACCCTGGGCCATAATACCCAGGGGAACATTCTGAAAAAGAAACCACCAAAGCATTAGTTCTAGTTAAGATATTTGAATTTATACTGAGTTTGAAGACAGAAATAAACAGTAGAATTAATGAAAAAACAAAAATGTAAGTGGATTATTCGCTAACCTAATCAAGACAAAAGAGACAAAGCATAAACGCACACGATTTTTTTAAAATGTGGAATGATCATCAAAAGGCAATAAATGCAAAAAATATAACTAAATAGAAAAACCTAAATGAAATGAAAAAGTTATAGAAGATAAATTACCAAAATTATTTTAATTTGAGGCAGAAAACCTAAACAAGGTAATTATAAAAGAAAAATAATAAAGAAAACTATGAAATAGCTCTTGAATGTAAAAAAACAATCACACCAGTCCTAGGTTTTACAGGAAAATTCTACAAATCTTTTCAGATCAAATCATCACCTTACTACTTATACTAGTCCAGCATATTGGAAAGAAAGAAAGATTTCAAATACATTTTATTAACTGAGTTTAACATCAATTCCAAAACCTGAAAAATGGCATAAAGTACTATAGCTCAATTATATTCCTGAATATTGATATGCCAAATTCATAAAAATATAGAAGAATTTATAAAAATAAATTCACTACAAAATTCAGTAAAAACATTGAATAAGTTAGGAAATCAATAGCTGTATCTTAATATAAATATGAATATCCAGCCTTTTACTTAATGGGAAACAAAAAGTTTGAACAAATGAAATGATAGACCATATCTGTTCTTAGATCAGTTAACATCACAAAAATGTTAATTCTCCTATTTCAGAGACATACAAGACAAAAAAACAGTTAAAAAAATAGCTTTTTTTTTTTTTTTTTGGTATCCAAACAACTGGATTATAAAGTTCATTGGAAGGGCAAATAAACAAGAATAGTGCCAAAACATCTTTTTTAAAAAGGAGAGCAATGAAGGGTGGTTAGCCCTGTCCATATCAAATACATATAATAAAGACTTCACAATAAAATAAAACCATATTGCACGTGCACATAAAATGAATAAAACAGAACATCCGGATACACCTAACTGCATATGCTGAGTATTTGATAAAGGCGGATCTCAAGTCAGTGGGAAAGGCAGACTTATAAAAGCTGCAATACAATAACTGAACAGCCACATGAAAAAGGGGGGGAAATGAATCTATTTCTTACACCATACACCAAGAGAAACATTTAAAATTGATCAGAGAATTAAATGTCATGAATGACATCATTCTAATATCAAAAGAAAACAGAGACGAATTCCTCTAAAACCTGAGAACAGGAAATACAGTCCTAATTATGATTCAAAATGTTAAAAGAATAGAAGGAAGAAAGATGTATTTTATTACAACAAACAAACAAACAAACAAACCCTCTGAATTGTGTAGAATCTATAATCCAAAGATGTTCCCAATGAAGCAAATCCTCTGCTTTAGCAGAATGTGCTGGAAGGGATGTTAAGTCACTTGCAAGCCTTACAAAGACTTGAAAACATCTCCTTTGGGAAACCAGCTGCCATATATAAAATCCAATTATCCTGCTGGAGAAAAAGGCCATGCAGTGAGGTCTTAGGTGCCACAAGCAGTGTTGTGTTCTGTATGTCTATGTCCCCCTCCAATTCATATATTGAAACCCTAATCCCTAATGTGAAGTTATCTGAAGATGAGGCCTTTGAGAGGTAATTAGGTTATTAGGGTGGAATCCTCACGACGGGACTAGTCCTCTTATAAGAAGAGATACAAGAGTTCTCTGTCTCATTCTCTCTCCCTCTCTTCCTCCTTTCTCTCTCTCTCTCTCTCTCTCTCTCTCTCTCTCTCTCTCTCTCTCCCTCTCTTCCTCCTCTCTCTCTCTCTCTCTCTCTCTCTCTCTCTCTCTCTCTCCCCTCTCTCTGTTTCTCTCTCTCTCTCTCTCTCCCCTCTCTCTGTTTCTCTCTCTGCCACATAAGGATAAGACAAAAGAAGGGCATCTACAACCAGAGAAGAGAGCCTTCACCAGGAACCAAATCTATAATTCCCACACTCCAACACTGTGAAAATAAATGTGTATTGTTTAAGTCACCTAGTTTATGAAATTGTTATAGTAGCCAGAGCTAAGGCAAGGAGAAAGAAGCCATGTCGAGGAAAACCAAGGTGGCAGATGTGTAAATGAGGAAGTTATCTTCTATATTGCAGCTCAGGTGAATCTGCAGAGAACTTCAGCCCTAGTTGCCATCTGAGAGAAGAATCACTCAGCTATACCCAATTAACCCTCAGAATCACAAGAAATAATAATCAATTGTTGTTTTAAGTCTCTAAGTTTTGGGGTGGTTTGTTATATATCAGTAGATTACTAGTGAAGTGGCAAACACACTATAGCAAAGTGAAAATACAAAAGATAAACTTTCCCAAATTAGGGTAAATAATTCATAACAAAGATGAAATATTTCTAATACATATAGAACTTACAATATTAGAGAAAAAAACCCCCAACAACCTTATAGAAAAATGAGCTAGAATTTTGAATCAACAATTTATACAAAAAATGTAAAAGGATTTTACCCTTTAGAGAAGATGAACAACATTCATTATAATAAAAATAAAAATTAAAGCTCCACTGACATAATATTTGTCACCAAAATTTTGATAACGTACTCTTTTGACAAATCTCTGAGAAAACAGGCAATCTATATATTACTTATGAGGATGCAAATGGTACAACCCCACACATAGGAGAATTTGTCAATATGTTGTAAAATTACATTTGTA
This sequence comes from Lyroderma lyra, assembly GCA_004026885.1. Lineage (NCBI taxonomy): Eukaryota > Metazoa > Chordata > Mammalia > Chiroptera > Megadermatidae > Lyroderma > Lyroderma lyra. The sequence continues at coordinate 243,172 of PVJL010000007.1, read as the reverse complement.
TTTACCCAATGACTCAGCAGCTCTTGTATATATTTCAAATAAAATAAAAATAAATAACTTTAATAAAATGTTTAAATGATAGAGTAAAAAGAAGTTTGACAATAAATTTTAATAATAGTTTAATTAAAATAATTAACTACTAAATAAGTTTAAATGATCCAATCAAATTTAAAATATCCCACATTCCAAAATGCTAAAGAGTTATCCAGCTTAGAATTTTTTTAATAATCCAATATAGACATAATGGTACTATTTTTTAAGTACTGCTATTAATCTGATTGAGTAATCTTCAATATCACAAAACAGGTAAGAGCTATCTCCTGTGAATTACGGAGGCCATCCACATTTAAAAAAAAAAATTCCATGAAAATGACCCTGAATGTTAGATATAGAAGGATTGTCATTTCAGTGTCATTGCCTTCAATTTTAGGTGGGAAAACCAAATAACAGAGAGGCTGTGAACTTCCCACAGGCACAGAGCACAGTGTGACCTAAGCGGGGCTGGCATACGGGTCCACCTACTCCCATTGCAAAGCACTTTCTTCTACCTCACCTTGACAAACTTCATGATGGGAAAATTCACAGTGAAGGATGGCGAGTATCACACCTATTGTGATAGTATGTCAGACCAGCAGGTTTAAAGAGCCGTAGCCCCAGGGTTGAAACCACCTAGGTAAAAGTCCATCAGGGATTTTTCTACTCAGGGTGCCCCAAGTGCAGGGCCCCAGCAGTGTCGTCACCCACACTCCGCCTTGCTGCCAGCGCTCTTCTCTATTCTGCCAAAACACAAAACCATCTCCGACAACACTGTGCTCTAAGCAGGGTGCGTGCTCTCCAGTGTTTCACGGAATAATCAATCAATTGTGATTTGAACAGAAAACATTAGAACAACTATCAACATTGATCTTTATCCTTTCTTTATTAATTTAAACCTTTATATATTTTATAATACATGTAATGTATTAGTTGAGAAGCACATGGATGTTACTTATGAGTAAAAATGCATTTATAGTGGTAGATGATTAAGTTTTTCTTGGTGAAATAAAGTTTGGAGACCTTTGCTCCCAGAGTCCTCCTCTTCACCCCCTGCAGCTGGGCCCACCCTTAATGTGGACTAGCTCTGCCCAGGGCCCCAGATCTTTCACTCCACCTGCCTCAATGTCTCAGTAGTAGCTGAAGCCCTTCAACTTCCTGCCAAGAAACTCAAGGTTTAGCAGATTTGCCATCCACAAGGCTTCAGGCTTAAAAACTGGCTGGAGGGAGAGTGGATTTAGGTATCAGAGGTGCTCTTTCACAGTAATACTATTGCAATGACTTAAGGGTTTTAAGAATTTCTATGTGCTATTCTGGCAACAAGGTAACAAAAATCAATTAACAGAACATGTTTTATTGGAAATGCAATCATAATTATAAACAGCGTGCGTGAACTTATTGAAAACCAGTCTTTTCTTGGGCCTCTACTATATTTCATCAACCAATGGCAGTATGCTCTAGATTTTTATTGAATGCAAGAAGGTAGTAATCAACTTACCTTTTTCACAATAATTTCCTGTCCATCCAAGGCCACAGGTACAGCTTCCGTCCACAGGATTGCAAAGGCCACCATTTTTACAGGCACATTTTAGTTCACAATTTGGGCCATACCTTGTTTGGGGACATCCTGTAGCAAAAATAAATAAATATCAAACTAAATAAAAATGTTCCATGAGCAAACACTTTTTTTTCTGCTTCAGATAATCACATCTATATAGCAAAAGCACAAGAAAATGTTCAGGGAAAACAAATACTCAGATTATCCTAAGGTAGTAAGCCCATCACCATCATTCATTCCTGTTATCACTGACGCTATCAATATTCGTTAGCGCCTAGTTATATGCCTGGGAACTAAAGATACTCTAGTGAACTAGCAGAGGTCAATCCCAGAAGAGCAATGGAAGTGTTTTATATATTTAGTCTCATAATTGATAAAGAAGACAGATGAGCAGTTTGTTCTTTAATGTCCTCGTGCTGAGACTGGAAAAGCACTCCAGCATACAGTGGTGGGTGACACAAACAAAAATGCACTGCCAACCGGAATTAAGATACAGTGAGTGAAGACGACCAGATGTAAGGAAAACTGAGCCTTTCCTTCTCAGGGAGAAAATAACTGAATGATGGGATGTGCTACCAATGGGAGAGCAAAGACTCTCCAAGGCGGGACTAACCACTGCTCAAATTTAGTGGGTTTTGCCACAAGAATAAAGGTTCGATGTACCCAGCTAATATAATTTTTTCAGGAAAATTAAAAATTCATATTTTATATAAAAATCATCCAATCTGTAAATGTTGGTAACTAATTAAAATCATTTTATAGTATTTGGAAGCCAAAACTATGTCAGCCAATTCAAACACACTTGTGGCTGGATTTGGCCAAGGGCCTGCCATTTATACCCTCCAGTTTATAGTATTTTTACATAATGATTTTTCCACATGAATTATCTCATTCTGTACTCACAAATACAATATCCCTCTGATGTGGGTACAGTATTCTTATTTTATACTTGAGAAAACTGACACACAGAAACTTAGATCTTGCTTGAGCGTAAGCAGCCAGTAGAGATAAAAAACAAGATTCAAATGTAGAGCTTCTGCGTTCGCATCAACCATTCTTTATATTCTGGCTAACAGGAGAGACATTACAAAGTTTTGGGGTTTTTTTTACTTGCCCAAAGCATTTGGTTAATAAATACATAAGAGAACGTGTACTTGAATTAAATCTGTATGACACGTTCTTGTCTTTATTTGACTGAATAACTGCACTTCACTCTAGTACCAAATGGAAGAAGGGTTTTAATTTTGTTTATTTAAATATTAATAACAGTTTTAGTTATACAACAAATGCCTGGGTTATCCTCACATGTATAATAGACTACCTTAAATTAACTGTTAATTATTCATTTTCTGTATGGGCCTTTAAGGCAAATTAAGCAGAATCAATGACACCAGGTCCTATACTATTAAAATAAATTTTCACCTGTTTCCTTTCTGTCCTTTTAAAACAACCTCATCAGCCAGGAGGCCCGTTCATCTTTCAACCTGAATGCTGAAAGACATTGATGCACCTGGTGAATCTGTGAAACTCCAAGATAATACTTAGGACAAAAACTTAAACAGGAAAGTGAGATGGACTTAAAAATGATTCTTTCCACATGTCTAAGTCTTAGAACAATATCCACACAAAGTTGTTTACATAACTTCATTGCTTTTTAAAATTTAATGTAAATTAGCTGACAAATATTTCAAACACTGTATCAAAGTGTATTATGGAAAAAAATATTCATTCCCTGGGCTTCAGACTTGCAGGTTCTCTGTCAAAATCTTCATTGTCACTTCTTCCAAGGAGACTTACCCTGACCACTCAATTAACAATGTCAACCCACCTAGCTCACTCAATCCCCATACTGTACTCTGTTTTTTATTCCTTACTGACATACTTATAACTAACTTATTAATTATGTTTATTGTTTATTGTTTCTCTTCACCATTAGAAAACAAGTTGCACGAGCACTAGGGTATTGTGATTTTATCCATATATTCCATGTGCTTAAAACAGGTATTGCATTCAATAAATATTTGTTTAATTGAATAAATGAGTGAATAGGCACAGAAATATTCCTTGCCTAATAATACATATGCACATATAGCTCTTATCCCTTTTAAAATCCAAAATGTTAACATAGATAATGTGAAATTTGCTTTCTTCTATAATAAAAATTTCCAAGATTTTTCTAAATTAGTAAATATAATAGAACTGCCTCATTCTTTCTTTTAACAGCTACATAAGATTATTGCATCTACAAAAATTTATTTTACCACTCGTCTATTGACAGACAAGTTGGCTATTTAAAATACTTTGCTCCTATAAACAATGTAATGAATATCCTCATGAAAGTCTTTATTGATATATAACAACATACCTGTAGGGTAAGTCCTCAAATGATTTTTCTCAATAAAAAGATATGTGCTTCTAAATAATGATATTAAATTTCCTTACAAAGAGATTTGCAAATTTAATAAGGAGGATTATCAACATGCTCATTTTTAAATCTTTAGTCAAACTGGTATAAAAATCTTACAAAAATTATAAAAATCTGATAAGTGAAGTGATATATAATTGTAACTTTAATTTGGATTTCTCACATTATAAATAATGCTTACCTTTCATAAAATTTATTGGGTATCATGGATTCCTTTCTTATTGATATTCTTTGTTTAGTAAGAGAACTAGTGCTTAGTTAGTATAATATTTCTTCTTTCAGTCTGTTTATCTTTCAACACTTCTGTTTTATGCCTTAAAGAAATTTCTTAAAAAATAAAAGCACCATATTTTTTTCCTCTTTTTTCTTTAGTGGGTTTTGCATTTTTGTTAAGGTTTGCATATGTCCTCCTAAAATAAAAATTTTTTAAAAATCCTGACGGTAATTATAGCACTGTGATAGTTATTTTCCATTGTTTTAAGTACTTTTATACACTTGGAAGTAATTTTGGTGAATGTAGGGCTTCAATTTTATTTTTGTTTAGATTGCTGGTCATCTGACTTAACATTAAATAATTCATATTTTCCCTATGTTTTACTTCAGTAATTCTGTATTTTCATTTTAAGTGCATTTTATTGTTTCTTTTTTCCACTTATTTTCATCAATTCTTACTTACTAACATAAATATTTTGGAAACAAGTTTTATTTTATTTACTGAATTAGCTTTATCCCATAGGTTGTGGATGTCCCTAATTGCTGTTTTCTAATGTCTGAAATACTGGTTTGGTTTGCTTTTTTTAGACATTGATTGTGTAAGAAGGAGATTTCAAAATGCTCATGTGGGATAGTTTGGTGGGTTTTGCCCTGGAAAGAGAGTTAGTTTTGTTATAGTCACTATTGACTTGTGATCAGAGAATGTCATAAATTATACTTTTGGGAATTGCTTGACTTTCATTTTTAATTTTTGTGAATGTTCCAGGGATACTTGGAAAAAATATATGAGGGCTGTCTGGAAAGTATCCAGCCAAGTAATATGAAGAATAGAGGCATTTATGGCTGCACTTTTTCTGGACAGCCCTTGTACAATATCTTTTTCAGCGTGTAGAGGTTGGTTTATAGCAATTATACATACCTTATTAATTATGTTCAAGTTTCCATAAGGTTATTTTTACGTATATACAGTTATATGAGTATGGGCTAACATAAATGAATTAATCTTTTACTGATAAGCTCTTGCTGTCTATTTCTCCTCCTTTCTCTCCAGCATATGGCTTTTGCTTTATGAATTTTGATACTGTGCTATTTGTTCCATACATATCCATTACACTTAAATCTTCAGTGTGACTTTTACCTTCTCTTATGGTAAATGTTATTCCCATCAGATGCTGGGTGCCACAGAGTTAACATGGTTTGATACTGACGTCATGACCACTGATTTACTTTTGCTCACATGTGCCCATTTGTTTACCTTCATTTTATTTTGGAGGTTTTTTTTTTTTTTCCTAAGCTAAGGTGATAGTTGTTTCTCTCTTGCTGCTTTCAAGATTTTTTTTTTTAATTTTAGTTTCCAAAAGTTTGATGTTGATTTGTCTTCTGTGGACTTCTTTCAGTTTATCTTGTTTGGCATTCACACAGCTTCTTGAATCTGTCGGTCTATATTTTTGGTGTTAAGGAAATTTTTAGCCATTATTTCTTTGAATACAGTTTCAGTCCTGCCCTTTTCTCCTCTCCTCTGAGACTCTGATGACATAATTGTTAGATCTTTTTTCATGGTTCCAGAGGTCTCAAGGCTTTGTTTTGTTTGTTTGTTTTTTGGCTATTTGTTATCTTTTCCCTTTCTGTTGTTTATATTGAGCAATTTCTGTGGTTTTATCTTTGAGGTCACTAATGTATTCCCCTGTCCTCTCGATTCTGCTATTAAACCCACCATCCATTGAAGTTTTTTAATTCATTTGTTTGTTTTTGCTGAGCTTTTCTGTTTCTTCTTTTATTTATTTTGAAGCATGTCCATAGTTGATCATTGAAGCATTTTTATAATGGCTTCTTTAAAACTCTTAGAAGATCATTTTATCATCAATGTCATCTGAGTGTTGGTTTCTGTTTATTATTTTTCTTATTCAAGTTTCTTATTCAAGTTGAAATTTTTCTGGTTGTTAGTATGATGACAAATTTTCAAATGAAACTTAGACATATTGAATATCATGATATGAGCCTCTGTATCTCATTGAAATCTCCTGATTTAGTTAAGTCCCCTATGACAGTACACTGGTGAGGAAAGAAGTTCACGAGATAGAGGTCAAAGTCCAGGTGCCCCATGCAGTCTCCAAGTGGGAGGGGGATAAACACAATTCATCCTGCTGGGTCAGAGTACGAGTTCATGCTCCCCACCAGGCCTCTGCTGACACCTGCCTGACAGAAGGGTCGAGGTGCCTCCTTGCAGCTCCCTACTTGACCTTCACTGACATTGCTGTCTGTTAGTTGTGAAAGTCCTGACTCTCCACTGTCTCATGGGATGCCACCCTAGCAGAAAGAGCGGGTTATCACCTTATCATCTGGTGGGGGTGGAAGTTCACACAATCCACATAGTTTGCACTGACACTGGCAGGTGGAGGGCCATTCCTGTCTGGTAGGGACGAATGTCGCAGCCCCACTAGGCCTTCTCTCACACACTCCTGGGAGGGGAAGGGGTGCTTCATTACATCCTGGCGGATTTGAGGGGTAGATTTCCTCAGTTAGCCTCTGCTGATGGGGTTGAGATTGAGGATGCAGTTTGATTTTGCAGTATTTGACTGGAATATTGTTATTAAAAGTCTAGTTTGTTTCTCTTGCTAGGCTACCTTTTTTCTGATCTTTTGACTGGAGGAAGCAGGCTTATCTTGAGCCTCATTTTATCTACACGAATTGGCCTTTCTAGGTTTCAGGCTTTGCTGCCCCATGTCCAGGTTACACGAGGGCTGTCTGGAAAGTGTCCAGCCATGAAAGAGGAAATTTAGAGCCATTTATGGCTGGATTTTTTCCGGACAGCCCTCGTATGAGACAAAAAGGAAGAGCTGGGGAACTCATCATTGTGTTGCTCCCCAGTCCCCGCTGTCCCCAGAGTCTGCCTTCTCTCGACATTTCAGATTCTTATGTTCATTTTTTACATAGTTTCTAGAATTTTTACTCTGCTTGGAGGAAGGAATAGGGTACAGTGTATAACCCCCATCTTTCTCTAAGTAAAAGTCATGTAATCTTATATAATCTAGGGAATCTTTAGACGGTGTATATAATATTATGTAATATAATGAATTTCTTTATTTGGGACATTTGACCCTCCAGCATGAGTGGTGATGGGATTAATATGAGTGTGCTTTCACCTCATTGTACTCATTCTGCTCTGCCTTTTTAGTTGGCTATATTTCTATTCTCACATTCTCAATTATAGCATTCTAAATTCCAAATTTACCATTACATATTTAAACGTATGTATTGAGTTGTCATAATTAAATAATACGTTTTGGCACAGCTCTATCCCTGCCATCCCACAACTGTTAATGGAGAAATAACAAGAGTAGCTTATACTCCCCCACCTTGTCGCCCCTTCCACCTTATGCCTGGTGAAGTTATGTTAAAATCATAACACTATTGTGATTTATAATATTTATGTATGTATTTATCTTATATCATGTGACCATAAACCCCACATTTGTTTTAAACTTATCCCCAATTAAAATAGATTTAATGCTCACCAATAGTCTTTTTGCCAGGGATTTTTCCATTTATTACTTGGTGGCTTAAATTTATCTTTTATTAGTTTTTTCAAAATATTTTATAGCTACTATATTCCCAGAAATTATTATTATTAAAAATAGTTGTTTATTTTTCATTACGTTAGTTAAATACATTCAACCATATATAAAATTCTCTAGTCATATTTTTTTCCCAAGAACTTCAGAGGCAATGATCGACCATATGCTAGCAAGGCATATTGCTATGAGGCCAGATGGATCTCCCCCTCAGAAGACATCTCGTATTTTTTCTTATATTCTCAATGGAGTTTCCCCTTGCCTATGATTAATTCCAACAAGTATTTCCAGGGATAGAATTTATTCACTCAGTCTGTATATCAGATCTTCTTTCATTTGAGATAAAACATCTTGAATATTACATTTGATTATTTTTGTTTTCTGTTTATGTATTTGTTTTCTTTTCCACTTCACTGTTTTCATTTTCCTCAAGCATATTCTTTATGAACCTGGCTGTCCCATCAGGAGATCCCATCTTCCTATTACTTGCACTCACTGTGGCCCTCATTCTTATGATGTGAGGTTTATTTTTCTTTTCCACTTCTTTCTGACCTCTGCCAGCTTATATTTTCATTTTCTTCCATTGTATTTTCATTTATTTTATGAACCCTGTATTGCTGCATTGCACTCATATTTTACAGAGGACACTTTTTCAATATGTCCTTTGAATTCTTGGAAGAAATTCTAGTCAACATTTTCATGTGCTCCCTACCAAAACTTTTCTGCTCTATGTTGAATGGTTTCACATTTTGTTTCCAAAATGAGAAAAGATTTTTTTTAATGTGTTTTTTTTTTCCCATCAATGTAGTTTTTTATTTCTCGGCTATTTGTGGGAAGGTAGTATGAATTTGAGACTAGAAAAATTATTTTTTCCTGATAGGAAGCCTTCTTGGCCCAGAGTGAAAGTCCATATGACACAAAGTTGTGGGATGTGTGCATGGGTGTGTGTGTGTGTGTGTGTGTGTGTGTGTGTGAGTGTAGGCGTGGTCTCCCTTTAGCTGCAGGCTGCTTACCACCCACAGAGTTCCCTCTATCCTAGTACAGAGTTGAAAAGATGATCTGTCTGTTCAATTCTTAGTTTTATCCTGCTTTTCCTGCCACTCTAGGATGTCCAGGGGATTCAAGGAATCTCCTGCGACTTGCCCATGCCCCCAACCCTGTGTTTCGGCAAAGGGTTATTGGTTTTGCCACTCTGTGAACCAGGGATAGCACTGCTGGCTCCACTCAAGAGCTGTAGGGTCCCAGCATTCTCTCCACATACCTGCATTTCACTAAACTTGAAAGTTCTTCTGTTATTTATTATTATGATAAAAATAAATATTATGATTTAGGACAAGAAAGTTTTGCAGTTTGAAACACATTTTATGTTTTTCGTTCTTTCTCTTATTTTTCTTACACCTTTTAGTGGGCTTCTGAAAGTTTAAAATGATATAAAACTCTTTAGTTCTTAGAAGTAGACATCTCCAATACATAATTTTTTGGTAGTTTTACAAAAGTTAGCCAGAGTTATTTTACAATTACTCCTAGTCAAGAGCATATAGAAATTATTCTTTGTTTTCATTTTCAATCTTGGTTTACACTCTGGTAGACTGTATCCTATGTCATTCTACAAGAGTAAATACTTTTCATGTTATTAAAGCCATGTTTAAGATATAAATATTGAAACAGTGCCCATTTAACTATATTTACTTGCACAAAATCTGCCCTCAGAGTTTAGCATAGTTAGTGCTTGCATGACCGAGCTGACACTGCAGTCATGGTTACCTTGCTGACACTTGTCTCCCATTTGCCCAGGTGAACACTGGCACCTTCCAGTCACTGGATCACAGTGTCCTGAGCCACAGGAACACCGCCAGGCACAGTCCTGCCCATAGTGGTCTTCAGGACAAGCTGCAGGAAGAAGCAAAACAAAAGCAGATTTTTCTTATTAAAACTTTGTCAGTCAAGATTTTTAAAAATCTGTAAATACATGACCCTTTCTTTTAATCAATAGGTTTCCCTGACTTGTCTTCAGTTTGGATTTCAACTTAAAAGCTTACTTTGGAATATAACAAAACAAGAAAAGGAACTGTTCAAACTGTTGCTTGCTTAGTGTAATTTTAGTTGACATCAGGAATTCCAACTAACTCTCTTGTGTCAAACAATTACATATATGATACAAATGACTCTTACATACTTAGTCCTGCTTTACCCCATGGCAGTCTTAGCAATGTGTATGCAAGTGTGTGTGTGTGTGTGTGTGTGTGTGTGTGTGTGTGTGATAATCTTGAGTATGTGTTCTCTTAAAGTCCACTGTGGAATGTTAGCTTATATTTTTATACATTAATATAAAATCCATTATGCTCACATCTTTAAATATTTATTTATGTGTATATTTACTGATTTGTAAATTTATTATTTATTAGAAATCAATGCATTTGTTAAGTTATCTTTAATAAATTTATATTTATTAAATTAGTTATATGAATTAATGTACACTTAAAATTAATTTATTAATAAATTAACACATTTACCAATTTGTTTTCTTCTTTGTTTTGCTGGAACCTCATTCCACAAATTTATTGAGATCTTACCAAAATACACAAATTTGACACACAAATACAAAATAAATACTGTGAGAATGAAGGGAAGGGAAAACATAGTAACAATATATGCATAAATGAATATCATAATTCCTTAAACTTGTAAGAGGTTGGCTGCAAATTTGGCTCTGACCTCCCTAGCCACTGAAGCAAAGAAGGAAAAGTGTTCAGGTACAAAATCACAGCTTTCTGAAGACAAAATTATTCTCAATATTCAGGGAAACCATAGCTTTTGAAGATGCTTTGGTCTGAGAAAATTAGGAAATTTCTCCCAAGGATTCTCTTTGAAGAACAAACACAAAGGAGCCAGTAAGAACCTTTAGGACATGTTTATGGGTTGGCTCTAACTCAAAGATAACTTGGCCATTGAAGCCTCAGAGGCAGTATCCACTAGGTTTCAATTTTCCAATGCTAGGAGCCAGGACTTTGTCTTATTCATCTTTTATCCTCAGAACAGCAGGGTACTGAGGCAGGGTCTTAAGGTTACCTTCATAGAAAGAAGACAGCAACTACCTGCCTGGGAAAGATAAGCATTTTGGATATCTTTAGCATATAACAGCATTTCTCTTAATTTTTATTTTTAATTATAGTAAACATTCAATATCATTATATATATATATATATATATATATATATATATATATATGTGTGTGTGTAAAACATCTTCTTCTTTATTTAATCATCTATTGATAGGCACTTAGGTTGATTCCATATCTTGGACATTGTAAATAATGCTGCAGTAAACATAAGCAGGTATACATAAAATTAAAAATAGAACTACTTATAACCCAGCAATTACACTTCTGGATATTTATTCAAAGAAAGTGCATTACAACTTAGCACCTGCCCAATGAACAAATGTTAAGTTAATAATCACAGTACCTCCATCTTTAATTTAAGATGTATTGATGGTTCTTTTATTCTTTCAATTGTGAAGTACAAATTACAGAACAGTGCAAAAAAAAAAAAACAACAGTGCAGCTCAATAAAGGATTACAAAGGGAACATCCTTATCAACAGCATTTAGGTCAAAGAAAACACCATTGCCAGGACCACCTCCCCACCATGTGCTCTCCTATTGATTCCATCTTCTATCTTCCCTAAAGGCCATCTCCATCTTGCAAACTATGCAAATATTTAGAAAATGGCAAATTTGATAAACGCAAATTGTATTTGTTGAGAGTATCTCCAAAGTGTTTAAGCCAGTGCCTTCTTAAGGAATCTTTAATTTACAACTGGCCACTTAAAGTTTATGTCAATAGTTGTTTTTATGATAAGTAGTTGAGGTCTCTTCACATTTTAGGGAACTGGTTACTTTTTGTTAAGTCGGAGCACTGCTTAATATTGAGCTGAAAAATTGCTGAGGGTAAGTGAAATTATAAAAGTTCAGACGAGTCTGACATTGTGTATACAGAAATCCCTGCTTTGCTCTGATCTTACCAAACAGATTTTTACATCTTGTCTTGAGTCCAGCATTGCTGGGCCAAGAGAAGTTATGGCCAAAGTGCTCTCTTTGGCTGTGTTCACTGACTTCAACTCTCAATCAAACTCCTGATGTAAGTACTCCTCAACCTAATTTAGGCCAGTTGGTATTTGCTGTTACTGCAGTTAATTATTAAGTAATTACAACAATATTTACTTTCTAAGTATAATTCTTAGAAAATTCTGTTCTATCATATCTATTTCATAATAGGTAGAGCAACTTACTTTGACTGCAGTAAGCCCCAATAAAGCCGGGAGGGCAGTGACAGGTGCCAATCATGGTGTCACAGTTGCCACCATTCAGGCACTCACAAGTCTTTCGGCAATATGGACCATATGTACCTTTTGGGCATTCTGTTGAAGGAGAACAAAACCATATGTGGTACTGTAATTTGAAGCAATCAGTGTTTAAATTCACGCTCATAGACATGTGGTTAACTCAACATTCTAATTACTGTTCTTTGGTATTTTCAACCATCTTCAAGCTATTGATTCAACACATATGAATATAAGATGATATAGATAGATGCCTTAGAAATACAGATGGGAACATAAAGTTCCTAATGCTGTTCATTGATAAGATTTAAAAAATTTAACCTTGAGCTTCCTTGGAATTCTACCCACTTTTAAAGAATACTCAAGAGAAATTCACTAGACAAAGCTATTTCATTCCAGCCTAGATACATTTATTATTTGATTAATATTTAAATGTTAAGCTTGCGTTGTCTGAAATGAGCTTGTTTAATACAAGTAAGAATTCAAGATGGCTCTAAGCAGTGTGGAAGTATCTTTATTTTTTGTTAGTTTCTCAATTTTCTACTTTGTATTTATGAATGATGATACCTGTGATAGATAAATGGCTAGACTTCAAAATAAAGGGAGACTAAACAAGACACAACATGAGCTGAAAACCGTATTATCTGTGATTGAAAGATTGGAGGTGTTTAACCAGGAGAACAATCTAATTAAAACATGGGCAGAAGACATAAACAGACAATTTTCCCAAGAAAACATACAGATGGCCAACAGATACATGAAAAGATGTTCAACTTCACTAGTAAGAAGGGAAATGCAAATGCAAATGACAATGAGACACCACCTTCCATCTGTTAGAATGGCTGTTATCAACAAGACATGGTTTGGAGAGGATGTGAAGAGAAGGGAACCCTCAAACACTGTTGGTGGGAATGTAAATTGGTATAGACTCTATGGCCAACTTCAAAGTCTTAAAATCATAGAAATTTGAGTTTCCAGAGACCTCAGATGTTTCTCATTCACCTCTTAAGATGAGGAACTTGAGGACTACAGAGTAAAGTGACTTAAAATATTTATTGCACAAAGTTTTCTATTGGTTAAAGATAATACTTTTTATTCTTGCCATATGAGTATCTTTAACCATAATGCTATAGCTAAATGTGTATATACTGTGATTTAAACGCTCTATCTTCCACTCAGTAGTGTTATGGTATTGAGTAAGTCCTTTCCTCGAGCTTCTGGTTCTTTATTCCCAAAGGGGATAGTAACAAAGGTACAGTCCTCTTACAGGAACTAGAGTAAAAAAGTAAAGTATCTAACACATTCCCACACCCAGATATCTCCCAAGTCAAGGGTAGCTATTATTTTTATGAACGGTGGCAGGATCATTGGTGGGAACTTAGCATAACCCTTTCATTACCGGCTTGACCTTTATCAAGATATCAAATTTGATATATACCTTAGTCCTTCCACTTGGAAAATCTTTTCACTTGTGGAAGCATAGCTCTGAAAGTAACTGAACTAAACAAGATGCAACTTTTTCCCTTCCCTTTTATCCTGTGTTTTTTGTAAGAATAATTTCTTTTTAAGCATTTCATATGTAACAGGTTTGGGAGGTAGAAGCAAAAACAATTGTTTTGTTGAGATTCAGGTTCTTGACAATCACCATATATATCCTGTCCTAAAACCCATGGTTTTCACCTGGAATCTCAGACTCAAAAGAGTTGCTGCTTTTTTATCTCCTTTTCTTCTGAATTTAAAATAAAATTCTCCATGATGAAGATGGAAAGCAAAACACTTTAAAATTATTCACACCAAAAGTTATAGCGGTTGTATTTCTTTATTCCATTCTATGAAAAATGATGGATTCACTTCACATTCTGTCATTGCCTCCTTCCAAGGATGTCAGCTTTCAAAGTTAATTGACTTTTTTGTTTGTTTGTTTTTGGTACATACATTCTTTAGTTCTCCCAAAAAGTTCTTTTTCTCCCTCAAAAAATTTAATAGAGTGTCCCTACGAACAAAATTAGTGGTTAAGAGTCTCCATCTCCTCCTCTTGTCTTATCACCATGATAAAAAAAAAACTCTTTTTTCATGTCCATCTGGATCAGTCTTTTAAAATGCAAATGTTTATAATTTTTATCATTACTATGTGTGATACTTTAAAACTATGTTTAGTTAGTTGTTTAATATTAGAGTAACTACACAAAATCAAGCTGAAGGCATAGTGTTTGAAACAATGAAGTTAGTATGTACTGCTGGCATGGTGCTTCCACAAAGGAAGTTAAATTTATAAGAGCTGACTGGTATAGAAAATTCTAGAGTCACATTACTGTGAAGTGAAAAATGACATGGATTTCTATGCAAGTAAAGAAAAGAGTAACACCTGATAAAGTAAAACTTAAGAACTTGTTAATAAGAAAAATGCTAAGTTGTGAATATAATTATGGCTATCAAAGAATCAGCAGCTCATTGAAAGGAAAAAAGCTTATGTATAATCACTGATAAATTTAAATAACTGATATATGTAAAGATCTACATTTTGAGATCATTTTTTTGTGTGTGGGAGTCAAAGTTACTTGAGAAACATAATTTCCCTCTGAGTATACCCATTTTGTACACTATTTTAACAGTGGTTTTACACCTGATAGAATCATTACCACTGTTCTTTATATATATATAAAAACAATAATCAATTTTTAGCTTTTATCTTATGGACACTGAACTTGATGAAATTAACCTACTCACGAGTACACCATCTGTTGAAAGACAGTATATGTACTAATCTCTTAGTCCCGCAACTCATCAAATTAGTGGTATTTGTATACAGGAGTGCCAGCAACTTATTTTTTCCCCAAGAATAACTTATTTTATAGACAATTCTATGTTCTTATATAATTCTGTAGCTATGTAAAAGTTTGACCTCTAGAACCATGCACACACCCCTTGCTCAAATGCTCACTAGATTTAATAAGGAAACACACAACTGGGACATAATGATTTCATTTGGCTTGTTTGAGTGAAATTCAGTCTCCCTGTCCTCACTTCCTAGAGTTCCATCTTGATCATTACTTGGCCTTTGCTCTATCCTTTACAACTTCTTCTCTTGGGAAATTTCTCTCTCTCTGGCAAGGGATGTTTAGCTATTTTCCAGTAGAAGGTGACTATTTTTTTCCCATCCATGCCGCATCCCTCTCTTTGAAGGAGCTTCACTAGGAGGAAGCTCGGATATAAATTCACAGTCCTGACTTGTTTAAGTATTAAAGGCCACCTTATACTATGATGATGTTAATGGCTTTCACTGGAAAATTAAACAAGCAAGATTGTGCCTATATTCTGGGACATTTAGCTCCGAAGTACATAAAATGCATAAATCTGTTTTTCACAGGATCTGTTTCCCCAGTATTTGACCGGATTACTCACACATGCACAAGCCATTATTAGGCAATTTTATCTTTTACTTAAAAGAGATACTAAGATTTGGTCTGTGTGAATTTTTATCGCTATGAGCCAGAGCATTAGAGCCAGGCTTCTATCAATGTCTTGGCATCTTCCTCCTGGCATGGGTGAGCTCTCCTGTGGCCCATATTTCTCAAAGCATTCTATACCAAGTGTGGGGCTGTCTTATAAATACTGTCAACAGAATTGCCCATGGTTTTAGGGGACCCCAATGCCTTAAAATTTCTCAGAGTCATTATAAATAGGGAATATTCAAGTTAGAGAAATAAAAGAGTTCATAGTTGCTTTGTAATTTCCCACTGGTCAAAAAAATACATAGAATGATGAGTTTACATCTACCAGACAGTTTATTTTCCCCACCTGCTCTCCACATGCTGAGACCAACCTGCCCATTGTAAATTACGGACAAGTGGTGAGATTCCTACCACACGTTCGTCTGCTTCCTCTGACCTCTGCTCAGAGAAAATTTTGATTCTAAACTCCGAACTTGAGAACATGAAAGCCCAGTTGTTTTTGGCTGCTGAAACTTTTGCTTTTGAGCCAGCTACACCTTTTATGGATATTTTCTTGAACCCTTTTTCACGGTCCTGTAATTACAGTCGATGTTGCCAAGGAACCTCTGCAGCGAGTTCCAACCACGTGTTGCCTGGCAGCATGCCCATCTGACTACACAAGGAGCAGCTCCCAGCCTCAGCCTTGCTTTCCTCCTTCAATCCAAGGTAGCTTGCCTTCTGAAGCAGAGTACTACCCGCTGTGTGTAACCTGATATTATTTTAGGAATATAAGTATCCTTGATATCTCGAAGGCATTCTCCCTGAGAAATGTGACAGAATCAAATGGGAGGGAATCCCATTTTTCCTCCAGTGCCAGGGTGCTTGAAATTTGCCATAACCCCCTCCCCCAAAAATAGTTAAAATTGTACTAATTTTATATTTTATGTCTTCATTTTAAGTTGGAATAACTGCAATGGTTACAGGTTCCAAACACAATACTAATTGAAGCCATTTCTACACACTTAATTGTGTTTTTAGCTGGTTCATGTTTAAAATTAGGACAAAAAAGAAAAGTGATATTCAAAATATACATTCTGTGGCTTGTAGAAAATTAAAATCAATAGCTTGACCATAAGTCTATGTTTTATAGGTGGCATTTGGGGGAGGGGGGTCCAAAAATCATCCATATATATATGCAGAAGTAGTAATGGAGAGTGGAAGGAATCCACGATGGGAGCCACTAGGAGAAGAGAGAGTAGCAATGGCCCAGGTGGGGGGAAAATGGAACTGAGGCCAAGTCATTTTATTCTTAAACCTATAAAAACTACATTACAAATAATTACAAGCTTAAAAATTAAGTAGCTGACTGAACATTTTAACATGCTCCTTGGGACTTTTGATCGTGTGCTCTCCTATAACCATTTTCGATGTTAAAATGCCCTAACAGATCAAAAGAAGGTATTTGGTGGAAGAACTACTTTTTTTTTATTTTTATTACATAACAATGAGCCAACTGGAATTTTATCCTTTAAGCAGGTCATTGTTTTCATTCCAGAATAACAATCTGTTTAATTTGATTGTTCCTAAGCAGATCTTGGGACTTACTTTATGAATCACTTTAATGTTACCATTTGCTGTATATTGATTTATAATCAGTTTATATTTTCTTTCTCTGTATATAGTTCTTGTGGTGGATATTTTGAATAAAAAAGACAAGATAGGAGAACACGTTTCACAGAAAGTATACGTTTTCAATCATTCCAATAAAAATTTTCGTAAGATTTGCTATGAATTAGAAGGTTGAATTAACATTTGCCCTTTGGCATTTGAAGTGATGTCCCACCTTGCTGCTGTCTCTTCAGTAAATTACAACCAGAGCAGAGAACACACACACCATGATGGCATCAGTTGCCATGGTAGCCAGGCAGACAGGTACATCTCCCTGTGACTGGGTGACAGTCTTCATTCTCGGCCAAACACTGACATACCTGTTTACAGTCCTTCCCATATGTGCCTGGTGGACAAACTAAGGGAAGAGGAAATGTAGACCCAATGAATTAAATTTGTCTGTGTAAATATAGCTCTAAAAGTGAAAGCAGGGGAAAATTTATTAAATAAGACCATTGCCTACAGAAGTGTGTTGCCCTTTGGGATTTAGGTTTCATTAAATTTACTTGGGGATTACTTCACTGTTTGATTTTGTTTTGTTCAGTCAATTTGTGACCGATTGTCAAGGGCCAGCTGCAATTTTCTTGTCACTGAAGAAAACCATAGGGTGATGTCAGGTAAAATCAACGAAAATAATAGTATAATTCATGAGGGACCACATATCTGGATAAAGATATTTTTTCTGGTGCAGCCGGTTTAAATTCTCAAGGTTGTTTCTCTCTGCACATTAGCATGTACTGTATTTGTGTCACTTGTCAGCTACACTGCTGGGTTGTGCTGTTTCTTTTTACAGGCCGAACAGTAAAAAGCTTTTGCTCCAAATTCTAAATAATATCATGCCATTTTGTTAAGAAAATAAAAAGGCTTTTGGGGTATTTTTCAGCTTATAAAATGGAGTCAAGTAGACATTTTGAATTTCATGATAGTGTCTAAAGATAATTCAAACGAATTTAGTAAAAAAAAAAAAAATTCAACAAGTTGGTAATTATATATCCTAAAGACCTAAAATTGAGAAGTAATTTCTGGATCAACCTTTTCATTTATCACTCAGAGTGTTTGGCATCATGAACGCATGAACCTATTTTAAAAGATCTCACATTGGAAAAGTTATTGACTGTCTGTCTTGTTCACTGCATCCATGTGTTTTGTTAACTGTCCCTGTGTGCCTAAAGTTGCTACTTGTTTTCTTAGCATCCCTAGCATTAAGGATACTTCATCTTCCTGGGTTTTTTTAATGTAAAAAATGACAGCAATGGTAGAAATTCTAATTTTAAGGTCCATTGGTTGCTTGCTTAGTGTTAAAATAAAAACCAACAAAAAAATGACTAATGAAACAAAGGGAGATTAATCAAAAAGAGGGTTTTATTTTCTCTTTCCGGCTGGAATATATACAAATAGAAGAGCATTAGGTAGAATCTGACAAGCTATTTATGTAGTCTGCTATTGGTCTAGATATTCTTTTACCTGAGAATCACTGATTATTCAAATACATATCAACAAAGCATTTAACTGAACTTGCCAGGTATGCCAAGAAGCATACCTGGCTTTTCTGCCTGACAAACTGGTTAAGCAAGAATAACTGATCATGGCATTTCAGAGGTGACTGGGAGTAAACGTGTGTGATATTCTTTCTTCACCTCTTTGTCAGTAAACACATGAAGGCATCATCTACATTACACTGTGATGAAAGGAGCTCCCTAATGGGAGGTTTCTAACATGAAAGTCTCACAATCAGAAAAATTAAAATATGTTTTATTAGAGACTTCTGATAACTTTAGGAAACAAGAGCTGCAGTTATTACAAATTCCTCCATCAAATTCCTCCCATCACTGTGCACTATGGGTATTAATAACCCTAAGAAGTGGCTGTGCTAAACACAACAGTATCATAATCTGTTTAGCCATTTTCCATCTTGAGGCATAGGGCCCACTGGCATAGAGCTTTGAGAAGGGACATTTGAACTAGTCTGCTTTCAGAGCCATCTTGAGCATCATGTTGGTCTACAAGCATCTGTTAAAGGTTGTATAGTCTAGAAGAGCTCACTATTTAACTGAGACCTGAAACACCAGGAAGAGTGTATGTAGTAGGAAGCAGAAGGGAAGGGAAAAATGGTAGGGAGGAGGAAAACTTCCCAGCGGGAAAAACCCAGGTCCATACGAGTTACTCATGAGTGTCTTCAATAGTATGTTGGCCATGGTATGTATGTATGTGAGACAATAATCATGTTTACATTATTATAAATGTTTCTGAATTAGTCTCCTATGGCTGCTAGAACAGATTATCACAAAGTTAGTGCCTAAAACAATACAAATTTATGATGTCATAATTCTGGATATCCAAAGTCTAAAATCAAGGTATTGGCAGGTCCGCATTCCTTCTAGAAACTTGAGGGGGTAGGGTTTACTTTCTTGCTTTTTCCAGTTTCTAGAAGCCACTTACATTCCTTGGTTTGTGGCACCTTTCTCCATTTTTCAAGCCAGCAGCTTAGCTTCTTTCTTCTCTGGTTGCCTATTTCTCTAAGAACATTTGTGTGCATTAGGCCCATCCAGATGATCCAGCAAAATCTCCTGATCTCTAAATCCATAACTAAATTACTTCTGCAAAATCCCTTGTGCCTTATAAAACAATATATTCACAGATTCCAGAAATTAGGACATGGACCTCTTTGAGGGTTCTTTATTCCACCTCCCATAATCTCTGTACTCCCAAATGTTTTCAAGTAGCTTCTGCTTTGTCCCTTAGAGACCATGTCATCATGTGGGGTCATGTTTTTAACAACAGCCGCAAGCACAATTCTTTATAGGATTCAATACAAATATATTTTAAAACTATGTGATATAAAAATTATATGGGAAAACCATCACTAATTATTTTTAAAAACAATTTTATTTAGTATTAATGGGTCTAAAGGAGATACTTTAATCACACTGAGAAGGATTTGGGATTCTTGGGAGAAGGTCAGGACCTATCAAGAACCTAAGAAGCAGCTTGAATACCCAGATATATCTAGAGCAGGGCTTAGAAAGAAGAAAGTTCACAATGGCTAAAGTTCAGAGAACTGAAGGACTAACTACAGATCACAGTGGAAGTTTCTAGATCATGAATTACTTGCTCTTATTAGTGGTCTACATAATAACATTATTTCCCTGTTTAAAAAAAAAAAACTAAAACAACTTCAGGGGCTCCTCCCTATAAAACAGCATTTGCTTTTATGTTTAAGGTCTCCCTTAAGCAAGCATTATTGTGCACATAATAAGGTAAGTATATATTGAACCATTTGTCCAAATGATATGGATTAAAAATGACAAAACCAGGAACAAAACCAGTGTCCTCAGGATGAGCTCCAAGCATTTCTCCCACTCCCTCAGGGGCTACTTCTTAGAAATTGAGGGACATAAATATTATATAATATGGAAGGGGTTACAAAGCTGGACAATAGACTAAGCTGTGGTTTAACTTACTACGTAGGAAAATCAGCTTGGAAAGGTTTATACTGAAAATTTATTGTTCATTTTATTTACTAATTGGCCATCCAGGCCATTGGAAGAACTGGTCAACCAGCTTGAAATGTAGCGATGCCTCTTCCTAGTTGAGATCATTCTGGGCAACCACATGACCAGAAAGTATCCCTGTGTGGCTTCTGCATAGATTTCATCTGCCACTTCATATTAAAGCTACATTTTACTCTTAGAATTAATCAGTGGATATGAGAGTACTCAGAAATTAGAATAAACTGACAGTGACTATTTTCAATTTAGGTAAAATTTATATCACTTTGACCATGAAGATATAACCTGAATATAGATAAACGTCCAAAATATTTTGGAAAGGGAAAATTGTATTTTTAATTTGTTGGTTTCCCAGGCATCTGATTGATTTTTATTAAAGGTCAAGCCGTTGATTTTGCTTAGATTCACACTGAGACAAAGTCAACTGGAGAGAGAGGCACTGACCACCTCATAAACACTACCCTTCACCTAGTTTAAATTTTCTGATAGTACTTTTTTCTTTTAAGAAGTGAAATTATCTTTTTCAAGGTGACTTCTAAAAAGTGATTCATAGCTTTACTTTTCCCACTAAGATGTAAAGGTAAATGAATTATTAACTAGAACAGGTATTGAATTTGTCTTTATTTAATTGTCTTATCTACTGCCTTTTAAATTATTTTCTATAAGCAATATATCTGGATGACAAACATTTTATGAGATGACATATAGAATTCAAATCATAAATATAACAAAAATGCAGTGAACTGACTTTTTGTGTGGAAACCCATGACTGTCTTGACATTTGACACAACATAGAGTAACTTCTTGTGGGAAGACCCTGTCTAGCCTGTCAAGAAGACACATTGTATAGTCCTAAGATCACAATCTCTCCACTGTGACAGTTACAAACTCTGATGTCATCTGTAGCTGCAGTGTCCCTGATAAGCTAAATAAGCATAAGCAGACAAGTGTTTTAGATCAATGTAACAAGTACTGACCAGTTAAACAAACAAACAACAACAACAACAAGCCTACAGTTTTCATGATGTGCCGAGAGATGTATTCAAATTTCATCTAATACTTTGCTTCTCACAAATTGGGATTGACCTTCAGTAGTGTATGACAACATATTTTGCTCAGGTCTTTATCAAAGGCCTGGTGATAGATCAGCTGTCATATACCCGTACCTCAGAATGTCTTTGTATTAAACTAATGGTCCAGCAGAGCAGCCAGCCTGACAGGCAGGTTATTTATTTGCAATCTGGTAAAAGAACTGACAACTTCATTGTTTTAATTGTTCATTTTTCATGAGTTGATGCATTAGCTCACTTGGATCTCTGTGCCTTAGTCAGAGAATAAATATATAAGAGTCAGGGCACCAGAGTGACTGGGTCCATCTTAAAGTTCAAGAGATTGCGGATACCTTTGGTGCTGGCTCTGACTACCAGCATCCCACACGTATTTGAGATTTTTTTTTTTAATCTTTGTTCTGCATCTCTTTCCTCTCTTTCAGGAAGACCTATGATGTCAGCTACTGATCTGATTGTTTCTTGAAACAATGTTCCTGGTTCTCACAGCCTATTGAAGGAGAAAGACTGGAGTAGGACTAGAGTCTGCATGGCTCCGTCAGGGTGGGGCCTGCCAGAGACCTTAGATATGAAGATATCATCAAGAACAGATACAGCTCACGTCATAGCCTCTTAGAATCACGAGCAAAGCTTTTGCTAAATACACATGGCCTGGATTCATCCTAGGAGATTTGATTCTAATTCATTGAATCTTTGGTGAGGACTAAATATACATATATATTTTAAAAATCCTCTCATGAACTTCTGGCTGAGAACCATTAATCTAGAGTCTCAACCAATATCTTCAATTTACAAATAAGATATCCAACAGACTGAATCATTTGCCCAAGGTCACAGCTAATCAGTAGCAGAACTAAAGCTAGAATCCAGGCTCCTGACCCTCAGGTCAATGACCTAACCCTCAAGTCATGCCCCACATCAGATCCTATTCTCCAGGAGCTACTACTAAGATACTTTGTGGAGGTTCTGCCAATAGCTTTCATGTATGCTAAAGCTTCAGGGCACAATATGGAGGTGCTCATCTGTATTCAAGGCTCATCTCAAATGCTGGACCTCGGAAAGCAGAAGACATCTCCACATTCCAATTGTCAGCATTAAAGAGGTTCTTCTTAAACTACTGGTACCCAAATTACATTATTACTTTACTGTCTTTCCTTCATATTAAAATTGAGAACACCTGTAGGACAAAGGCAATCTTTTATTATTTTTAATGTGCCTGACACTTCATATAGAACCTAAAACACAGAAGGTGCTCAATAGATGTTTCATGAAGGAAAGAAATAAGAAAAGCTTCTCTAGTCCATTATACACAACTCTGTGAAAGGTTGATCGATCCTATATAAAAAAAGAACACTGGCTCCCTCTATGTGTTATACATTCATTTGCTTATTAAACAATTATTCAAGTTATAATTATTCACTGGGTCTTGTGCTTGGCATGGATGACATAAAATTGAATAACACTAGTATCTGTTTTCAAGAACCTAAAAGACTGACTCAGGAAGACATGTGAAAAATTAATGGAGAACAATCTAATGAGTGTCACTAATGCAGACATGCAAAGAAGCCTAAGGCAGCTTCAAGTAAAGAAAAGTTAATCCTATCAGGAGAAAATCTGAGTGTCCTCAGAGAGGTGACATTAGAACTGGGTCTAAAGGAGTGAGTAGAAATTCATAAGTCAGAAGTAAGAGAACAAATGAATGAAGTATTTTATTGAATGTGACAGACACATTGCTTCATGGCTAGAGGACACGGTTTAGGAATAAGTATGATGTTGAAGAATTTTGTTGGTCCTTAAAAGTGAAGCATTTTTAATATTACACTGAAGGCTTAATCTGGTGCATGTGGGTTGCCATGGAAACATGATCAGACTGATGGCAGTGTACAGACTGGATTGGAGGATGGGAGCCCAGTCGGGGATCATTGCAGGCAGATAAGCAAGAGACAACATAAACCTAAACTGGAGATTTGGAAAGGAATGGAGATAAGGCATTGTATCAAAAAAATTGTTTGGAGAATGACAGACAGTATAAGAGACCAGAGGGAAGGCTCTTTCTGTTCCTAAATATTTCTTTGTTGTTTTAAAAAACAGGCTTTTTCAGCTCATGTTGGCAATCAGAATACTGGCTGGAGAGGTCAGATTGACAGGCAGTCACAAAGCAAGAATGGATACTCTAGGACATCAGGACTGGAAAGCAGCGTGAGCACGTGGAACAGAAAACAGCAATGCTCCTGAGACAGTGGGGCTGGAATAGGTCCTGAAAGCACGTTTCACATGGTCCAAATTTTTTGGCTTGCTTTTTGAGTATATGCTTATATACAGCACAATCCCTAAGGAAATGTTTGGAGAGTTTCAGTGCTGAAGTCAAAGTGATGATATTCATTTTTGGACATTGTATATACCATCATCAGCA
This sequence comes from Lyroderma lyra, assembly GCA_004026885.1. NCBI lineage: Eukaryota > Metazoa > Chordata > Mammalia > Chiroptera > Megadermatidae > Lyroderma > Lyroderma lyra. The sequence goes on along the minus strand of PVJL010000007.1, from coordinate 218,943 downwards.
TGGTATCCCACTAGGGCATTGATGACAGCTGATGTTCCTTTTGTAGAACGTGGAGGTTGTCATCTTCCGATGTGTGAATAGTACTAATAAATGTCTAGAAAGAACATTACCTCTTCATCAGTCTCCAGATAAAAGCCAAAAAATAAAAAGTCTAGGAACTTTAACCTTTCAATTTAATGCTGATAAATTATATTAATAGCCATAGAAGAAATGCATCCATTCTAAAAAAAAACGTTAATTTATTTATGCCTGTTTTTCAGACTTCTCTTGTGTTTTATTCAGCTACTAAAAGATAAAAATAAGTAGCATTGTTAAAACTGTGGCTAGGAGATTCTAGATGTTCAGAATGCAGGAACTCAAGTCAGGGGAGAAAAAGAAGATTGCAGAAATAAAAGAAGGTAAGAATGACCAAATAGCAGGTACAAGAAATGACTGTCTTGGAGACCTGAGGAAAGGATCACAACTTAAGAACTGACATTTTCTGAGTGTTTACCATGCACGAGACCTGTTCTAAGCCCTTTACCTGTATTACTTTATCTGATAACCAAAACAAACCTATGAGAGAACAATGATCACTCTTTTGGTTTTACAGAGGAAACAAAGGAAACTAACGTGAAGTCATTTGCGCAAAGCATGTAGAGCCAACATCAGCATGGATGACTCAATAATATTTTCTTAAATATTGCATTTCACTTCTCCCCAGGACTTGCTGTACTAACAAAGGCATATGAGCATATCCTATTGGTTTACAGGCTTTACAAAAGGACCTATGATTCATGTCCTTACCTCATTTTACAGAATCAGGATAGTACAGTGAGAAGAGATCTGGACTGAGAATTGAGAGTTATTGATTCTTACCCATAGTACTCTGGGAAAGTCACTTCCTTTCTGAGGGCCATTTTGGACTTTGTGATTTTTATAGTTCTATTTAGTTTTAAATTTCAAATTATTTTGTTATGAAAATGATCTGTAAAACACCTCTAATCATAAAAATCTGGTAAATTCTACTTCAGTATAAGTGTATAATAAGTTGGCTAAGCTATATTCAAAACCATAGTAATAAGATTAGATCTTATAATTTATCTGTTCATTTATGAAACAATTAGATATTAAGTTTGAGATGCTATGTCATCATTGTTTTCTTCAAGATCTATAGGATTTAAAGGATAGAAATAGTAACAGAAAGAAGGACACCGATCGATTTCCAATCCACTGAGTTAGTGGATGGCATTAATCATGTTTGATGCAAGAACTCTTCTTTGGAATGGTCATGAAAGGTATCAGTATTACCCACTTAAAACTCACAGATTGGATGATAAGCAATATGGTGATGAGACAAAGAGGGAAGGGTGAGTTAGAAGGGGTAATTTCATAGTAGGTAAGAAACCCTGAATCCAAAATACTCCAGTGTTGGTGTTTCTGAAGTGTGTTAGTAGACCCTTAAATGTGTATCCAAAATAAAGTTTACAGAATTCAGAAAAAGCACAATGAATAGTAATTACTTCTTTTTTTTTTTTTCAGATTTGCTACAAGAAGAGGGGCAATAGATTTTTTACTATTATCCTAGAGTGTTAATTTTGAGTATCCATATACAATAAATTCTTAGTGAAAAATTTCTTCATATCAATATTAAGGTCAATGAAAGTCAATAAATGATATTCACATATGCTAAGGAAACTTCTGTATCAGTGATCAGCTCAGACCCCAGCCACAGATGTCTAATTAGCATCTTGAGTATTGTTTCCCCTTTATCACTATAGAAAAATAAAGCACCAAAAATAGAAATGCAAGAGAGGCAATTAATGTTACTTTTCATGATGCAAAAAAGTCAGATAAACTAGTAGAGTAAGTAGACTCTTGTCAGTTCAAATCATAAAATCATTGCTTTTAGGTCACAGCATGTGAAAACCTATGCATTTCTTAACACTGATATTTTAACCCCTTTGCTGCGATGTTTGTTTATGTCTGAATGAATATTTCCATCTGCTGACTATGGTATTCGAGTTTATCTCATGAGCTCAAAAAAACTTTTCTCCGTTTACAAGATTTTTAAATATGTTTTCCTGTGACTTGAACTATCAACCAATGATGTTTTGTATGCCATGTTGTGTAACATTTTATAATAAACTTTTTAGGTCATCAAAGCCATTAGATTCTAATTTATCTGGACTTAAGTCTAATTGATTCCACTTATTAAGTTTTGAGTATTTTTTGCTAAAATTCAATATAATTTATGGTAAATTTATTAACATATAACAAAAATTTTAAATAAAAATATCATTTTATATACAAAGCAGCTCAAAATGTTAATATTCAAAACATCAACTTTTATTTTTTGTACTCTTTGACACATTTAAAAAAATGAAATCAATAAACAGTGGAAGAGTTAAAAACAGGTATATATATATATGTATACACATACACACACACACACACACACACACACACACACACACATTCATACACATCCACTAAGACTTCATTGATGCAGTTTGCAAATATTAACTCAATGTTTACCATGCGGCAGGCATTGAGTTTATTTATGCAAAGTCAATCATATCTCATAGTGTTTTGTTTGTTTCAAAGTCACCACTTTGTTCAAATTCCTTAAGAACAACAAGATGCTCGAAGGAAAATGGCCCCTAACTTGTAAATTGTTCCTCACAACTGCAGCTACTTTAACTACCAAGTCTCCAAACCTAACTCTAATTCAATTATTAATAAAAATATTGCAACTCTCCGTGAAGCTCTTTCCCTTCTTAATGGCAGTTTACTTGGTCCAAATAAAGGATTGAAATGAACTACTTCATTTTTTCACTCTCTCCTTACATAGAGTCCTGAATAAGTCACATTCTTTCTTAATAATTTAAAAGCATTTTCATTTGTGCCATGGGAATGACTAGAAGAGCTTTTAATATTATTAAGCCTAGATCAAATCAATCCAGTCTAAATAGGGTATAGGACTAATGCTTCCTTAACCACTCCTCCTTCTTACTATCATTCACAATTACATTGGTGGCCTTCTTAGAAAATTCTAGACATCTATGATCAGAGGTTCCGGATCAGGCCACTTTCATACATTTTGCTGACAACCTTTGAACCAAGTTGCCAAGTCAAAGCTTCCCATGGTCTTAAAATCTAAATGGTGATTCATTGTTTGCAAACAGAGAGACAGATTACCATTGTTAACTTGACCTTAACCTCTACCTTTGAGTCAAAATGCTTGAAGGCATGGGCATCTTAACTAGAGCAAGGTATAAATCAAATTAACTTCAACCCCACAAAGAAATGAATGTTTGGCATCTTATGAACTACAAAGTGTGGTGGCTTTTCCTTGAAAGATGAAGTTGAGACTGATGACAAAAGACTCCATTACTTAATTGAGCTGAATAAAATATGGAGGAACAAACTTTGCCATGGTTTCAAATAGTTCAATGACTCAATAGAGTCGTTCTGAGAGCTGGCTAACTGCACAGTTCTTGGGGATGAAATTTTTTAAGATTTTGAGTAAGACAAGAAAAAGGGAATATTCCAGTAACATGGATAATATTGTCTTAATTTCCTTGCTGCAACCAAATCAAATTAGTGGATTACATTGTTTTAGTGGATTTACTTGCAGGATTCAGAGCAAGAGGAGAAGAGGAGTAAAAAGGCTGCTACAGGGAGACGAAGGGAAAGGATTTGTTCCAGAAAAGACAAACAATTTTGGTAAATGAAGAAGGTGTAGTGAGGTTAGGCGAGAGCCATGGCCAGGCCAAACATGATCATCAAGTAAGAATTTCATGAGCATGTTAAATCTCATCATGTATGAGTTAAACTGCAATTTTATTAAATGTGGGTTGAACTGAATTGAAGCAGTATGGATCCACAATTGCAGAAAAGAAAGACTTGGACGTTTAAATAATAACAGAACATTATTGTTTTTGGTATATGACACCAGCTCCACTTTTTCCAGTGAGTTTTAACTAGAAACTAGTGGTGAAATTTAAAATGCATATATCATTTTTTAAAATGTTCATAAAATCAACTTTCTAAAACCAAACTCAATTAAAATTAAATGTTTAAAAATGTCTAATATTAATCCTAATATTTGGAAGGTTGTATTTATTATTTACTTTGTGCTTCAGATCTGAAAGGGGAGAAACTTTCTGTATCAGTCTAGAAATATGTGACAGTTCAATATTATTGCTTTTTGATATATCCATAAAAGTACTGATTTTGCAAAAGAAAATCCCTTTGAAAATCGTTCTAGGAAAAAAAAAGCACTTTTCTGCACCAACAGCAAATAAGCTTTTCAGACGGTTCTTTTTAGAATGCTCTGTAATTCACTGTTTCCACCAAAAGATGATACAACCCAGAAACACTAGAGATGTTTCTCCTTTAAATTGATTGACAGAGTGTAAGCTCTTGTTAAATCTGAAGATTTTAAACATTGGCACAGGCTAGTTATGCAGAAATATATGAACATCTCTTTGGGTCTTTGGAGAATGCAACTTAATAGAAAGTGGCATACACATGCATGCACCTACGGATGTTACTGGTATGTACATTCACCTAAGAATACTGGCAGGATACATAACACCTATGGACACTAATGCATTCATACATCTCTTGCTGTGTCCTTATCAACCTGCTGTCAAAAGTGTTGGTTGAAACAAGAAATATTCAGTTTCTCACCTGGTTATATTGCCTATACTCACTGGTCTGATTTTTTTCCTTTTTGAATTAATTGAGCTGATCATGAGTGTTTGTATTGTGGAATTGAGTTTATATCATCTTCAAGGATTGGAAATACATAGCTTCTTTCACAAAATAACAATATAAAGATAATATTTTAATAGTAGAAACTTTTGTAAGTCAACTCTAGAATGAAGTATAAGAAACAACCATATTTGGGTGTATGTTCACTAACCAAAGTTTTATTCATTTTTAAAATGGAGAAATCTATTGGACAAAAAAAAAAAATATTTAAAAGATGCAAGTGTAACACCCCCACATAGAGGTGGGAGGGTAGAACTACTCTGTTCGCCTCTATTGTCACCTTTGGCTCCAACCCAGCGAGGGAGACATGGAGATATCCTTGAGATGACTAACAGTGAAACACATTTGATGACAATTTAACCCCAGAAAATCCATCTGCACAAGCTAAAAATGGAAAATACAAGTCAACTTTTCCTTCCTTCCTTCCGCCCTTCCTTCCTCCCTTCCTTGCTTTTTAAAAATATAGTTCTTGCTTCTGTGTACTACTCCAGTAACTGATAAATGAAACAACTCTTGTTTCTAAACTTCTGGACATAAACTTTAGAAGCACTGGGAAAAATTTAACATTTTTTAAATAGTTTCTCCAGTCATATTGAAAAGCATTTGACTCTGTTTAATTAACACAGAGCATACCATGTCTCTAACATAGAGCATGGAGAATCTCATGCATACTACCTGTTATAGAGAATATATAACCATTTAAAAATATTCAGTCCAGGGTTATTTTACTCAACTGATAAGAAATTACTGCGCAGCTGGAGCTTTATAATCCAAAATCACATTTTTAATACAGAAAGTTACAGCTTGAGGCAGAAATAAATTCAAGTTGATCTACATAAATCTTTTCCTTTCTGGTTTGTATAAATGCATTTTTATTAAATTATTTTTTTTATAATAACATTCACACTCAGGAATTCATCCCATATACATAACTCATTTTTCAAACAAAAATCATATCCATGTATGTAAGTCACTCATTTTTTCCTTATTCATGTGTATTTTCCTTTCTAGCAATGCCATATTTTTCAAGTTCATAAATTGGCAGCTAATAATAATTCTGCCTCATTTCATCTTTTTTATTTCAAATATATTAGTTAATAACTAAAAATGGAATGCATATAGAACCTAAAAATTTAGAGACCTCAAAATAAGAAATTATTGAGATACTTAAACTCACATTGATTCTCATCTGGTTGGAGTAGGAGGCAGGAATGAGGGGACTGTTTCTTCAATTAACACCAGCCAGAGTCCAAAAAAATGTCCCATACTCAGGAAGGCTAGAATGTGGACTTCAAAACTTCTCTCCTAAGGCTTGCAGTATGGGTGACCCAAACCAAAGCAAAACAAATGAGAAAGAGAGAAAGAGAGAGAAAGAGAGAAAAAGAGAAAGAGAGAAAGAGAGAGAAAAGAGAGAGAGAGAGAGAGAGAGAGAGAGACAGAGAGACAGAGAGAGACAGAGAGACAGAGAGAGACAGAGAGACAGAGAGACAGAGAGACCGAGACAGACAGAGAGAACAAACTACTAAATTGAAAGAAAAGTGATACTACAGGATATCTAATGGGTACTTTCCATCTACATTTTTACACCTGGAATTTCACATTTACACAGAGCCATAGATGCTGCATGTAGGTAAGCACAGAAACCACCCAGGAAATATTCTGTGCTTGATAATTCCCTAAATTAATCTCTTGAGAGAAGCTCTCCTTTGAATCTCTGAATCTTCTCTATTCATGTGGATTTTCCACATCCTCTGAGACATATTCAACTAATTAAAGTTCAGAATATCTCCTTTCCTGTGTAGATTACTGGGATAAAGGTAAACACAGCTAGGTGGAGGGTCAAAGGAGGGAAGCGGCATTCAGATGAGGGCAATACAGAGAGGTGGGGAGGGCAAGAGAGGGAGATGAGCAGACAAGCCTTGCCAGCTTTGTAGTTTTTCCAAGGTGGGTTCATCCTTTGATGGAATTTTGGGGGTCATGTAGGATATGTATGACTATCACCAAAGGAATTGGTTTCCTTGTCAACTTTTGTTGTAATTAATTTCAATCTGCTACTTGGGTGTATATTTAACCTAGTAGTAAAAACATTTTGTTAGGAAAAAAATACTTGACATTTCAATGCTGGGCATTTTGTTCTTTCCTAAAAAACCAAGAGGAAAGGGTGGGTGTTGTAGTTTAGAATGGAGAGAAAAGAATGGGCGAATTGTGATAGGCCGTCTCTATGGAGAAAAGGGGAAACAGGCTTAGAAGGTGAAATCAAATTCATTTCAAGATATTCATGACTCCTTATTGGAGTGCTTTAAACTGAAGATCATAGTGATGAAGTAAAAAACATAAGAAGTTCGAAGATTTGTTCTTGTCTGGATCTTAGAAATAATAATATCAACCCATCTTTTACAGAATTTTTATACTATATTTTTTCAAATGATATAAAAAAGTATTGTGGAAAATACTAAATATTTAGCAGATTATCCAGCTTCTATCTTCTGATCAAATCTGCAAGGCAGTTTTCACAACTATTTTTTTTTTTCAATTTTCGATTTACTTCATTAGTTGAAATAAATTAAAATAGATCTAGAAAAAACTTCAAACTGCTGCCAAGATATTATTTTTCTTTAAACAGACTGGCAAAGATTACAAGGTTTGACACACCCAGTGTTTGCCATAATCAGAACTAAAAAACACTTTCACACTGGTAAGTGTGAAAAAGAAGTAAGCTTTTTTTTCAGAGATAGACACAATTCGTAGTATCTATTAAAATTTTAAATAAATAAGCCCTGCAATTATGCAGCTAGAGAACTTGACTTACAGAGTAACTCTCACATCTGTGCAAAAAAATAAATGCAAGAATGTTCACCACAGAACTTTTTAAATAGCAAAATACTGAAAACAATCAAAACGTCCATCTGTAGGTGATTTATTAAACAAATCATTTTAGGGGCATACAAAAGAATATTCTGAAACCATATAGAAGAAAAGGTAGATTTGTGTGGACTTATAGGAAAAGATGCCCACAATATAAAGTTTAGTGGATAAATAAATAAGCAAGACATAAAATTAATGTTTGGTGTAATTATACTTGGGTACAAAAACAACTCAGGTGTGATTTGGGAGAAAAAAATTGTCAAGGAAGCTTCTTATTTTATACACTTTTGCATCAAGTTTTAAAAAATCTTTTTACTTATCATCTATTTTGGTATATATGAGATATCTAAAACAACAATTTTGAAGGAAGATTATAACATTCATCTTTTTTTTTTGAAGCGTGGTCTGAAAGCACAAGGAGGGAGCAATGGCCCTCTAGTGGAGAATTTTAGCAATGCACCTCTCCTAACAATAATCCCACATTCTAAAGAAATCTCAACATCGGAAATTATTTATGGCTAGAATCAACTAGAATTTTATAGCGAGTAATATCACAAAATATATAAAAGTGAATATCCTGGGATTTAATTCTTACTTTAAAAATCTTGAAAACATCCTAATAAAGTTTGAATTGATAATGCATTTTCTGTGTGTAAAATGACAGGACCCACATAGTCAAATGCATTTCACCAGAAAGGTCCAAGCACATTGAAAATATATTTGCTCTAGCACAGATGCTTCAGTTACAGGAAAGGCTGATTTCTAACAATTACAAAAGCTGGCTGCTAATTAAAAAATCAGTTGTTGCTTATGCCAATCTTTAAAGCAGGGTCTACAAGTATGTAGGCAGCTGTCACCTCAAAACTGAGTCACTGTGAATAATAAAGGTGCTTATTTTCATGGGCTAATCTAAAACATTTCTAACAAGAGAAACTATTTCAAAACTATATATGGCTACGTCAACTGCCAAGTTCCCTCGGTCCAGTTGAAGGCGTGCAGAGTTTCCTGTCAACTTGCGCTCTGAAGCAGAACAGTCTCCAACTCGACCACTGGGCTTGCTCCATATTAAGTATTGGCTACCTTGGAAATGTACCGTCTCTCAGTGTAAAACTCCCCAAAGGGCAATTCAAATCACATTTAGAATTTCCTATTTACATTGCAACGGCCATGGCAGAAGTTTGAATGTCACAGTACAAATCTGGTACCAAATGCTGAGTGTGTTCAGCGGATTCAGTTTCAGAATTCACTTCGCATGAGCATGTTTTCATCAAGTTCAAGGGGGAGGGGGTGTCATGGGATAAGTTCATGTTATGAACTCTGGTTTTAACTCTTTACTGTCTTGAACAAGTAAACTAGTGTTTTGCCCTTGCAAAGAAAGAATTTACCGGACTACTTCACATAGTAAATTTGTCTTTTAAATGCTTATGCAAATAAGCCACTAATAGTTCCAGTTTAATTTCTTGTGTGAGAAGAAATTTATTGAGAACAGCTCAGCAATTAGAGGCGATTTTCTTGAAGTCAGTTTTTTTTTTCTAGACAAGTAATAAAAGTGGCTAATTATTTTTCTCAGTCTGTCCATCCTGAGAAAAACTGTGACACCATTCTTCTTTTTTTATATATTAATTTATAGGAGTATTTTTTTGGTTGCTGCTATCAAAAATAATCTATAAGGAGAAAATGTATTCCAACCGGACACAGTCACACATATGTATACCATCTTAATCTCCAGACTCCAAGTCCATTCAACTGAGGTGAATTTGAAAGAGCTCTTCCAGACAAAGCAGGAAGGTAAACCTGGCAGTGAACAGTACTGTTTCATGTCACTATTTAATGACTGGGTAGTTAAATTCACATCCACCCAAGGTTCCCTATTTCAGACATGCACATTTATTTCCAGCAAATGATGATATACATAGCAATTTATTACAATCTAACACTGAAATAATTTATTCTAATCTGTCTATTTTGAAGTTTGTTTAAAAATAAAGTGTACCTAAAATGTGTATTATCATACACTGCTAGGATTGGGAAAAAAATACTCTTATTATTTGGGCTTTGCATGCTTATGGAAAAAATAACATAAGCATCCTTAGCTAAGGTTGTCTTTGAACAATACTGAACTGGAGACATACATTGCTGCCTTAACCTGCAAACTGATAGGACCCATTTGGGGCTGGGATGATGTGTGTTACCATCACATAAAGCACAAGAATTCACAAATATATTTGAAGAGAATAGAGCTATTGTCCTATGGAGTAGTCTCACTGAGGTAGAAGAAAATAAGATGTTTATTATTCAAAATCCACTGGGGTAGAAACTATCTTTCTTGCAAAATTTTAAATCTGTTAGAACACTCTGAACCAGTCACTTACCCAGGCTTTCAATAATACATTAGCATATCAGATTTAAACTTCTGTTTTCCTAAAAAAACTAGAGTAAATTTTTCTGGATCCAAAGTTCATTCCATAAATTTTGTTTCATTTCATGTACCAAAACTAATAGGAAAGGAGAAAAGCAGTTCTTTCTATATACCACCTTCAAAGAAGATAGAAGCTGAATACTTCAGAAATAATATAAATTCAAATAATCATTATTTCTTTTAAAGACCTTAATGTGACCTTATACATTATTTAGTGCCATCTTATTTGAAGACTCTTGCCATCTAATTAAGAGAAATTCTATAACTACCCTACCACACACAGTGGACACCATAGTGTAATAAAACAAACAGAAAAGCAAGCTTTGGCTTCTCTCCTAGCTCCACACAAAGAAGATGACAATACTTACCAGACATTCTGCTGCCAGGTATTAGAGATAATGTTTTCACAGCAGCTGGGCCCACAGCCTGGCATAGAGTTGGCAACAATAGCAATCACTAGCTCTATTCTTGGTTAATAAATGGGTTTGCTAAGGGACAGAAGTCCAAGGCAACAGCTCAGAGCTGCCAGAAGAAAAAATGTAAATGTTACAGTTATAACTCAGGCTGCTTATCCATGTTTCCAACCTCAGTTGTTCATTCAAGCTCAAGGAGTGATCCATGTCAGTGTTTCTCAGCCTTAGTTGAGGTACAATCAGATTGTTCCCACAGGAAAGATTTAGCCAAGTTGCTCATTATGTAGAAACTATAGTCTGTAAGCATTTGGAGAATTCCACGGGACTGTTCTTTTTATAAAAAGTCAGATCATGTCACTTCTCCATGCAAAGCCCTTCAATGGATTCTCCATTTCTTTCGGCCAAAACCCAGTCTTAAAATGGCCCACAAGGCCATATATAACAATCCCTCCACTCCACTTTCCTGATTTCATCTCTACAGTGCTTTCTGTCCAGCTCTCCCCTCTTGGTCCACCGGCTTCTCACTGTCCCTTAACTCTCTCACCTTGACTCCAGAGTTGACTTCTCCAGGAGGTCACTTTGACTACACTCTACTACTCTGTTTTGCCTAGTGTACCCCCTATCCCATTTACTCTTCCTGTTCTACTTTATCTTTTACCACTAGCCCTTATCACCTCCCATTGTGCTCCAAAATATACTTTGTATGTTTATGGTTTGTCTGTTTTCCCTTGCTAGAATGTAAGCTCTGTGAGACAATGTTCTTTGTTTTGCTCATGGGTACATCCAAGGAGCCCAAATCAGTGCTTGGCTACACAAAATAGATCTAAGACATAAACCAATAATTCATGGAAAAGTATACTTGAAGAGACAGTTTAAAAAGATGAAAAATCTCACCAGGAATCAGAGAAATACAAACAAAAATAATTTTTTCTTTTAAAGTCTGACACAAAGTATTGTAATTACAACTCTCGAATACCTGGTGCACCTACTGTGGAGAGGATTTTGATATTATTGAACAAAATTGAAGAAGCAATAGCCAATGACCCAGCATATCCACACTTAGATAGAACAGCCCCTTCACAAACAAACAAACAAAAAACAACAAACACCCCCCAAAAACTGCCACATGTGCACAGGGAGATATTCCCAGAGATGTTTGTTGAAATGCAGTTGGTAAAGCTAAACAATTTAAAAACAACCTATACATCTCCCTTTAAGAGAACAGAGAACAAAGCTATGGCACGTTCATACAACAGTAGGCTTTTAAACACTTAAAAGAAATGGATTCAGTTAACCTATTAATACAAACAAACTTCCAAAGTAATGCTGAGTTAAAGAAGTTGCAGGCTGAGAAGCACAATATGATGTTATTTGTTAATTGAAGATTAAAAGCTTACAAAATAATACTATATGTTGTTAACTGAATACATTATTAACTTCTTAACTCTGAACTTTATATACTCCCTATCTCAGCATCAAAACTTTCTCTCTCACCCGGATTTTGACTCAGCTCCAAATTTGGATGAAGTTCAGTGGTTCTGCCCCAGTACAAAGAATAGCAAGTTGTGCCTCTGAACTGCTTCCACATTGGTTTCACATAAACAGGCTTGTTTTAGTTGACTGTTCGGGAGGGTTGCCCTGACTCTCCAAAATTGCACACAATGTTTGCATTAAATAATCTAGGTCATTAGAGTTCAGCCATGACTTTTCTAAAGGGCTGTTTTCATAGACTTTATCTTGTTCCATGTGACATAACTCCAGCAATAGACCATTTTAGTTGCCTTGTGCAGATACAGCTCTCAATTTTGGAGGAAATAGAACCATACTGTGGTTCCTAAATGTTAGATTATCAGAAAGAGACCAACCTTTTTAGATATAATCTAAATATGTAAAGCTTTAAGTATATAAACAGTTAAGTCATATACTTTCTAGAATTCCAACAACTTCATTTGTTATTTGAAAAAGGGCAAAACAACATATTGGTTTCTATTATAAATGCTCAATAAGTACTTTTCATTTTTCTTTAGACGCATTCCAGTTTTTCATTGAATGCTTTACTTAGGATGTAAATGACCAAGAAGGTTCTTGGCTCCCAGGATAAAATCTTCTCTTTTTAAATGTGAACATGACAGAATGAGATTAGGTTGGTCCTAAACAAAGTTGTTAAGAAGAAAGTTTGTATTCTTCATCTAACAGCACTCCCTCATTGTAATGCCTAGTAATAAAGATTCTCAGCTGATTTTCTCTACGTTCGTTACTAGTTAGTTGTTAGACAGCTTGAAGTTTCAGGGGTTATTAATCTGAGTCTCTGAGTTAATCTCAGGGGTTTCATGATCTCTGGAATTGTTAGTAAAAATGAATATGTATATGTATTTTACTAAGGAGAATTTCCATAACTTTTGTCAGATCCTTTAAGATGTTGACCACTAAAAACAGTTAAAAAGTAATGTTTTAAGAATTGAGTATTGCTTCCAGCAGTGGTTTTCACAGAGTGCAAAAGATGCTAATTCCTTGACCCAATCTCCAATCTCCAAGACATAGAGATTAAATTGATCTATGGTAATATTCAGGAATCTGCATTTTTAAGAAGTACCCCAAGAAGAGATCCAAGATGGTGGAGTAGGTAAACACTGTACCTGCTTCCTTCAATGAACACATTAAAATTAAAACTAAATTACTGAACAACTAACGTGGAGAACCATCTGAAGTCTAACTAAACAGAAGCTTTATAACTAAGGATACAAAAAAGAGGAGGTCATGGCAAGACTGGTAGGAGGGGTGCAGACATGACAGGAGCCAAACCTCCGGTGGCAGTAGAGAATCAGGAGAGCTATCTCAGCCGTGGAGGTTCCCCCCAGAGGAGCGAGGGACCCCAGCCCATACTAGCCTCCCTAGCCTAATCATTGATACTGGGACGAGAAGTCCCACAACACTCGACTGAAAAACAGTGGGGACTCTGACCGTCCGGTTGGAATGGAAGGCTCTGGGAAACCCAGACATCCTCTTAAAGTGCCTGTGTAGACTCAGTCACTCTCAGGTACTCACCCTGGACTCCAGCAGAGGGTCGGTGACTCAGGGGGTATTGGAGGCATACAGGTGGCAGAAGAAGGCTTTGGAGCGAGCACTGAAGGACAGTTGCCATTTTTCCTGGGTGCACCCTCCTCTCATGCAGCAGGCTGGTGGGCGCCATCTTTCCTCTGTTGCACTTGCCCCCACATCGCCAAATCTGAACCTGATTGGTCTGTTGAGCTTTACTCACTCCACCTGCTGACTCACTGGGATCCCATCTCACCCAACTTCACCAATGCTAGAGGTACTTCCTCTGGTGAGCAGCCAGCCCCACCCACATTGCATCTTCCTTGAAAACTATTTAAGTCCATAGGCCCCAGGCTGGCATCAGCTGGCATTAGTGTGTTCTGAGACATTGCTGAGTAGCTCCAGGCAAAGCACTGGCATCAAACCAGAATCTAGCGGAGCACCCAGTGTTGGTGACCAGGGAGACAGTGCCAGGGCCCCACAGGGTACCTACTATGTAAGGCTATCCAACAATACTGGGAGACATAGCAGATCTACCTAATACATAGAAACAAATACAGACAGGTATCCAAAATGAGAAAACATAAAAATACATCTCAAATAAAAGGACAGTAGAGAAATTCCAGAAGAACTAAACAAGATGAAAGCAAGCAATCTGTCAGATACAGAGCTCAAAATGATAAGTTTAAGGGTGCTCCACAAACTTAGTGAAAACTTCAACAGAGAGATAGCAAGCATAAAGAAGGATATAGAAACCATAAAAAAGGACCAGTCAGAAATGAAGAATACTATAACTGAAATTCAGAATGGAATAAAAGGAAACACCAGCAGACTAGATAGAGGAGAGAATCGAATCAGCAAATTGGAAGACAAGGTAGCAGAAAACATCCAGTCAGAACAGAAAAAAAAAAAAGAAGAAGAAGAACAATACAAAAAAATGAGAATAGTTTAAGGGAACTGTGGGATAACATCAAGCACAACAACATTCTCATCATAGGAGTACCAGAAAGAGAAGAGAAAAAGCGAGGAATTGAGAACTTATTTGAAGAAATAATGACTGAAAACTTCTCTAATCTGGCTAAGGAAAGAGACCTACGAGCCTAGGAAGCACAGAGAGTCCCAAACAAGATAAACCCAAATAGGCTCACACCAAGACACATTATATTAATAATTAAAATGACAAAAGTTAAAGACAAAGAGAGAATACTAAAAGCAGCAGGAGAAAAGCAACTAGTTACTTATAAGGGAGCTCCCACAAGACCGTCAGCTGATTTCTCAACAGAAATTTACAGGCCAGAAGGGAGTGGCAGAAAATAGTCAATGGGATGAAAACCAAGGCCCTATAACTAAGGTTACCTGGTGAGGCTATCATTCAAAATCTAAGGACAAATAAAGAGTTTCTCAGACAAGAAAAACTAAAGGAGCTTATAGCCACCAAACCAGTATTACAAGGAATGTTCGAGGGACTGCTTTAAGATGAGGGAACGTGGGGAGCAAAATTATGAATAATAAAGTGACAATATGTATACATCAACAATTACCTTCAATTTCAATGGGTTAAAAGCTCCAGTTAAAAGACATGGAGGGTATGGCACTGGGTGGAGTGTCAGACAGAGGAAGACAGATGTAAGTTGACTTTGCTTATAGGTGAAATCCAGAGAAGAATAAACACGTGAACAGGAGCAGAGACACAGATGTAGAAAACATTTGGTTTGTTACCGGATGGGAGGAGGGTTGGGGGAGGGGTGAAATGAGAGGAAGAGATTGGGAAGTTCAGTTTGGTGGTTACAAAGTAATAGTTATAGGGATATAGGGTATAACATGGGAGAACAGTCAATAATGTTGCAATAACTATGGGTGGTATCAGATGGGCACTGGATTTGTTGGGGTGATGGGATGAGGGTGGGAGGGGTGAGTGGAAAAGGGAAAGAAATCAAGATACAAATTCATTGTCACAAAGTGGTCAGAGGGGTGTAAAGTGCAGTACAGGGCATATAGTCAATAACATTGGAATAACTATATGTGGTGTCAGATGGGAACCAGATGTATCAGAATAAGGATTTTGTAAGTTATATAAAGTCTCATCACTATGTTGTACACCTGAAACCAATATAATGTTGTATGTCAAATGTAATTGAAAAATAATAATGAGAAAAAATTAAAAAAAAAGAAGTACCCCAATAGATCCTGATGCAAGAGATGACACTAATTACAAAATAAAATTTAGACTTTTTAATGTTGCCTTCATGGTCTCTGTTCCTAGCAAATCCTTCTTGTCTTCTCTTATTTCTTCCATGGCTCACACTACCCTGCAAACGTGCAATCCGTATTCCACGCATTCATTCCTGCATCAGAAGACGCTGTTGGAGTCATAACAGGGGCCCTGTGCTACGTTCTGAAGAGGCAATGGTTGACAAGTCCTCTAGTCATAAGAAACACCGGCTTTCCTTCCCGTCTTCCCGCCTCCGCCTCTACCAGGCAAACGCCTATTAATCCCGGGAGGCCTAGTTCTTGTACAACCGTTTGCAGCCTTTCTTGTTTGTTCTTTCTCAGTGGACCCCAAGCATCTTCTCACACCTTCATTATACTGTCCTGTGATTCTCTATTTGGGTTTCTGGTTTCTGTGCTTCTCCCGATCAGGATCCATAATGCCCAAAGGTGGGAAGCGTTATTCCTGATTGACTGTAGTATCATCTTCAGGTGGAGTAAAAGCAAAAAGGAAGCGTTGACCCAGAAGTTGATGGAAACGGGAACCCTCACAGATGCTCTGCTTCTTCCTTTCTAGAAAGGGCTTCAAGGTGCTGGGAGACCATATTCACAGGAGGTCCTGGGACCTTCCATCTTCTTCTGGAATTCTTTTCAGAAGCCAGGAGTAGGCACTGCTAAATTTAGCTCTAAGAAAATGTGTTAATCTACCCTGAAACAGGTAATAACTGTCCACAGCAGTGGTGCTCAAACTTTAGCAAGCATCAGACTCACCAGGAGAGCTGCTTGTTAAAACACAGAGAACCGGGCCCTGCCTCCAGAGTTTCTGATTTAGGACTTTGGACGGCGCTGGACAATTTACTTTTGTAACGAGTTCCCAGGGGGTGCTTGACCTCAGTTTGAGATTCTCTCGCCTATAGATACCCACAGAGAGTTTTTCAGATTTTTCTGAATACTGTGAATACCAGATTTATGCAGAAAAGGTCAATGAAGGTACTACCTCTTAGCAAGCATCTTGATAGCATTCACTGGGCAGCAGGTGAATCCCTGACCAATTATGCAGAATTATTAAAATAGTACCTGTATTGCCACCTCTAGTTTGCTATCGCCTTCCACCCCCATCCAACCACCTGCGATCATGCATGGACTATTTGTAGAATTGTAACAGAGGACAAAGAAACAAGACACACGGAGACAATACTTAGATGATTACAGTTTCCTTCTCAGAAGAGGCCATTTCTTTTTTTGTTTTTTAAAAATTGAAAAGGATCTTTAAAACCACATGGTGGCAGTGTAATCACATGAGTGACACTTTCATGGCCTCAGCTCTGAGTTTCTGAATCTATTATACATCAAAAGATAATTGTGAAAGCTAAACATCTGTGATTTTGGCTTAACAATTATTGGCCCATAAAGTGTAAATGACAAGTTATAGTCAGATATCTCTACCAAATACCTCAGTAGGAGCTTTCAATATTTTAACAATGCCTGAGACAGAATATATTTGTCCCCTCTGCCGTTTCGTAGTGTGAAAACAACTTCACAAGAACAAGCAACAGATCATTTCATGCATGAGCTATGTAACAAATTCAATCCAAAATAACTCCTGCTTCAGTTTAGCAAATTGCTGTGTGGTACCAGATTCACTTCTAGACTGTAATCATTTTTGTATTTTTTTTTTCTCTAGCATTGCTTAATTTTAGATATTTGCATGCCTGTGAGGTTCTCACAACAAAATAAAATTGAACTTTCCTGGATTTGTTCATTGAAGTATCTACTCAGACCTTTTCTTTCTGTAGTCAGATGCTAAGGTGGCATTAAGTCTTTGATGAATTTTAGTTTGGCTAGTTAGCTATTAATCCGTACTCTACAATCCATGTAACCCCAATATCACAGGAGGAGTATAGGATTCTTAGGAGAACAAGGTTCTGTCAAAGTGAAAAATTTACTCAGTTATTTTGCCCTCTGTCCTACAACAAAATATTCTGTACTGTCAGCAGAAATGGCAGATTCCTAGAGGTAAGGGGGAGGGACAGATTAATATTAAATATTGAAAATGCTCTCTTACTTGCATCTTGATGTAGTGCTTCTGGTTGCTCAAACAATGGAAACAGTCAAATAAGACCACCGCAAATGCCAACAGATATGAGTGTCAACAAAAGGGCATAAAGAACGCAGAAACTTCATGCAACACGGTGTTCAATTCCAGCTTGCTGACAAAATCTGCCTTTTCCCAAAGAGGATGGGCCCTGAAAACATCACCAACCAGACTAAAGCAGGGGGGAAAAATTACCTTTTGCACAAACTGTCCCTATCCGTCCTCCTAAACGTGTTCAGATTTCTCACACCACCACAGACGTACTGATTTTGGTTTTGGCTGCTAACTTTACATTTTGGATCAAAGGGTCTCTCTGGGCATCCCAAGTTAGACAAAATATTCTCTGTGAAGTACACTGTGACAAGAGATTTTCCCAAATGCAGGAATCTGAGGGAGGAGGTCTCATAACCTAGAAAAAGACAAGACTCAAGGTCGAAAAACGATCTCCCCAAATGCAGACTAGAGAAGTTGTTACGATGTTCTTTGAGCACAGAGCTATTGCTCTGACGTGGAGAACATAGACTGAACTTTATTGCCACGTGTGTTAGGTGGAATGGGAGCACAGAGAGCCCGCCAGCGCTGCCGGGCTCCACAGTACAGCAACAGCGTCTACAGTTTCAGCGGTTACAACTCCCCAGGTCCTTACTGCAGTTGATGGGCTGCACACGGTGTTCAGCGTTTCTTACGTGCCCCATGTCACCTGGGTTTTAAAGCTGCTCTTCAAGTTGAGCTATTCCATATTCAGTCAGCTTATTTCCTACAGCTTTTATTCCCTCCTAGAATCTCAAGATCAAGTTTGCAAAAGATGGATATTAAGATTTAGAAAAATTGTACTCTGCACAAAAATCGGTCCCATAAATACATTTAGCCATAGACAAAACCACGTCCGTGTAACGTAGGTATCAGTATCCCCACGTCTGATACAAAGAAATTGAGACTTAAGAAAGGTCAAGTACCTTGTCAATGGATTAGTCAGTAAGTGGCAGTGCCAGGAGCAGGTTGGTCTGGGAACTTCAAAGCCCGTGCTCTTAATCATTAACAGGACTGGAAAGACTTGTCAGTCATTACACTTCCTACCTTCAGAGCAGTTACACCTTCTCCCCTACATATTCCTCCCATCTGGGGACAAAAAGGAACAAGCAATGTTTTTATTTTTTTGTCCAAGCATATATTCCAGGCAGTTTATAAAAAGTAGACTCTTTTTCTCCATGTAAATGCTACTTATTTTTAATACTGAAACATATGTTAACATTTAAAGAGCATTCCATGTAATATTTATATGCATAATATGTATTAGCAATATGGTGTTGGACAGTTATAATTTCATCAAAGCTCAATTACTAAGATTACTATATGAACTATCATTCTTTTTGACAATTCAATCAGGCTTCAAAATTTCAAAAGAAGTTTAACTTGCCTCATTGATTGATTTATTCATTATTTATGCCCTGTCTATTTCCAAAAAAAGGATTTAAAATAACTTACACAAAAAGGAGAAACACATAAAATAAATTCCTTAAAGCAAGAATGAAAGAGTAAGAATAAGAATAAAAAGAATAAGAATAAGAATAAAATAAGAATAAAAAGAACAAGAATAAAATAAGAATAAAATGTAAAAACCTTACATTAAAGAAAAGTACTGTAATCAGACATGCTTTATCCATGAGTTTTCAGATAGCTAAAGCAAAGACAAATGAACAAATAAAAATACAGTACTCTGATAAAAAGAATACTATTCTTTTAGAAAAGACACATATCTTTGTACTTAGAGTGTTTTGATATGTGTATGTGGCATGTAGTTGAAGTTTTTTTTCCTATGTAAATATTCAATAGACAGAGTGCCATTTATTGAAAAATATTATTGTACATTGATCCTAGTCATAAATCAATTGATTCTGTATTAGAGGGTTGTTTGTTCTGAACTTTTTATTGTATTCTATTGGTCTATTCATCTATACTTGAACCAATTCTAAATTATCTTAATTACTATAGCTTTATTTAGTTATGAAAGTCTTCCAGCTTTTGTTCTCATTCGATTGTCTTGGCTATTTGCAGATCTTTCATTTTCCAAATATATTTTAGAGTCAGCTTGCTAATTTCAAAAAAACTTACAAGGATTTTGATTCTGACTGAGTTAGAACTAGAAAGAATGTTGAATTGAATCTTCCAATCATTGTATATGCCTCCATTATTTAGGTCTTTCTTAATTTCTCTCAAAAACACTTTGTAGGTTTAAGTTGTAAGCATTATATGTCTTACATCTAATTTATTTTCTGATATTCTCCAATGTAATTATAAATGGGAACTTTTTAAATTTTCACTTTCTATCCATTTGTTTCTGGTATATAGAAATACAATTAATCTGTTCTTATTTCTATCGATATAGTATCCAGACCTTGCTAAAGTTACCTATTAGTTTTAATACCCTGTAGTTTCTTTTAGATTTCTTAGACATAATTATCTAGGAATAATACAGTTTTATATATTTCTTTCCAGTAAGTCTTTTTCTTAATTTATTATACTGAATTTGACTTCAAGTGCAATATTGTATAAAGTTGTGATAGTAGCATCCTTGTCCTGTTTTTCTGATCTTGAGGGAATACTCACAGCATTTTACCATCAAGTATGATGTTTGCTGCATTTATTTTTATAGATTTTAAAAAAACTTGTATTTAGAAAGTCCTCTTATTTTCCTCATTTGGTAAGAGAATATGTGTGTATTTGCTTATAAGTGTTCAACTTTATCACATACTTTTCTGCATCTATTAATATGACAGTATAATTTTATTCAATTTTTTCCCCTTAATATTGTGGTATAGTGTGCTGATTTTCAATTGGAAAATAACCTTTGAATTTTTGTTATAATCTTCTGGGGGCAAGGTGAATTATCCTTTATATGTCCTGCTAGATAGAGTAGACGTACATGTGAAAGGTTGGACAACAAAGTTTTTAGAAGAAAATATATGTGAATATATTCATATATTTATAACCTTGAGTAGGAAATAATTAAACAGGGTTCAAAAACGCTAAAGACAAAGGGAAAAGAAAAATAATAACAAATTTGACCATATTAAAATTAAGGATTTCTGGTCATTTAAACACATTTTTAACAGAGTGCAACTATATGCCATAATGTGAGAGAAGATATTTGTAGTACATATATTTTACAAGACGCCACATCCAGAGTACAGAAAGACTGTCTACAGACCAACAATTAAAGGCAGGCAACCACTTAAAAATTGGGCACCGTTTTAGAATAGGAATTCATAAAAGAGAAAATCCAAGTGACAATAAGCATATGAAAAAGGAATAAATCTCATTAATTATCAGTGAAATTCAAATTGAAATGACAATGAGATACCCTATATATATCCCTAGAATGGCTTAAATGAAAAATATACACACTATCAGTGTTTTTAAACATGGAGCACGTACAGCATTGCTTATAAAAGTATAAATTTTCACAAGCACTTTGGAAAACTTATTGGTAGTATCTTACTAAATGTAAACATCTGCATAACATATGATGCAGGAATTTCACTACTATATACAAATATATATATATATATATATATATATATATATATATATATATATATATATATGTTCAAAGTGGCACTACTCCTATTAATCAAAAAAATGGAAAACTATGCCAGTAGCCCCTATGGTAGCCAGCTTTGAAGGTGGTCTGCAATGTCCCTGACTCCTGGTAGTGACACTTTTTTGCAATAGTCCCCCTCACATGGAAACAGCTTGTGTGACCAATAGAGTACACAGAAGTGTCCATTCTGAGGTTCAGTTCTCAAAGACTGCATGCAGCTTTTTTCTTGGACTCTCCTCTCCCCTGCCCTACCCCTTCCTCCTCCTGTTTTGTCTTTTCTCTCTCTTCTCTCTGTCTCTCTCTTCTGCTCTTGTTCTCTCATAACTCTCTGGGGAAAACAGCCACCCTATCATGAGAAACGTTATGAAGAAATCTGTGTGGTGAGGGACTGAAGCCTTCTACCAACAGACACATTAATGGATTGGGCAACAGGTTGCCTCAGTCAAGTCTTCAAAGATTGAGGCTGGCTGGCAGCCCAAACACAATCTCCTAAGGGACTCTGAGTCAGAATACCCTAGCAGAGCCACTCCTAGGTTCCTTTTCCTCTGAAAGTGTGTGAGATGATGTTTATGTTTTTAAGGTGAAAGTTTGTTGCAAATTTGGGTTCATTTATTATGCAGCAACAGGTAACTAACATATCCATCAACAATAGACTTGAAAATTGTGGAATAATCATAAAATGTAATTCTAAATAGCAAAAGGAATGAACAAACTCTACCTATGTCAAACATTATGGATACGTCTCACAAATATGTTTAGCAAAAGAAATCAGATACTAAAGAGTACACAGTGATTTCATTTGCAAAATCAAAAGCCAGCAGGCAAAATGCATCTGTAGTGAGGCACCAGCAGGCCTCTAGGAATACTGATAATGTTTTAATCCATGACCTGAGTGTTAGTGACATGAATGTGTTTGTTTTGAAAAAAAATGTATCATTCCGAACACTTATGATTTATTCACTTTTCTATATGTATGTTATAGTTACTCAGTTTAATTATGTTAAAGGGGAACGTATTGTTAATTCTGTATGTCTCTAAAAAATATGAGTGATTGTTTAGTGATGGTTTCTTAAAAACACAGAATCGATTTATAGGTTGTCTTTTCTTATACTGATTCTTGATAAAAATCAAGCACAAAATAGTGAATCATTGTACCATAAAGACATTCTCTGAGGAATTAAATTAATGAGGTCCCAGTATACAGTTTTTTAATAATCAAATTTAATTCAGAGATAAGCTTAGCAGTGTTTCTCAAATCTTAGTAGCAAAAGAAATACCTAGGGGATTGACTTACAGAGGAGATACACCACCACTATTCCCAGAGAGTCTGAATCAACAGAACTGAAAAAGGGCCATGGATTTGTACTTTAACAGGTATTTCAGTGCAACACTTTGTAAAATACTGAAATAAAATTGTACAGGTGTTTTCTGCAAACCTTGGTACATACCTGTGTCTCTGAATTTCAAATAGAAACCATAGTTTAATTGCATATGCACATGTGTTTGGTAGTTTGTTTTTTTTTTAATTTCCCTTTAAAATAGTTGTAGACCAAAAAAAAAAAAAAAAGCCTGAACGTAAGAGCTCATATTATAAACGTCTTTGGAGAATAAAGCTGATATGAACTAAAAAGAATCACATATACTTTATTGATTCTAATATATAACTTCTGTTACATGCAGAGGGGTGGTATCTATAAAAGTTATGTACCTATAGTACAATAAAATGTCACTTAGATGTGAACACCCTCCTGCACACACACTTAAATTGCAGTCCACATAGCCAACATTCAGTCCTCAATGAACAACAGAAAAAGAAAAAAAAGAGTTAAAAATACAAACGAAGCAAGTTTCAGTAAGATCACAGTGGTTTCCTAGAAGTTTATCTGTTCCTTTGCTGTGTCCCTCACTACAGTTCTCAGATCTTCCCTTGGCTGTGGAAATGACCATGGCATGGAGACACGTGGTTCTGACCTGGAAGGAAGAATAAGCAATACCTCTCACAGGACAAATATCCAAGCAACCTGTGTGCATGCAAATATACTCATAACAAACAGAAAGGCCAAAGGCTTCCTGAAGATAGAAGGTATGTAGGCAGATTTATTTATAAATTCTATTATTCTGAAACAGCCCAAGAGGCATCAGCAAGTCTTTAAACGTTCCTTACGATCACTGTTATAAGTACTGCTGGAAGTAACACACAGCAGCCGTTTATGGACAGCTCCAGAAGCAGGCATACAATTTACTTCACCAAATGGGGCTTATTTTTCGTCTATAGCCTCCTCTTAATAATATGAGCCCCAAAGTGAGGTCTGTGGATTTACGAAGTAAGTAAAAATGGGGAGGTCCCAGGTCCTCATGCATACCAGCAACTCTGTAATCATGCAACAGCTTGCTGGGCAGGGGATGTGGCCCCCTCCGTGTTCTGAACATTAACTAGGCCTGTTGGTGCTCATTAAATTCTTAATGGGGATGACAACACTATAACCAATGGAGGATTATAAATGCAGCTACCCCAGGTGCAAAATTATGAGCCAGAGTTTTAGCCTCCTATTGCTGAGCCTATAATTTTTTTTTCTATTAGAATTAACACTTGGAGGGATGTATAAACGTACTTATTAATATCTTCACCCTCTGTAGAGTAACTGTTTGGTCCCCATGAGGCAGATAACATCTCTTCTTCCCCTGGTCAATGACCTTTAGAATAATCAGTAGTAAGACGGTACCTCAGAGTGCCAAAGAATAACAAGGATGCTGGCATGCTGACAGAATTGGCATAGGAAAAGTGTATGTGTGTGTGTGTGTGTGTGTGTGTGTGTGTGTGTGAAATAGCTCTCCATATACAACATATACACATTTTTATGGAAGAAAAAAACAAAGAAGAAACACTTTCAGGACAGGCTATTTTAAAAATCAAGACCCATTAATAGAGAAATTACATCTTTATTAAACCAAATGTAGAAATGTGTTAACTAGTACAAAACAGTAAGATGGAGCTATCTAGTTATTTTTCTCAGATGCTAACTTTACTAAGGGCTAGAGGTAATTCAAAACCTCACATCTCACTTTTGACCTAGGGAGCTTACCATGAGAAAAATAATTGGTGAGTTCCAGTATGGAAGGGGCTATTGATACTGTCCCTCGCCATCTGAGAAAGCAATTATTGTGGGTAGATTATAAAATTGTCCCTAATTCTCCTTCTAGTCCTGTATCTCTGCCCTTTATATGATGTGACTCACTTCAAGTGGCAAAGTTTATTTCTCTACCCCTTGAATCATGCTTGACCTGGTGACTTGTTTTGGCCAGTTCTGGGATTAGATTTAAGAGGCCAGCCAGCCACAGCTGACCTGCCAGCTGACCACACATACACGAGAGTCCAGCTGAGTATGACCTGGGCTGGCACAATTGCCCAACTATCCAGGAACTCTTGAGAAATCATAAATAGTTATTGTTTCGTGTCATTAAATTTTATGGCAGTTTCTTACATAGCAATAGCTATGCAATCTTTCCAACATTATGGTGAATGTTTCCTCTCTAAATAAAGGATATAGTTTTACATTCCTTTCTAGCCATTATTATCATTTCTGCTATCTCATGTGAGATATAGTTCTCAGTACCTCATACAATGACTATAATTAATGGCTTTAAAAATCCAGATTTCTGGTAGAGTGCTTTCCCTAAATGGGAGGTCTGATTCTAACCACAGAGACACCAGTTTCTTGTCACTGACCCTGCACATTAGAAAAGGTGGATCAAAGCAGCAGCAGCCATTACAGGAAAGCAGTGGAAAGATTAAAAGTGACCCAGGCACGGGGTGACTGAGGACAGAAGAAAATTATGCTGCATCATGAATAGTCAGACTCTCTAGTAACATTTCTATCCTCAATTGGACCTTTGAAGTGAAACCAACCTCAAAACCTCAAGACAGAACTTATTCAGAAGAAATGGGTAGTATCTTTAAATCATCCAGGGGAACATTGGTCCCAGGAAATTCCTCTGTAAGTGAGCAATGATGAACACCCTAATATTCTTTCTTCCTAAGAAACAAACTCTAATTGCTGAGCAGACTGTTTCCAGGCCAAGAAATCTGAAAATAACCGAGTGTCCAATCTATTACATATCTGACTTCAAATGATAAAAGGAAACCTGTAACTTTCAATATGGGCTCTCTAAAAACACTGGTGATCAAAACATATTGGAAAATCTACAACTTGGAGGAGATTGTAAAATATCAGCAAGACAAAAAATGAATAAACAAACATTTCTGTGTCCTTACTGCTGCAGAAACCCTCGTCATGGAGACAGAGGCCACAGCGGAAGTGGTCATAGTATTGTGACTTGAAAGAATCATCACATGAGCTTCCAAGGCCAAGTTCTCAAATACCAGCTTCACCAATTGTAAAGAAAGACAAAATTTAAATGAGAGTGAATTTCACACTCAAGGCAACAGACAGCTTTACATTTGGATACATTCCGAGCTTTGTAAAAATACTACTTTGCATACAGAGTATTGAATGCTTTCCCTTGGAAACCAATCCACGATCTGTGTGCCAGGATCAAGGGAACACTGGGTATGCCGACTGGTAGAGCCTTTTACTTGTGTTACAGAACTCCAAGAAGGAATATAATTTCCCTCAAAGCATTTTTTATGAAGAAAGGAAATGATTAAACCTTTGGGAATGGGCTACTAGCATCTACAATGAAAGAACATACCCTTTGAAAGACAAAGACCATAATTAGTAGTGAGAAGGATGACAAAAATTGCACAATCATGCTAAATAACATAGCACAGTTCTTTTTTTAAAGCTTAAAGTTCTTGGAAAGCAGTATCTGGATATTTTAAAAATTACTGGTCATAATAAGGGCTTGAACGAGAATCTACCTCGAGAGGACGTGTGTAGGTTTGTACATAGTAACCCTGGTCCTAACAATAATCCATCAACATAAGCATTGCTATTCCAATTTGAAAGAAGGAAAATGAGAGGAAATTGATATATAATTTATCAGAGAATCAATGAAAATACATTAATGACTAAAATAAACAGTTTGGATTTAAACGATATTAATGATGTTTTTTGCTTCCTTCTACATTTGTTGTTAATTCATTTTTTGCTGGCGCTATGAACACATCAAAGTCAGAATTACTTAAGAACCAAAATAGGAGTTCCCTGGTGGTGTAGTGGCTTAAGGCTTCGGCGCTGGCGCTGTCAGCGCTGCGGCCTGGGTTCAATTCCCGACCAGGGAGCTACCCACATACAACCAAAAAAACAAACCAAAATAAACGCCTGTAGACCTTTCCTTTTTCATTCTCAAAACCCCTCTATTGTCCAATCGGATATGTATATTTTACTTACCTTCTTATTCCCAAACTCTTGCTCAATTAAATTTCAAGTTTACACTCCTTGAAAATGGCACGTGGATTTCAGACAAACTCATCACTGACATACCCCAGACTGGTGCCCCAGTAAGCAGACTAAGCCACACAGGTTCAGAGGGTAACCTGTCTTCTCCTGAAGACGTCCTTCCATACCAAATTTCTTTACTAGCATGCATATCGCCAATACCTTGTCATTCAATTGTTGTCAAAGACATTTGAATTAACATTTATGTCTGTGTGTTTTAATAAATAAGAATAAGGTTGGTAAAGAGGGTAGAATCCTATACTACGTCATTTTCTCTGAGCAAATACATTTTAATTCAGATAACTGCAAAGCACTCAAACTCTTTGACCTCAAAGTTGACATGTAATTAATCTTTAATTAAGTTATTAATATTTTTGTAAAGCATTAAGACGCCTTTCTAGGGACCAATAAAATTATTAAAATTTGAAAAATTCACCCTGAACAGATGAGTTAGATATTTTACTACCTGGTCAGGTGGATAATGTACTTGAATACTAAGTGGGCAGGGATGTGTCAGGTTGCAAAGGGTGTCTTTTGCAAATATTTGCATGACGCTGTTAAAAC
Source organism: Lyroderma lyra (assembly GCA_004026885.1). NCBI lineage: Eukaryota > Metazoa > Chordata > Mammalia > Chiroptera > Megadermatidae > Lyroderma > Lyroderma lyra. Next base: position 191,582 of record PVJL010000007.1, on the reverse strand, counting down.
TATTTGTCATCTAAGGTATCATATTTTCATACGTTTTCAACTAGAATTATCTCTCATTCCAAAAATCTAAAGTAGAAAAAAAGTACATAAAATCCAAGATAGTACAATATTTAAAATGCACATTAGATAACATAAAAAACATATAATTCCAGATTGATGGCAGTAATTATTTAAGGGACTACATATAACCGGGATTGGCTTCTTTAACATTTCCACAGTACTGTAATATTGAAGTGAGCATCATTATTTCCCCTCAGATAATTTTCCAAGTTTGAATAAGATAATAGCAATGAAAAATACTTTATAAAAAGCATAAAGTATTAAACAATTTTATCGTGATATAATTACTAGCAAGGTAAATTGGACTACTTGATCCCATAACTTAAGTTACAGATATTCTCTACAGAAATGCAAACTTCTAAGTATACTATATATGGGCATTAGTAGCCCTATTGTTTCATATTCTTTTAAATTTAACTTAAAATTTAGAATGCACAATTGAAATATACAATGGAAAGCTGTCAGATTTTATAATGTAATGAAATAAAATTTTCTGGTAATAGCTAACATGTATTATCCTTGTGGGAATGCACAGGCAATTTCAATGATATTACAGAACTTCTTCCTCAGGATTTGAAAAATTTTAGACTGAGCTAAAAATTTTAGACTGAGCTTCCAAAATGTAACGTTAATTATGTGGAGACTCTCACACTGGGAGACATCCAGGAAGTCTGATATCTTTGCTGCCATACTAAAGAGAGGCACGTTAAATGGTCTGCAGGCTGCCTTCCCTTTCTTTTCTGTATTCAGACACTTGATTAATGATGGCACAAAAACACAGTACGATCAACAATATCTTAAAATAGCAGAAGGATTTTTCTCTCCCACTTTTCGGAGCCTGTCATTTTTATTACAGAAAAAACAAATGCAGATATCTCAGATTTAGCATCACCATTGTCTCTGAAGCCAACAGGCAGGCATTATTCCAACTCGGAAATAACTACTGTGATCAATCAGTCATTTAAAACTGAGCCACTGCAAAGTGTTTGAAAATTAATATACATATTTCATTTGATTTTTCCGTTCATATACTATCTCCTTTTGTGCCCAGGAGATAGCAATCATTCATAATTGTAGTCACAGACACTTTCTTTCAATTTGTCCCTAGACAATAGATTATATTAGAAAGTTACAAGGTAATTATACATTGCTGTGTTGTCAGTTGTGATACTCCCTAACTTTAGAGATGTTAAAAATGTCAAAAAAAAGTGACAGAACCCATAATGTAAAATATTGTATATTGTATGTATATGAGAGAAAGGGAGAATTAGGAAGCTTGAGGAAGTAGAAGACAAGACTTCATAATAGAAAAATTTAATGAGTGAAAAAAGTTACTTCTCCAAGTATCTATCAGCAGATTATTTAAATACATTCTTTGCAAGTTTTATGTATAAAGCAAATTTCCAAGTATTTGATTTCATTTCAACGTTAATAACTTCCATGGATTCTGCATCATTTTTATCTGTTTGTATTGGACATGACCTGCTGGAGTGAGAGGGGTTAAGAAGAGTAAGAGTCACCAATAGGAAAAAGGAAGTGTTGATGACCAGGAGGGATAAGGGATCTTGAAGAGGCAAAGCATACAGGGTGTTCCAAGATGATGGACCCAATTTCAAAGCAAGAGATTTCAAATCGAGTCCATCTTCTTGAAACATCCTATATTTGAAACATTTGTTGACAGAGGAAAAACAATGGGTTGGCGATTTTGTTTCCTTCATTGCCAAGCTAGAGAACACAGTCCATGGTGTTATTTTTACTTCATCCCTTCCCATTCATTCTTTCGTCTCAACTGGCATGTCATCCCCTTTCCACTGAATGTGGTTTTCTTTTTAGGAAATTACCAAGTTCTAAATCACAAACTTTTCGCTATTCTCCATTTTTTTCTTTTCCTTTTTAAGCTGCATATGAGACAGTGATGATTTTTTTTATTCTCGAAAGTCATCTTTCTCTGGAATTATATCTCTGAAGATATGATTTTCTCACCTTTCTAAAGTAGTTGTCACCAAGGTCCCAGGGCCAGGTCCATAACAAGGAGAAGGTGGGTGGAGTCCCAGCAGATAAATTGCCAGGGAGTGGATTGGACTATGGCCAACTGGACAGTCCTGCCCCTTAACCCAAGAGGTTTGAGCTAGTTTGTTCCCATGCAGAAATATAGGCCCAGTATTCCTACATCTTCAGATATTTTGAATATTGAATCACATATTTTAAAAGGAATTTGCCTGCCATTCAAAACAAATCTGTAAGTCAAATTTAGCTCTAAAGCTGCCAGTTTTTTACAGCTGCTGTAAGTAAATATGGATCTCATTCACTGATTTCCCTGTCTCCATCTCCCTCTAAATGTAGGAAAGTTAGCTAGTTTCTTCTCATATTCTTTTTGGCTTCTCCCTTTAGCATATTCTCCTCTGTCATCTCATCCAACCCATCTTTATGTTGATGGTCTCCCATCCATATTACTAGCTGTGATCTTTCTTTTGAGTTCTTAGGACCTGATTTCCCAACAAATTATTTGCTATGTTTGTCCTGCTCAGCACATCTCAAGTTACACATACTAAATAATTTTCAAACTTCAGTTATCTTTCATTTTCCACATCTATTCACTATGACCTGTCACTTGGGTTCTAATCCTAACTCCCTCACTTACTAACCATGCAGCCTTAGGCAAATTACTTTACCTCTCTGTGCCTCACTTTCCCTACCTGGGAATGGGATAATAATAGTCCCTACTCCACAAGGTAATCATGAGGATTAAAATATGACTGCCCAGTATGGGAGTGTAAAGTACACTATAGGGTATACCACCAATAATAAAGTCAGTGAATATAGTCAATCATTACAACATGATTGACTATATTCCCTATAGTGTACTTTATACTCTCATGCTAGTCAATATAGTGCCAGGTGGGTATTAGACTTACCCAGAGAATCACTTCATAAATTGTATAAATGCCTAATCACTATGCTGTACACCTGAGCTCATATAAAATAATATTAAATATCAACCATAATTGAAAAATAAAAAATTTAAAAATAAATATAAATAAAAGTAGACAGGAGATCTGACCACACATATTCCCAAAGAAGACATACAGATGACCAACACGTACATGAAAAGATACTCAATATCACTAATCATCAAGGAAATCAAAATCAAAAGCACAATGAACTTTCATCACTTCACATCTGTTAGAAGGGCCATTATCCCAAGGACAAGAAGTAACAAGTGTTTGAAGGAGATGCTGAGGAGAGGGAGCCCTTGGGCACACTGCACTGATAGAGGGAATGTAAATTGGTACAGTCATTATGGAAAACAGTATGGAAGGAGGTTCCTTAGAAAATTAAAAATAGAACTACCTTATGATCCAGCAGTTCCATTTCTGGGTATTTTCTGATAAAAATAACAACACTAACTCAAAAAGATAGATGAACCCTTATATTCACTGCAGCATTATTTACAATAGCTAAGTTATGGAAACAACCTAACTATCCACTGATGGATGAATGAATAAAGAAAATGTGGTGTATATATATACAATGAAACATTATTCTGCCATAAAAAAGAATTAAATCTTGCTGCTCTCAACAATGTGGATGGACCTTGAGTGAAGGTGAAGTAACTCAGAGAAGATAATACCGCATGGTATCACTTATACGTGGGATATTAAAAAAAAAACACAATCAAACAAAAAATTATTGACTAGATACCAGGATACAAAAACAAAATTTTTTGTTGTCCCAGATTTCCAGCAGAGAATTCAAATCAATGTGTGCTAGACAATTTATCAGGTCTTGCTAAAGGGGTATTAATTTAATTTTGCAATTCTCAGCTGTTCAGTTACTTGTACAATAAATGGTAAAGATTCATTTTTAAAGATTGAAATATTGTTTTAAGGAGAGAGATTTTTTAAATCCTATAGTTAATGGAGTATACCTATGTGCTAAATGTCTATCCAAAGGCATATTGTGTATGTACCTATTTAATCTTCATAAGAATCTGATAAAATAAATCCTGTATTAGCCCTATTTTGCAGATGAGAAAACTAAGACTCATTATGAATTTTCCTAACATAATAGAGAACCTAAGTGGAGAAGCCAGAACAGAAGGTCAGGCATTCTGGTCCAAGGTTGCAGCAATTCATTACTGTCCTAGACAGCATCTTTGTGGTTGTCAGGGATTGCTGCCTTCCTCCTCTCCTTTCTAAGAGATGCTTCTCCTTCACCTTAAGCCAAGTATAGTGGGCTTTGAGAAAGCCATGTTGCGAGCTTGGTATGTGCCTTCTGTAAATTGGGAGCTGATATCACTCACATTTGAACACGAGAGACCATGGAGTGGAACATCTACCAATGGCAAAATACAGGAGCACCTTTCCTGCATGCTACGTGCCCACAGAGGTTTCTTCATAGGGGATCTATGAAGGAAGTGGTAAAAGACACAAACAGGGTGATGATAGAGTGAAGTCCCCACTTTCGAGCTTGACCAAGGCTAGGCAAAGGAACAAGCTTTAAATGGAATTTGAAATTAGTTTTGCTAAGCTAGAACCATGTTTTTTTATTGGATTATAAAATAAAAATGGAGAGTGGCCGCAAAAGTGATGGGAGCTTTCTGGGACCTCATCCTGAAGCAGGGGAAAATGAATCAACAGTGAGTGAGGCTGAGCAGAGCAGCGATGTGGCGACATAGTTCACATCATGGCTGCGCTCAGTCATTTCCTCCTCAACAACTTTTACGTCCGTCTTATTATTTCCAATGAGAAGGGCTACATTGTCTACCATGGCATCTAGGACTTTTCACCATTTGGCTCTTATTTTATCCCTTCTATCTTTATCTCTCCTCAGATCTAAACCTACGTCCAGTCCTACTCCAATGACAGGCAGGAACCCCACGTGTATCCTTTTACACCATTAGACCACACGTTGCTCACATTAATCACCCTGCCTGGCATGAGTGGCATACAAGCCCATGCCTCAAATCTTACTTATTCTTTAAGGTTCAGCTGCTATCCCACCTCCTGAATGAAGTCTTCAGGTATTCCCCCAAATGGGGTAATCGCAATTTCCTGTCACACATCTATGTCATTTCATATCTTTTAAAACATAATTAAATTCAGTGGTTTATGCACCTTTGTCATCCACTAAATTGTGAATGAATTTCTTGAGGGCAGGAAGATATTTTACCTTTTTTAGTATTCAATATAGTACTTAGCAAATTATATGTATACCAAAGGCTCAATAAATGATAACAAAATTATAATTTAATCAGTATTGTGACCTGAGATCTTTCTCACCTTCAAAGAATTGTGTTGATTTTCAGGTCAATCTACTTTATATGGGCCTTCTTAAGGTGTGATATCTGTTAATGTATTTAATCATCATGAGAATCTGATGTGATAAATCCCATTTTAGTCCCATTTTACAGATAAGGAAATTAAGGCAGACATAAGTATTTACCTATAACAGAGAGCCTAAGAGGAGAAGGATAGGTGGTCAGGATTTATAATATTTTTGCTTGTAAAGGGAACAATGATATCTGGACAGTCATATCAAAATGCAAATTAGAAAATAAAGAGTTCTTCATATCATACTGGTCCTTGTATTTAAATACAAGGGGTCCAGCAGATGGAATGCCCTTTTTTATGAGCTGGTAATCTATACCAAATCTTTTATTACAAAATCATAAGCATGTAACTCTATAACATAATGGTATTTTAACTACTTAAAAAGAGCGTTACTTCTGCCAGACCCTGTATTAAGGAATTACAGTACTACAATGAATACATGCCAAATAAAAAAAGTCATAAGTAGATAAAAAATAAATTAAAACACAGTGTACCAGGAGCCCAACTAATAATGCACAGAAGATGTGTGTGTGTGTGTGTGTGTGTGTGTGTGTGTGTTATATGAAAGGTGTGTGTATTGGACAAGTAGGACTTTTCCATGACTCACTTTGTAGAAATGAGAATTTATTTTGTGCTCAGCCAGATAGTCAATTCAGGGCTCTGGAAGCAAGCAGCAAGAGTAACGATTGCTATCGGCAGCTAGCCAGCTGTATTTACCAACACACAAAGAGAATTTTAAGCACAGTTAATATTGGGCAGCCTTATAAAAACAAAGAAACTGAGACCATTCAGCATCTGCAGAATGCAAAAAACAATATTCTGCTGGTTGTTATTGATGTTAGATGATGAACAGGACTTAGAGTCACCTTCTGATTTATAGCATCTGTCATCAGGCTCAGTCTAGTTGGACAGACAGGTACCCTGGCTACTGTCAAGGTCCCACTGAGAATTATTATTACTGACATGGTAGAGCAGGCAGCTTAGGCTGTGGAAATGGGTTGGACAAGCTGTATATAGACAAAGAAAAAGCAGCCTCCCTCCATCATTAAATTGAACATAGGCTGCTATGGCACTTGACATTTCAACGACACTCTTGGTTCTATCAGTCATTCTTTTTTGAAACCTACAAACATGGGGCCAAAAAGAGAACAACCAAACTTTTTGGCTATTCAGTTTTTTTCCCAATGAGAGCTTAATTTTCTGTATTTTCTTTAAATTTTATACCAGGCAGCTATAATATTTACTATTGACAATTATTGTCTTCATTTATAGATAGGTAGTGTTTGGATGGGCTATACTAATTATCTCGTCTTTAATTGCTAATTAAAAACAGGTTACCTTGCAAGTTACTCAATTCTTCCTAGATTCAGTTTCTTCATTTGTATAATGGGGAAAACCCAACTTAATTAGTTATTCTGAAGATTACATGAGTGAATTGAAATGAAAAACATGTAGCACAATGAATACAGACTAGGCACTCAATCACTGAGTTCACATTAGCTTTGAATAATATCATTATACAACCCATGTCTATATGTACCATTTAGTGTTATTTACTACACATTGAATTGTATGTATTATATAAATATTATGTGTTATTTAGTTAAACTCCCTTATTTTAGTTATACAAACTAAGAGCCAGAGATATTTCTTCACTTTTCTGGTTCTGCTATGTGTAAAGAAAAGTTTGGAGGTGAATATGAAAATAAATAAATCTAGACTTTTGAGAAGAAGCTAAAGAATCATAAAAACATTATTACTATCTGATGTTAGTCTTCTAATCCTTTTTAAATGGGCCAAGCAAGGCAGCCCCCCCCCCACACACACACACTATAGACTCCTCTTCCCTAGTTCTTTAGCTCTCAGTTTCACCTTTTTCCTAGTTCTTAGCTTTAATCACCGTTTCAATTGGTTTTCCTTTAACTCTAGCTTAAACAACAGATTGCTCAGAGCTTGAATCATGGAATGTCTTCATCCTGCCTCCTGCTTTAGACAATCACCCCCAAACTTAAACAATAGGCTTTTAGCCTGCATCTTCCAGATATCCTTTGCCCAGGCTTGAGTTAATCACTCAGAAAAATTTGTATCTTATGTTCCCAAAGTGTCCTGCCTCCAACCTTGGTTAGTCACCCTAAAATTTGTGATATATGATGATAAAACTTTACTGGCTGTGCTAGACTTTAGCTAATCATCCTGGTGACCGTAAATCTGTGTTTATTAACTGTATCATCCCCAGGCCATTCCTGGATAGGCAGTTGCACCTGGGTGGCTGATGGAGTCCAAAGTCTGCAGGATGCAGACTCCGAAGAGCTAAACAAATCTTCTGACGGGTAGCCACCCTGCAGTGATGGCTTTGAGGCCTGTCTTTTGGGCCAATGCTTTTGAACTTATTAACTGGGTCTAAGGGCCATTGCGATATGAGCCCTTCCTGACTGAAGAAATCAACAAGGTCTCCCAGGCGGATCTCGAGACCCCTTCCTCCTTAGATCGAATAGGGTGAGAGCTCCATGAATCCCCAACAGGTAGGGACAATGACCTCACTCAGCAGGAAGCAGATAGAGAAGATGAGACCTCCAGCCCCTCAGCTTCCCATGGAGATTTGTGGGGATCATGTCTCTCAAGAGAATGTGAGGAAGGCAGATAGAATAGGGGATCTCGGGACCCCTCCCATGAGACTCACCCTGCTGCAATGATCACCACCTTGATGCCACCATTTCACTAGTAATCCCTGCCCCCAAGATAAGACAATTGCAGGAGGTAATTGAGTTTGGAAAGGAAACAGAGGCACTAAAAAGGTGATGTCACAGCCCCCATCAATCAAAGATGTCAATCAAGAGGCCCCATACCCAGATGGGCGTAACCCCTTACAACCAGAGAAAATGAAAGTGTAAAAAGCCTCATTAATCGGGGCTTTGAGCCATTTTCCTGCTTGAGGTCGCTCCTCCCTCTTTGGAATGTACTTTCTCTCAATAAACTCTTTGTTTCACCTCTACACTTTGGTGTGTGTCTCGTTCAATTCTTTGTTGGAGATACCAAGAACCTGGACACCACACTGACAAGGGCACCCCATTTCCCAGTAACACTTTGAAAAGCTTCTTCTGAAAAGTGCTTTCAGAAATGGAAGAGGGATCAATGAGGCTGTGGTGCTGGGCATATAACTACATCTTCCCTTTTTGTTTGCCACTGATCGGATCTTAAAAGCCTGACAATTCAATCCAATTCAGTGTTGGATCCTGAATATTTCTCTGTTTCTCATGTCTTTTTTTACTTGGTGGATTATTTCTTTGAAACTTTAATCCCAAACTTCTTTACTAAATTGTCAAGAATGTTCTTTAATTGAATCTGGCATATCTTCAATGAGCATCCTTTGTATAATTTTTAAAAAGCAAATGATGGCTTTAATCATGTGCAAACAGACAATTATAATACAATATGCTATGAAAGAAAGGGATTTAGTATTTTTGTTTGTTTGTTAGTTTATACATACTAGAAAATAAAAATCCCTAACATATTTTAATGGGCAATAAAAATGGAGGAAAAATACATTAGTGGAGAGAGTATGAAACAGTGGCACCACATTTTAAAATTTCATGGTGCTTGGGGAAATGACTGCAGTATGTGAGATAGGTGTGAGAGTAGTTAACATGATGTTAGCAACCAGAAGGTGATGGGTGTTTAGTATCCAAACTTTTCATGGAATTCAAGCATTAGTTGGCCACTGAGGGTTAAAAAGTAATGATACGATTGACTTTACCTTTAAAAATTTAACCGAGATGTTACAGAAGGTGATAAAAATAGGAGAAAGAGCAGCTCTTGGGCTCCTTTCAATGGGTATGTGCTAAAGCATGACAGCTAATTTGAATATTAATTTTGGGAAGACAATTATCCTGAAGACCAGACCTACAACTGCTTAACTTAGTGCCTCTATATCAGGACACCATGACTCCCTTCTGTTTCCATGGATGATGGGGATATGAACTCAATGGTAATGACGTAACTATCAGTCCTCAAAACTGAATTTTCACAATAGCTTTTGGAAAGACCTGTCACTGCAGTGCCGCCTCTCTGCTGCACCTCCCTGTGGGACCTGACATTTTGCTTATACGTCATCAGGCTGGGCTTCCTGCTGAGACCAGATTGGTAAGGGATGTGCATCTCACTGCTGGAGATGCATTATTTAAGTGCAATTTATTTTACAGCAAGTTTAAAAATCAGATTAAGGGTCGCTTCAGAGAGGTTAGAAACATATTATTGCATCTTACCCCTTTGTGCTTGGTGATGCTTAAGACTTTTAATCGTTCTTTGAATCATTTTTTATTTCTTTTTTGTTTTATTTTGTTTTACGTGTACTCACTTCTTCTGCCATAGATAACTGTCTTCTTTTTTTACAACAGTGTGTCATAAAGGAAACGTCAGCCTTGATTTATGGTAGGTGTGTTCCAGGTAGTCGGTTCCCCTAGATCTGAGTCAATACTCCAACTGCATGAATTTACAGAAAAGTAAGGAGGCTGTGTCTACATATAAAGCGATCCAATATTTTTTGTTTTTCAATCTTGAATCAGTTTAGCCAAATAATTGATTTTTGTTATAAACTAAAATAAGCTAACCAAATAGTAACACTTTTGTTGATTGGAACTATTTCTTGGTTAACTTAATTCAACAATAAAGTAAAATGGACACTTGAAAAGTAATCATTTCTTAATATAAAAAAAAATAAAATAAAATTAAGAAATCATTCTGTATGTTCCAAATACAGTATTTGTCAGCCAGTGGTATACTGGAGTTGTCACTAACAGCTTGAGACAGCCAGAGATGTTAGATTTTCAGAAATTGTTGCCAGCAAGTTGATATCACGTTGTTTGCTTGAAATGCCCAATGATGGGAGTGTCACAGTGTGGAAGTCGCCAAATGCTACAAATTAAGGTTGTTACATATCAGAGAACCAGTAGTTAAACAGTCACCAGCTTAACTCTACAGAGGTTTTCACCTGTGTTCAGTATGGTTTTCATAATATTTAATGATGTTTGATCATCATTATTTCATTATGATACACCATTTCATGATGTTTGGATCATATGACGTTTAAAGGATAAACTATTTGAAATTAGTATTTCCCTCTTCGTGTCTTCTCTCCCATTTTCTCCTTTTTGTCTTTCAGGAGTGGAGGGGCCTATTTTGTAAAAAATTATGGCAGAATTCAGAGAAGTAACAACAAAATGACTGAGGGGTAGTAAATGGAATTTCTGAAGAGGGGGAAATGAAGTGTTCAGAGGAAGCATTACAGGCATGCCTTATTTTATTGCTCTTCCCTTTATTGTGCTTTGCAGATGATGCTTTTTTTTTTTTTAACAAATTGAAGGTTTGTGGCAACCCTGTGTCAAACAACTCTATAGGCGCCATTTTCCAACAGGCTCGAATGATGGTTAGCATTTTTTAGCAATATAGTGTTTTTAATTAAGGGATGCACATTTTTTTAGACATAATGCTATTACACACTTAATAGACTATAGTATACTGTAGGCACAGCTTTTGTATGTGCTGGGAAACCAAAAATGTAGTAACTTGCTTTATTGAGAAATTTGCTTTATTGTGGTCATCTGAAACTAAACCTGTGATACATCTCTGATGTATGCCTGTAATGGGTTCTTTCAGGTCTTGTTTTGTTTTTTTAAAGAACTTTAATGGTGTTGCCGAGCAGTGCTCAATGTCCACATGATGTGAAACAGGAAAAAAAAAAGAAAACCAATCCATCTTCAATTAATAAAGCAACAATTTCCATCAGACTGAAGGGAACCGTCTTCACTATTTGGGAATAGTTAAGTCCATCAGGCAGCATATTAAGAACAGACAACTACCTTACTTGGAATATTTAGAAAATGAGTGATCTGAAGATGAGTTATTATTCCCCCTGATTGTTAAGGGGGAAATGATGAAGTAGTAAACAGGGAAAAACAAAAACATACAAAGGGAAACAATTTTTCACCCATAGTCCAACCATCTAGAGATGCCCACTGTTAACAACTGCTATCTTTTCTACTACGATTTTTGATATGCACACATCGGTACGTGTTCTGACAAACTAAATCATTCTTTGTATACATCATTTAATGCCGACTTAATGTCAATTCTCCTGACATTACACTGTCTTCCAAAACATAAATCTTAACCATCTCAGAATAGTCCATTGATGTGCTATAGAATTCATTTAATCATTCTCCGTCTGGTAGATATTTAGTATGTTTCTATTTTGTGTTTTACTACTAAAAATAATGCTGGGATAAAGAAAAAGCTGGGTCTCCCTTTCAAATGATTTGGTAAAGTGCCTGATAGATAAGGCTAAACTGACAGACTACCCTTTACAGAGACGGTACATTCTCATCAAGGGTGTGAGAGCGTCTGTGAAGCCAGTTACTCACCTCCCAATACTGTTTAGTAAATGAGAAAAAAATACAACCTATCATAATCCAGAGAGATTTCTAATACGGTGAAATAAAACCCTTTTTAAAAAAGATTATTTTCCCCAAGTATTTGTATTTATAACTTCCAGAAATTAGAATTTATATAAAGCTAGTATCTTTAGAAACAGCTTTTTGGTCTCTCCTGCTTCTAAAACATATTACTTTGTATAGCCTGTAAGTAGTTTTACAGTTCATTATGCAGAGTAACTAGGTTTTAAAATTCTATAAGCACGGTAACAGGATATTTAGAGAAATGCATGCTTTTCTTCAAAGACAAGCCCCTTTTTAAATGCTACACATTTTTTGTGAAGTATGCATGAAGCATTTTTAATGAGTCCTATCTTTTGGTTCCCTTCCTTTTACTAAATAGCTTACTATGATTATTTACAATTTGTGTTTGTGTCTGTGTGTGTAAAATCAGGTAACAAAGAGCATATAACACAAGAATTGAACTAGACTAGAAGTTGGGAAAAATATTTGCCTATTTAATTCTATACACTATTTCGTGTATTAAGTTGTCAACAAAATTAGGATACTATATTACTCATCATCAAAAATTTCTCAAGACTAGTATGATATAGTCCCCTGGGGGTGAAATCTTAGACTGGAAGAGAGTTGTAACATAATTATTAGATTAATATTTTAAAGAATGAGCAGTTTTACTCTACACTTGTTTTTCAATAATCTATTTATATCACCTTGACAATTGCAACAGTATAAAGTTTGCCACTACCTGCTTAATAATTATTCCATTAAAGTTGAGTTAAACAAAAGAAAATGTCACTTCACTGTGGAAATAGCAAGGAATTACCTTTTGAATATGTAAATTCTTACCTTTAAGCTTTTTTTTTTTTTTAAGCAAATAAGTAGGTTAGGGCTAGCCAACTACTGCACCAGCACACTTTCATACTGTTTGAAATGGTTGTCAATTGTGCCAGAATGACAGTCCTAAAATAAAGACTACCTAGTTATATCCAGAAAAATCATCAAAGACCTTGTCCTATCACTCTTGCTTGAGGGCTACCCTTAGGGGCAGTAATGCATTCCCCAAATGATCAGATGGTTAGCTAAGTGCTAAATACTATTCTGGTGTTACATTTTATATTTACATTAATGTTTCTGGTTTTATATGCCAGCTGGTTTATAAAAAGTACTAAGCACCGACAGCTAATTCAGATCACTCTTCACAGCTCATAAAATCACAGATCATTACAAATAACAGATTTTTGCTAACATGTATTAGACATTTGAAATAGCAATGTAAAAATAACATTGTAATAACTATGTTTGGTGTCAGATGGGTGCTAGAGTTATTAGGGTGATCATTTCATAAATTACATATATGTCCATTTACTACATACACCTGAAACTAATATAATATTGTATGTTTACTGTAACTGAAAAATTTAAAAATATTATATAAAAAAATACCATCATCACCCAGCTCACAGCTTTCCTTAAGATCTCAAGTTATTCTGACCCATTGTGGATAGAATAGGGAAGGTAATACAAGCGGGATCAATAGAAGTTATGTAAGAGTCATAAACAGAAAAGCAGATAGCAGGGTAGTCATTCTACTGGCTCTTTGAAGCCCATTCACTGTAAGTAGTCATTTTTTTTATCAGTCTGTAATCTGCTCCTGCTCTGATAAGACCAGTAAGTCCAAGGTTCTTTACAGTGCCTCTGCTGGAACTTTAAATACGATGGTAGGTTGGTTCACAGGATGGCTGCAACCGTTATCTCCCCGCTTGCAGGCCTTTTGCTACTCCTCTCATCAGGAGGTAGAAACTCTTTTTTTCTGCCTTTGTTTCTGGCTGGTCTTGTGACTTGCTTTAACTAAAAGAATGTGGCAAAGTGATGGTGTGTGGTGCCTGAAGTTAGGCTTTTTGACCTGGTAGAGTTTCCACTTTCACACCTTTGGGACACTCCTTTTTGGAATGTTGTCTTGATCCTGCCATGATATGAGGAAGCCCCAAGTAACCTTGTGGAATGCTCTGGACGGGGAGGGTCAGGTCCCCTGGTTGACAAGCCCAGGTAAGGCTGTTTCCCAGCTGATTTATTAGCTGGAGGCAGCCACAAGGGATGCCAGGTGAGACCAGCAGGAGAACCATCTCATCCACCCGCAGGATCAAAAGAAGTAATACATTTTTGTTTTAGCCACGAAGTATTGGAATGGTTTGTTATACGACAATAGATAATTGAAAGGTGTAGACTAACATAATATCTCATAGAGCAGTTAGAAAAAAAGCAAGCATTTATAAAGCTAACAACTTTATTGACTTCCTTGGTCACCTTGTTCAGGTTAATGACTTACGTATGGTGCAGGCTTCTCCGGTGTAACCAGGAGGGCAGTCGCAGTTTCCAGTGTTTTTGTTGCATTGACCTCCATTCTCACAGGGTTCGCAGGAGAACCGACACTCTGGTCCCCAGAGGCCATCAGGGCAGGCTTGTAAAATAGAAAGAGAGGAAAAAAAGAAGCTAAAACTTATAATACATCTCAAGTTGGTCCCAGGTTTCTGCTGTTGTCTGAGTGAGTTGGAAGGGTGTGCGCGGTGTGAGTGCGTGTTATACCGCTGAGCTGCAAAGAAAGGAACATTTGAGTAGCCTCCGAGGATTTATAGCAGTTCCAAAAATATTCTCTGAAGAAATCAACATGATGTTGCATCTTGTCACTTTGGAAACACAGAAACAGAGGTTGGCTCTTTGCTGACAATGTGGTTGCTCAGAAAGTAACAATAGAAGCAATTTAGGTATATGTCTTTGGAGGCCGTTGCACAGAAGAAAACCTGAAAAGGAGATGTAATTTGTAAAGGAAGCTTAGGAGGCGCAGTGGTTGGGAAGCTGTCCTCAAATGGTTGCCCAAATCCTGCTCTTCGAGTCTTTGCTTCTTTTGTAGCAGAGCAATCACCTCAGAGGTTTGTAATTTGTGTTTTATAAGCACATACAATGTATAAAGTGGAGAAAGAGGAAATGTGTGCTTTATTGGATTCCTTTGAACTGGAAAAGTATGTCTGATGCTGCAGGGACCACTGGGGGCTCAGACAGAGGTTTCAGCACATGTCCTACCACTGAAACCCCTGGAATTAGAAACCTGGTGGACAGTATTCTTGTGACACAGGAAATCAGTGAAACTTTCCTAAACATGACAATTGCAGAAAGTTACATCAAATCAAGTTGGGCTGTGAAATATCTTCTTGTCCTGGGCAGTTTCACTGAATAACAGAATTATTAAAATTTCTGGGATGTTTATACCATTCCTGACTATTACCTGTTGATCACGTACTCTGTACCAAGCACTTTAAGTAAATTAACTCACATTTTCATAAAAATTACTGGCACAAGCCACTTTATCTCTATTTTACATAAGAGACTGAGGCCTCAAGAGGTTAAGTGACTTACTCTGGGTCACATGGCTAATAAGGAGCAAAGTCAGGATTTGAACCCAGATCTTCTGGCCTCTAAAACTGGTGCTCTCAGGCACTTTACCCAAATTATGCTGTGATACCAGGTACTCAGCACCTTTCAAGTCAATTGACCTGCTCTTAGAGACCCACCAGAGTTCAAAATTTAAATTTCATCCAATGTGGAACAACTCTAATGAAAATCTGTCCTTATTATGATGACACAAGTGTTGATTAGGCCCCTTTAAATGAATTTAAGGGGCTTGCTCAGCCAGAGCCCTCCACATTCGGAGGTCTGCCTGCAGCTGGGGTCCAAAGTACCCCAGGCTACAAACTAATCAAATAAAAAACACTGGCTGGTTCATTTTTTGTTTGCTTGTTTGTTTTTTTAAATCCTCTCTCTCTCTCTTTCTCTCTCTCTCTTTTTTTGCTGTCACAGATTAGTGTAGAAACCAGTTCTTCTACTCTTAAAAGTCATTGCTGATGGGCTAAGTCCTAGGGTTGATTGGTGAGAGCACTGTTCATTAGCACCATTGAAACAATTTAATGCAGTCTTTAATTAACTATTCATCTGCAATCTAGACACAGGTCTAGAGTCAAGATTTTTAAAGATATGTCTGGCTCTAGCAGCACTTGGGCTACTTCACTCTTTTTAAAAAAAGAGAAAGAAAAACAGGCCTGATTTTCATCATGCATAACTCTTGGAGAGCTCTTTTTGCCTTGATTTCAGCTGCCAATCATGGTGATCCCATTCACCCACTCTGTCTGATTCATAATTTCATTTTGTGGTTAGACAAAAATATCAGAATTGGACAAAGTTATCTGATTGAAAAATAATATGTTTTCTGGAGATAACGGTGACCTCTCTATTTTGCTGATTTACATATACTTTCAACTCATTTTCCCTCACAGTGGGAATCTCAAGCATTTTCCAATATAGTGTATTCAGCAGCTGCTTTAGGAAAATGTTATCGGAATAAATTAAATTTACCCAGGTGTGTGTATAAGGTATTGTCTCCTCATTTGTTGACTTTCAGGGCATCATTTCTCTAGTGGGGAAATGAATAAAAGGCCCACAGTAGCCTTAAAAATCAGTTAAAGCAGGAGGGGTTTTAGAGATTGGTATGGGCTCCACTCTCATACCATATGAAACACATCAATGTAATGTCACTCTACTGTTTTCCGAAGCTCTTTACCCCATTGCCTAGAAAGTCACAGTCTAGCTCCCTAAATAGCCCTCTCTCCACAAAGTCTAGATGGATACCATTGCTCACAGCCTCCTGTTCATGGCCACAGGATGGCCCGGAAGACTCTGACGCCCTGTCAGTCAACACTGACAAGCCCTGCAGACTCTCGGAAGACGACAATGCAAGGAGCGATACGTATGCACGAGGGCCAAAGACAACCCTCAAACCCAGGACATGTCTCTGTAAGCAGACCCAACAGTATGACAGCTTCCTTTCAAATCAAATCTCCTGAGTTTAAACAAGATTGTCCTTTGGATCACTGCAAAGGTAGAAAGTTCACTTGCTATTACTCCTGATAATTGTATTTGTTATATGTTGCTATGTATGAGAGAGAAAATAAATGCTGTGATATTTTCTCCTGAATAAAATAGTAACAAGTGCTTAATTCAGAGTACACGACAACATGAGAAAAAATGTATAAAGAATGTAATTAAAGATTCACATTTATGTATTCATTCAAGAACATAATTATTGAGTATGGGTCAGGATTGCTCTAGGATTTTGGGGATACTGTGTTGCACAAAATGAACAGATCTCCTTCTCCCATGGGACTTGGCTTTTATGAATAGCAGGAAGAACAGACAATAAATGTTAGACATAATAGTAATTAGAGTACATGGTAAGTTAGAAGATGATGTACACTTGGAAAATATAAAGAAAGTTAAGGAAGACTTGCAAGTTGAAATTTTAAGTAGGGAAGCACTGCCAAGGTTCAGTGAAAAGGTGGCATAAGACTTTTTAAAAATGTGGCAGAGCCATCTAGTATCTGGGGAGAAGATTTCCTTGAGTCTACCAGGGAGAGACAGCCATTACTAGCATCTTAGAATACCTTTATCTCAAATTTTATATCCACCTACATACATATATATCTATACATGTTGCTTATAATTAGAATTACACTACATATACATTTTTATGTTTATAGATTTATAAAACGTATTTATGTAACATTTAGAAATTTGAGGAAGGACCACACTGATAACTATATTTAAATTTTCCAAAATGTTTCCATGGTTAGCATTTTTGAGTTGTATTTGTCTGAATGATCTGTCTTGAGATATAAAGAAAATGATTTTTTAACTCTGAAAGCAGTGGTGTCCTTGGTGGATTTGGTCAGCTCAAAAAGTGATTGGCCAGCTGTAATCTTCTAGGGATAAGATTCTCCACAATGCCACCTTTCTTCCCTTGCTCAAGCCAGCAAGGGGACAGCTAACAGTGGAGGCTGAGATGACAAGGTTAAATAACTTTATTGCCCTGTGTCTCAGTTTCCTCACCTGCAAACAGGGGATTAATAAAGCTTACCCATCTCCTGAGGACACTGGTGGATTAAATAATTAATGATCATATGGTGCTGAACAAAGGCTGAGCTTTGTTATTAGAGAGGAAAGGAAATTTATCATCAGACTGTACCTTTCTGGCATCTGTTGCCTTGGTAACCAGATTTGCAGGTGCAACTGCCGTTCTTGGAGCTGCATTCCAGGGTGTTCTCCTGTATGCACTGACATTCTGAAGAGCAGCCAGCCCCGTAGGCCCCCTTGGGACAGTCTGAAAGCAGATTGAGGCAAACTCATCACCTGAAAACCACACGTCTTTTCCCTTCACATTGTTAGTGCACAGGCATGTAGTTCTGCGGGGCCTGATTATGGGGAAAACGAGGGGATCCTCCTGACTGCCAAAGAAACCCAGGAAAACAAATGTCTTTCAGATCATTTGCGTTTTGGCAAGTTGACGTGAACGCTGAAGCCTGAACTATTTAAATGGCTCTGGTGCTTCGGGAGAGAGACTGCTTCTTCATGTGCTCCACTGGTGCCTGTAGCTAATGCTCTCCCAGGACGGCGAAGGCCTGCCACAGCCCGTATTCATCCTGCCACAGCATGGAGATGATGGACAAGCATTGGTGTGAAGGCTCACCATTGCCTTCCTTCCCTTTCATTACATGGTAATCGGAAATAATTTTATATCGTGGAGATAACACAGACCTTGCCTCATGACAGCAACGTTATCTGGCCCCATCTCTGGCCAATGGAGCTTGCCTTTCCTTCATTATTTTCCTCATGCCACTGAGTTTTAGGAATGGTAGTCAGCACAGGAATTGTCATTTGGAAGCACCCCACCTTTGCATTCAGGAAAATCTACCTTTAGTTCTCTCTTTCAGGAGTTACTTGCAGTCATTCAATTCTCTATCCAAAATATATTTCTGACAATTTTTTTCTCTGCCTTACAGATGTCCAAGGGACTTATGAAATGAAAGATCCCTCAAGTGCCCTCCAGGCTCAAGGTAATTGTACCGTAGGCCCACATTGGCTTTGCTAAGAAAGCTGCTTTCAGAGAACAAAATAAGCCATTTGACTTTCTGGTGAGCAGAAATGATTAACATCTGCTAATATCTGCTATTATTAACAGAGATAACTTAAAGTGGTGGTTACTATGCCACCATGTAGGGTGATTCTTGTCCCTGCTAGGGAGAGCCAGTCATCCCTAAAGAAGAACGTCATTATTCACTGTTAATGTTATCCCATTTGGATGATAAATTACACTATCCCTTTTTTAGCTTTCCCATGGCCCCATGTTTTGAGTCCCTTCCCAGACCCACTAGGCCCCAAGGTCTCTGAGAGATATTGTCTTCCTTGATAGAGGCCCCTTCTTGTTCATTCCAGAATGCTTAGTTTCCTGGACTAACTCCCATGCCCTTGCTCCTCATTCAGCATGTAGGTCAGTGGTTCCGAGAACAACTCGGGCACCATGGAATGCTTAAACGTGGCAACTGGGTATTTGAGAACATGTAACTGTGGAAATGTGCTTAGAAAAAGAAGAAAAACTGGAAGAAGTAAACTCTTTTGTCAATCCATTATCTACTCACGGTTTGCTATGCATTAAAACGTGTCCTCCAAAAATTGACATGTTGAAGTCCTCACCCCGAGAACCTCAGAATGTGTGACCTTATTTGGAAATTCTGCCATTGCCAATGTAATTAGTTAAAATGAGGTCATACTGGAGTAGGATGGGCCTCTAATGTGATATGACCGGTGTCTTTATAAATAGAGGAAATTTGGACACAAGGACACTCACACAGGGAAAACACTGTGCGAAGACTGGAATTATGCTGTCACAAGCCAAGGAACTGCCAGAAACTAGGCGAGAGGCCTGCAGGCTCCTTCCCGAGTGCCTTCAGAGAGAGCACGGCCTGCTGTCACCTTGATCCCAGAATTCTAGCCTCCAGCACAGTGAGGCAATAGACTTCTGTTAGTTAAGGCACTTAGTTTGTTGCACTTTTTTATGACAGCTCTAGAAAATTATTATGGGGCTGCAAACTTGAGCTTCTCAAGGCCAAGCAAGTGGCATTGATAAATCAAGCTTCAAGTCTTAAACAACAAGTGACCTGAAGAACTGCAATGTGTATGTTTTTGTAAAGATGGTCACATTCGAAATGCTAACCATTATCGCCACCACCACCATCTGCTCTTTAAATATTTGACCAAATGAGCTATGATTTAGATGTTTTCCGCCCGAACATCTGGTTCTACCTTATAAAATATTCTAAGTTATTACTAAAAAATATCTTGTTACCTAAGAGGAACAATAACAGAAATGATGCTAGCTTTGTTTCTAGGTGAGCTTTCTTTTTTTGGCATGTTCTGGAAGGTCTAGGATGTTCTGGAGCACACCATCTGCAGCACCTGCATTGTTCACATTTCTGTGTGCCTACCCCATTCTCTTCTGTTTTGTTACCCAAGTCTAACCTTGCCTCATGACCCTGGTCAGCTTTCTCTGATGCCTGCCCTGGCTCATTTTTTGAAAACAACTTACTGTCTGTTTTCTAGGGGCATTCCTTTTATAAAATCGACAAAATCCATGGACATTCAACTAAAAATACAACATAAAACTCTAAAAGTAGGCTGACCAGATGTACCATTTTTAACTGGGACAGAAAACAATGGTACTGTCTCATTTCAAACGGTACATAAGGTCAGCCTAGTCTCACTGGTTAAGTTCAAGGTGTCAGTAAGCTGACTGGACGTACCATTTGAAATGGGACAGCACTGTATGTCTGATCAGCCTACTTAAAAGGTACTGACGGGCTGAATAAATTTTTGGTGATTGTGGTTTCTCACTTTTTTTGCAAAATGTAATTGATAGCCCAAATGCAAAATAAATAGCCTGTTTTAGAAATTTTAAGGAATGATACTGCTCTGTTTTATACTAGAACTGAGAAATAAAAGAAACTTGCTTTGGGCCTTTGATAATCAAGTCCCATAAAGTGTCAAATCTCCTTTTAAATGAACCATTAACAACACTCTCTCAATAGGTAAAGTAAACACTAACTAGGAAAAAAAAGTAAATAATTCAGAAATATTCTTCTTTCATTCATCAAAATCTAGATTCTATAATGTAAGGAGGCTAAATAAAGATTAGAACATAAATCATCATATATGTGATATGACTATATAAAATGTATTGTTTTTAACTCTCTTCCTTTGTCTGACATATTTTGGGGGCTTTTCAGAGCTCCTTGCTTCATAAGAGCGAATTTGGTGCCTGTGACTTACTCAGATGACAAAACCTCCCGTAGCGCCCTGGCTCACACACGCAGGCGCCGTACACCCTGTGGCAATGGCCATTGTTGGCACAGTTACATTTCCTCTTACAGTTCTTTCCAAAGAGTCCTTTTGGGCATCCTAGAGGGTGAAAGGACAAACAAAGCAAATATTAACCCACCTGCAAAACTTGCTAGAGTTGTTGTTACGTGAAATAAGGAGCTTGCAAAAGGGAACGGAATGGACGGAGGCGAGAGAGATCTTTCAGAAAGCACAAACAGGATTTTCTCTCCCCTGTCTAAAACTCTACCACGACTCACCATGGCTGTCACGTGAAAACTCCAAAGTTAGTAAGACCTATGACCTTCTGCACTGGCTGACCTCGTGTGGCACTGATGTCTCCCTGAGTGACTTCTGCTCCACCGGGTGACCTTCTGGCTCCTGTCATGCACCTTCCCCTTCCCCACTTGAGAGTCTGGCCACCTGTGGGCCTCCTCAGTCTGGAATGCTCTTCCCTTACACTTTCCTGTCAAATGTCCTCTCGTTTTGCAGGCTCCTGCTAAGGGTTCCTCCTCTAGAAGCTGCTCTGGCTCACACATCTGCATCTTCCTCGTGGTCTAACCATGGAGCACAGAGTAATATTTAATTTGTAATACCTGCTAAAACTTGTAACCTACATCTGTTTTGAACAAGACCAAAAGTTACACACGAAAAGACGAGGGCCTTTGGCAGTTATTTAATATTTTTTTGGTTTCATAGCACAATGTCTGGCACAGTGCCTTGAAAAATGTATTAATTATATGTATATTTTGAATAAATAAATAAATATTGTTCAGGGGGATAAGTAACTGAGATACCAGCAGGAGCCTTCCTGCACCTGAGAGTGAAGCAAACTTGGTTTCTATCTCTGCAGTCCGTGATATGTAATAATCCCCATGATTTTTGGCAAATCCTGAACACTTATATCTTCATTGACTCTCTGCCTTCAGCTCTGGGGCCTGAATAAGCAATTTCTTTTATGTGCTTTATCAATCCTTTCATTGGATTCCACGAAAAATCTACACATAGCACTCGCTGGTATTCTGTGAGTTTTTATCCATCAGTTCTCCTCTCTTCCTCATTCCCTCCTCTCCTTTTCTTCTCTGATTTTCATCTCCCTTCCTGGTTTGCCCAAAGGGCTCCATTTTTTTCTTTATTTTATTATGTGAGCAAATAAATTTTCTTCAGCTCCTATATCCAAACCTGCACATATAAATTCAACTTTTTGCTCAGTGGAAGAAAAAGGCTTTCTCTGTATCAGGATTCACCATGCTTAGATCACAGTTGGAGATTTAAGTATCACTTATTTTGTTCTATCACACCTGCCATCAGTTAAAGCAACTGTATATATACAGACATAGCCTTTCACTTCTTTAGACCAAGGCTACCTGGAAAAATACAGATATAACTTTCACTTAGTTTATTTCCCATTAGAAATCTCAAGACCCTAAGGAGTTGCCTCATACAACCAGCATCAGACAGTCCTACCGTGTTCACAGGTTTCCCCATGCACCCCTGGGGGACATTGGCACTCCCTAGTCATGGGATCACAGGTGCCTCCATTTTGACAATCACAGATGCTTCCACATTCTTTCCTACTGGTCTTTGGAGAACAAGCTATAAACAAAGTGGAGAAGTTGAAAAAGCAATATAACATATTCATTGTGAAGAATATAACACACTCATTGTGATACAAATGGAGAAAACTAATCTTGTCT
This sequence comes from Lyroderma lyra, assembly GCA_004026885.1. Taxonomy (NCBI): domain Eukaryota; kingdom Metazoa; phylum Chordata; class Mammalia; order Chiroptera; family Megadermatidae; genus Lyroderma; species Lyroderma lyra. The sequence goes on along the minus strand of PVJL010000007.1, from coordinate 168,791 downwards.
CCTTATTGGAATGGATGCTGAGTAATTAAAATCTCTAATTTGCAGACCTGGAAAGTGTCTCTGGCATGCTCCTGGTACTGATACAGCCAGCTAAAATGATGACTGAGCTACCGCTAAGAAGGTTTACATGCAAAATTTACCTTGCTCCATAAACTCTAATCCTCTGATTTTCAAAGCTTAGATATCTTTGCTGTCTAACCCTAAACAACTTCAATGAGAAACAAACTGCATCTTCTATTTTGAAAAATACAAGAAAATGTAGGAAAAAGAGGGCATGTATTTTTTAACTAGAAATGAGTGCAATTAGGACTGTCTTAAGGGTCCCCAAGTATTTTGCATTGTCAAAGAATGATAAAGGCAAGCAAACAACTGTTTAGTTGGTTTGGGGGGAAATGTGCAGTATTCCAATAAAAAAAATAAGTTGGGAAAATGCCTGTAACTTTATTTTAATTTTAACTTGGGTAAATACAGCTGCTTAGTAAAATTCAGTAAGCATTTTAATTGACATTTTATCACGATATGCTAAATATTATAAAACTGTATATACATGTATATACTTGTCTTTAGCACCCACCCACACCATTCCAGATGCTAATATGGCAACTTAGCTTCTTATTCCCTTTTTTCTTTGCTTTCAAACCCTAGGCTACTATGAAAAGGAAAGGAAAAGGAAAGAAAAAAAACCAAAAGGAATGGTGAAGAAAAAAAAGACAGCAAATACTGATTTACATTATTTGTTTACATGTAGTAAGTCTTTGAATTCTTACAGCAACTATAGAAAGTTAATTTTTAAAAATATACTTGAACAATAAAGCTAAGAAAGGTTAAGGACTTTGCACAATGTCTATGTTATAGCAAATCATCAAATCAGCATTGGCAAACCAACATGATTATCTGGCATTCCCCCACAACGTAGAATATGATCTCACATAGTACAAGGATTTGCTAAATGCTTCATTAGCATCAAAAAGAGCAATTACCCTGGAGAAGCAAATTTGAAAACAAACATGTCCCAAACCATAGCTGGATGATTTGGAAGGAGTCATGAACCCTCCCCTCCATACATAACCCATTCATTTACAATGTAAAAACACTCTTCTCTTCCCTTTCTACTGGGTAGAGTCTCACAAGAAGAAATGATAGTCAATATGAAATCTCTTCAAAATAAATGGAGTTCTGAAATGTGCTATTAAAATTAATATGTGGTAATTTTAAAATTGTTTCATTATAATTACTTGGAAAAATTCCTACAAGTCAAAGCAGACATTTTCATCATAGACCAATAAAGATATTGGGCTAGATCTATTCAATGGGCAAACTAACTTTCCAGATCTCTGCAGAATGTTGTTTTTTTGTTTTGTTTTTTAATTTCCCTTGCTATATTTGAAGAGATGGTACTCTAAAAATATGGGTGATTAATGATTGGTCACTTCCATTTATTGCAATTTACAGAAAATTTTAAGAAAATGTTCTCAATCTCCCTTTTTGTTAAAGAATTAGTGAACATTTTTTTCTATTCACATTGTTCTATTTTCATTTTTGTTAAAAAAATGAAATAAAGACAGAGAAAAAGTATAAAAAATATATAATTTCATGCTTTCAGGGACAGACTTTCCTGTACAGGACCATGTGAACACAGCAAAAATCCTCAAAGAAGGGTTCATCTCACCTTCATTTATCAGCAAGTTTATTTTCAATACTTGTGTATTAATTTTGTATCACACGTGTTTTATTCTGATGTATAATATTTGAGATAGATTTTTAGTTTCATTTCTAATGCTGCTATGTTAGAAATCAAAGGTTTGGAAGTTAAATATTTACCAAAAAATCTTATAATATAAGGTAAATATTTACTTATTAATAGTTGTGCAATAACATTTATTTGATCCCAATTTTATATAGTTGCAGATCAGTATAGCCGGGTGCTCCAATATCATATGTTCTTCATTTGTTTATTCATTCACTAGGTGCTTCCAATTTGGAGAAACAGGAATAGGACCTGGTCAACGAGTTTTCAGTCTAGTAAGAGAGAAGGAACAGGAGCTGACAATAATCCAGTGGAGAGAGAGTGACTTTTAAATCCACTGAAATGTAAGTAGTTGTGATTGGACTGGGTCCATCAAAAAAACTTCAGACAATAGACAAAGATGGATGTTTAGCAAAAGGCACAAAGATGAAAAGGGCCAAACATTAGGTAGCAAGTGATTTAGTTTGCTGGAAATGATAATCTGGGCACAGAGTTGTAGTTAGGAATAAAAAAGCAAAAAGGACCTATGAGGGCCTAACCTTAGATGGTCGCCAGTGGGTGCATCAGAAGTATATGCTTTATGTGTCAGGAAAGGGGGCTCGCAATCTCGTGAGCTGCAGAGAAACAGGATCCGAGGGATGCTTGAGGGGGATCCTCAACACCCAAACTAGTAATCTTGGCTAAACCACCTCACTCACTATGTTATGGCCCAAGTTTTGTATTTATCTCCTAATAGAAACAGTATTTGTGCTCTTTCTTCCTATATGCAGGGGGTTCAAGAGAAACTCTGCTCATATCATCTTCCAAGCTAATCATAAGGACTAGTAAAACCCCTTAATTAAAATTAAATTTAAAAAGCAAAAGAGGAAACGAAGATAGTTCTTTTATTTTCTTTTTATTATTTGGCAGTTTTAGTACTTGCAATATATTTTCATTTAAAATATTTAAAAATTTTTTGATATTTTTTCATGAGAGACACATAAAAAACTTAAAAGTGTCATTGGCTATACTAACATATTTTGAAAAGAAAAAAGAAAACAAACAAAAAGAGGCAGCAGTCAAACAATCCTATTAATTGCACTTTGTAGCATAAATCCTTTCTTTTTTCTTTATTGGGAATAACTTGCCAGGGCCTAATGATTTATTTGAATAAAGGGATTTTTTTTTTTCTTTGCTTTTTGGTATGTGGGTAGCTCCCTGGCTGGGAATCAAACCCAGGCCGCAGCGCTGACAGCGCCAGTGCCGAAGCCTTAAGCCACTACACCACCAGGGAACTCCCGTGAATAAAGGGATTTTTAATCGGTGCAGAATATTAGGGTCCTTTATTAACTTTTCTCTTCCATGAGTAAACAAGAAAGAGCATGTCAAGTTTCCCAGGGGAACACAAAATCTCCCCTTTTAATCACACGTCCAGTTTGAAACCTCAGTGCTTCATGGGCATTCTTTATGCACCACAGGTCCATTGGTTTCTCACCCATACCAACTGCTTACCTTATTAAAACATCTTAGGGAAAGCACTCATAAAAAACTCATCAGCAGTAGTCCAGAAGTAGTAAAGAACTTCTCACCGTCTTACCCAGTCCTCAGGTATCACTTACTTTCATTACAAAGCATGCCACCCCAGCCAACTGGGCAGGAGCACCCACTCTTTCCTTCCTGGCATCTGCCTCCATTCATGCAGTCCTCACAGCTCAAACTGCAATCGTGTCCAAAGGTGTGATCTACACAGGCTGGAATGTGACAGCCCCTTAGTTTATACTGTGCACATCACCAAAACAGGAGAAGCAACAATTTCTCTCTCTCTGTCTGTCTGTCTGTCTGTCTGTCTCTCTCTCTCACACACACACCCAAACACAAAATGATCCTTGAATTTATTTCTTAAAAAGTCCCAGAAAAAGACAACATGAGGCTATCTTATAAAATAGAGCTTATTTTATCATTTCTAAAGATAATATTGAAATACAGAACCTAAAGAATATTTAAAATATTTAAGAAAGTAAAATAATCAATGTTCCTGCCACTTGATGCTTTTCCTCCCAGGCTTTTTTTGTGAAAAGTTATTTTTCTTTTCCCCAAGTAAACCTTTCTGTTGAGATTTAGTATATATGCAGAGAAATGCACAAACCTCAGGTGTACACTTCATACTTTTCCCCCACAGTGTAAGTAACCTCATTCAATGCCACCCAGATCAAGATATAGAATATTGCCAGCACTCCAAAAACTCAAAGGGGACTTGATGATTCTGAATCATTAGCCTCAAAAATTAAGCACTATCCTAATTTCTATCACCATAGATTATTTTCCCTTAGTTTTGAACTTTATATAAACAAAATTGTAAAGTATGTACTTGATATCAAGCTTCTTTCATTCAATATAATATTTGTGAGACTCACCTGTGTTGTTTGTACACTATTTTTTATAGCTGTAGAGTCTTCTATGGTATAAACATACCATAACGTACTTTTGCTTTGCATTCTTTAAGGAAATTACCTTACTCTGAATAAGAATGGAGAGACTTGATTTCAGGTGTTTTCAGATGGTTGCATTTTGACTCTTGCTCCTGTTTCTAGTGGAGTCATTCAGATGTCTTGGTTGCAAGTCTATAATGCTGAGCGAGCCATCTCTTTTCTGGCAGATTCTGAACTGCAGCCTCTGCTTCCCCATCACCATGATGCTGCTGCTAACTGTGCTTATTTAGCTCCTCGCCCTCTTAACAGCCGTCTTTTAGATTTCCTGGCTTCCCTGCCTGCACAGCGCATGTACTATTAGCAAATGGCTCAAGGAGAAAAGCAGCAGAGATTGTCCATTTCACTTGACTGAGTTTCTCCTCTCTCTAGATCTTGGCCACCCACATTCTGACTATCTTGGTAGCCCTGTACTATCTCCATTCAGACACTGAGTGACCAAAATATCGGAAGGCAAATTAGGAACATTAAAGCCTTTCCACTTTTATGCAGATGTACTTATAGATCTTATCATAATTCACCATAGCATAAAAATGTTTCTACCATTTTAGTGAAAGCACTCTGAGCAATCATCAAGCTCTGACTGTTAAAATACAACGAATAGAGGGAGAAGAAAAAGAGCATCTCTGTTCTACAAAGAAAAGAAAAAAGCAGCAGCAGGCTGGCTGCAAACTGTTACTTTTGAAAGAGGTTATGCTAATTTATTTTGATCAGAAATGATTTGATGCTTGAGTTCTGTTGTGTAGATATACACACAGAAGAATCCCTGCTCATCTTTTAAGATATTTTCTTGGTCCACTTGAGCATATTATACAATTGTTTCCCAGGATTTTAAAACCTAGGGAAGATCTAGATTTTAAGCTATTTAAGGAAAATCATAACTATATAGAAGTGACTTCTAGTGGAGTTTTAATCATTAGAACTAAACGGTCCCAATCTTTCTCTCCATTGTATTAATTTAAAGATATTTTTCAGCTCCATTTCACTGTATCACATTTCAACACCCCCCCCCCCATAACCCTGTATCCCTACTTCTATGCATACCTACATAGCAACTCTTTACTGTGCAAAGGGAAAAAATTAAAAAATAATGAATTCGGTAGGAAGCTCTGAAGAAGTGATTTTGGCCCTACTTTTCTTGTTAACATGTTAAAACATGTGACGGCATTAAATATGGATAATGCAATTCTTCATAGAGGAATTCACGCAAACTCTCTAAAAATAAAACGCTGAGTACAATGAGATAAACACTTCCTCACCAACTTTCTGCAAAGCAGTCAGTTCTCCTCGAGTATCTTTTTCCTCTTCCTCCTCCTCTTCTTCATCTTGGTAAGTGGGAGGCAGAGATGCAGCAACGTAGCGTAGCAGTTGAGGCGGGCTCTTGAATAGAAGGCCTGCAAACCTCACAACTTCTAATTCCTCTTCTTCCTCTAGCTCATCATCATCTAAAGCTAAGACCACACAGGAAAATGCCTGGATTCAACATGCTGGGTAAAAGAAGGAACAACTGAGCCAGGGTTGATGAGAGAAATAAAAGAGTTTGAACTAGACAGCCAAGGCAGGGGGCCACTGAAAGGTAGAATTCTTTGAGGCCATTTGAAAAAGTTCATTGTGAGTGAAGGTGAGAAGCAGCAAGCACAAAGCTGAAACTGCAGCAGAGAGAACAAAAGGGAAAGAAAGCTCTCCATCTGTGAAGAGAGGACAGGAGGAATTAAGGAATATGTGCTCTCCTTTGCTCCCCGAGAACAAAATGAGGGTGGGAATAGCTCGGGAGAGGTGGAATAAAATTCTTCATAGTGACTTACAGATGCAAGTTTTTCCATCGCTTCCCATTCTGTACCCTTCTTCACAAGTACAGTCGTATGTTCCCACAGAGTTAATACATAATTGGTCACAGGCTATGCTGATATCCAGACATTCGTCCACATCTAGAAAAATTTAAACAGGGTGTGCTTTTAGGCACTGAGAGAGAAAAGAGACATTACGAATTATGGGCATATGTGTGTTCCTCTTGTTATCTTATTCATCATTTACAATATGTGATCACATAGAAAGTACAGCCTCCAAATGCCACTCAGGTATATCCTGCCAATTATTTTTCCTTCACTTATGTCCAAGTTTACTGTAGTTCAGTGGTTCTCAACCTTCCTAGTGCCCCGACCCCTTAATACAGTTCCTAGGAGTCGCGGCCCACAGGGTGAGAACCGTTGCGTGAAGTTCATTCTCAAAGACAAGGCCTTTCTCAGACCTTGTTCGTAAGGTTTTAACGAAGGATTTAATATAAAGTCAATGGTCTCAGGCTGTGTACCATTCTGCATCACGTTCATTCATTCTTGAATTATTCAGTATTTGTGATGAAGCCTTTATTCCATGCATAATTCTGTACAAGGTTTGTGGAGAATTTTAGAGATGGAAGAGCCACAGGCCTTGATGTCACGTGACTCACTAGAGTATGTCCGAGAATTCACAGTACTACAAGTTCAGGTATGAAGCTGAGTTTCCAAGCTTTGCCTCAGAATGTGGACACCTTTTCCATTTGGATGTGTGTGCCCAAGTACATATATTCATGCCATACAATCATCTTTTGGCTCATTCTGTTTCAGAGCAGACGGTTGATGAAATTCAAATTTTTTGGCCCCGTTAATTGGACGGATTGTGGTAAATGGTGATATAATCTACTGTGTTTAGAATATAGAGATATCATAATTGTGTCTCTGTGCTGTTATCTACACTGCAAGACTAAGAAGCATGGCATATATAAAGAAACGTTACCTACCATCCCTGACAGAATTCAGGAATTTGTTTCTTTAAGCAAAGAAACACTATTTTTTCTGAAGTGTCAAATTCTTCTTATATAATTTGACTTATTAAAAAAAATCAATCATCACGCTAGCTTTGATTTCAAGAAAAATACGGTTCAAAATAAGGTATTAGCTAGATTAATATCACATATATAAAGGATTTGATATACATTTGGACTGTGGTAAACTAGCAATTCTTTTGCTACTGTTCTCTAATCAGAATGATTTTCAGCCACCAACTTGCTAATTCCTGCCAAGCTTGCCATGAATGATTATGATGGCAGTGTGCCATGACGTTCCAGAAGTTCTCACTTTCCTACGTTAAGTAAAAGGGAGCATTAGAAATATAATAGCTACTTCTGGTTGAGTGATTTCTCCATGTCAATCCCTGTACTAGGCATGTCACATGGATTACTTTCCTCAGTTTACCTCCTAAATCCTATTATTGTCTTCAGTTTACTAACAAGGCTATGGAGCTCAGAGCAGTTAGAGTGACCCAACTTTACACAGTAGTAAATGGTACAACCACATAGAAATCCAAGTCTCTTATTGTCAATTCTTTCTTTTCCACCTTAACCCTTGTCCTCAGATGTTCCTCCTTCTCTGATGCCCCATCACATCAGCGGTTTTACGTTAGCTCCCGGGAACTTACCATTACATCCACAACCGTCAGCACTGATCTGAAAGCCTTCCTGACAACTGCATTCATAGCCTCCTAAATAGTTGATGCAGAACTGAGCACAGCAGGCTTCTCCACTCTCACATTCATCAATGTCTGAAGGGGAAAAGGACATTTCTGTTGTTTAAGAGACAGGAATTTAACTGGCCTATGGCAGTGCTGACAAGCCTCACTTCTAAATTAAAATTGTTTTACTAATAATTTTCTGTTTCTCAGGCTACATAGCACAGACAACAAAGAAACTGGAAGACAAAAAGAATGAGGCCCACATTTGGGTTTATGTTTCTTGCATGCTTCTCCTATGCCTGTTATTTAATTTAAAACCATGTAAATTATCTCCACATGCATTTATGAGCACAGGAAAAGAGATCTCTGCTATTTTTACAGTTTAAAGAGCAATCTGACTAAATAAAGAGAGAACTTGAACAACAACAAGAAAAACAAACAAACAAACAAAACCAAAAAACAGCTTGAGAAGAATAAAAAAATTCCACTTAATGACTATTTGACAGCTGCAAAGAAGAGGCAGTCTTAGACGGAATCATGCATTTGTTCTTCCAGAACTTCAGACGAGAGAGCATTTCCAAGCAAACACCATTCGCACAACTGGGAAGAGAGGTGGTTCCTGCAATTCTAAGAGGGCAGACAATCGTTTGAAAATACTATGTTTTAAATTACAAATATTTCAGATCATTTGCTTGAATTTTTTCAAAGATGAGGGGGTTCGGGGTTTTTTATTACCATCAGTGACACCATTACCCTGGCGTGTCCTATGAGATAAATAGCTTTGTAAATGATGATCTTTAAGTCTCCCTTAGCACTATTGTTCTGGACTTTTACCATCCTGAATATTTTCTCCTAAGACATACTTGCCCGGGGAAAATAAAAAAATGTACCAGGAGATGTCAAACTGAAACTCTTTAGCCAAAGAACAATGTATCTGACTTGAGTTTTGAGGTGATCGTTTCTAACATAAGTGGCTAAGGAGTAACGATAGACTTCACGCGCTGCTTCCCTTATGCTGGACACTTGGCCATTGTGTAGCCAGGGTTTTTGGCTGTAGCCCTTGGTTCACTCAAACCCCTCTGTTGAGCCTCAGTTGGGGGGCCTGTCAATGCTGAGTTTACAAAATCCCATTGCTCCAGAACTACATGAGCAGCCACAGATATAAAAAGGTCAGTGTCTCAATTAACCTCAGAAAGGGTACCAATGTAAGGAAATGCAGACAAAAGAAAGGAAGGAAAGAAAGTGCAATCCATCCACTAAGGTGAAGGGTCACTATCAAATATCTGAATGAAGGTCATATGGACACAAAACATTCTTTTTCCTGCAAATGTCATGGCAGTGTTACAAAATTCTGGGTGATATTTTTTTCCTCTCTTACATTAAAACTTCCTTTGTCCTTTGGATTAAATAGAATAAATATAGAGGATAAAATCACTTTAAAATTGTTTTATTTATCTAAAACATGATCCTTTATGGGGTTTTATTTTCAAGGTTTTTAAAAGTCTCAAATACCACCAGAGCCTCCAAACATACTCAAGTATGTCTCAGGATTCCCTGTTCTCAGCTACAACTGCATCACAACTGAAAAATTGTTCCTCAGTGTATCATGTTATGATCCATTTGGCTTATTCGTCTATTATCATTCTTCTGGGGCTATTTCTAGCTTGGGTCATGTCTACCATCCTCAGTCTGGAAGTTAACCTGAAACCTCATTGTTCTTACATCATAAACCTTCCTTAAAATGGCCTATCCCTTCAACCTTTACATCATCTGTTTTCTAAATGTCTTGTTATTTTTTTGCAGATCTTATTTGGTGAGATCTTTGCTTGCTTATTTTTTCCTTTAATTTTTCTCCTCTCTGATAATCATATTTTTCCTACTTTGGCCAATAGACCAAATATTGCAGCACTGCAGAGAAATTTACCTATTCATAAAAATTTAGCCCTAATAAAAAATAGAGTAACAATTATAGCCAGGCAAAACAATTAAATAGTTCAGCTCTGACTTTAGAAAAACATCAACAGTAAACCTTGAAAAAACTGATCCTCTGTATCTGACCCCCATACATAATCACTGAGTAAAACTCCAAAGGTTAAAAATAAAAAAAAATAACTTCTTTTCTAATAACTACCAAATGTTAAATGCAGTGAACTTATTGCTAGTCAGATACTTGCATTTGATACAGTTGTCTTTCAAATTGTGTTAACACATCTCTAGGTTTTAGCCCTAATCCATTTTTGCAGTTGGAAAACACAGATTGATTATTTGCCAACTCGATCACTTATTTCATATTTATTTGTACATTCTCATATATAAAAAGGTTGATCCAAAAATAAGTTAAAAAGAAAATTCTCTAATTTCCTTCATGCATGCTTGTTTTTACAAAGCATCCACAGCCTTAGTCTATTCTCAGGCAAATAAGTAAAGCAGATATCTGTACACTCCAAAAAAATCATTGCCTTACTCTAGTGAATATTTGGTCTTTAGGAATGAATGTTATTTATTGCTGGGAAATGAAATAAACTTAAGCCATAAACAATATAACATTGTCATGTTGACTGCTGAAAGCTCATAAATATGCAATTTCCTGCATTTTGACCCTGGCAGATGCAATTTTTTTCTAGCTTTAAATAAAAACTTTACAGAACTGTACTTTTTAAAGAATAAGAAAAGGCCCCAGTTGCATGCTGCAAGCAAAAGGTTTAGTGAAATTTTAATTTCTCTTATCCAATAGTCAAAAGGGGAAAGAAGACAGGTAGGAAGGAAGGGGGGAAGGTAAGGAGGGAAGGAGGAATAAAGGAAGCTCTTTATTTTTTCCAGAAACACAACTGTTAGCAAGTTAAAAAATACTTAAACATATTTTTTATCGCATAAAAAAGAAGCCAGGAAAGCAACCGGTTTCATTAAGTTAACCACTGTAGATTCAGAAAAATGCAGGAGGCAATGTTGAATCAAGAATTTCAAGTAATGGCATTGTCTTGGTTACATAATTTATGAAACAAGAACACTTTATAATCCCTTGAAATTCACAGTATCATATCATAGTGTCAAAACAAAATATCCCAAATATTTACACCTTTAAAATTTACCTCTTTTATTATGATACTCCAATTTGTCTCTAAAGATTGATTTTAGTATTCATAGTATAATTTTTAAGAAAGGTGATATAAAGTATCACAAAAGAAAACAAGCAAATTTGATATCATGATTCTGAAATGATAGCAAATTGCTTTGGGGGTTTGTAGGTCTCTCAGATCCGGAGCACATAATTATGTAATTAGATGCTCAGTCTCCCTATTTTAGTAGATAGTCCTTTTTCTCAGCAGCTCTAGATTCAACATTTCATTATGAAGCAAGGCTGGAGTGGAATTTATTTTTTTCATTGTCCCAAATAATATGCTGAAAAAGTTGTCTATTAAAAATGGGTTTGAGCTGGGATTTCCAAAGAACGATATCTTTAAAAGGTTTCTTCTGGAATGTGGCTTCCTGCCACATCAAAGCTGAACATGCATCCAAATCATCACCAAGTGGAAAACCCATGAATGTGATTTAGAGAGAAGTAGGGTGTGTGGTAGCATTTGTTGTTTGAATTACAGATTACATCAAATGGTTAGAAAGGCCTTGGAATAGTTTCCTGAAATAAAACTGTTAAGTCCATGTATTTTGTTAAAATGCTTTAAATCTTCCTTAAGTTCAAAGTAAATATCTAAACATAATGTTGTCTTCTGCCGAGTAATATTTCTTTTACATTATCCAGCAACCAGCGACGCTGCTCTGTTCAATTCTCCTTTGCAGTGTGACGGACGTGGCTCACATTACAGCAATACATTTTAGAGAGGAAAAGGCTACAGCGTCTGGGAAACTCTGAAGGAAGATGGCATTTACTAGACATTACCTACGCATGTTTTCTCGTCTGAATCAAGCTGGTGTCCATGGTTACAGGAACAACGCGGCCCACCAAGTGCATGTTCACAGTGATGGGAACAACCACCATTGTTCTTTTCACAGCTATTGACAATTTCCAATTCAATCCCTTTCCAAACAAGCAGAAGATGTTTATTAGCACGACGATAGAAAAACCTGAGTATGTGTCAACAAAGAAGAAATCTGGAGGACCACAGACTTTATTGGAAATTTATCAACACTCTACACATATATACATAAAAGGCTGAGGGCTAGTAAGCATCGCAAATGTCTTTACAATATCAAAATATTAATAAACCTATAAATAATGTGAAGTTGCTAAAGTGATGCAGAAAGGTCCACCAGAGATTATTAAACACTTATCTTAAAGGACACTTACCTCGGGAATTCTCAGTATTTTCAGGATATAAAATATATATATATATATATATAAGTGTGGTGAATCAATAATCAGGAAGCAAATAGGCTGTTTGCCGGCTGACATTTCTGTTCTCAAGCTAATGGTATGTTATTATCTGTCCTTTTCAGAGGCTAGGAGTACATGAAAATCTGTTAAAAACGGCCTTGGGACAAAAGTATGAACAAGAAATCAATTAATTAGTTGATTGTACTTAACTAGTATCATTCTAATGTGCTAATCAGCTTTGCGGTATATGAAAGTCACTTATTACATAAACATAGTATTACTCTAAAAACCAATTTGCTGATTCTGATACATGCTAATTTAGGGCATTTTGGGTAAATCAGTCTCAGCATATGGATGCCAATTGTACTGAGCCCACAGGCATTATAATCAATCATTTTCTAAGTGAGGAAATGAGAAATTTAAAAATGTTTAAATTATTATGGAACTGAGGTACTCTGCTATTTCTACCACTGGCCTCTATTGACCTTCATGTGGGTACAACTCTTACTAATGCGAGTGTCTGCATTGGTTCATTTCCTTCCATTCTAAACTCCTGAATCTTCTGGAAGAAAGTTGAGAAAGAACAGGACAAGGGTCCCTGGACTGTGGTACTCCTTGCAAGCCAATATCAGCATTGACACTGCCCAGGTATCTGCTACAGTTCTGTATAGTACAGAACAGAAATCATCCTCCCTTATCCGTGGCCTCCTGTCTACAGTAGGCAGCAGCCCTATGTGTCCCAGAGTACCCAGGGCACTTCCCTGTCATTGTGCTCATCCCTCTGTGCCATCATCATCCTCTATTACATGGGTTCCCAAGTGGTGGTACATGTATGCCCAGGAGTACACGTTGGGCCACTCGGGTACGTGAAAAATAATCACTAATGGTGAAAAAACAAGTAAAGTAAAAAAATGTAAGAGGTTAATTATGGAACAATACATGTTAAGTTTGAATCACCATTAGTGAAGACACTTCAAAATTAAAACTTGTGAATGATGATTGGTGAGAGTGTGGCTATGAACCTTTCTCTCAAACTGCTCCTCTACCAATTGTTACGCACAGTTTCAGAACAATCTACTGATGTTTCTAGAACTTCCTCAAACATATACATATATCCATAGTCAGACTGTTTAATCAGTTTAGTTATTGACTGTGTAAAAGTAATGCATTGTCTTTAATCATGATGCTTTTCAAGTACTTTCTTTATTTAATGTTTAAATACTTGGTCATCATTATTAATATGTAACTGTGTTATGAATATTGTAAAATTAAATCTTTGGTTTGTACTTACAGTGTAGTAATTGTTCTTTCTTAACTTAATACCTCATTTCTATAATTTTACATCAAGATAGACACTGAACAAAAGTGTCAGTTTTTAAAAGAGCTGTTTTAAAAACAATGGGTACAATTTATAGAAATGGGTTTAAAAGGGGTACATGAGTGGAAAAAGGTTGGGAACCACTGCTCTATTACTTAGCTGATAACGTATCTTCAAAAATACATTTTGAATAATGTAGTCAACAAAAAAAGGATTATGCTAATCACTATTTTTGAAAGTAAGCACCCCTTTGGGTTTAGAAATAGCAAGAAGAAAAAAGAAATCTAAAGGAAAGATTGAAATAAGAAAAGGAATGGGTATTTTTCATGATATGTTAACATACTCTCTAGGGAGACATCTTCCAAATTTTGATTCCTGTTCTTATTATTTTTCTGTGATCAATGAGGCTCTGAGACTTCTGGTGATAATTTACTTTAAATATAAATAATATTATTGTAACCCCATTAAAAAATATATGGTACTTAAATGAGGGCATACTCAGATCTACAAGGACTGTCCGGAAAGTATCCAACCATGTAATACAAAAAATAGAGGCATTTATGGCTGGATTTTTTCTGGACAGCCCTCATATAACTGATAATGTTTAAGAATAGCACTTAAAAGTATACTTTAAAAAGCTTTTCAAAATACCTTTTGTAGTTTCTCATAGGTAGAAATTAATTATTTACTTGATATATTAAATATGGATAGAATTTAAGTTCATTTACATATTGCTTGGTAATTTGGGGGAAGTCTTATTTAACCATGTTAGATCAGAAATTTTCCAATTTCTAATCAGAAGACAGTGATATTTCATTCACACTATACTGTGGGGATTTGATGTTTATGCTATATTGTGTTTTGAGAACCTCTCAGAAAAATTACATATATATAGTTTTCCTAGGAAAGAGTTAAAAACAATATTTTCCTAAAATATACTGGTTATATGAAGGGCACATAATTCATTGTTAAACATTGCCATGCTCTGAAAACATTTACTCCACCTACAGATTTGAAACAACTCTAAATACCAGTTTTCATCAAGAAAGTTTTGCATGTCAGTTAGTAAATATTGAGGTCTGGTGAGAGCTGCACAAAGAACTTAGCCAAATATTCACATAAGGGTAATAAATGAAAAAATACACTTCTACCAAATGTATTCAACTCTAGGGCAAATCGCTTTCCCAAGTAAATTCTACAAAAACCTGTACCTCCTAACTCATTAACAATGATGGCCCTTTCTTTCATGATAACTGAGAATGAAATTTTATTTCAGACTTGTAACATGCTCCTACAACTCCGGCCACATTAAAAAGCCAAAATATTAATAAGAAGGTAAAACCCATCCACATTTCTCTCTGCCAAAAAGATTCCTCAAGGTATTAAGAGAAAGACTTACTTCAGAAGATGTTGTATCCTAATTAGTAGTAAATTCTTCAAATCTTACTTAGTTTGCTCTTTAAAAGGCACATATTACCACGGCCAAACTGCATTGTCTTTAAGTGGTAGAACTACACCAACAGACCTTAGGACTTCACTGGCAACCCAGGTATTAAAAAACAGAATTTTACATAGTGGAGGAGAATGAATTTGTTGACTCTAAGAATGTCTTTTCATGAGAAACTTTGTGAAGAACACAAAAGTATTTATTCTGTTTATGACTTTTTATTCTTTTCCCTTAATTATAACTGATAGAGAAAAATATAATGTATAAAAATACACAATGATGTTGAAAAGATGGTATATTTGGAGTCTAAAGACCCTAGTTCAAGTTTCAGTTCTGTCACTTACTAATTTTTACCATTGGGTTTAGAGCTTCAACATTAAGTTGTGAAGAACTGGGAATGGCATTTTTGGAACTGAGACCGCAAATTAGCAGTTTTGTTTTGGGCCTGTCAAGTTTGCAATGCCTATCAGTCATGCAAATAAAGATGCTGAGTACATAGTTTGATATGTTCACATATGGTTACAGGCAGAACAGAAGTGGAAATAAAAAATTGACATTGAGAGAGAGGCCAAATCAGTTACTAACTTGGATGCTATTTTGCATTCATTTAATTGATGACATAAGAGATAAGGTAAGAATAATGGCAAATGAGGGGTAATATAAAGATTTGGAAGAAAAAGAGAAGGTGTTCAACATTCATTTTAGTAAGAACGAAAGTGGGCATGTTTTAATAGTATCAATTTGCTCAGCCATATTGCTTAATTATTTAAGATTTATTATGGTCCTGAATTTCAGGTAAAACCAGTGAACATGGTTGTGTTTTAAACAGAACAAAACTCATTAAGGTATAAATATGAAGTGGGACAAGAAGGGAAGAAGTCACTGAGGGAAAAGGTAGGGTCTGAAGATGAAGAGAAATAAATTGTTGATGTATCATTATCATCATAAAAGGGGAAAAATACAGAAATCATCCAAATTAAAAATTTTAAAAATGTATCATCTGAAAAAGGAGGGAAGAAGTAGATACTGGGTGAGGATGGGAAATGTTGTAGAGACCATGGAACCTGAAGGATTTGTATCACGTGGGTTTAAACTTATAAAAGTATGTTCATCTACAGATTAAGCAGCAGATCCATGGGGAAGAGATGCAAAAAGAAAATAGCTGCAATAGGTATTCATAGCAGCTAATAATTGAGCATATTAACATTTTAATATCATAATAGGAGATAGGTTAAATTGTGTAACTGAACTTACATGCGGAAGAAGCTAAGGTTAGATGTCAGGGATCAGAACTTTTTGAATGACAGAAGTAGAGGGATGAGTCAGTGAAAGAGAATGCAAAGTCAGAAGAAGCTGATTAAAGCAGCATCATGGAAATAAATAAGTAGGGGGAGGGCTGACTGAAAAGGTACTTTGCAGGGGTGTGCAACCTTTGGGCTTCCCTGGGTCACACTGGAAGAAAAGGAATTGTCTTGGGCCACACATGAAATACACTAACACTAACGATAGCTGATGAGCTAAGCAAAGGTCTGTGTATAATATCTGCAATTTTTAAGGAAGTCTACGAATTTGTGTTGGGCTGCATTCCAAGCCATCCTGGGCCGCCTGCAGCCCGTGGGCTGCGGGTTGGACGAGCTTGCTTTAGAGCATCCCATGTGTCAGACACTGTACCAGAATATACAACTGCTTCTTACACTGCTGGCTCCTTCACTCCTGCTAGTTCTTTTTTATTTTTTAGTTTTACATTGCAGTTTCCACTGTTTAGTAAATATTTCATGGCAGAAGGAATGGAGGAGGGCAGACTCTTCACCTGGAAAGCGAGAGTTCCAAGGGAGCCCCACTCAGAAGCCCGGGACTTAGTCCCTGCCGTCTACACTGGGGATCATTACGCCAACCATGTTCCACGGGCTCTGGGTCTGCGGTTCTTTCACTTAACGGGAGGAGGTTGGACTTCCAAGCTCTCAGCAGACTTCGCACCAGTGGAAAACATTCTCAGGAGCTTCTGCTTTGGCAGGATATTCAGCGTCATTCTTTTGTTTATTACCCTTGTTTAATACTTGTCAAATGCCACACATTTCCAGGGCTGTGATTGTTGTCACTTACTGTAACACTGTTTTCCATCAGCTCCCAGCTCAAAGCCAGGGTGGCAGGCACAAGTGAAAGATCCCACTGTGTTTACGCAGCGATGGCCACAGTGAGCAAGCCCTTCGGCACACTCGTTTATGTCTGCAGAGAGAAATACACAGTGGCTTTGTCTCTGGAGCTCAAATTAAGATTCATGTGTAAACTATAAAAATGAACTAAAGCATCCATTTGTCCTCAACCCCCAACATCAAGCATAACAGCAAAATACCACATAGGGTCCATATTTGCAAATAAACTAAGTGCTAAAGACATTTACTTAGTGTTGATCTTATGCTCTTCAATACTTATTTCTATCTATTAAAACCTACTAGTGTCTATTAATTGGGAGAAAGACAAAACAAAAAAGAGACCTTATCTGTCCCCTAATAATACAGGTAGAAGTCATTATAATTTGTCTTTAGGAATATGTATCACATTCTTAACCAGAAATGGTATCTCCCTGATTTAAGATAGACAGTACATGTGGCCACACATAAGGCAGATTTGGGGCCTTCATATGTAGCAATCCACAGTCTATGTTGTACATGTGATTGTCACTGGGCCATGCTATTTAAACATGGTGCCCTCTCTTTCTCCTGACAGCGATAGCCAAGTCTACTTAGTATCATTTCATTTTGTGACCCAGGTAAGTCAGTCCCTGCTCCTTCCCTTTCAATAGTTAGATCTCATCATTTTTCCCTACTAGAACTTCCCCCTTGTACTGTCCTGAATGTCATCTTTCCCAGGGCACTTAAGAGAAATATTCATTCATGTAAGATATTTGTAAAACCCTAAGTGGGCAGTAATTTGGGGGATAGACTTTCTAGGAATAAAGCACCAGATATTAAAATAAAAGTTTTAAAGGGAATATATAGAGAGACATATGTATCTATCTATATATGTAAATATTTGTCCATTTTCTACAAATATTTTATTAATAACAAGAATCTATTTTGTGCCAGGTACTATGCTAGGCAGGTGCTATGTAAGCAGAAGACCAAAGCAAATACATTGTGTATTAGAAAAGTGTGTTAACACAAAAGACAAAAAATGTTACCTTAGTTGTGGCTTACATTAAAAGAACTAAACACCAATTTTTATGTCTAATTCTTCTTCATTTTCTCAAAGTGTTTATCAGTACCATAAGTCAGGAAATATTTTGGTATTTTCATAATTAATCCAAATAAAATGTTTCCTGTGTCATTAAAATATCCTGATAAAAATGAAAGATTCTATGATTTCTCAGACGTTATTAAAACAAAGACTGTCCCACAGGAATGACTTCATATATCACTTTTGGTCATGGAGTAATTTATCACTTTCATTGATTTGAAGTGTATCTGTTTTGCTATTTGTAGGAAAGAGAAATATGTACCCTTGTATTTATGGAGTTTCTTTCTTTTCTTTCTTTTTTCCCCTCATTGGTTTCAATTATCCCTAACTTCTGAGAACACTCATTTGCAGCACATACTTACTTGCTTTTCAAAGCTTAGCCCCACCACCTTCTGTAGCCTGCAATAAAAAACTCCCTGTGTGGTTATGGAAGGTTTTGAAATATTAATTCTGGAATTCACTTCAGAATGAGAAACAGAAAAAAAAAGAGCCTTAATTCTCAAACTACACCAGAACATTTTACTGTAACTAAAAATTTCCCTGAATTTTTATAGCATCATAAAAATACCTTTCAGAATGATCAAATAAGAATACAAATGTTCCTTTTTAAGCATAAATGAAAACACCTTTCTCCTAGCTGTTCTGACTATTCAAACTAAATTACCACAAAATTTCAAACAATTACACAATTAAGCCGTCAGCTTCAACGCCTTACCTCCACAGGCCTTTTTGTTTTCAGACAGCTGGTAGCCTGGGCGACAGGAACACCTGGCCAGTCCATTCTCACTCTCACAGATGTGGGCACATCCATTCCTACCCAGGCAGGGGTCCATCTCTAAAAGCAATTAAGCAGTGATAATTTGCAATTAATTAACTTTAGAACGATACACAGAGTGGAAGGGTGGAGAAAGGTATAGAGGCAACTTGGGCCATGGGGTTTCCCACCTACAGATGGTAAGGACTCTTGAAAAGTCTTTCCCACTTTCAAATGAAATTAATTCATCAAAGAATTTCCCATTGTGTGATCGGAACTCCAATATTTGAAAAAGTCTAAACGTGGATCAAGGTCAAAGAAAAATTACCTTAATTGCACTCTTCTCAAAAGGATATCTGCTACCCAAAGTTAAATAGCATCAGCCGAAACACTTCCATACACCTTTGCTTTTTTTCTCTTTCTCTTCTCATCTTTTCTACAACTTTGAGTGGCAGAACCATCCTTGGATAAAACTTTTTACCTACTCTGGGTCTCCTCTGCCTCTGGATAAGTAACCACAGTATGAGGAGAAGACTGACTGGAGAAACGTGGGAAAGTTTTAGCTACTACTGCTGTAGAAATGGAATAAAGAAGTTCAGGTCCCACTGGAGTTAGTCAGCTAAGCTCCTTCCCACCCTCACTTGAGCCTTAGTATTAGTTATATTCCCTGAGAGGCCGAAGCAATGTGAAGCCACACATCCTGTGAGGAGTCCTTGCAGACAGAGCTCATCGAATTCATGAGTTAGGTGATTCTGGTATCATTCTGTGAATCCAGCCTTGTGCTGCTGGGATGGAACCACAGAATTTCTACTCTTGCCCTACTCCAACACTTTAAAAAAATTATAATACACAGAATATAAAAAACAAAACAATGCATAAAGCTGCCCTGTCCCCACATGCTCCCATTTTACACCAAGCACTACTCTACATAAATGCTTTCATTTGTTTCTTATAAATCCCCCAGACTATGAAAATGTTAAGTGATACAATATCTATCACCTATCGATCATCATCTATCCTCTATCACAGATATAATATACACTATTTTGTTCCTTGCCTTTATGATAGGTTGAAATTAAGTTGAATTTTAGAATCAATTTGACACAGTATTGCATTTTAAACAATATTAAGTTGTCTTTCCATTTAGATCTTTAATTTATTTCAAAGATGTTTTATAGTTTCCAGTACATAGTTTTTGCACTTCTTTTGCTAAATGCATTCCTATTTTTTGATGCTATTGTAAATAGAATTGCGCATTTGTACTTTCAGAATGTTCATTGTTAGTGTATAGAAATCTAATTGATTTTTATGTGTTGATCCTATGTCCTTCAGCTCTGTTGAATTTTTTATTAGTTCTAACAGTTTCTTTTTAAGTGGATTCCTTAAGATTTTCTATATATAAGATAATGCCATCTCCAAATAGAGATGTTTTACTTCAGCCTTTCTAATTTGGGTGACTTCTGTTCTATATTCCTGCCTTTTTTGCTCTGGCTAGAAGTTCCAGATGTTGAATAGAAGTGGCATGAACAGACATCCTTGTTCTCTTCCTTATCTTGGGAAAAGCTCTCAGCAATTTTCCTATTAAATATAAAGGTAGCTGTGTGTTTTTTGTAGGTTTCGTTTATCAGGTTGAGGAAATTTTATTTCTAGTTTGGCTTCTTTTTATCATAAAAGGGTGTTGAATTTTGTGTTTTTTTTTTACATCTATTGAGACAATTAATCTATTGATATGGTATGTTACATTAATTGATTTTCAAATATTAAACCAACCTTGTGTACCTGAGAGACATCTACTTGATAATAGTGTATATTCCTTTTTATACATGGTTGGATGTGGTTTCCTAGTATTTTGTTGAGGAATTTTTTTATACTTTCATGTAGTTTCTTTCTTGTGAAATCCTTGTCTGGTTTTGGTATCAGGATAACACTGGCTTCATAGAGTGAGTTGGGAAGTGTTCCCTCCTTTTTTTACATTTTCAACCAATTTGCAAAGAATTACATGAATTCTTCTTTAACTCTTTGGTATAATTTACCATTGAAAACATCTGGGCCTGAGCTTTTCTTAATGGGAAGTTTTAAAATTACTAATTCTTTGTCTTATTATATGTCTAACCAGATTTTCTATTACCTCATAAGTCAGTTTCAGTAGTTCCTTTCATTCTAGAAAATTGTTCGTTTCAACTAAGTTATCTAATTGGTTGTGATGCAGTTGTTCATATTATTACCTTATTCTCTTTTTTATTTCCTTGGTGATGTTCTCCCTTTCATTCATGATTTAGTAATCTGAATTTTCTTTTTTTCCCCCAGTCTAGCTAAATATTTCTCAATGTTGTTTATCTTTTCAAATAATCAACTTTTGGTTTTATTAATGTTCTTTCTTGTTTTTCTAGTCACCATTTCATTAATTTATATTCTATCTTTATTATTGTGTGCCTGCCTGCCTGCTTGTCTGTCTGTCTTTCTTTCTTTCTTTCTTTCTCTCTCTCTCTCTCTCTCTTTCTTTCTTTCTTTCTTTCTTTCTTTCTTTCTTGTTTTCTACCATTCCCTGTCCTTTTTCTCCTCATGTTGCTTCTGCCTAGAATCATCTCTAAGAAACTCTTACATTTAAATCAACAGATTCAATTTGCATCCTCCCCCCAATCTCTGTCTCTCTCTCTCTCTCTCTCTCTCTCTCTCTCTCTCACACACACACACACACACACACACACACATATACACACCCCACACATTACTTAACCTTTCAGTTTTTGTATAATTTCTTCATTACATCTGTACTTTTTGTCACAGGTTAAGAAAAAGATTTTCTACACAGCAATGTTTATACCAGAAACTTAATTTCTTTAATTCACAACCCTTACAACCAGATCTCAAGATGAGATGGGTAACTTCTTAACTCTGAAAAGTGAGGGGTCACTTCTATCAGATGCAAGGTTATAAAGTAGATTGTGGTTATCTTTTATATACTCTTCTCATTGACCACTACCTATAGAAACCTCTTCTCTAGATTTACTTTCATCTCCTATTGTCTTTAATGCCTTCTTGATGCCCAATTCTGAGGTGTTACCCTTCCAGAAAAAGTCTAGATATAACCCCCTGGCAGCAAGCCCTAGTACTGTCAAAAGTCCCTTGTGTTTTTGAGACTAATTTTCACTGTAAACTTAACCCATACGGATTGAACATGGAAGAACTATAAACTGAATTTCCTACAATGAAACATTTGGTTGTAAATGTGCAGCTTTTACTCACAGCTGCAGAACACAGGAGGACACCTGAAGGTAGCATGTGAAACATAAATAATATTTTGAGTCAAGATTCTAATCCAGTGTCCTTTACAAAGTAGCACATAAATGGGATCTGTTCAAATCTGGCTAATGGTCCTGAAAGAGTAACAATGACTGGGTTTACCTTCCACCATCAACAACTAGATAACTAGATATACAGAATATATTTTCTGATCAAAATGAAATTAATGGAATACAAACTGATATTTGGAATTTACTCACATATTTAGAAATTTTACAATGCAATTCTAACATCCATGACTCAAAGAATAAACTTAAAGGGTATTAGAAAATACTTTGAAGTGAATGAAAACATTATCATTCTGTATAAGGGAAAAACCAAAGTAGTGCTTAGAGAAATGTACAGCTTAAGTGCTTCTTAGAAAAGGAATAGGCCTAAAGTTTAGAAACTCAAAAAAGAAGATCCAGCCCATATAAAACAGAAAGGAAAATAATAAAGAATGAAATCAGTGAAATACATAAATAAACAATAAAATCAATAAAGTAAAAAGTTGTTTCTTTTAAAGATCAGTGACATCGACAATCCTCTAGCTAAACTAACCAAGAATAAACATAGGACACCAATGAATAAGATAATATTAAGAATAATTTTTGCAAATATATTTGACAGTTTATAGGAAGTAGACAAGCACCTTGCAACATATAACATATTACAATGTATGAAGCTGACTCATGAAGTAATCAAAGCTTAAATAGTCTTACATCAATTTTTAAAATTGAGGTAGTAGATACAAACTTAGCCTTAAATAAAATGCTAGGCCAAGATGGCTTCACTGATGAATTATCTCAAACATTTACGTAAGAAATTATACCAACCGTACTCAAACTCTTGCAAAAAATAGGTGGAAGGGAGTTCTTCTCTGAACCTCTCCTGCTGGCAGGGTGCTATTAACTTGGTTGGGTTCCCATACTACGCTGTGCACACTGTCCTCTACACTTATGCACTGCTCTCCCTCACTAGACCCTACGCTTCTTTGGGGCAGGTGCCTTTGATTTTCGTATCAAAGAACTCTTCATTTCCAACCCCAGTGCCCGACACATAAGAACAATTTGAAAATAACCCTTACATGAAGGAAATGGGTGACAATACAACACATGACAGGATAGTAGGGAAGGTAAGTAGATTTTTTTTATCTGGTGAAATACCAAATGACTATTTCAAGCCTGAAAGAAATAAATCCTCAAAGCAAAAGTGAGATGAAACAATCATTTGGTACGTGCTCGTTAAAAAGAGATAGAACCCCCCCAAAAAACCTTTAGATTTTCCTTTTAAGTTTTTCTCATTACTAATATTATTCATTTTGTACACTCACTGTATCTGTTCAAGTCCCTCAGCGAGTCAAGACTTATTTCTAGCGCAGCATTATGGATCTCTTTCATCTAGTCCTAGATAAAAATGCAAGAAATTTATTTAGTTCATGGAGAGAAGTGCGGCTGCCTTTGGAGCTTCTACATGCTTAATGAACTGCATGCTCCCTTTAAAGTCTAATCTAAACCAACTAGAGTTAGGGTCATTATGAAGCTTACAAGGGCACTCAGACATGAAATGCTCACTAAGAATCTAGCTGAGATTCATAACTGACAGCATCTCAGTTTATGGGATAGTAAGATTGTATTCATCAAAGTATACAATATGAGACTTTGTATTGACTTTTTGGAGAAACCAGCCCCATCCTCCTATGCTGCTATAGTTTAGTCTAGCTGTCAATTTGGCAGTTCCTGGATTGCACATTGTGGACACTATTGCTTAACATTCATGTCTGGTTCACATCCCAGCAGTGACAGTTCACCATCTACAATCATGTTTCCTAACTGCCTTCCAGCCCAGCTGGAGAGCCAATTTCTAACACAATTGCAGCTAGCTCTGACAAGAGGTCTGGTAGTCAAATGCTGCATTCTCTGAGGTATTTGGAGACTATCTGCTTTGTGAAGCATTAATAGATGCAATGAGAAAATCACTGGATGGGAACTAAAGTTTGTTTTTAAAATTAAGTATATTATTTTAAAATTACTATTCCTCAGAATTGCTATAGTAATTCTTGTCTAGAATATTCATGTTGACATTTAACATGTTAAACTTTAAAAATGGTACAGACAAAAGACCAAAGCGATATTCAATGTGTAGCTTGACTCTGACAAAGCCACTAGCTCTTGTGACCTTGGGACAATCACTTGACTTTTTGGAGCTTTAAGTCCCTCATCTGTAAAACAAGCATGATACCAACTATAAGACTGTTGTGACTATTAAGTGAAATAACATATGTAAAGAAATTAATGTAGTACCTGGAGTACCATAGAAACTTAATAATAATCAGGCATTATTAGTACAAATATAGAAAAAAGAGAAATTAAAATGGACAAAGCTAACATCAGAAAGAGAGATTTGAGAATTTAAAATATTTGGAGTCATAGATCGATGAGTGGTTGGAAAATCCATAATGTATTTGGGCTTGTGTATAGTTAAATCTGACTGGAGTTGGGCAAATAAGGAATCCTTATATAGGAAGTTAAAAGAATCAAGATAAATACCAAACTCAGCAAAGATTTACTGGATTCTTATACTGAAAGTGTCAAAAACATGTATACACATTTTGAGTGATGTTACCTATGTATTACATTTGAATTGAATGAACAGTAGCAATATGTGGTATGACATGCTCTCAAAAGACGTTATTAATCAAATGAATGTTAGATCACTATGCAACAGGCAGGACAGTCAAAGACAATGGCGGAAGCATGGCTGTCCTTCAGGGAGCACAAGACCATTTTGAAGGGATATTTGAAATTTGAGAACATTGTTTGAGTTTCCCCCACATTCTCCTAACTTAGCACCCCTTGACTTCTACCTTTGGGGGACCTTAAAGGATGTGGTGTACCATAGAAAACCAGCCACACTGGTGGTACTTAGGGAAGAAACTGAAATGGCATGTGCAGTGATGCAAGTGGACACTTTGGTCAATGTTGCTCAAACAATAGTTCGCCATAATCAGGAGTGTCTAGACGATGATGGTGACCACTTGGAGCATCTCTTGTAACTGCAAAAGTCAAACGTGACTTGTATTCATCTTCTGTTGTTCATATATACTGAGTATTATAATTTTAATATAGTATTTTCCTTTCTTAAAATGTGTATGTTTTTTTGGCACCTCTGTATAAATAAAGTTTCCGTTGCATACAACGAGTATACACTATGTGGGAGATGAATAAATATGTACATATGGGGAAAGATGTAGAAGATTAAGTATTAGAAAAACAACCGGAACCAGGAAAGAAAAAGGTCTCAAAATCTGAAGAAAGAAACTTTCAAAAATGAAGTCAAGGGCAAAGACAACTAGATCAATTGCTTAGAGCTGGAGAGTCAGCAAAACGGCTAACATTTTAGAGTGCTTCCCTTCGGCTAAGCATATTTTTAGGTATTTCTCACATATTTGTTCATGTATCATTCAAGTAAGATAAGAAAAAGTATTTATGGGATAATAGTAGGAAACAAAAAGATGAATTTGGAAGAGATGAGCTACATTTGGAAATTTTTGACAAATAATAAAAATGATCATTATAATTATAGGTAAAAAATTACTGAATTTATGGGTAACATCTGTATTAATGTGTCCCAAGCACTGTTGCAAGTGCTTTGCATATATTCATTACTTTAATTTTCACAACAACTTAGTGAGAGAGGTAAAATTTTAATTTCTGTTTTACATTATAGACAAAGAAACTGTACACAGAAAATGTACACAAGGTCTCTAAGCTAAAAAGTGATAGAATTGGGTTTTGTGGCACAAACTTGCTTCAAACTCATGTGGCTGAATTCGGGACCTGCTTCCTAACTCCCATTCATTTTGGAGAAAGAGAAGCCTGGCTTCTCTCATGATAGCTTTTAAGATGGGCTGCTTACAAAGACGGGTGAGAAAGGGGGATGCACCCAGCTAACGAGAGCTTCCGAAAATAATCGATGAAGAGAGAATTAAAGATGGATGACAATGATGAACAAAGAGGACAGAAAAGCTAAAGGGGAAATCAGGCTTTTGTTTCTGGGAGATGGGGAAAATGGCAGTGGGGAAAAGTCTGAGCATAGGAGTATACAGCAATTCATTCCTAACTCTCGGGAAGCAAGCAATGAGAGCCAGCAAGGGGAGACCTTCCGGCTGACCTGGATTGGTCATACGGGGTAGGGTCATAGGCTTTGGTGTCACTGATGAGTCTGAATTCCAGTCCTGTCAAGAAACAGCTTTGCAAGCCTGTGTAGCTGAGATATACTCCTTTCTGCTCTAGGTTTCTAGCCATTTTTTTGTCCAGCAACTTACTATATACTTTACATGCATTATCTTATTATGTGTGACCATCATGCCCAAATCACAGATGAGGAACTACCAATGAGTTTAAGTAACTGCTCATCATCACAGTGCGGGAGGGAGCTGGGACTCCAAACTCATTTATCTGATCCCATAATCCTATACACCACCAGGTTGTACTGCTTCTCTAATTACCCAACGTTACCAAAGAGAGAAGACAGGTTTGAGAATCGTGAACCCACTCCACAACCATGGTGCATCAGTGCAGGAAGGCAAGAGGTTGAGAATGATATAGAAGTGGTAACTGGCGGTCAGGGCCGTGAAATGGGGTGTATGTGTAGCATCAACACTAAGGACCCAGTTCTAATGCTGGCTGGGGAACACCAGTTCCCAGTGTTGCGAGCGAAATTTCTCTTTATCAGCAGCACTGATGGTTGAAGGAAGGGATGTACGAAAGTAATTTAGAGAGAATACTGAAACATTAAATGATTTAAAAAGTGAGAAAAACCATGAAAATGAATCTTCATTGTGTAGCTCTTTCTAAATGTAGAAATCATTTTACAAGAACTTGCCTGTTCAAGGTGCAGAATGGATGTTGGAGTACCTGTTTACAACTTGGGATCTTGGGATAATAGACTTTTCAAGGAAAATGAAGTTTCCAGATACACACACACACACACACACACACACGCACACACGCACACACTAATTTAGCAAACTCATCCTAGAAAAAGTGCTACATCCCTCATTGCTGAATATCACTATGGTCACCTCCAAGGTACACCCCTTGGGAAGCTATGCACCAACCCTAGCACCTAGTCCCCACTTCAAAGCAATTTTGGAACTCTTTTTCTGGAATGGCCATCAGAGCCATTGTGCCCAAAATAAGACAATTAAGTTCATGAACTTGCCACCATGTGCTTACATTGCCACCTCTCTAATTTTTGTTTGTCTAGTGGCTACAAAGCACTGTCTCCTTCATGATTTAATTTTCTTATTTGTGCAAATAGGAAAACAAACAAACAAATAACTTGGTAAGATGTCATTATTTTGGCTATACAGTGCTTTGGGTACAATGACAGCTCTGATGGCCATTTCAGAAAAAGACTTTTGAAATTACTTTGAAGGATGGACTAGGCCCTGACATTGGTGCACAGCTTCCCAAGGGGAGTACTTTGAAGGTGACTGTAGTGATATTCAGCAATGAGGTATGTAGCACTTTTTCTAGGATGAGTTCATGAAATTAATTGTCTGACCTCATATAAGTATAAATATATATATAATATACATACACATACATATACATACACATACATACATATATATGTATACATATTAAAAACAGGCACAGTGGGAGATTCTATTAAAGCAATGGTAGATGTAATTTTTTCATGTATTAATATTTGCAAAAGGTGAAGACCATTTGACCTTAATCTTCCAATATGTCATTTATTCCGCTTCTAGATGATCTCTGTAATTATCTTTAGGTCAAATGTCATAAAAATATGGAATATAGAACATTTTCCAGATCTGGACTAATCAATCAGTCATTAAACCCTTACTGAGAGCTCATTATACATTCAGGGCACTGTGTCTTAAAGTTTCTGTCAAATTTGAATTCATATGAACGACCATTTAGACTTCTAAAATATTTCATAACTCTAAGTTCAGAACAGGGTTATTAGCTTGTTTCCCACAAGATATACACACAGTGGTAATGTGATTTTCTAGAAGTCAAGAGAGGATTTGAATTTAGTGCTCTGTTGCTTCTAGCTTTCAATATATTGAAAACTAGGTAACATAAATTTGCATTAAAGTTATATGCCAAAAAATGTGCAACAAACCCTTGGACCCTAACAATTTTAATCACTGGAATTTATCTTAAGGAAATTTTGGGAGGCAAAGAGTTATGTATAAGAATATTTGTTGTAATTTTCTTTAAAATAAAAGGTGCAAATCCAAGTGTCCACTATTATGAAATTGGAATAGAACAATTATAAAAATAATGGTATGTTATCCACGATACAATCAGCTTGAAAAATCTTGGGTTACAGAGTTCTGATACTTGGGTTGAAATCCTGGTTTTGCCAATTCCACGCAATGAAATTTTGGGCTAGTTACTCAACCTCTACTATGTTTCCTTTCCTCTTTTGTAAAATGGGGATGGTAACAGTGCCGATTTTATACCGTTATGAATTTAAATGAGATGATGCATATAAATTTACTTTTTGGTGGTGACTGAGACAAAGGTAATTCTAAATAAATATCAGGTATTATTATATAGCACAGTAATTAAAAATATAGCAGAAAATTAGATTATCATATTAAATAATGAAAGTATTTTAACAAAGTGGATTATATAGTAGAAGATATAGTATAATCCTATTTCATAGAGGAGTGTTTATTTATGCAAATAAAGTACTTGATACACACCAAGACATTAAAAAATGTTACTTCTGAATGGTGTTTTGAGTAGTTTCTATTGTTTTTATTTTGTGTTATTTTATTACCCATTTGTTCCAAATTTCCTTCAATTGACATACATTGCTTTTATATTATAATAGAAAGTATAAAGGCATAAAAAAAAATAAATCGTGATACATGCATTGATTCACGACAAAGTTGAAAGGACCTCTGTAGAAGGTGCTGCTGTCAGTATGTCAATAGTTCCTGAGGCAAGAGATGCTAATGACACTAAAAAGACCACAGGGTGAGGAGAGGTATGGAGGGGGACTCGGTATTCAATTTAAGTAATAGAATCTGAACTTGATGACAGTAGGACCAAATAGCCAATGTCTGCTGAAAACACAAAAGACACAATTTCAACATTAAGATCACTATCACTGAAGTAGAGAATATTTCTAATGATCTGGAAATAGAGTGATTTTCTTTGAGTTAAATATGTAAAGCCCTGATTAACTTCATTAACTTCTTTATGCTTTATTTGGAGTTACTTTTATTTTTAGTTCAGTTTCAGATGCCATTTCAGGATCTGGGCATGTCCATACCGTGGTGAAAGGCAGTGGGACACAATACTGGCAGGATGTTTGAACTAAGACCTGTCTCTTCATAAGACATCTCATTTTGTATTTATACAAGGGCTGTCTGAAAAACATCCAGCCATAAATATCTCAGTTTTTCATATTATGTGGCTAGATACCTTCCAAAAAATCCTACACCCATCTGCACGGTGGTTATGATCAATTTCTGTCTCTTCCCCTTGACTAGTCTTAATCCTGCTGTACTTCTTTCCAGTCCTTATCTCCAAAGCAGGTAGGTGTTCCCTAACTAGTCTGGAATAAGTGAACAAATGGATGAGCTTAAATAAGTTATTTAGTCTCCTCAAGACTCCATTTTTATCTCATTTGTATATTTAGAATAACTAGGTTTCAAATCATTTTAAGGCCACTGTAACCTTTTAAAATAAAATCTTACATAAAAGTCTAGTCAACTAAATGGCTAAAGTAGAGTTTGTGTGACTAAGTAGTAGTTAAAACCCTGGAAGAGTTTCAAACCCTTCTCCTCCCCTTGTCTCACACACACACACACACACACACACACACACACACACACACAGTGTCTTCCTCAAGTAACCTTCAAACTCTTCAGCCTGTTAAATTCATGCAATTTCTGATGAGCATTTAATGGAATATTTCTAGATTAAATATTCTCTGAGAATCTTTCTACCTGTGAGTCTAGGCCTCCACAAAGGCTGCTCAGCTGTTCTCCTTTCTCCTCTCTAACCTCTCAATCAATTAGCAAATCAGTCCAATTTTTGGAAAATCCAGTGGATGAGCACATTTCTCTTACACCTTGGTTTGTAATGCCAGAAGTGCAAGCATATTTATTGACACTCTTTCAGGCACATCATGGTGATATTCCTGAGCTCCCTCCTCTGCCCTGCTTGCTTGCCTCTTCCATATTTAATTTATAGTGGGCCCTCCATGTGGGTATTTTCTTCACCTTTAGTGTTGGTTTCCCTTATACATCATTAATCTTGAATTTTTCTGCATCCCTTCTATGATGCCAATATGTTTAGTAAAATCACTGCTGGTCTCTAAGACTTCATATGGTTTGTTTGTTTTTTTAAATAACATCCTTATTTTCTCTGTACTGCCTTGCAGTGACACATTGTCAGCAAAATCACAGCACTGTGTTTTGAGCAATGAAAATATCTTTACAGCTGACACATGACTTTTTCTAGGTGGTTCTGGATAAAAAGTTAGATGAACCATGACTCATCCCACAGGAAGATTAACATTTTCTAAAGTCAACTTCTTTGGCACAATTGTATGATTTTGGCTTCCATTAAAAACAGGACAGATCAATGTCATTAAATCAATGAACCCTTAACCATCCGACTTCAAGAAAACAAAGTGAATAAAATCTAAATAACCCCAATATCTTTTGAGAGAAAAATATGTATAACAGCAAAGTCCCAGATATTAAATAGAAATAAAGTAATTGAACCATGCTGCGATAGTCTAAGTCAAGTGTTAGAAAATGGTCCCACTGCTCCATCCGGTCTTACTCAGTATTCTATGATCTATGTCTAGAAAAAGAGGTGTCGCTCCAACCTTCAGTTTACAGCTGAACTAGGCTGTCAACTAAATTTTCCTAGATGCAGAAAAATCAATGTCGTGCCCACTGCCAAACAAGAAGGTGATCCATAAATGTTTGTAAAACAAATGAAAAAAAGTATTTCCATCTTTTGTTGGATTAGGATTAGATAACTATACACAGAGCATCTGTTTATGTTAACACAGAACTTAATTAAGCAGAGTAATTGCTGATGCCAATAGTTGCTAGACGGTACATTTGCTTTGGGACTACTGGAATTTCCTACTAATTGTACCAGGATACCAGAGTAAAACAACTCTGTGTCCCTATTTCATCCCAACTGTAGCCAAACCACAGTCTTGGGAAGTTTGTCTATACTATATACTACATCAAGTCTTAGTTCACCTACATCATTATAAAAGCAACACTTCGTAGGTTAATAATTGTCTTTCTCCCACTTCATTCCAAAATTGCCAGTTGTTACGTATTCATTGCTGGCGAACTGTGAATGTTATAGGTGATGAACACTCAGCCAGCACATGACCATGAAGTTGCACTTGTAGATTCACACCCACCTGCCTTGATGCTCAGCAAAACGGCCACTGACACTTTCTACTGGCCATGCTGAATGACTGCAGCAGAATAATCCACAGCTCAAAACAAGCAGAGCTGCTCAGATAAAACATGCATAATTTCAGTTGCAAAGGACACTGTTTCATGTCAACTGTGTAAAAATAACTAGGGTATTTTTTCTTTCATTATATAATGGGAGTCTTTGCCTTGCCCTGCCACCTTGCAATGTTAAACTTAATTTCAATTGTTCACTCTCTCTCTCTCATCTTTTGCCAGAAAAGTAAAATTTGGAGTCCATGAAAAGCTGTCATTCTTTTGCATAACTTCAAGTGGCGTAAGAAAGATTCCTAACCAAGGAACTCCTAGAATATGTAGACTGAAGGGAATTCATGTCTTTGATAGTGAGAAAGCTTGAGGACTTGGGGGCAGAAAAGCAGTGACACAGTACTAAGATCTCCAGGGAGATTAGTAAGGAGGCCTTTGTTGCCAGGTTGGAGATACATTTACTAGAAGACTAGAAGGGAAAAAACACTGGGGAGTTAGAAAAAGGAAAGAAAGAAAAAAAGACCTAACTTGGGAAAAAACGCTGTAACCACCTTGGGAATGAGCAGTGGTGGTCCCAGAATCACTTATTATACAGAGGATCCTTCTGTATCAGAATTCTGGGACCATCGCTGCTTGGGAGAGAATGTAGTCTTAGAGCTGTATTTTCAGAGAGGCAAGCATGCTGTTTATATTTAGATTGTATGCCAAAGATGAATAAGAATACAAAAATTTTAAAGGATGGTTTTATTTACATTTTACTTAAACTAAGAAAAATGTATTGTCCACATTACAGAGCACACTAATCATCTGGGGGACACATTTGGACAACAGATAAAAATTATGAGGGGAAGGCTAAAGCCTCCCCTTGACAGCCCTACTGAACGAGTTGAGGTTAGCATGTTAAATGTTTGCAGAGAATTTTATTTAAATAAATAAAAATAAAACAGAAAGTGTGCTTTTTGTCGAAAACACCACTACAGGTATATACACTTTTTTCTACTGAGTCTGCAGACCATTTCTCCCTGATGTCCAGTAACAAAATACATAGTGGAGAATAAAAGCCTTCACCTATCCTACTTATTTGTGCATGTAAGCATTTTCTAGAAATCTTTGCAATTTCTTAGAAACTCAATGGGATACTTAGCATCACTTTAAATTCTTGATTCTGTCACAGCTCAGCACTGTGAATCATTTTGCTATAGCTGGCTGCCCTCTTTTAAAAACGAGTGAGTATGAACCTAGAGTCACAAATGGTTTGAGACAAAAAAGGCAACAGCTGTTTATGGAAAGCAACATGCGAAATAGAGTGTGTGTGTGGGGGGAATGATTGTTTTAAACACACATTCTTGCAAAACAGTAGACAGTGCTAGAAAAAATATATTGCTTTCAACACATTGTTCTTTTACAGCAGGTAATACATATTCATGGTGACTTTCTTTCACAGTGTTTGCCATCTCAGTTCACCTGGTGGTATGGAAGGCACCAGGACCTACCTGGAGTGTTCTTCAATGATCTGAATACACTCCAGCTCATAGCTCTGATTGTTAACTGAGCAAGAGCTGACAGCTTGAATACCAGAAGAGGCAAGAAACAAAATAATACAGATTTCAAAAAATCCTTTGCTTGTTTGTCATAACTAGCATGCTGAGGAATCAATTGCTAAAGGAACTTTAGTTCTATTTCCTACCTCCTCTTGAAGCTTTTTGGCTAATATATTTTGATAATAGTCTCCCTCCCCAAAAGAAAAATATCACATACACATATATTAGTCCCAAACTGAAGACAAACTACACAATTATTATCTACAATATTCTCTTTCTGATATGATACATTTCTTCCATAGTAACAGTGTTCACACTTGGAGGACAATATCCTTTCAGGGAGTCAGTGGAATGAGAAGATTCCAGCTGCTGCTGTAATGCATAGCACTTACATGCCCACTGTACATACGAAACAACTCTCTCTAAAGGATCTTCACATTGCTTTATTGGAAATTGTTTTTTAATGATAAAAATACATTTCCAATTTTATTTTATCTTCACCTAGCTCACAGTAGGGTGTCTTGCACATAGTGGTCATTTAACAATTTCTGCTAAATGACTGTCCCAGTACATGACAGTTGAAATATTACATTGAAGATTGGGAATGAGATAAAGTAATCAAATTTCTGAAATCAATTCTAACTTAGGGAAGGTAATAGATAACTGCTCAAGGAAATAAATTTGTACTCTTCTGCTTTCATCTACACTGAATCTGTGAGCTCCACAATGGCGGTTACCATGCCACTTTCTTCCCCGTGGCAACGCCACTGCCCAGCACAAAGTGTGGGTTACATTCCTTCAGGGGCCAGCTCTGTGGGTGTTAAACTTACACAGTTGCAGAAGGCTCCACATTTGGTTGAATGCTTGGCCATCAACATGTTAAAGTTTTTTATATTTTTTGAACAAGGTACCTCACCTTCTCATTTTTGTACCTATCCCCACAAATTATGTAACCAGTACTTCACTTAGGACATGTGTAGATGAATAAAAAACAAATGAAGAAAAGCAATGACTAGCTTTCTTCATTCTATGAATTCCAAAGTTTTCAACTGTGTTCAGAGGTCTTCAAATTTTGTCTCTGTAACTTCCCTGAAAGTAAATCCAGCCTAAATATTCAAAACCTCATGAATGACAAGTGTTTAGAGAAAAGGGAGATAAAGTACATATCTATATGTTATTTCAGTGTATTTCAATGTAACTTTTTCATATTTTTCTACTACACTGTCAAGTATTCTAGACATGGCAATGTAGAGAAATCCAAATCAAAGGACTAGACACAGAAAGGAAATAATGATCTTATTCCTTCAATACTCAATAAATACTTATTTATATTGTATCATGTGCTCAGGCCTAAAATAGAAAATACAGGAAATTTTAAAATAAACATGAAGTTAAATTATTTTTTCCAAAACTGACTGTAAGGGCAAAGAAGAGAAGAAAAAAAGAAGACAAGAGTGTGACATTTTCAAATAGCATTTAAGTATTTGTCAAATGGCAAAATACATAGATTGATGGTCAAAAGTGAAGAAATATAGATGTGTCCTTATAAGCAAAAAGGTATAAAAACTTAAGTATCTAAGATAACCACCATCATCTGCTCCTGTATCAATAACCTGGTCTTGATGTTGAGTTAGCTCAACTGAGTGATAAACCATACTATAAAACTATAATAATTTAAGTAATATGTTTCTGACAAAAGTATAAACAGGTCAATTGATGAAAAGGATATTGTAGAGACAAAGCCTGATATATAAAATAACTTACACTTAATATATTACAAAGAAAACTTAGTCCTTGAAGATGCGAAGGATCACTCAAAAAGGTGCTGGGATAATAACTGAACTATTTAGAAAACACATATAACTTAAGTCCTTGCCTCATTCCATATACCAAAATAAATTCCAAGTGAATTAAATATTTAAATCTAACCAAATAAAACTATATAACTCCTAGATAAAATTATCTGAATTTATAAGCTGCAGAACAGATGTTTAAAACTCAAATGGAAGAAAGTACAAAAGAGAAACATAAATATACTGTGCTATATAAAATTTAAATAGATATATTGAAAAACAGAAAATATTTGTAGTACATGACAAGAAAAAAACCAAATCAATGTAGAAAAAAGAAAGAAAAAAATATGTATGCAGGTAATTCAAAAAGAAGAAATGCATATGGTAAATAGACATATCAAATAATACAAGTTATAGTAATAATGAGATACTACTTTAAACTACTGTAATGGACGCTATAGTGCACTGCCCAGATTTCATTTGGAGAGTGAAATGATAATTCCTTCAACTACTGGGGGTGTTGGCACCTGACAGATTCCAGCTGAGTCCTTCTCTATAAATGTCATTAGCTGAAGAAAGTCACTTTGTTCAAGGTCACATGCCATACGCAAGCAGACAGCATCTAATGACAGGTCCAGGGCAAGGGTACAAAAGCTCCCTTGTACACAGATGAGGTCATCTGAAAACATATTCTAGCTCTGAAGTTCCACAGAATTAGCTGATGTTTCTGCAGAATTAGCATCTCAGCTCAACTCATCCGTTTCCCTCCCCTCTCAGGAGTGTCGTTCCCAGGAGCACTCATCAATAAACATCCCGTATGCACATCTCTGAGTCTGTTTTTCAAAGAGCTCTCTCTGTGACGGCTGGTAATAGCCACGAGAGAAATCTAGACCTGTAACAAGAAGGAAGATGTTGAGTATCAGTTTCAGTCTGAAGACCAGCTGCAGTGGCAGGCCTTATAGGTCCTTTCAGTAATCTTACTCTTACCAATTTTCTTGCAAAGGGAAGCAACCAGAGCCTTGGAAGAGTTATTCCCAGTAATTTTTATACAAAGCAGGTCGATCTGAGTGGTACAAGGCATGAACGGTGGTAGTGGCTCTGCAACACCACCCAATTCTTCCCTTCAGAACTACACTCATTCCTCAACTGCTAGCCGTGTTGGCACCACACACAGCTCATGGCTAAGGCCTTCTTCAGAAGAGGTGCCCTCACCTGAAGAGAACCTCCTCATCTTAGGTCATGGCCCTAAGATGTGGTACAAGGGTACCACATCTCAGTCCCCTTGCCTCAAGACTGGGTTTTTTTGTTTGTTTGTTTGTTTGTTTGTTTTTGAAGGAACATCTCAACTTACAAGTTCTCTGTAAAGATCTATAGAACACTTGTTGAAATTGCACCTGCACTTCAATTTTTCTCTCTGCCCTATCCTGCCTCCCTGACCCCTTGCTTGTGTTGTTCCCAGTAAAGCTTTTGCACAAAAATATTAAAATCTGTTTTTTTAGGAAATCCAACCTGTGACACCTATTATATTGGGTGAAATGATCAAATAAAAGATAATGTATAGATTTTATTTGAACATAAAGGACAGTTTTTCTAAAATATTGCTGTTAGAAATTTGAATTGATACCTTCTGGGGGTAAGTTGATAATAAATATGACTTGATGTAGTTATTCTATACATGCTCATTTATTCTAAGGAAAGAGTTCTCGAGCTATTGAATGATATGACTATAAATGTGTTCAGTGACCATATTCACTGTAGCAAAAGACGAAGAGAGAAAACAAAAAGGTCCACAGACAGGTCAGTTGCTCAAAAAATATTTATCATAAAATTGAGTATCAGTCATTAAAATGATTTTGTCAAATACATAATAGCGTGCAAGAGGATATATATTAAAAAATAAAAAGTTTCTAAAAATTATATAAAGTATGATTTCATTTCTGCTGGAAAAGAAAAAGAAATGCATGTTAACGGACTCCCAAGACTCTACACCTGTGTCATTGCTCCTCTTGGTGGGGAAAGATGGGATTAGCACACTTTCTCGTCTACTGTAAACAGGTAAACAGAGAATTCTGCAGAATGTGAATGGTCCTTTTTGAAAGTTTTCTTAAAAATGCATGTATTTCTACATAGTATCATGGAAACGATTATCTACTAAGATGCCAAAGTTTAAAAATATAATGAATTGATGTCACAATAGGCTCTCAATTTGTTGTCTTATTCATACATATTCACAACCATATAGAAGGTCAGAAATACTTCTCCATTTGAACAGTTGCTTTGATGTCCCTGAGAGAAAAACTTCTGTTTAGCTCTCCTTCAGCAAAGAATTGCTTCTGCACGGGCTCTGGGGCCCTGAGCAACATTCTATTGGCAGGCACCGCCTAAGTCCGGGCAGGCGAAAAGTGGAGTTGTTAGGGAATTCAGAGCCCTGGGACGCTTAGCTTACGTAAGTCTCTCCCCTGGAGTTCCCTGCTTTCCATTTGTTACAATTCAAAGAATTGAGGGACAGGGAGGCCTAGTTCAAAAGTTCTTAAAACCATATAGATGATCGATTGATAATGAATCAGTAGACAGACACAATAGAAAAGGTGCTACAAGTACACAGATCTCTGTTAGATTTGTCTCCAGTTCTGGCCCTAGGGTTTGTCCAGACCTTGGTATAGAAATTCAATAGAAACATTAACACTAGTTAACTCTGGGTGCTGGCGTTGAAAAGTTTTTACTTTTCCCCATATATGTGTGTGTGTGTGTGTGTGTGTATTCTAATTATACACACATATTGCTTTTATATTCAGAAAAAAATTCTGACAACGTATTTTTAATAAGGATGGCAAAGATTATTATGCTGGTTTTATAAAGCTATATATATGTGTATGTATTTAAAAGATGAAATTCACAAGTTAAAAAAAATTAGGCTAACTGTCTTAGCAGCAAATTCATCCAAAGAAATACAAAATGAAACATAATTTTTAGAACCTGAACTTAAGGAAAGAAGTATAAGGATGTACATGGTTTCACTTACCAAATTAGTCAAGAAAAAAGAAACAAGAAAATATGATGTCAGTGTGAATAAGATAGAAATTATTATATAGTGCTAATGGATCAACAGATTGTATTCAAATTTGGAAACATTTGAAAATAGGTACCAAGAATTTAAAAAAATACACACTCTTTTAACTTCTTTTACTTTAATCCCATGCCTAGAAAAACAATAAAATATCTAGCTAATACATGCAAATAAATATTAATTACAACACTATTTACAAGAGGAAAAAGATTCCT
Organism: Lyroderma lyra; assembly: GCA_004026885.1. Taxonomy (NCBI): domain Eukaryota; kingdom Metazoa; phylum Chordata; class Mammalia; order Chiroptera; family Megadermatidae; genus Lyroderma; species Lyroderma lyra. Next base: position 130,616 of record PVJL010000007.1, on the reverse strand, counting down.
GAGATATATGTTTATATAAATAAATACATATCAAAAGGTATTTGCCACCATTTAAGTGAGTTATATAAATAGTTTTAGACAAATGTATGCTATTGTATGAATATAAAAAAAGCAGCGTGGTCTCAATTATGAAGAGAAAAAGATGTAAACAAAAGATTGGAACAAAAGAAACCCAAATGCTAACAATGGTTGTTCCTGTGTGGAGGGATTATGTTTGTTTTATTGTCTTCTTATTTATACTTTTTTGTACTTCCAAAACTTTTTTGTATCCTTAGGAAGTCAGACAAAAAATAGTAAAACAACAAAAACCAATTTAAAAAATCTAAACTGTCTACAGAAACTTTTAAGTGTGTATTATTAAACTGAGGAAGATATTATATGGTAATTAGCTCAACATTATATTGTTCAAAATATCTGGATTTTAATCCTCGCTCTGACAGTTTCTAACACCATGGCTTTAGTCTTGTTTATTTACTGATTGTTTGATAATAGGAGATTATTTAATTCCTCTAAGCTTCAGTTTTCACATCTTTAGAGAGATTATAATGAGTATTGCACAGGAAAAGCACCAAACACGGAGCCTGACACCCTCTAGGTGTTCCATCAATGTTTGTTGAAGGTGAAACATCTGGGTGGTTCCACCATTAAAAATCACATTTTTAAAAGTGTAGAAACAGCCTTACCTCACAGTTCCGTGTCACAATCTCCCACCCAAAGACTATTCTACATATGCGAGCCTCGCGATAGCAACCAACTCCACAGAGCAACAGCAGTGGAAATACTAGTCCTGTCTTCATTTTTTCCCCTCCTCTCTAATACTGTTTTATTCTTTACTTTTTTTTTTTCAAATCCTGAATGATCACCTCAGGATTTGTCTTATTCTTTATGCCTTAATTAATGGTGAGCTTTCCTTCCTTCCACATTGGAAGCACTATCATTCTATGCATTAAACTCATATAAGATATCTTTTCTTTTAAAAGGAGGAACAAGGATATAACAAAGGAGGGGGGACATCTGTATTTGTTTCTGGCTATGTCAGACATGGTAGTTCCAAAGGAGTGTGCAGCAGAAATTAATCCCTCTGCCTGCGGAGTTCTGAGGGTGTGCAGGGCAGCAGACCTCATTTAGAACCCTCCTTTGCCATCTATTAAGAAGTGAGCATAGCAGTGCTGGCCATGGGGGAGGCTTTTTGATTCTCGATTCCTCTGAACATTGTCAGTGTTTAATCAATAGCTAGTCCAGGCATCATTAAACATGTGCTCTTAGTTCAAGGTCCTCTGATCGGGATGGCTGAGGGAATTTGCTCAGTTTTGCTGTAACGTGCTTAAAAGGGTGCCTACATTCAGGTTAGCCAACTTAAAAGAGCTACAATTTTAAACCGTATTGCATTAAATGAGACCTGTTTTAATGGGTCACATGCAATATCAATTATTCTTGGTCTCATAATTTTTCCTTCCAATGCATGATGTATCCTACCAAATTTGAGATTTTGCACTTACTAATTTATGCTTTCTACAAGGAGAAGGGTTAGCAAATATGTCAGTCACTGGAATGAAGAAAGCCTGTTCTTCCACATCTTAAATTCTGTAGTTCGATGATTCCACACAATTTTAAATTGTACCGTGGGCTTAATCAAGTGTATAAAAAGCAGGGCAGTCTATTTAAACATTCAGAGTGGGGCTTCAGAGGACTAGTACACAATTTTTCCTTCTAGTTTTAATTCACTGTCCTGATATATATGTGGTATGGCACTTGGCATAACTGTCACTAGCCTCACAGAAGGACTAAGAGATGAAATAGTGTATTAATAGTTCTTATACCACAGGTTCTTATGAAACTTATAATGAGACATAAGGAAGATTATTAAATCATTTTCTTTTGGAAATAAGGCCAAGTTGAAATTAGACTGTTTTCAAAATTAAAGGATTTTTTTTAAAAATGTGAGTTGTAGGAATCAGGGCTTTCTCCCCAGACAAAAGAGGACTAATTAATCAGCTTGGTATAAAAATACATTTGCAATCTTTGCCCTGGAATCCAGGAGAAATGTTGACATCTTGAACACTTTTAGCAAAATGCAATATAGAAAATGTTAAAGGCAGAAAATCAATCAAGCCATTCCACAGCAATTATTAAAAGTTTGAGTCATATACTTTATTCACTCTAAACTAAATGAATGTGGTCACTGAGATTATAGCAAAGCAGAATGGGCAAAGGCACTCCTGCTATTGGTTTAGAGTCTATGAATCTCATTCGATAGGGACCAACATGACAGAGGCTTCTAGTAAATATGAGCCCACATGATATAAAACATTCAAATCATATTTTAAACAATGTAAAACAAGAATACATTATGGAACACTTTTATTTTTACTTTATTACACATTGTTGTATCGTTATTCAACGAGACAGCAGAATTTTAGAATTTGACGCAAATTGTTAGAATGCACATTCAAAGATTTTATTGACTTTGATAAAACTAATTTTAAAACTGTGAAAAAGTACAACTACAGTATCCATGTGGGCTATATAACACTATTGTTTGTACAATAAAGTTCACAGGGCTAAGTATACGTAGGAAAAAAGGATTGCAGTTCCTTGGCCTTCAGTCTCTTGACTTCTGCAGTCTCAAGTGTCAGAATCTCTCACAAGTCTGTCCTTAAAGCAATAATCTCCTGAATGATCCTCCCTGATTCCACATATGCCTAATTCATTTTCCACCCCACACTGTCATAGAGCCCTTTAAATTTTAAATGGTTTTTTTTCCTTAAAAAATAAAAAACACCTAACTTTTAAATAGACATGTTTGTTTTAACACAGCTGGATTCAATTGATCACCTAATACCTAAAAGGGATATCATGGATCTATAGATTGAATGACCTTCCTCCAATTGCTTAAACTATCTAAGTCTCATCTTTTTCACATTGCTAACATAGTGATAACAATAGCAGCCATCTCACAGGGTTTTATAGGTTTAAATGAAAACAGTGAATCTGAAGTGCTTAACATTGTGCCCTGATAGATAACACTCTATAAATATTAGCCATTGTTATCATTTAACAACATGCCCATGTTCACACAGCTAGTAGGCGCACAGTTGAGACACTGACTTAGAGCTTTTTTGTGCCAAGGCTTAGGATCATTCTCCTAAGCACTCTGCATGTCAGATATCTTAAGGGAGACTTGGATGAATGCTTGCTCCCATTCAGTTTACAGGCGAATCCTCTAATGCAGGCCTAGAGTGCTGAATTTCTACAATGTCAAAGAAAGTGAGAGCTGTAAGATTCAGACACCAGATACTGGGGAAGCAAGGCTGACATTCTATTGTGATAACTTAAGAGTTTGACTTGTATTCCTGCCCAGACAGAAGACCAACCCACCACAGCCCATCAGATACCCAGTTGGGTATCTACAGAATGAGCCAACTTCTTATTTTCTAAGAAGGGACATAGAGAAACTTCTGAAGCTCCCAAATTTGGGATGATATAAGACTGTAAAGTATCATACCATGTAGCCTGGAAGAGAAATTTAGCAAAGGGTATGTGGCAGATATCATGTCTCCTGCTCCTGTTTACTTGCCTCCTTCCTTTCCTTCGATAAAGCATACTTTAGTATACTTCCCACGGTGTTACGACTTCCGAGCATGAATCTACAGAGCTGTAAATCCAATTCTTTGATTCCAAAGGTGTAATATTAATCTCTGTGAACACCAGTTTCATCATCTTTAAAGTGAAGATAATAATATCATCCTCTTCATGTTGTTGCAAGGATCAGAGATGGTATTTTATAAACCACAGTAGTTATTATTACTAATGAACATAGTCCAAATCACTTCCAAATTGCAATGACCTAGATTCTAGAGTTGGAATCTCTGGGTTTATTGATGTGTTTGAAGACAGAGCACTTGGACTATGCTTGCTCAGCGTCTTGATGACATGTCAACCCAAAGGACATTGAGGAGACCTGCCTTTCCCTGGGAGCACTCCATACACCAGCAGTCTTAATCCACCCAAACCAGCAAGACTGCGGGGCCACAAGATGTGTGTGTTGTTCGGCCAATGTTTGTATCTTTTGTGGCTACTAAAGAGATGTTCCCGAAAAGTTTTCAATGTCAGAATTCAAACTCCTTTCCTGTCTGTTTCCTTATCTTTGGCTCAAATGTTAACCTTAACCTTGGCCCATATTTGAGGATGCCATCTTTACCTTGCCTTCAGAACTCACATTCCCAGAATTTGTATGTATTTACTTATGATTCCGTATTCAGCTTGAACCTCTGAATAGGACCCAGTCCTTTTAACTCAGGATTTGTGCCTTACTCCATGTCCTATCTTCTGATTGCAAATGATACCCTGGAATCTCACCACAGCTTTGCCCTCAATTCCCATTAATCACCGTGTGTGTGTGTGTGTCTGTGTGTGTGTGTCTGTGTTGTATTTTGTTTTTATGAAGTGGCTGCTCAGCATCATGCTGTAGGCTCTGGGAAGCTTCAGGTGGTCTTGCCACTTTAGTGATGTAGAGGCCAGTCTTTGTTCTCTTGCATTCTCTATCACCCTAGTGTCTTGGCACTAAAAATGAGACCTGGGATTTCAAAGAAGCAATACACAAACCATCTAACTGAATGGTAGGCTCATATTTCTGCTACAGCTGGGATTTAAAATATTGTCCATGATGTTTTTGCAAGGAGTCAGGTGATAAATCTAGGCTTGAATTTAGTTAGGTTTATTACATTTAAATTTAATCTACTTCCAAAGATAATTCGAGGCAATGTACAGTCTAAAACATAGCTATAATAGAACCCACAACCCAAAGACTTATAAGAAAGGGGAAAAAGTAGCCATTAAAGCAAAACAAGAATCATGTTATAAAGTGGGGTAGAAATAGCTAAAATAGGAATATAAGTCAAGTAGCATCCCTACAATTAAGCTTTCAATTGATTGCTGAGTTTCCAAGGAGGCAAAGCCATGCATTATATAATTCTTATCTAATAAAGAGAAGCAGATCATAAGAGAGACAAAAATATTTCTACTTCTAAACAAACCATAATTTACTGTAAAGATCTTTATATTTTAGACACTGAATGAATACAAAGTCATTTAATTAAATTAAACACTTTAATCAGTCACATGCTAGGTACTGAGGATACAAAAGAGATTAAAGTCTAATGGGAGAGGCAGCCAAGAAGAGAAATCTTTATAATCCATTGTGAGAGGTTCTATTAATATGTTAGAAATGTGCCCTTGGCTCTATGTGTGGTGGTATTATTTAATATTTCACAAGTGCTGCTTTGACCCAGTTTTGAAGTCGTGCTCAAAACTCTCAGTTCCTTTTTACAGACAGTCGCTAAGCTCCTACTTCAACTACTTCCCTTATCAGGCTTTAATAATCCTGAGTTACAATACACACATATCCGATGGCCGGAGGTCCCAGATACCTAACATGCATGGATGGCTATCTATTCCTTGGGCTTGTGGAACTATTTAAGATATTATAGTAACATCCAATCCCAGGGAGATGGTTCATTCAGACTAATCCCACCCCCTGGGCCATATATAACCTGCCTCCTATCATTTCAGCTTGTTGGCAGCTTGCCTTTTGTGTAATCCGCTGTGTGACTCTGAGTGGCACCTTTCTTTCATATGGAACAGTAAGTAACAAAGAGTTCTGCCATTCTCTGAGTGTTTTTATATCGTGTCCCTCCATCAAACGCACATTTAAATCTTATTTTTAAAAGGTAGCAAATATGGTTTACAAGTGTGGGAGTAGATCTGAGAAGTCTTCAAAGAGGTAGTAATTTCAAATGGAATCCTGAAAGCCAAGTAGGAGTTCGGTAAATGAGAGGCAGGAAATGGGAGAAGATGAGGGGAGAAGGGGAAGTGTTGACCTGCAAACCCAGGGACAGTCAGATGCAGAAGAGGGTGTATTTGATGGATGGGACAAGAGGAAAGGTATAGAAACGTGGAACACTTAGGTAAGTGCAGATTTTCAGTGTGTGAGCCTGGAGGATGAAGCGTGTAGTAGAAACATGGCAGGTGAGAAAGAACCAACAGTCAACCCCTGACGCATTTTTAAAGCCATAGTAAGGGGGTTTGGGATAATTCCAAAACCTACGTAGAGGGAATAAGAAGTTTTAAGCATGGAGAATGATGTTGGTTAAGAGGCAATTGCAATGAACTTTTCTATAAGAGATTGTGAGGGCTGAATGAAAGGAGTCACAGGGGAGACAGATGCGTACTACACAGGTAGAGTCCATTGGTCTCACTGAGGAACTGGATGTTGGAGTCAGAGAGGGGAGGAATCATGAGTGACTCTGGCTGTACTTGGGTGGCCTGAGCTGTTCCTACCCACTAAGATGGACAACCATTCCATTGAGCTAAATACAAGAAAAGAGGAAAGTTGCAAGGATTGGGGGTGGTTTGGGAATGAGTTTTAGGTCCACTCAGTTCCAATGCTGGGGGACATTGTCAATGAGGGGCTCAACAGTAGCTGGGTCTGTGCGTCAAGAGAACAAGGAGAGTGATCTGATTTATACTGATTTGGACATCATTCACTTCTAGCTAAATGGAGTATGTCAAGCTTTGGAAATGGAAACGATTACATGTGGGAGAGTGGAGAAGGGGCCAAAATCAAAACTCTGAAGATGATCACATGTGGAGGTGGGCCGAGGGAAAAGGCTACACGAAACAAGTTAGAGTCATCACAGAGATGGAAGAGAACCAAGAGAAAATTATGTCCTACAACCCACAAAAGAAAGCATGTCAAGAAAGGAGGAGAAGTCATTACTTTTAAGACTTTAAGCAAAATGACCAAAAAGTGCTCCTTGAATTAAGTAAAAACTTTATGGATAACCGTGGAAAACCTAATTTTAGGGAGGAGTTTTACTTTAAGATAGAGAGGAAGAGGTTGATGGTAGAGGAGGAAGGAGGGTAAAAGTTTAGGAGCAAGGGTCTAAGGGTAGGGCAGGATGGAGTTAGACCGAAAAAACCAGCAAAGAGTTTTTCCTCTGAGTGAACAGTAAAGTCCACATAGATGAGAGTTAATACCAAAGTTTCTGGGTGGGAGTAAAAGCTGAGAATTTCTGTTTTCTCTGTAAAATAAGAGATATATATTCAGTAATAGTTACAAAAATCATTGAATTTCCCCTCCCCGACCAAAGAAAAATGTCTCATGATTGTTGTCAGAAAATGCAAACTTGAAACCATGTGGCTCTTTCCTAATGAGCACTCAGAAACCTATACTGGGATACTAGATTTAGATTTCAGTTGGTATTTGCAAGCAGTTCATCCTTCTGCTTCTTTTAGATGGAGGCAATACCAGTTTACGTTTAATGTCTTTTCACACTTTGTACCCTGTGAAAATGTATAGGCTGCCTGAAGTTTGCTGTGTCCAATGCTTTTGGAAACAGGAAGATATAAATCTTCAACCTAATGACAAATGAGAATGGAATTTTTTACCATACAGTGAAAATATAGTTGTGAATGTTGCTCTAAAACTCTAAAAGCATTTTTAAAAAATGAAGTAGAGAGTTGTTAAATGAATCAATGAATGTATATTTATGAAAAACCTAGCAACAATAAAAAAGTTACCTGATCACTAAAGTTTATATCTATAGTATCTGACCTTCCATAATTTTATTTAGTCCTATGACTACAGCTAATTGCAAATATGGAACTAATATTAATAATACTAGCAATATTTATGGAGTGCTTGCTCTGTTTCAGGCACTACACTAAGGACTTCATCCATACCATAACCTTACCTAGTTAGTCTCTCTATATGGAAAAACTGAGTTGTTAAACAGTTAAGTGACTAGCTCAAAGTCACACAGCTTGTTTATGGAAAAAGTATGGTAAAGTTAATACTGTTAATATTGCTTTCCAAGATAATACTATTCCAAGATTTGCATTATTTTTCACACAATCTTAAATCCTGTGTTCTATGTTCATAAATGAATAATTTAAAGTTAAATTCCTATATATCTATTAACCATAATTCAGAATCTCCCATTCTCAGTATCTCTGTGCATTGAACGGGTGCTTTAATTTTGAGGAAATAAAGTAAGAGTAAATACACAATAATTATAAATTATTTATTCAAGTCGTGATTTATTGAGCATCTGCTATGTCTGAGATACTAATTTAATCTCTTCATATTTAAGTTTTTCCTACAGAGTGGGTATTCTGTAATACACTATGAATTTATTTATGAAACATAAGAAAATAAAATTATTTCTTGATTACTATTAGGGTTTTATTATTTGTCCAATGCATATGATAAAAATCTTAATTTTAAAAATATTTTACAAGTGAAATGAAAAAGAAAATCCTAAAGATTAATCTGAAAGGAGACGTGTGAAGATACTTTTCACATAGAAGGATGAAAAGAAAAAGGTAACTAACTGGCCTGCGGTAGGAGTGCAGGGCTGATGTTCCATTGTTTTGTTTTATTTTCACCTCGGATACGAAAGGTAGAGTCCATCACACGGCTTAGAGCAAGGAAAATTCCTATCATTCTCCAGTCCTTGGAAAGAACTCTTTTGTTTTATTTTTAGTCTCAGAGTCCACTCTCAATCTTCCTCATTCCCTACAGGCAACCATTCCAGTGCATTGAATACATTCTTCTTTCTAAGGCATGTGCCCTTGTACAATGTATAATATTGATTTTGTGAATTATTATCCTGGTTTTATTAGGTATAGATACATATAGAGAGACCGAGGCAGAGATGACACAGACTCTGAAGATCAGAGAGACTAAGAAACTGGGCCAAGATCACACAACTCTTCAATGATGCAGTGGAATTTGGACAAGTACCAGTCCTACTTTCCCACCTCTGCAAACTGTAGAAAAGCTGTAGCAAAAAAGGAAGATTTCTAAATGTATCCCTAGCATCCAAGTAGACAGAAAAAGTTTTTAAACTGGGTTAATAATCAACATTCTGAATGAAAACTTGAAAAATTTATGATTTTTTGCAAGCCCACAGATTGTAGATAAGAAGGGCAGAAGGTAAGTGTACCTTAAATTTAACTTTTGGAAACGAAATTTGTCATCTACCACACAAAAATGATTCATATTGCGAGGGCAACGAATCAGAAAATGACTGAGAGATGCCATTAGCCTGACAAACCAAACCATTTTTTTAACCTGACATAGCCCTATTCAAGACATCAGCTGTCGCCTGAAATGAATTCTGGTTCTAATTTGTCTTCATAAATAATGCAACTAATTGAAAGGTAGTTATAATGAAAGTCTTTAACCTCTTTCATCACCACTTTGAGGGCAATCTCTGCGTTCTCTGGAAAGAATCTTCTGTTCTTTTTATCAAATCAAACTCAGACACCACTGATGAGAACACTGAGATCAAAAACAAAAGAATCCATTAGGTGAAGATCATCACATCTAATGGTTTTCTGAATTTTCCCTTAAGTTTGGCATTATCTTAAAATGTGTAACTTCTAAAAATCTGATATAAAAATATTGATTGAAGCTCCAAGTTTTATTAAGAATATTTTAATTGAAACAAGCTTCTAGGTTATATCTCTACCTTCTTCTTGTCGCCTACCTTCTGCTTATGTGGAATTAAAATATGATCTCTGACTCTGCTATGTTGCAGATATCGTCCCATAGAAACATTCTGGTCTTCAGTTTCAGCTTAAGTATTCTTAACCTCTGTCCCCCACCCCCATTTAGTGAGAATTAAAAGAAGCCATGGAACAAAAACAGACCCTGAGCATTCCCAGCAACTGGAAATGAAGAATTCTTGTATTAAAGACCAAAATAATTAAAATGTCGTCCATCTGAGGTTCCCCTGTGCAGACAGAAGTGAGTGATTTCATTTGTTTATATGTGAGTGTAGGTGTTAATAAAACTTAACTGCTGAAGGCATGTAAGGGAGGTAAAAGAAGTATGCATACATTACAGCTTTCAGTCACTTAATTATTTCAGCCTTCTGGGAAGGCCAATTTTAACAAATACATCAAGGGAAGGACATGATTATGAATGGAGATGTGAGCTGAGCATGTTTCACGAGGTTATTAAAAATGGAAATTCACGAAAGATTTTATAAGTATACCAAGTTATAGCTAAAAACTTAGTTAAAAACTTAGTAGTTCAAATGCAAATCACACAACAAAATAAAGAAATTTGGGGTAATATAAACCATTTTGATATTTATTCCCTCACTGTTAAAAATTATCCACATAGGAGTTTAATCTACATTATCATTATTAATGTTCAGTAAACCTACCAAAATCTGCTTTGCAACAATGAATAAGAAAATGACCAATTAAAGGCTATTACAGTATATTTTGTAATAGAGAACACAGTTCAAAGCCCAAAAATTAGAAACAGTATAACAAGTTTGGATTTTATTCCAATAAGCAAATCCATCTGAGGAAAGTCCTCATAACTCTTGATATTCTATTATAATAATAGCTAACATTTAATTAACACTTGACAGATATTTTACATATATTGACTTATTTCTAAGAGGAGAAAAGCAAAATGGAGATATACTAGAGGAGACATGAATAAAGGAGAACAAATGAGTATATCAGGCTATTCAGGGTGCCATAACATCAGGTGGGTTTGGTCAACAGAAATTTATTTTTCCACAGTTCTGGGGGCTAGAAAGTTCAAGATTCAGGTTCTGCAGAGGCTGGTTTCTGGTGAGAGCCCTCTGCTTGCCTTCAGATGGAGAGGGGGAAAACATGTTCTCTAGTGTCTCTTTTTATATGGCACTAATTCATCATGAAAGCTCCACCCTCATGGGCTCATTTAAACCTAATTATGTCTTATTAGGCTTCAACATGTGAATTTGTGGGGACACAATGCAGTCCATATAGCAAGGAGAGAAGAAGATGATCCAAAGTCAGAATCCTGGTAACCAGATGTAAGGACAGAGATGCAGCAGTTAAAGATGGAAATCGTGCTGTCAGGAAGTCAAGAGGAAGATGCAGAATAGTAAGAGGTGACCAGTGTCAGAGGCCATCAAGAGAAGTATGAAAAAGACTCCACTTGAAGCTGATAATTAGGAGGTCATTAGTGGCTTTCATTGGTCTGAAGTCCAACCACACATATATAAAACTATATGTTATAATGTACCATTAAGGCAGCACAAAATTATGTGGTATTATGAGAGACAGAGAGTGAGAGAGTAAGAGAGAGAGCGAGTGAAAGGAGTAAGCTTTCGGCTAGGGTAACCAGAGAAGGCTTAACAGGCCAACTGATAATCAATATAGAGCACAGTAAGCAGCGTTTTGACAAGTGAAGACTTGGGGCTGAGAGTCTACGTTAAGAGTAAAGGGAGGTGTGGAAGAGAGAAGGCCAAGGCTTACTTGGAGAACTGAGAGTAGCCAGGCTTGTCGAAGCAAATCATAGAAATGCAGGAGAGAAGGGGTGAATTTGCACTTACAGGCTGGTAATATACGGTGGATTTATTTTATCAATGCTATTATGGAAATACATTGTTTTAACCCTCAGCTCTATTTACTAAAAATAGAATGTAAGAATTTTATTTCACTGTACCTTTACGATTTTTCTCAGTCTACTTTTTATATTTATCAGGAATGACTTTAACACATCTAATCAAAGTGAAATTAGCCAGGTTTTCCTGAAAATTGCTTTTCTCTTTTTCACAAAGTTGCTTCAGCTCTTTAGCTGTTAGATTTCCTATCTATAAGGTAGAAGACTGGGCTAGATTATTCCTTGAATTTCTCCTATATAAAACACAACATTTTTACAAAAACATGAAAGTATTCCTTTTTCAATAAAAACATTTGTTGTGCACTTGTTTTTATTGAAGTGGTTATAAAATTTTCTTTTTTCTTTTTTTTTTTTTTTTGCTTTTTGGTATGTGGGTAGCTAGCTCCCTGGCTGGGAATCGAACCCAGGCCGCAGTGCTGACAGCGCCAGTGCCGAAGCGTTAAGCCTACACCACCAGGGAACACCCTAAAATTTTCACACTCTGTTTTGATGCCTGGACTTCCTAAAGTCTAAGTTCTCTAAACACTTTAAAAATAATTATTGCACATAATTCAGTAAAGCTTTAAAAATGCAGGTGAGCAGATGATTTATAAAGAATTAGTAATGATGGAAACTAAAAAATTATTACACTTTAGAGACACACTAACTTTAGGGTCATGTTTTCACTTTCTATATTTTACACATGGAGAAACCAAGGTGTAGGGAGATTAAGTGATTTAACCTAAGCTGAAGGCCACATACCGTCTTGGATTCCACTGTGCCACTTCCCTAGTCCACGTGGACAAGATTTAATGGGGGACTAATAAGAACATGAACATCTCTGTCTTTCTGGCGATGGCCAAATCTAGTTTTCATTTTAAGCTATTGGTTTCCAAATAAAGTGAAATTTAAAAATATATGAATTGAGAGATAATTTTTGTGTTAATGGAGGCTGCTGGCAGCAAAGCAAATCTGGCAAGAATTCCACTTTTGACTGTTTTCCCACCAGGTCTGTGCCCTGTCACCGACCAGGTGCAGCAGCTTTCACTTGCTTTGATCCTTCTCGCATGTGGGACATTTCCTCAGACTGGCTTTCCTGATGCCACCTTTTAGGAAAGGTGACAGTGGGCTAAGGAATGTCACATTTCTTGCCACTGTAGCCAGCTACCATGGACCATGTGGTGTGACTTTATCATTCTGGCAGAGGCTGACTAGAAACTGCTGGTCATATATCACTAGAAATGCACAGCCTTTAGAGAGGGGACCCGTTTTTAAAATGAAATCATCTGTAACTCTGTAAGTGTCTGGCAGTGCAAAGAGTTTAGTCTTCTGTAGCTGTGACTAAAAGAAAGTGTAAAAAGCATTGGAGGCCCTAATTCAAATAGTCACACTAGCGGAGGCCTACAGCTGATGGGCAGAATGGGGAAAAGAAGGGAAAAGAAGGGTAAGGAAGGAAGAAATGGAGGCAATTAATTGCAAGTACTCCAAAGTAGTAACCAAAAAAATTCCATAATTTCATCTCTTCTGTGACTCTACCATAGGTTATGATCAATTTCTATTACAATTCTTGGTCTTCCAACACATAAAAAAATCCTAAAGGGAAAGTGATCTAATTTAATTATTCTGGTTTTAAAAATTCTGACCCTGCTTATATACAAGTCAAAATACAGACCAATGTGACACTCAGTTTTCTAAGTAAACCCTTTCCTTCAAAATTAATAAGCAAACAAAAAGTTCTTGTCCTTGGGCTCGGGGTATTTATCTATAAATACAAAGCCCTTAAATTCTTCTTGAGCTCATTTTTAAAAAGACTGTAACAACTGTGACAACTGAGATTCTTCAGACCATCCTTTGAAACCAAACCTTCTGTGTGTGCATGTGAGAAAGGCATGAAAATTTCCATGAAGGTCAAGTGCTGGGCTCTCAGTTTAGTACCTTCTGCAGAATGACATCCAAGGGGTTAAATGCTTTATTTCTCAAGAGCTTAATTTCTCTCTCTCTCTCTCTCTCTCTCTCTCTCTCTCTCTCTCTCTCTCTCCATATATATATATGTGTGTGTGTGTGTGTGTGTGTGTGTGTGTGTTTGTGTGTGTGTGTAATTTAATTTGTATACTGTGCTGCAATTCTCCACAAGGAGAAGATCACCATATGAGTTGCAAAGAAATTACCATATTGTCAATGTATTTGTACAATAGGAATTGAACTTTAAGAAATAGAGCCAGAAAAGATAAACCATAATATCCTTATCCAACTCCATTTTGACCTGATGTCATTAAAACAAAAATTAGAAAATTCAAGAACAGTGGTGGTGAGGAATAAAGATACAGCTTAATGATTTCACAAGGAAACAGCTAATAACTACTAGGGTTTAGGAAATTAATTTTACTTGCAAATATAATTTTGTTCACTACTAGAATATTTACTTTGCCTTATCACAAAGATCAGATATAGATTTATATAAATCATTACTTCACTAAATACTTTTACATTGGACACAAAAATTCATCAGCTCAGTCTTTACTGATAAATACTGCAATTACACGTAACCATAATGGTGCTGCTCCTAAATATTGGTAACTGAGAAAAATGAAAGTGGAAGTTTAAGGATGTTACCAGCTAAAGACCTTACAGGTTGGGGGTGGGGATGGGAAAGGGATTCCTATTGCTGAGACCAAATCCCACAAAAAGAAAAGGGTATTTTGATTACACAGCTATGCATGTCCTACCACTTGTGCCTGCTGCAGATAACATCAGTATGATACTGAGCTCCCTAGATCTCAGAGTATGACTTCTATCTGTATGTCACTCAACTTTGGGAAAGTCCTTTTCCCCCCTCTCTGAGAACGTTCATTTTCTCTTATTAAAATCAGACCTCTGTCTAGAACATCTTTAGCTATTTCCCTTGTCTTTCTCTCATTTCCTAAAAGACATGTTCAGAAAAAGAAAGAGGGAGTTAATGTTATGAAACTAGGTAAAATTAGGTGATTTCTATTCCAAGTTTCATGATTATAGAATACTTATTAAATACTAATAATTTAGAGTACATGAACTACTTAAGCTCTAAATAAATTAAAACAACAATTAAATTGTGATGTACAAGGTGCTACTTTTTTAATATAATAAATATTTTTAAAAGGACCTGATGATGAAATTAGAATATGTCTTTATGTCATATGAAGATCCTCATTCAATGAAAAAAAAACTTTATGTAAATTACTTCAGCTAAAATTAAAAAGAGCATTTATAAATCATACTGGGCACATAGTATTTTAAAAATTTACTCTGTTGATTTTTTTCTTTTGTGTATAAAAGCGCATACTCATTTTCAGAAATTTATAAAATTCAGAAACACACAAAGAAGACTTAAAACAATAATCCTAAGACAAAAAACTATCCAAAAACATTTTTTGACGTACAGTAACTATATAGTAACCTCATATTTAATGTGTGTAGTTTTCACCGTTCTTAAGAACCTCTAAACTACTTGGCATATAATTTGTCATAAATTTTGCTTTTAGAACCGTGAGTCCAGTTCCAAGGCTGATCTGAAATTAGGGAACATTGTAGCCAGTGATTGCAACAGCCCAGCATCCCCCACTCACTGGGGCTCCGAGCTGTCTTTACCATGTGGAAGCAAATCCGTACTTCACTATACGCCGCAGAATGATTCGCTATGGAACTATTTGCCCATTCGAATTCTGCTTGTGGATGTTAATGTCTATATTTCCTTCCCCATCTTTTTGTTTTCGTTTTTTAATATCAAAATTGTTTTTTATTCTAAAAGATAGCATTGTACTTGAAAACTGTCAGTGTCTGCAGTTGTTTTTACAAGATAAAAAGCTTTCCTTCCTGCCCCTACATGGGCAGGTTGATTTTCACTGAAAACGGCTTCAAGCTGGTCCTAATATTTACTCACTTATGCAGGTGCGTTCATCAGCATGGAGTCTGTACCCTGAATCACATTCGCAGTGGAAGGTGCCCAGAGTGTTAATACAGCGCTGCTGGCAGCCTCCATTCACCACCACACATTCATCGACATCTAGAGGAGGAAGACAGATGGCCGGGATTACAATGTCATTCCAATGTCAGCTTCAGAGAAATGGCACAGCATTTCTTTGATTCACAATATGTGTTACATTGTACAAAGGCACGGACTCTGTTGTCACAAATCTTTGCTTGTTTGATCCATTTTGCTCCACAGTGTAAACAAGGAAATGGAGGCGGAAACTTCATTGAGTTTTTTAAAGCCCAGTAACAAAGAGCATAAGGGTTGCCTCACAATTTTCTATTTTCACATATTGGTTAATTAGACAGATCTGAGATGCAGATATTTCCACGGGGCAGGAGAGCTGGAGGGAAGAATGACAATGAGTTACTCTATCTGAAGCAGCACCCACTAGTAAAAAAATACCTATTACGGTCTGATACCACTGAATACAGCCAGTAATAGAGTTAAGACTCCCCTTCTCATGTGCTATGGTGGACATCAAGGAAAGGGTAGATAAATTCAAATAAAACCATGGTTTGGAGGTCTTAAAATCACACTGGTACATTTGCTTCATTAATTCACATCTCCCGTTTCAGGCAGGGTTCCATTCTCTAAAATATTAACATGTTAATGTGAGAGGGTACTTTAATGTTAGAAAAAAAATTTTTTTAAAGAGGTCAAGACTCATGGTCACCTATGTCTTACGATCAGTGAAGGTCCTAATAAGTAAATATTAGATTTACCTTCCTTTAAGAAAGGGAAATCAATTTGTCTGTCAGACTCTCTACTTTCTTGTTACCCTATATAATCAGTATTCAGGTATCTGAAATGACGAAGAATATTCACAAAGGTTGGGAAAGCTTTTCAGGTAATCAGTGGATTAAGAATGTCTAAATTTTCTGGTTAGGAGAATATTTTTACTCAAAATCTATGTCTTTTGATACATGTCAAAGTAAAAATCAGGTGGAAAGGTTGATAATAGCATGGGGAAAATACGTGTCATGCAGAGAATGTCCCTGATTACCCATGCTCCGATCCCAGATATTCTGGTGAAGAATGTTAGGTGTGAACATTTTTCACTGAAATGTTCTCATAATAGACAATTAGCTTTACATTGAGTGAAATTCATTCCACACAGCAAAATCCTAACTTGAGAAGACATCCACGTTGAGAAGGAGTACTATTGCAATGCCTCATCACAGGACCTTTTCATGTTAAAATCTGATTTGTAATAAACGTTTTGTACTATAGTAAAACCAGAGAATTTAACCTGAAGAAAGCAAAAAAAAAAAAAAATTCCTTTTATTTGGCATTGTTTTTCTTTTATAAAAAAATATACATACTTAAATATATTTAATTACAATATAAGCCCCACATTTTAAAATTATTAGTCTGCCATGTTATAAAGTTCATCCAATCTAATATTTTGTATCTAAAATTAGATATCCTAGAGTAGCTTTAGATGTTTTGAAAGGAAACTTATTTTAGAGATAAGAACTATGACTTCTCCAAGTATTCGAGTTTTTATTAAATTTTGAGTCTGTGATAAACAAACCTGTAAGTCTTTTTTGTATAAACTGGTGTAAAATTAGAATTCTCCATTTGTTGCCTTCATTTTATGTGGGGCTTTAATATTTACGCTAGCTAAATTTTTATCTTTCTAGCGTTAGAGTATATTATTCCATAGGGAGAGGATAGAATGTTAAAACTTAATTTTGTCAATGCCCTGAATTAGACATTTTCCCCAAGTCTTTCACGTTATAAATATAGATGAAACTCCAAGGAGTACCATGGTACAGATGATAAAACATAAAAGATTGCCATCATCAAGAAGTACTATAATATATCATATATGTGTATTTACATACATTGAAAATGTCTTAAAGGATGTGTCCAGGTATAAGTAATTACTTCTGAGGAGGGAATAAAGGTATATAGACTGGTTAAAGTACAGGATGTGTGTGGGGGGGGTATTGGACAAGAGATTTTATCATATTTGTAATGTAATTTTTTTATAAGAAAATGTCATTTAGGTATTACTTGTGTAATAAAAACTAACTTTATCAAAAGAATATATAATAATAATCTTCCTTTGCCTCATCCATCAAGCTTCAATAATTTTCTGGTAAAAGAAACCAATTTCATGTAAAAAAGAAAAATTGTAAGAGTGGACACTGATTTTAAGAATGATTCATCTTTCATTGAATAATATGTGTTCATATTATCAATCTGCCCCAGAACTATAGTGAAAGGAGTATACTGGAAACCTACACATGAAAATAAAAGCGCATCAAACCTGCTCTTGTACTTCGTGTCAGATAATCTTGAGAAAAATACCTAAGCATTGAGACTCACTAGCCTGCCACCTTGTCTTTCTGAGACTGAGTTTTCTCATCTATATAATGACTATAGTATGTACTATGCTATGATTTATTTTTTCCTCTCCTATTGCTGCATAACATTTTGGAATAGATTATTAATGCTTGAGATGACATGTGGAAATTTAAAAAAACAGGTAATTTTATATCCCTAAATAGTGGAGCTCACAATAGAAGACCATAAAGTGAGAGTGCGAGATAGAAACAGCAGCGACAGGGGTGCAGGGGAGAGAAAATCCATTTGGGCTGGAGAGATAAGGGAATGTGTAAGGTACAAACTGAGAAGTGAGTGCATGGAGAAGAGGGAGGGCAACCCAAAGGGGCAGTGGTTTGAATGTGCAGTGTCTCAGATTCAGCAGCTAGCACTGTCAGGTGGGAAAATAAGGTTGGCAAAAGGAAGTAAAATTGAAAAACGAACCTAAAATCTCATTTTAATTAATTTGAATAGCAAAGTGTTCCTCTTCTTGATTTAAAATACAATATACTTTAGGGCAGGTTGAGACATAATGGACTGTGTTTACACAGTAGTTCAGTAAACTTATTAACAGTTAAAAAATCAATCATTTATAGAATAGCACTGAATTTATTGAGTGTTTGGGCATGGTGTAACCCATAGTCCCCATTCCTGGCAGCACATTCGAATCATGGTGAGCATGTAAGATAACCACGCCTCGGTCCCCTTAAAGAGTCTGATTTAATTGGCCTGGGGTAAGGTCTGAGAATCAGGCACTTCAAAAGCACCCTAAGTGAGTCTAAGGTGTAGCCAGAGTTGAGAAATTCTGACTTAGTTAGTGCTTTAATCACCTAGGGATCTTGTTAAAATGCTCGTGTTGATTCAGTAGTTCTGGGGCTAAGAACTGAAATTCTGCATTTCTCTAATAGAGCCACGGCAATTTTAATACTGCTGGCCTGGGGACCGTACCCTAAGCAGCAAGAGTCCTCTGTTCAACTATTAATGTCACATGGATCATAAATGTCATAATTTGACTCAACTTCTCAGTAGTTTGCCCAAAACAGACCAATTCAGTCCAAAGTAATAAATGAATAGTCTGGCCAAAGTATTTACTTATATATATTTATAAAATATAAATATTATATATAAATATATATGAAGTATGATAAAAATGCAATGAATATTTAAACTGAAAAACTTTGTTACCGTAGAAGACACATTGCCATTAAGCTCCCTCAGAATGCTCTCCCTCACTTCAAGCACACTTATCCCATCATTTTTGCCACTTGCTGAAGCAGTTCTGGAAGTCCTCTTTTGTGACTGTCTTTAGTTGCGCTGCCTCAATGTCCATAATGAATTCAAAACGTTTACCTTTCATGGTCATTGTGACTTTGGGGAAGAGCCAGAAGTCTCATGATGCGAGAACCAGTGAGTGAGGTGGCCAAGGACGCAGCGTAATGTTTTTATTTGACAGAACTTGCCATACCAGAAGCGACGTGTGACACGAAGCATTGTTATGATAAACTGTTTTCCCATTCTCAGACACTCAGGAAAGACAGGACTTCCGGATTGACTCAGAAAGTGGCAAAAAGATGGGATAAGTGTGTTCAAAGTGAGGGTGAGTATTTCAAGGGGGATTAATGGCAATGGGTCTTTTACTGTACTATTTTTAATCTAAATATTCACCATAATTTTATCACACCTCATATTTAAAATAAATATAGAGTTTTACCAAATCCTTCCAAAATAAACCACCAATATTTTACAAAATGTTCACTTAATAATAGATAAAAATTACGAGATAAGTTTAGCATTATGTGTCATTACAAATGACTTGCTTCTATAAAACATGAAGGGCACTTTAGTTCTTTACTGATGAAATACCTCTGATCTATGAGTAGCATAAAGCCGGGCTAAATTACCATGATATCAGACACCATGCTGAAGCTGTCACAAGTGATTTTCCTTTCCATCAAGATTCTGTCCTACCGAGTTAAAAACCAGAAATGTCAATATTACATTAAAATGTTATTATCAAGTATACTTCATGTGAAGAAACTGTTTCTCCCAAAATTCTGAGTTATATTTCCATGTGTGATGCTTGCTAAAAGCCTTGCCCTTAAAGTTGGAGCTCCAGGACACTGCTGGGGATAAAGATAAAGTGACTAGAATTTTTTCAACATTGTCACTATGATATGGACCAAGGATTTCATGATTTTTATATTATAAAAGGATGTCAAAAAAATTCAACCATGTCTGCTATTTTTCCTTTTTAATGTCCTTTCTATAAATATTTCTGCTGAATTTATCCCCAAAACTATTTCCCCAGATGGTCACAGACTATAATGGTTCAAAGAATTCACTTTAGTATCAAATGCATTTTGCACATAAAAGCTCCATGAGACAACAATGAGCCACTTTTGTTTCTAAACAACAAAAATTGTTTCATATTATTTTCCTTAAGACTGTGCAACCAGTGTAAAATAAATTCTTCTTCCATTTGCCTTTTAATATACTGTTTTCAGAAATCTGTTGATTGAAAATAAGTATTCCTGCGTTGCTTGATGTTGGTGATTGCATTGTAGGAGTATTAGGTTTGAAGGAAATAGTGAAGAATGTAGTGAAAATTCCACTTGATTTTCCATGTGGTTTAATTTTCACTCTGTTCTGCCATACTATTTTCATGCTGATATGCTATAGTATATCAAAACTGCTGGCTTTTTGCTTATAATTCTGTAGTGCCTAATTGAATGAGCTCATTAAGGTCAAGGACTCTGGCATAGAGTTGATATTCCATAAATGTTCTATGAGTGAATAAATGGATGTGTGGTTTCAGAGTTATCCACAGCATGCAGTCTTCATATCCACCCATATTCATTCATACAAAGATTTCTTAGAATTGGGCTCTGACCACACTTACTTTCTCTTTATTTTTGTGGTAAATTCTTGATGTTTGTTTTCAACCATTTAAAAATAGCTTTAAAAATCCATGGCACAAAGTAATTTCTAAGTTTGCTAATGAAAACATTTGATCTGTGTCTTCAGTAAATATTCACTGGTTGGCTGCTCGGGATCCACTCATCTTTCTTCACACATATTAAATAACTAGGTTTTCCTATAGGGAATTTTATCTCTTTCATCTTAGAGAAGTCATGTAGTTTATGTGGGATTGATGAACACTGCTCCTCCCCCAAATCTGAGGTGGACTCTCCTTAGTATAATCTCATCTTCATTTGCCACAGTGATTAAACCAGGTATCTCTTTATTAAGAAAAAGCTTTCTCAGAAATTAATGAATTCATTCAGATGTGATCCAGTGACCATGAAGCTCAAAAAAAAAAAAAAAGGTTGGAAATCCTGGGTCATAATGCCTTCTTGCTCTGGAAACCGTAGTGTGCATGTGAGACATTTCACAGTAGCCACCTTGTGCAATGAGTGAAGCTACACTGAAATCAAGCCAACAAACAGAACGGAGCTGAAGGACTCACAGAGAATAGGAGTCGAAGCCTTGATTAAACTGTACCTGAAATCCTGCCAACCTCTGGGCTTCTCAGTTAAGTGATGCAATAACCCTCTTTTGTTAATGCATTCTGAGTTGCAGGATACTATTGCTTGTAAGTGAAATCATCCTAACAGATACATGCATAGTGTAAGGCTTCGTGTGTAGGAGGAAGTCACTAGGGGCAGCTCAAACTCAGCATACACTTTTCAAAAAGATGTATTGTCTGCTAATCAATAAAATGATTTAATCTATATTTCATCAAAGGTCAGAAGAAGTTAGTTAGCTCTTCTTTTAGCATTAATTGGAGCAACTGTATCCATCAAATTTCTAATGAAATTGAAGATGTGTCACAGTTTTTGTTCTTTTTTTTATTATAAATATTAAGGGTTTATCCAACTGCCTGGGAAAAGTTGAGGTACAATTGATATATCAGAGGAGTTGAAGATGCTTTATTGAACAGCAGCCTCACAATCCCCCCCTGGGAGTGGTCCTTCTCCAGCTTTTCCCCCCACGTTTGGCCTCTGATTTCTCTTTTTGTTCCTTTCTTGGTAGCTAAAACCTCTCAAAGCTTGATGCTCAGTTAGTAGAAAGTAAATGCATGCTAGTAACTTGGCAGAAACAATTATTTTCCTACCTTTTGCCCTTGTAAAAACATTTTTTAAAATGTTAACCATTTTCTAGCCTAGAAATTTCCGCTAGCAATAACCTTTCTCAGCAAAAGCCACCTAGTTCACAAAGGCAAACATGACAGTGATGTGTATTTTGAAAAGAATGACAGTACTGGGAAGAAACAAAGCTCAAAAGACTTGTGCTGAGGATAGGAGAATGTATGCTTTCATAGAAATGGAATCTGTTTGGTCCGAGGGGAGTATAGATTAAAGGGAAAATCCTAGAGATGTGGATGGTCCTGCTCATGCAGAGTCTTTTCGGCCATACTAAGGAACCATAGCTTTATTTTATAGACAATGGACACAAGCAGGGCAAAGCAAAGATTAGAGGAGTAGAAGACTGACAGCAGAGAATTATTGCCAAAATCCAGATAAAAGATAGTGAGGACTGACCTAATCCAGAAGCAGGGGAAATAGAAAGATGTGGACAGATGTTAAAGATGTTACGAAAAGAAAATCAATATAACTTGATTATTAACTGGATGTGACAGAGGAGAAAGAGTCAATGTCAACTGCCGTGAGCAATTTTATGGATGGTTGTGGTATTCACTGAAATAGCACAGGAGGAGGACTTTTTGATACTAGAAAAAGAATTCCATTTCAGACATAAATGATTTGATGAGCAAATAAGATGAGCAGTTGGGTATATCTAGTAGGCAGTGAGATATGTGGACTAGAATCAGGAGCAAAATACAGGTGGATTTTTCAGGTACCATCTATCTACCTACACAAGCTTAAAAATTTGGAGTCATCCTTAAGACTTCCCTTTCTTTCACCACATCTGATTTAATACCAGATTTTATTGTATAAAACTTATCTCCTAAAACATATCATATCTGTCCACTTCTCATCTGCACTGGTACCACTCAAATCCAAGCTGTATGGATGGTTGCAATAGACTACTAAAACTCTCTCCACATCTTTCATGGTGTCCTCCAGTATCTTCATGCTGCACCAGTAATGTATTTAAAAAAAAGGTGATCATGTCACCCATTCCCTCATCCCTGTCACAGTTTTATACCTTCAATCACTTCCCATTACTCACAGGATTAGACTGAATACCAGCACAGCCTGCACATCTCTGTGTGGTTTGACTGTTTGCCTCCTTTTCTATACAATTCTCTTCCCTCTACTGTTCTAGCAATGACGATCTTCTCTAAGGGCCTTGAGGAGTCTGTACTCCTTCTTATTTGCACCTCCCCTTCATTACTTTAGTGAGCATCTGTGATTCTTGTAGTTGCCCACCCAAGCACCTAGCTCAGAGAGGACATTTCTCCTTCAATCTAGGTCATATCTAATTGTTAGACTTTTGTGGGACTATCTTCCTTTTCTCTGGCACAACGAACTCATCGATAGCTGTACATTTGTGTGTGTGATTATTT
Organism: Lyroderma lyra; assembly: GCA_004026885.1. NCBI lineage: Eukaryota > Metazoa > Chordata > Mammalia > Chiroptera > Megadermatidae > Lyroderma > Lyroderma lyra. The sequence goes on along the minus strand of PVJL010000007.1, from coordinate 107,291 downwards.
GTTTGATGTTTGCATTCCCCACTAATAATCAAGTCCCCTGAAAGCAGAACCCTGTCAGTGTTTGCTCAGAATAGTAATCCCAGCATTTGGCACATAGAAGATGTTCTATAAATACTTGTTAAATAAGCAAATGAATGAGGTATAGAATACTAGGCATCCCCTTATAGATAATAATTCAAGCTACAAGAGTGGAAAAGCATGTACATAAAGAAGAGAAAGAAGTCTAAAAGAGAACCCTGAGGAATATCCACAGTTCAGGCAGACTGAGGTGGGATAAACAAAGCTGACCAAGAAGGTAATACAGAGGAGGAGGAAGAAAACTGAGAGTCTGGCATCATGGAAGCTGAGGGCAGGAGAGTTTCAAGAAGATAAAGGCATGTCAGGTAGCAACTGGAGAGTGCCCACCTGATCTAGCAATCAGAATTTCACTGATGATATTGATGATGAGGAGAATGCTAATAATACCCATCTACCTAACAAGTATTGAATACTTACTATGTGCCGTGCACTGCTCTAAACTCTTTACACATTCACTACTCATGAAAGCCCTGCATACTAGATACTGGTCTCACCCCTACCTACTGGAATTGAAGCTGAGGCTTAGAAAGCTATTTCAATGGAGTAGCTGAAATTGATGGTAGGTTTCAGTGGGTTAAACTGAAGAAGTGGGAGACAAAGATGGGAGATACACAGTTAAGACATGCATTAAGGATGACTGTTAAGGAGAGGGTGTTTAGTTGGATGGGAGAATGTGGTAGAATAAGGTGTTAGTTTAGTCTAATGGAAAGAAGCAGATAAATTTAGTTGATTTAAGAATGTAAGAGAGAGAGGGAATTCTCAAATTATTGAGAAACTTAAATCATATTAGTGCATTCCAAGAGAAGGTATACTTTGGAAGAAACAATCTGCCATTAGCCCTGAGCATCCCTACACATTTTTGGTGAGAGTGCCAAGAATGCAGAGGGCCCTGATCACTCTTTATCCAAGCCATTTTTCAGAGCTGTGTTTTCATGGAGAGATGAGCTAATGCCTCCCCTGAGAAAAAGAGCAGGCTTGTTGCTGCTAACTAAAAAAGAGGTGGATTCCTCAAGTTCAGTGTTTCCCTTGTATAATGTGACCAACTCCATGTGCAGCCATCCATAATGAGCCCTTTGTGTCACTGCTGTGGGATTTGGGGGACAAGGAGAATTGACACAGACAAATGAAGCTCTGGCTGCTGCTTTTGCTATGAGTAATAGAGTCCTGTGTTGCTGACCCAGGAGTCTCCTGTATCTCGTCAGCATCAATGAAACAGTAAAAGGTTAACTTGTTAGCATAAAAAGTAGGGTAAAATCCCAGACTCCACCCAGTTCTTGAGCGTATACAAACTAGAAATCACATGTAGAATTGTCTGTTACTCTGGATTAGAGAGGCCAAGTCCAACGCACAGTGGAAGGATCCTAGAGGCCACAGAGGGGGTCCCTCTCTCTCTTCTCTGTTCCATCTATGCTTCTTAATTGCTTGTGGCCTTGAAATTATGAGTAAAGCATGGTACTGGGTAGGGCTTTTATCTTTCTGAGCCTGATTTGACAATCTAATCTTCTGTGTTATCTCCGAAGGAAAAGATGTGCCTCCCTAAGATTTTAAAAAACAGACAGGACACAAGTACCCAGACTAAGGAAGTGACAGTTTTACTCTATCTCATGTTACCTCCTTGAGGACAGGACTTTATGTGTTTTGCTTCTCACTGTATTTCCAACACCTAAGTCAGTGCCTGGCCCATTGTATATGCACAATATTTTTTGGTGAAAAATTGAAAAATAAATAAATAAGTAATGGATAACTTAATTTGAAAAGAAAGAATTAAGCAAAAGAGATCAAGAAGGAATAAGAGAAGGTGGAAAGGAGCAAGACAACATGGAATCCTGGTATCCAAGCAGGAGTCTTTTTAAAAGACAGTGAATAACCCTGTCAATGGTGCTGGAAATAAAATACAATGGGGACTGAAAATAATCTGGTAGATTTGGAAATTATAAGGTCTTTATGCTAAAGTGAATAGCAAGTTGACATTTGGGGATGTCTATTTCTTTAAAATGTTCTCCAACCCCAGAATAACCTATTGAAAACAGAATGCCAAGTTCATGCTTTCATGGACCTATTTATTATATTGCTGCCTTATCTATAGCTGACCCAATACTGTGCTTGGGGACCACAGTGTGACAAAGCTCTGGTATACTGTGATACAATATTGTCATCACAGTCTTCTTGTGTGAGGAAGCAGAAAACAATGAAAATAAATTAGAGTTCACTGCATAATCACGGAACTACTGCACAATCTTAATATACAGAGCTTACTACAAATATCAATTTGACATGTACTTAATGATATGCAAAATTATGTGTGTTTTCCATAGTATTAGGCACCAAAGACAAAAGAAGGTAGGCAATTCTGTAAAATTAAGTCTGAGTAAAAATTCATATAGTTGGCTTTGCTTAACTAATTTTTTCTACATACAGTTCAAGCTATAATCCAAGTTTTTGAGGAAGGACCAAAATTTCTGTGGGATGAAAGCCAAAGCTGTTATTTCTAGGGGTGAATACAATATTCACCCTGGGCTTAGGGTTAGCAAGACAGAAACCTTGAACCAAACTCACAATTCATTTCCTAAGCGAACAAATGATACGATCTTCTGAGAGATTTTAATCTTTGGGAAAGTGGCTGGTTCTACTTCTCTTTACCTAACATAACTCCAGCATTTAGGTTGTGCTTAGTAAGTATTTACTAAATGAAGAGTGAATAGTGATGCATCTAAAGTCAGAGGAGAGGGGCCACAGGAAATGGGGGGGACCAACAAAGGGCTTGGAAACCGAAAGCAGGTAACAAATAGTTGTCTGGCAGACTGCCAACTTGATTGAGCTAACTAAGTTGATCTAGAAATGTTCAAAGACCCTTATGAAGATCCTTGAATGTCTAACTGTTAAGGGTCTCATATGAATGTGGAGAGTGTGGGGGGGAGTGTGCCTGAAGCTCTAGATACTCTAGAGGTCACCATTTGAAAGGTACATCTTTTCCCAGGTGTTCAGATACAGGACAGAATATACACCGAGGTTCTGTTAGATAGATGATAGATAGATAGATAGATAGATAGATAGATACATAGATAGACAGACAGATAGATAGACAGAGAAGCCTCTAGGCCCAAATCTGTTTCCAATTATGAGCCAATAGGAAAAATCTGGGCAAGTGGGTTTTCATCTCCTGTAGCTTGTTTTGACTAGCCTTATCCCTGCATATCAGATCCAGGAAAGAGTAAAATCTCTTATGGGAGTGAAAGAGGGAAAGACAGCCAGCCAGCAGCCATCAGAGAAACTAGGCATATGGTGACATGGGGCCTTGGAAGGCCTCCGGTCAGTGGGCAGCTAGGACAGCAGGATGAAGCCCCAAGAGTTGGAAATTAGCACTTAGGGAAAAAACCTCAAAATCCAACCACCCTCCTTTCCAATACCTCTAAGTAAGTCTACCTCCTTTCAGTTTAGTTCTTCTCCACATCCCAATCTGAACAGTCAAATTGGCTAAAACAAATGGGCTCTTTCAAAACACCATTTATACCGTGCATGGGAGTTTGGTAGAAACCGTAACAATGATGAATTGGTATTATGACTTTACAGGGCTTTAGTAATGGATTTTTATCTGCACAGAACTTTTTTCATCTCATTTTTCTGATTACAGAGCTCCTCTCTTGTGGGCTGGGATAGAATAAAGACTATTAGCTATCTTTCTGGCCTATATTCAACACCAAATTACAGGGTGGGCTCAGGACCCTCACTGAGACAGGCTGAGAACCCCACCTCCCTAGTCACAATATGCGGAAGGGCATGGGACTCAAGCCAGAAGAAACAGAATCCTCCCAAGGACTTTTGCTCCAGCCACTAGGAGAGAAATACTAGTTCTTGTAGAATACTTCCACTTCCTCTTTATTTATATTGCAAAAGCTTGACTTTGCTTTATGTTTTTGTGAGAGTAAATTGTGTGTCACTGCTAATGCCACCTCTTTTACTTTTCTAGTAGAAAGTTTTATTAATATGCTAGCAATAACTGATTTATTCAATTGTAGAACTTGTAAGAATTATAAAAGATAAACCAGTCCAAACTCCTAAATGCTGTAGGAGTCCCTTCTTCAACATTTTTAACAAATGGCTGTTCAGACTCTGATTAAACACTTCCAACTATAGAAAGCTTACTGTTTTGTTCTTTTTATGTCTTCTTTCTACTACTTACTACTTCTTTGTCTCCTCCCCGTTCTGTATTTTATGCACCATAGTCACATTACAAAGCATGTGAAAGAAAAAAAGCAGTAATTATGTAAACAAAATAGTGCAAATAAAACAATGTAACATTTGCTAATTTATATATTTAGTAAAATTGGTATGTTTCTTTGATTTATAATTTATTACTTTAGAGAATAAACTTTTTATGTTTAAATTATACTTATATTTGGTAAAATATCTGTTCATGTATTTTGCCCATTTTCAGATTACGTTCTTCTCTCTTTCTTCATACTTTTCCTAGTCTGACGTTTACCCAAGCAGATAACACTTATCACAAAGTATTACACTAAAAACAGAATGTCTTTTTTAAAAGTTATTTTCCTCTTTTCCAATAGCTTTTAACCAAACTTCCAAGAAAAATCAATTTAATTAAAAGTGCACTTCCAGACTATCCAGGATTTAAGCATTTGATTAGAAATCCATTAAAATAATTGTATTCCCTTTTAATGTAGTCACTTAACCTGTAGTTAAATGTGACTTCTATTATTATAAAATAACTCATGTATAATCTGATGTTATATTGCTTAAAATGATCTCAGAAACATTAGCACTTGTAAATTAAGTATATATGTGCTGAATTCAAACTCTGAAGTTACTATTTACAAAAATGAGTGCATTGATTATATTTAAAAGCCTCAACTGAAATAAAACAATATTCCCTTTTGGCAAGCACAGTCAAATAAACTAAAACTAAAAGAATCTAATTTAAGGATCCTTCCTTCTTAAAATATAAGAATGATCTAATAAGCTTTTGTCCCCTCAAATTTATTACCTGTCAAATTCCTTATTGATACTTTCATCTATTATATATCCAGAAAAGCAAATGAATACAATTAAACAAAAAAAAAGAAAGAGTTATGTGGCTATGTCTGGTCTTCATCTCTAGATTAAAGCATTGAACCTGTTTTTTTTTTTTTTTGAAAGTTTCAACACCTTCAGACCTAAGCTATTTCCCATTATGACTGTAAATTTCCATTTGGTTATTACTCCATTCCTCTTGAGTATTTGCTTCTCCTTTCACTGTGACTCCATACCCTCATCTAACAATTCCTCATTCTCTCAAGACTTCCCTCCCTCTCTCCACCCAGCCAGGACATCATTCTGTCCCACTTGCCCCCAGAATCCTTTCACCTGATCCCATCCCATGTTCATTGTGGCAGTTCTGAATGACAACTCCCATCCACTGGGGACAGTATATCCATTAGGCACCATACCTAGGACCTACAATACTTTCAGAGGCTCACATAAATGTTTTAATATCTTAACCATTCAGGTTGAAAAAATATTTTAATGTATAACATTAATACATTCATCTTTATATCATTGCAGTCATAAAATACACATTTTATTTTTTTATGGAGAAAGGGGTCATTAAGGTAAAGTGCCAATAGGCCATCAAAATCATAAAGTGGCCCTGCCATCCTATTATTTCACTTTACCTCCAAAGACACCAACCAAAAATAGCATTCCTGAAGAAACTCTCACAACCTTTTCATGTCAATTCCTTATTGAATTCTACAGTGACTATTCTAAGTTTTTTATAATACACACACACACACACACACACACACACACACACCGAAACAGCTTCCTGGACATGAGACCAGTACAATGGCAAAGAGTCCTGGGCTCAGAAGGGCCCTGTGCTTAGGGTTTAATGCTCTCTGCTCACCATCTTGAGATATCTAATACTTCTATGTTGGCATTTGTGTTTTGTAAGCTAAGTCAGGTGGGACAATGGAGCGTGAACCAGGGACTTGGAAACTCAGCCACACCTTTCCATCTCCTACCACCTTTGCTTCCCCGGTGGGATGATTCTTCCAGGCTGCCCAGCATCCCCTTCCCAGCATGCACCCCATGATCACTGCTGCTTTCCACTGCCTCCAACCCTCTGTGGGGGCCCGAGCACAGGTTGAGAGAGGGTCAGGGTTTGGTGAACAGTATCTGTGACATTTCAGCAGATTATAGCAGCAGTTAGTCCCACTCCAGGCTGGCATTATCACTGGGCATCTGGAGGGTAACTCTGCATTGGGGAGCCTCCACTTACCCTTGACCCAATAGCAAGTGAGTCTGAGCATGGAAAACCCTTGGGGTTTGTCCATCCATTGTAGGTAGGGGTGTGAGCTAGCGGGAAGGGCAGATTGCCTTTCTTGCTCCCAGCCAGGGCACTGTGCTAGTGCTCAGCTGCACATGTGCTAAATTACAGGTGGGGCTACCTGGCACCTGTGAGTATCTGCACAACCCCAGGTATCCCCATGCTCTAGGAGCACAGTTGCAAATAAAAAACACCATGATGTGACAAAAGAGAAAGATGTTTAAGTAATCTAAAAGTTTTATATGCTAGTACCTGTAATAACACTGTTTCCCCCCGCTTTCTGAACAAAGACCATGCATTTTCATTTTGCCCTGGGCCCTGGGAATTATAAAACCCCCTGTGTACACTTTTTAGTTTCCAAGAGCTGCTCCCCTTTCATCTCATTGTGATCTTGAGCTAGCTGATGAGGAGTTTCCTTTTCGTATTACTAAATGCTTCCCATTTTCCCTCCTTTTCCTCTTCCTCCTATGGGTTCTCAGTTAATTCCTCTACAACATGCCCTCAGTCCCATTCCGTTTCCACCCTTCAGGCTTTGTAACATCAGTTATTCCCTTGAGTTTAACTCTTCCTATTTCCCTTGTGACTGGTTATTTTCCCCTGTGTTTTGCATTTTCCATTCCCCAGCCCCACCATTATTCTATTACGCTATTATGCTAACTTCAAAAACCAGTGGTCCCACTGTTACTGTTACTGTTTCTGCTTCATTCGCATCCCTTGCTCTCACAGGTTAGCTGTCTTACTCATCACACCGCTAAAACTGTCTGGTCAAAGCCTTCCTAAGATTGCCTAATAGCCAGAGAAAGTAATGTGTCACAGTCCCAGTACTTTGAGCCTTTCTGTAGATGTCGATAATATTGACAACCTCCACTCTCTCAGTTCTCTCTCCTACCTTGGATTCACAGTCCTGGCACTTTAATGATTCCCCCTCACTTCCCTGACTACTTTTCGCAGTCCTGGGCACTTTCTATTTTTTGTCCCATCACTTACCAAACAGAAGTTTAACAGTATGTCCAACAGAAATCTTAACATATCTGAAGTTAGAACGTATCATTCTCAAGGTCCACAGGTAGTGCATGCTTTTGAGGGTGGGTGCTGGAGTCCTCCATTAGGACTAACATTGCCTTTACTTGCTACAAGAGATATCCTTGGCATACTCTTTTATTTAAGAAGTACTTTAGGAATCTCAAAATCAGTGAGGCAACTCAAATGAAGATACTTTATTAGACTAAGAAGTGAAATATTCAGTTTAGCATATACATTTATTGGCAGAACTGTACTTTAAATCAATCAATTAATTATTCCTATTTTGAACAGTTTGATAACCTGATGCCTGATAGTTTTTGGTTATTTGCTAGAAGTTATTAGAATACTGATAATTTCCAAAATTTTCAATGTGTCCTGATGTGTATAGGATGCAGTGTGAACTCCTAACATCTGACTCTAGATCCCCTCTTCCCTCTCACTATGGCTCTCCTTTCTAGACACACCGCTCATTACTTTGCTTCGTGTACTTGAGACCCTAGCCAAATTGTGTCACTCAGTATTGCAGAGGCTTTCTCCATATTCTGGCACATTCCAATCCCTGTGCCAGGAGTGATCTCTCCATTTTTCAGAGGTCAAAATTCTACCACCTTTTAGGTCCCAGAGCTAAAATGCCTCACCTTCATAAAGACTACCTTTATTCTTGCAACTAGACATGCTTTACTGCCCAGAAAAACTCACATAGCATTTTTCTGTCCTTCTCTCTTACGAATGTTATACCTGCCTCATAGTGATTTGTAAATAAATTTTTTCTTTGATTAAAATATAAGCTCATTAAGGATAGAAAACATGAACAATTATTGTTTAATAGTTATCCCTTTCATTAATCAATTTTAAAGCAACTTAGCATTATCTCATTCCTGTGAAATCAATGAAAAATCTATTACCAGCTCCATTTAAGATACGTATGAAAACCAAAGCTGAGATACATTAAGTAATTTGGCTAAGGTCTGATGACACCTAAATAGTAAAGCCAGGATTCAAATTCATATTTTCTGATGCTAAATCTAGTGTTCTCTCTCTTTCCTCATTATGTGGTCTAAAGTAAATGATCCCTGGCATTTAGTATAATACCTTAGGCATAGTAGGTAGCAAAAAGAGATTTATTAATTAAGTAAATATATGGTAATATACATAAATATAAACAAAAATATAAACAAAGGTGTTAACACTGAAACAAGATAACTTGCTTACCATAAAAAAGATGTAATGAAATCATTCACTTATCAAGAGATGTATCTTCAAAACAAAAGAATGATGCCAAGAAAACAGTTGATCAATGATAGAAATTTCTAACAAATGTCTCAAAAATGGATTTAGATTTAAATCATTCACTTTAAATAGTGGATTTGATTTAAAAAAATAAATCTCTGTTTGCACCTGATGTGACCGTGCAAGTAAAACAAATTTCCAGGTTTATCTTTTGAGAGTTACTCATGGCAGGCAAACAAGACAGACTAGGTTCTCTGTGAAAACTGAAAAAGGATGAGACATTTGTAGGGGCTGAAGTGCTCTCGGAAAGAAAGCATGCGTTCTGGCTCCCCTGCTCTTTCTCCCACTCGTGTTCTGAGTGTGATTTTGTGGATTCACAAAGGCTGCGCAAATGAAAGAGATGGAAAAGCACGGGCTGGTAACAGTCAAAGGGAAGCAAAAGCTGTCTGGATTCAGGCTGATAACACTGAATGTGTCCGGGGACCAATTCTCTTGAAATTCGCACTTGATGCTCAAGAGGCTGTACCAAGAATTATCAGCTATAAGAAGGCACTCTAATTTAGCTTATAAAGCAGTTAGTGCTCTGGTTGAATGGACATTGATGAGAAATTGGAAGAATGTGCTGTAGTAGGTCAGGATTTTAAAATACATGTCTCAAAAAATGGAAAGTGTAACTGAAAATACAAACTTTATTAAGAGGTAGACTTTAACTTACAAGATTGCACCTGCTTATGAAGAACTTGGCATTTGCAATTACATATTGCATAATGTTGTAGAGAAACTTACATTCTCAGAAAGGCATAGACAGGGTTGCTTCAGAGAAAAGAAACACATGGAAAAGAGGACTTAAAAGCATTTTTAAAAATATAATAAAAGATCTATGCTACAATTAATATCCTAGTTTTTAACAAATATATAAATGACTGTGATATCTAAAGTTTTACAAAATTTAAGCATCAAAAACGGAGAAAATAGAAATCACTTTGATCTCAGAAGGGAAAAAAAATAATACAAAATTATCCCCCTATTTAATAGAAGAACTGCAATAAATCAAAGAACAGTGTCTTCAAAGAGCACTTATTACTTGCTTTATACTGGTTATGTAAAAACAGCAAACCCACTGCGTGGAATATGATGCAACAGTTTTAAAATAATGAGTTGTATTTAAATGTGCTGTCATGAAAATATGTCTGTCATAATGCTTAAACATAGATAGAAAGTTCCTGAACACTATATATGGCATATATGACATAATATGTGTGTGTTGTGTGTATATATGTATTTCTAATCACATACATATGCATAGACATGGATATTAATGTCTAGAATCTATGACTGCATACATGGAGAAGTTTATACAGATGCGCATGTGTATATGTTCTTGCAAATGCTTAGAAGACCACTAAGGATGCACACAGAACTGATACCAGTGGTTAAATCTAGGTGAAGTGAAGGGTAAGTACAAAGCATTACTAAAGAGAAAATTTTGCTTTCCCTGTATTATTTACACATATCATAATAAGAGTAAATCACTTCTATCTTTTTCAAAATAGATGCAGTATGTTTCCAAAACAGATAACTGAAATCACCAATGACACCTAGCTGTTAATCTCTATTTATGAGTATCAGCCAGGAAAAATATTATATATTCTATATATAACATCATAGTTACAGCTATTTTTTGCCTATGGTTTCCTGTAACTTCCTCAGTAACTAAGATGGACTACAGGCGAAGTCTATTCCCACATTTCAAAATCTGAATTTAAGAAAAGAGCATCAATATTTATCACACATAAGAATTTGCAAAATTTTTATATAATCAGAAAATGAACGTTCTTTTTTCCAAGTTTAATATATATTTAAGTAACTGCTGCAAATACACGGTAGAGTAAGTTACAGCTAATCACTATAAAACATCTAAGTTTTGCGGGGAGTGATTCTTTACTACTTTTATTAAGGTTTACCCACAAATTCTTTAGAAAATAAAAGGGCCAGAAAAGAATTATTGCATGTAATTCAAAACTGATTACCATTGCTTCAATTTGTCTTTTACATCTGAATCGCACTTGATAGTTGGCTAGTTGAACATTCTTTTAGCTATTCCACAGACAATAATTATCCTTCCTTCTATTCTAAATCTTTTATGCAAACCATATGGCACATTTAGAAATCTTGCAGGCTCTAATTAAAAGTGTCCATTCAAATTAAACAAGGTCAAAAGAGAAACTATATTAAGATCTACAAAATATTTTTAGGGGAACTACATTGAGACACATTGTCAGTTAAATCTATCCGCAGTCACGTTGATTTGTAACACACAAAAGCTCAGGAAACAAAGCACATCACGGGTTGATCTTCTAAATGTGTAAAGAAAGCTAAAATGCCAGAGAAGCAAAGAGGTAGGAGAAGGAAGCAGCATGTTCTCAGTGATTTTGTGTGCCAGAGCAGTGAATGTCCTTTAGCTCAAAACAGCGTGGTGTACAGGTAGACTCCGGAAACACATCCCACTGTGCTCGTGGTGGTTAGTGTAGTGGACACTGTGATATACCACCCAGATTCCCCGTTAAGAATGAAGGCCTTCAAACCTAGGAGCCAGGAATGCTCACCACACACAGCCTTCAGCTGCCATGCCTTTTAGAGAACTGCCTCTGCTGAAGATAGTTCTTTATCCAAAGATATGTCTCCTTCTTGGATCAGCACAAATCCAATGACTGATGCATGCAAAGCATAAAGGCCCAGCCTCCGGCCCTATGTCAGCAACAACTCAAAAGGGCTATCTCAGAACTTCCCAGGAAATCCACACAAGGTTTGGGGGGATGGCATCAGATCACATTGTCTCCTGCAGCCCGTACCTGTTTCCCCTCCATCCTTTCTATAGCTGCTGATCCCAAGGGCACTTCTGAATAAAATTCTTGCACATTAATCTCCACCTTAGAGTCTGCTCCCTGGGAACTCATCTTGTAACAAACAGTTTATTTAAAAAATAAGGCGAGAGATGAAATTCGAAACAGAATAATTCACAAATAAAAATTTTCAAACAATATGGTAAAATGTTAGCGTTGGGAATAAATTCTATTTTCATATTTCTGTGAACATACCACATATTTCTGAGGGTATAATACTTCTAGAAAACAACTTTTTATCATTAAGTTTTAAGAAGGAGTCTATTGGGAGAAACTACTGAATTTCCTCTGTGAATAAGGTTCTCATGAGGTGAAAACAAAAACTGCTCATACTAAAAAGATACTAAAAGTGTAATAAGAATTAGGTATTTATTAGGTGCAAGTAGAATTACCTATATTGGAAAATCAGTGCTGAGTTCATTAAGGTGGAAGCCCACAATCAGAGCCCTGGGGAAAGCACCATGGGCACTGTAACTGAGGAGAATACAGTGAAGGGGAGCAGAATATGACACCCCAAACTCTGCCACTTTGGCATGTGGATTCTTTTGAGCTGAGGGCAATCAAACCCCAGCAAACTCAAGAATAACTTTTACCTTTAACTACCTAAAAGAATTTAGATAGGGGGCCTGGCTCAGAGAAAGAACCATTAGCAGCGATGATGACTTTTACCTGAGAAACCAATTGGTGTGGCAGGGCAAACATCTAGTCACCGAACACATGCTCTTCTCACTGTCCCGTGTGTCACCCTCTTCCCCTTTGAAGCCCCCAGCCCGTGTCCCATTCCTTAGCTCAGGATGGTATATAAGCCTCACCTGCCTGACTTGCCCTTGGGTCTCATGTTTTGTATGGGACTCCCACACATGCAAAATTAAAAATTTGTTCTATCTTATGTCAATTTAATTATTAGACCAGCCAAAGAACCTCAATGTGTAAAAGGAAAATTTTCCTCCCCAACATTGCCAAAGTGACAAATTTTTAACCAAGAGATACATAAAACAGGGAGTTCCCTGATGGTGTAGTGGCTTAAGGCTTCAGCGCTGGTACTATCAGTGCTGCGGCCTGGGTTCGATTCCCAGCCAGGGAGCTACCCACATACCAAAAAGCAAAAAAACAAACAAAAAACAAAACAAAACAAAAAAAAAGAGATACATAAAACACCATCCAGGAAAGATTATTTTTAATAGACTTAGTTAAGAAACAGTCCAAACTGTAGATTATTTGTTATGTTTTTTTTGGAAATACTAATGGCAGACAAATTTCTGGTTAATTGAATCAATAAACATATTTATTAATAACCACCCATTATAAAACTTTATAATTGTAATCAACTCAAAACACAATAGATTCAAAAAACGTATTGAAATAAGAGTGATAATATTGGGCAATAAGTACAAAAATTACAGAAAAAGAACATTAAAGGTTTATTTTTAAAATACATTATTTGAAAGTATAGTTCAACATCGGGTGTCATGTTCATTTCTTTACTAAAACTCTAATAATATGTCTTGAAAATTTTCATTGTTCAGAGATATATTTTGAACTCAAGGAGGGGTTCATGGTAACCTCTGATTTATAGCCAGTTGGTCAGGAGTACAAATAACATCCTGAGATGCAGTGGGTAACTGGAATCTACAATCTACAGCTGCTCAGCCAGAGGCACAGGTAACAACATGGATTTACAATCGGTGTCTGAAGTATGGTGGGGAGAACAGACTTCATGGACTGAACCCTTAATCTGAGAGATCTGACACTATCTCCAGGTAGACAGTGTCAGAATTGAAGTGAATTGTAGGACACCAGTGGTGTGCGAGAGTTGTTGGTGATGTGGGGAAACCATCCCTTCCCTCTATTCACACACATCGAAATTGGGAGCTCACAACCCTTTAGGGTGCCTACATGTAGGTACGGGAGAGCAGATGAGAAAAAAATTGGTAGAGAAGCCTTTCCTTTTTCACTTCAGAGGCCATGGCAGCAAAGAATGCATAACTGTCATTAACATTGCAATACATTATTTTTATTTATTAAAATTTTAATTTAGAAAAGTTTCCATCAAATTAAAAATATTTTGTGCATAAACATAAAAATCTCTCCAGAAGACTTGGTGATTCTCAATGACTAATTCTTTTAGATATCAAATTATCTTGGTGTCACTTCAGAATTTTCATAGATCAAGGTATATTAACTGACTGCTTTATCCAAAGATACATACCAATCACTCAGAATGGAATTCAAAGACCACAAATAGTTCATTTGGCTAATATTCCTCAAGTCACTTAGCACACTGCCCTTAACATGTTGTCAAAGATTTAATGAAAAATTCATAGAAGACTTAATTGCACTGATGAGTTTGGTTACGTTGGACATTTCTTTATAAATCTAGACTAAATAATGCTAATCACACTAGCTCATTTTGTACCATGCCTTATAATACTTTCAAACGCAGACTGTTTTGTTACGATTGTTCTTGGATGAGATATTGATAAGTAAGAGAATTAGGTAAATTTAATACATGAGTTCAGATTTAAATTTTTCTAGCATGTTAGTAATTTGTCCCATCCAGGACCAGCAGCTCGAACATGCTACAAGGAAGTGTCAGAGACTGCGATACTCTAAGCAATGCCCACTCAGCCCTCCTTTGAAACCACGTGTGTTGTACTTGCTGTACTTCGACCTGTCCTCTTAATTCAAAAGCTTCAGACCTTCCTTACTCCCCTTTTATCAAGCTGCCTTTTCTCTTTTTTAATGTGAAGTCTTACATTTACTTCAGAATATCATTTTTTTATGAATTTGTTTCATGAGTTACAGTGGTTACTTAATTGATATGGTTTTTTTTTACATTGAGCTCAGATGATAAAGTTTTTTATTTTAAGTATTGTGCCCTTCTTATTTTTAAAGTTGCATTATTTTTAAGGCTGATTTCTTTTTTAGGAATTCATGTTACAGTAAAATTACCTGTACATTGTTTTTGTTCTTTTGTTTTCTTTTGTTGTTGTTTTTGTTTTGTTTTACTCTCTTAATAAAGTAATGAGGTGGGCAGGGCTTTGCACAGATGAAGAAATAGAGGTCCAGGGATAGTAAATGACGCAGCCATCAGCATGTGGCAAGAAAATGGTTGAGAGAAAACTGAAACCCTGGTCTGCTGATTCCTATTTCAGTGCTCTGAACACATTACAGACTCAACATCTTTTGTAACTGTCTGCATAACTTATTTTGTTCATTATGACCAGCTTTATAATGTAGCTTCTCTTGTTGCTTTAAACTAGTATTTCAAACTTGGATGCTTACACTTTATGTGTTCACGACTTGCCTGTGTGGGAACTGTTTATCTGCGACTCCCTCTGCCCTCCCAATCGTACCCCAACCCTGTCAAAATATGAACACAGTGAATCAGTGTACTGCTCAGGTCTTGAGGGCTCCAGAAGAATGTCTCCAATTCACAAGTGATCCTGGTGGCTCAGTACCCTGATATTTCCTGGAAAGGAATTATAGATCTCCCTAGGCCAAAGAGGAGAAAACACACCTGCTTTAAGGGCTTGTGAATTATCGGATCATTTAGTCAATGTCAGTGGAGCTACACTGGAGGAATCATCACAGATTTCTCCACAGCTAAGCGGGGTGACGTTGTCAGGCACACCCCAGAAATCAGGCACATCATGAGGCACTGGAACGGAGAAAAAAAGGCACAGTCCCTTATTCTCTGACACTAAGCGAAAAGACCGCTGTGAGAAGTTCCACTGGGAAGGCACAGTTGAGGGCAAACTGTATGGCATCCACTTTACCTGGAGGATTGGTTAAAGCACATTGTTGAATCCCACTCCCAGAGTTTCTGGTTCTTCATGTCTGGGGTGGGGCCCGAGAATTTACATTTCTAACAACATCCTAGGTGACCCTGAGGCTGGTGGTTACTTAAAGCTCTCTAAACTTTTACCATCTGTAAAAATGGAACTTCATAACATAGGACTGTGTTGACAAAGTGATCGATAGCCTGAAGCCTGGTACAGTCAGAAGTCATACATGTTAACTTCAATTATTATTTTCATTATTATTAAGGGATTTTTGTTTTGTTTTGTTATTCTGGTTTTTTTGTTTTTTGTTTTTTGTTTTTTTAGGAGGATTCTTCCAAAGTCTCTCTCTTCTACTTCAGAATGTCTGAAATCTCTTCAACCGAAGACCAACTGATAAAAATTACATAAAATTCTCTGGGAGAGTTCACTTCAATAATTCTAGGAATTAAATCATGGTACCACATCCTTCCCTTACTGTGCTTTGGATAAGGTGGAGACCACTGGGGCTCTAACAGCTGTCGATAGAGGTGAGAGTATTATTTTGAAGAGAGCATAGAGGTAAGGACAACAAAAGAGCCTGGAGTAACAAAGAGATCTTAAACATGCTTCTAAGGTCTGCCTTAGCCCTACTTAACACACAGAATTGCCATCCAACAAATAGAGTTCCATCTATACTCTACTTGTCTCTGTAAAACCTATTATTATTATAATAGCAAAATCATTAAAGAAGAGAATGTTAGACTACTTTTTTCAGCCAAAGGTCTGCGGTTGCAAAACTCAAGCTGTGTCTAGTCCTGTTATATGACAGACCCCCTGAACATGCCCTCAGCAGGACATGACACATGCTGAAAATAAGGTCACTAAATAAGAAATACAGAAAACAAAGCTTAATCTCCCATGGAAAGCAGCTGCTTCTTGTTAATAGCCAAACAAATGTCCTTTCTCTGGGTTTTGCAGAAGTCTTAATACTCTATGGAAGTAGAAAAATGCCAGGAAAGGCATATGTAGTTTGAAAAGAATAGAGCAAGTGTTTTTTTATTAAGACAATTTATTTTAAACTTGAAGTATATAAAAATCCCTAAACAGCGATTAATACGAAGAAAGGTTACGCGTGCCCAAGTCAAAAAAACAATGAGACATTTCTCTTAGATGGTTTCTACATTTACATATAGGACAATATAGGGGGAAAATCCTAATTCTAAAATTATTAAAACATTAGGTAACACAAGCAAATTATTATAGTGCGAACATGATGTTGTTTTTGTTGTTTATGTTGTAAGATTGATATTTTTTCCATGCACTTTAGAATTTTAGTTGGCAATTTGCATGAAAGCATTTTACCTTCTTTACTGTCATTCTGGGCTCCTTCCTCTCCGTGTGTCAGTTTTGCAGTCACCTGCACCTGGACTCTCCAGAACAGGTATTGCATTAGGCTGGGGGACACGCACTGCGACAATGAGGCTATCATAGACAACAGTCTCTGCAAAAGCAGGTGGTCTGGCTTAGTTCTGACTCCTTCTCACTCTCTGAAGCATGCAAATTAGAACAAGCAGCTTGAGTCAGGCTCCTTTCAGAGGTGGGAAAATTCTGTCCTGGCTTCTGATTTCTTCCCATGAATCTGGAACTACCCTGTTGTCATGGGTTGAACTGTGTCTTCCCAAAATTTATAGTTTTAAGTCCTAATTGTTAATACCTCAGAATGTGATCTTATTTAGAAATAGGGTCATTGCAGAAGTAATTAGTCAAGATGTGGTCAGACCGGAATAGGGGCGGCCTGTAGCATCTTTACAAAAAGAATGCCTGTGAAGAGAAAGACACACAGGGAAACTGTCATATGACAAAAAGGGCAGAGATTGATGTGACACTCATACAAGCCAATGAACACTGCAGACTGACAGCAAAGTATGATTAGCTAAGAGAGAGGCCTGAAGGAGAATCTTCCCTAGAACCTTCAGAGGAACATGGCCCTGCTGCTGCTACTTTAATCTCAGACTGTAGCTACCAAAACTGTGACACAATACATCTCCCTAGTTTAAACCATTCAGTTTGTGATACTTCATTATGGCAGCCCTGGCAAACTATAAACTCACCATCGGGTTATTTCAGTCTGTTATAAGTCTAATTTCTGGTGCCTTACCTATTAGTAGACTCAGAGCCCAAAATGTCTGACTTTAGCCAGCTCCATCCCCACCCACTTACGGTTATAAGCCTGTTTCTTTTGTTACATGGACATTTATCTCTTTTATTTTATTACATATTTCTTGGTTAGGCTATTCTTACTTAATTCAAAAAATATATTTTATTTACCACTGCTGTATCTCCGGAGGGGACGGAGTTTACTATGGGAACTCACCCTACCATCTTTTCCATAGATCTCTATTTTGTAAGTATTCTGTACGAAACATTTATTATCTTTATAATAAAAAAGGACATTTTGTTTTAAAAGAATGAGACATAACAAAGTATATTCTGATACAGGTTTTAAGAATATTATATAAAGAAAAAAACAAAAAATTTGGAGGAAAGAGAGAAGATGAGAAAACAAAGGAAAGAAGGTAGAATTCCTCCCCAGAATATCAGTCAAGATTTTTTCTGTATACAGATTCAAAGCATCTGGTAAGATGAAAAAAAAAATCAAAATCTATTATCATTTTTGTTTGCTTTTTATTAATATTAATATTCTTCTGATCACTATTCTAGATCCAATATTTCCCTTAATTTCTCTAATGGTCAGTTTTCACCCATATGTCTCGAGAAAAAAAAATACGACTTTAAATCAGGTCCCTATGAAACGGTGGTGCATGGTGCCAAACTTCCCAGGTCTTCTGGGAAGCTGGGCACGATGACATACTTTCCGACAGACACGAACATCCATATGCATGTGTGCTATTTTCACTGATGAACAGCTTGAGAAGGATTCATTAATAAAACCTTTCAATGATTCCAGATTCAGAGTGTCTATAAACATTAGCCATGACCCAGAAACAAATCAAAGCAGCCTAGAAATTTTTAAATAGACTTTAACTCAGTTTGGAATATGCATTATAACATAGCTAGTAAACCTGGGATCTAGGTCATGCTCATAAAACACAGACAATAATTACACAAAGTATATGCGATAGAATGGCCTCTCATCAAATTATTATCCAATTTGTATTATATTTATTAAAGGAAGCATTTCTTAGATATTAGCTAAGATATTTTCAGCTATAACTCTTCATTGGATGGATTATAAGTATCTTTGCAAAATACATAGTATATGGAGGCAGGTGGCATTGCACAGAGTGTTGGTTTTGGAGTATAAAAGAAGAGGTTGGTTCCATCATTTACTGATCACAAGCAAATCTGTTAATCTTTATAAGCCCCATTTTCCTCACAACTGGAATCAGGAATAAATACTGATTAGGAGAATCACAAAGTATTATTTAGTAGATTATGCTTACATGGTAGATTATGTTAATTACAAAGGGTTATTCAACCAAAAATGTTTATTTACATTATAAAAATTTAGGGAAAAAACACCACTGAAAAAGTGAAAACAAAAACAGCATTTGGTGGTATAGGTGAATGATCTCCATGAAGAATAAAGACACATTGGGGCATTGTCATTTTGACTCGGGCAAGTGTGTAAACGTCCTCGTCAGAATGTCAGGGAGGCTCAGGAGAGTAAATGAGGTTCAGAGGGCCTGCCTGAATTTTTGCTGCTTGTTCTGACTCTCAGCACAGTACATTCAGAGGTTTGCATGCATTGGTTTGTACAGAGGGCCTGAGAGACCAAGGGCTTATTTATAGGTTCAGATAAATTCCTATTTATGGGTATATTATTAATAGTAGCTTAAAAATCTGGACTATTCTTCACAGCAAATCACCTGCCTGGGGAGTAGACCTACTCAGGACACCAAATAATAGATGAGAAGCTGGCCCTGTTAGTCTGAACAAAGAAAGTCACATGCCTTTAACAGTTGGTGCCCTCAAGCTCAACAAAGCCATGAGCTACCACCCTCTACTACACATTATTTCTCCTTTTGAAAGCAGGCTTTTCCTTGGACAGAGTCAGAAACATTCCATTAGCCAACATTTATTTTCTATGATACAACAGTGTGCTAGGCCTTGGATATATTTAAAAAGGGGGGCTGTGCTCAAGAAACTTTGAATCTAAGAAGACAAAGTGAAGTGATTATTGTGTGAATTTTGTGAGTATGAAGTAAGTAGTGAAAAACAGGGGAATAAAAGCTAACAGTTTGGGGCAGGTAGATTGGCAAAATGGTAGACATTTTCTACATGTTATCTCACTCAATATAACCCTCCCAACAATTCCATGATGTAGAGATGTCACTCACATATTAGCTATCATCACCCTGTTCTCTAAGATTCTAGAGAAGACTGGATCCCATAGGCCTTTGCTGTAGTATCAGTGGACAGGGTTTGTAGACAGATAACCTGAGAAATTACAGGCTTGTTCCTGGGAGGCTGAGAAGTATTGCCATTGGGCTTAGAAAGAGTGGTTCAAATGTCCTTGCTACTCTGGTGTTTCATTTATTATCATTTCATTTGCTATAAATCACAAATATATATTGTATGGCATACAATTTTTTTTTGTTTTAATACTTATAACTATAAAATTTTAATTATGTAAATACCTCTCCACCATTTATTCTCCGAAGTGTCCAAGTTTGGACAATAAATGTAATGATTATTTTACTGTGATCTTAATGCTCACCTGGTCGAGTGTCCCTGGGCAGCCATCAATAGAGGCACTCTTGAAATCATTACAACTATCCTTGAAGTACCAACCAGCCATGGAGCCCAGAATTTTTGCTATTGATATTTAAGAAGAGTACATTATTGCCACCTAGTGCACATAACGTCAGACAGGGACCAGAAAAGATTTTACCCTCAATCAGAGCAAGAAAATTCCAGTGGCTATCTGAGCAGGTTTAACTCATCATCTCATTAATCTCACTGTAAAATGGTAGGATTTTATGTCATCAGATTTCCAAAATTTTTTATTGTGATTATATTTTATATTGACTACTTATCAAAGAGGAAGAAAATATGGATTATATTTCCTGAACTAAATTGCAGAACACATTAATCAAAAATATGTTTTAGGTATAAATGTATTTAGATAATAAATGTTATAAAATAAAGATATATTTAGTAATGCCCTTAACAAATTACCTTATTAAAAAGCATACGCTCTTTAAATCCAGACATTTTTTCAAAATTTGGGTCATTCCTTAATTTATGTAATAAATAAATTAATCAATTAAAGCCTAGAGTAAGTGGTTCCAAGTTATAAATCATTTGATGGATCCTCTTAAATGATCCTAAAATAGTCTTCTCTAGCTTTAGAAAAGGAATAGCAACCTACATATAAAAATAAATCCCCAAATCATCTTGAAAGGATGTCATTAACCTGAAAGGAAAGGTTTCTGATTCTTTTAATACTGAAAAGAGCAAGCTAAAATTTGCATTAAATGAACAACAAAAATTAAAAACAAAAAAGATACTGCAGAGAATACCATGAACATAACAAATGGGAGTGAGTTATGCACAAAGTATAATTTGAAAAGACCAGGTTCTGCTTGGCATATAGAGATACCATATAAGCTGAAATATAACAGTTACAACAATAACCCAGAAACAATATCCAAAGAAACAAACAAATACATCAAAGTGAACAACAGGTCTTGTAATTATTACTTCTCATGGTGAGCAGGGAGCAAAAACCTCTTTCTATGAGTAAAGTAATTCTTCCAAAGAAACTAGATTGTTTCTGCAGGGCAGGGAAAACTATCATTTACTGAAGTGTACCCAGGAGCCTAGGATGTTAATTGATCTCATTTGGACTCCTTGTCTCATAGTAGATGAAGCAGTGAGGACGGCCAATAAAAGTCAGAGGAGAAATGATTTCAAAATTTTATGTTTGTAACTTTGCCCTACATCTGGCCTAGTGGTCTTTGGGAATTTAAAACAATTTTGGATAAATGATCAGAACTCTAAAATAAATAGATTGAAGAATTAGATGTGTGATTTAGAAACTAATAAAAATGAACAAGAATACATTATTAATGTTCATTCTAATTCTGTAATGCTAAACTTCCCTTTTTGACTACCCTCTCCCATCCTCTCAGACTCTGAAGGCATACTCTTAATAATTTACTGTAAAGTCACCCAGATATATCAGTTCTAACACACACACTTGCACACATACACACAACGATTAATGCAGTGCAATTTTTCATTGTAAAAAAGGCAACTGTCTTATTCTTTTTGATGATTACTTCATGTCTGAATTTGCTAACATCTTTTATTAAGGCAAGAAAGTCTAGGTAAGTAAACACCTTTGTAAACAGGCCTGAGGCTCAGAGAATATCCTCCCAGATAAAGGAGTCAATAAAAAAGACAATTATATCTAAAAGACAATTACATGTAATGAATTTACTGATTGATTGTCCTTTCTGTGAATATTAGGTGGAGCAAGGACTCTGGTTCTTGTTTTATAAAGTATAGTCAACTGAGCAAACACTGTGTGAGTATGATGGTATCCATAATACATTTGTGTTTTAACATGGTGAGGGGGATTTTTATTTTAATGAACTATTTCTTCTTCTACAGCATCGTTTAGCAATGTTGGTATTTTCAATGAACTACATATTTGTGGAAATGATTACAAATCTGTTCTTTGAAAATAAGAACAAAATGCAGTTTTGTTTGTTAAATTGCTCTAAATAGCAATCTACCTGGATTTTTGAGTAATTGAGCTTCCCGCCCTTTAGCTAGTCTTTCATTACTAAACAATCCCACTAACATTTCACAGATAATTGTGCCTAAAGTAAACATTCAGATTGGGCTGTTAATGAGAGTACTGGAAGATCTGAGCTTGCAAAATCTATTATAAATTGTTTCAAAATTTTATTAAGGGTTTATCAGATGCGTCCATAAAATATAGGGATGTTTCAATACAGGAGGTGACTTTTATTAGTCCTCTTGTGAAAAATGACATCAGTTAGATTTGAGATAGCAATAAAAAATATATAGCCTGTTCTAGGGAACACCATTTTCCAGATCTTGAGATTTGTGATTAGTAGACAAAAAATTTATATCATATAGCAGGCAAAGTAATGGATAAAGTAAGATTTACCTTACCAAACATTTCCATTGAAAGTCAAATCCGTACAGCTTGGCAGATACGGTATTCCTCCTAATATTTCTTATAAGCACATTCAAGGATTATATGTACTCTTTTGTCATACTTAAGATTAAGAATGAGATGACACATTTACAGATAGTTAACAGTTGAGTGTGCACAAAAATACCAGAAAATATTTGAGAGTTCCTCACCATCTTTAAGACATCTGAGATAAATGAAAGTTAACGCGATATTATAATTTAGAGTATGTTCAATCCAAATAATTGTAAAGCTTTTTCTTGTATTTTACAACATAATTACAATACTCTGTATATTATGACAAAGATTCCTAAGCTTTTAGATTTATATACCGAAGATGTCTCTCTGACTTTTATAACATGCGCTCACTCCCGTGACAGCAATCTAGGAGTACATTCCTTTTTTCAGGGCAAAGTACTGCTGTATTTTGAAGCAGAATATCATAGTTGTTTAAAGTCTATTTTGAAGAAATACATGAACTTAAACATAGGAATTCAGACATTAGAAATTAATTACTTTTTTCCAGGATTCTCCTGAAAAAAGAATACCTGCAAGTTTATAGACCATTTAATTTTATATAAAATTTGCATTGTGTTATATTTTGAAAATAGTTCCTTAGTATTTAAGAAGTCTAATTCTTCCTTAAAACCCTGCCAAATCCAACCTTCATCAATAATTTTTCTATTTTCTACGTTCATCCCTCCACCTAAAATTCACTGAATATTGAGCATCCATTCTAGGCCCTGTGCAAGGCATTCATCAGGGCTACTAGTGTATTAAGATAGGGTTCTTATCTTCAAATGCATTTATAGTCTGGCAGGAAACTTAACAAATACATACAATGCACCATATGAAGTTCTAACAGAGAATTTGCCTAAAAGAGATCACAAAGAAACAGAGGGACTAAGCGTTCATCAGATTTGGGGAAATCAAGTCCAGGAAAGTTCACAGAGAAGGTGACCATGGCTGAGCACATTCCTTCCATCTCCACCCGCCCATCTCCAATCTGCCAGTAAGCCCCTCTCCTATGGTTCTATTTCTTCCCCTTCTGGTGATAATACTGTCTAATTATTAGTGAGCTTTCCCACAATACATTTCTCTACTGCTTTGGTGACGTCAGAAGAAAGAGAAATTATATTTCTCCCTACCCTTACTTTAAGGCCTATCCCAATATCTTGTGTTTCATTCAGTAGCTGGATATATTTTAAAGACCAGTTTTCTGATGAAACTCTACCTCCTCATCTAGGCTGTAGGCTTAATGAGATTTTAGCAAGATACCAATATACCACCAAGCATTTCATAGTATCAAAAGCTTTCACGTTTGCAAACACCTTTACTATTCATGCATCCTATTCACTGACACATTTTACATTTGATTTTCAAAAAAATAAAAAAATCCTGAGTTTGGTGGGGCAGATATTATTATCCCATTTCAGAGATAAGAAAACTGAGGTTCTGCAACTACAGTGGCAGAGACTGGACGAGAATTTGTGGCTTTCTTTTACTTTCTCATGACGCCTTTCTTTTACTTGCCCACGTTACATTAGTTGTATGATTGAGCATTATTACAGAAACAGGATCTAAAAACCCGAGGCAATATTTTTCAATATCTATAGAAAGTAATATTCTTTGCACATAAAAGAACTATTTAATTTTTCTTATATATGTATTTTACATATATGTTAGTATTTGACTAATGCTTTGAAATATTCAGTGATAAAATCAGAGCATGTAAATTCTTATTTCTAATTTTAATTAAAAGGTATGATTGAGTAGCAGCACATTTTTTCAACTGAATAAAAGCTGCAAATCTAGTCTCAGATGGCTGTGTGTGTGTGAGGGGGCACTTTCATATTACCAAATATAATAGTAATTATAATAGCAGTGCACTAAGAGATCAATTATAGTTATAATGGCTAATGTAACAATGGGTTAGAATATGATTTTCTCCTAATAAATTAATAAAGAAAGAGAACATTTATATGAGTATGAAATTGTCAGAATACAGTGACAGCTGAAGAAGAACGGATACAACATTGTTTATCAAAAAAACGTTCCACACAAAGTTGTATAGAAGTCTACCAAGTCTAGTTAAGAACAGAGAGTTACCCAAAGACAAACCACAACCCAGGATATCAAGAAATCTGGGGACATCTGATTAAGATAAAGTAAAATTAAGTAAATTATAATCTCTAGAGTTGATTATAAAACTGACAAAGAGAGAGGAGTGGTAGCATTGTGAGGGGTCCTTTGCATTAAAGAAACAGCAGACTATAACATTTCCATCTCTAACTCCACCAGGGAGATACACCCTTGCAAAGCTGAGATATCATCTGGGAAATACCAGCTAGCTGTCCCTTGCGACTTCTCTCAGGGTGACATTGCTGGGATACATTTCCCTAAAGCCAAGGACAGGTCTTGTCTCCCCATTCTATCTTTCTAGTGCAGGTGAGTATGTAAAAGTAGCAAATAACATAATGGCTCAGGTTACAGTTTATGCGGCATGATCATTATCAGCCAAATGAAAATCAGAGCTATTTGTTAAGCATGAAAACTGCATTAGTAAGCCTTTGTTATCATAAACAAACAAACAAACAAAAAAGTCAACCACAAACCTCAGGGGTATATAACCATCAATATCTTCTCTTAGTGGTTAGCAAGTTGGCTGTGGTTTCACTTCGCTCTGTACCTCATTGTGGGACCCAGATGAAAGAGTCTGGGACCTGCTTTCTTCATAGCAGAGGACAAAGATGCAAGAGGCCATGCTGAAATAACCACTTATATTTAAAACTTCAGCTCAGAATTATAGCTGCATTACTTCTACTCAAATGCCATTGGCCCAAACAAGTCACTTGACCACAGAATCTCCTCAGTATCTGGCTTCTGCAAGGCGCAGGGCTCCCTCCCAGCCAGCCTTGGTACCACAGGTTATTTGTACAGCATTACACTTCGACAGCATGGACAGCCTCTCCAGGATCGTGCACAGCTCTCCCAATGCTGGCTCCTATAGTGCAAGCAGCTTCCTCCACTCCTGGTTCCTGCAATGATTGGTAGCCAGCGATACCCAGTATCCAGCTGCTTCCCCTGACACACCCTTTGGGTGCTATTGCAGGAAAGAGACACCTCTTCGTGAACAGTTTTCTCCAGCACCCTAGGGCAGATTTTTGGAGAGTTTCAGAGGTCGTATTTCCAGCAAGCTCTGCTGGAGTGTTAACAGTGGCCTCTCTGACATCCATGACCATCCCTTCTCCAATACCTCTTCCTTGATGCTGCAGTTGAGTCTGGGCAGGTAGAAGCTGTAATCCTATGTATGCTCTTTAGCATCCTTTACCTTTACTTGGCAATTCCTCTTTATTCCAACCTCTTATTATACATAATAATTCTTTGTATTAAGTTTCCCATGTTCAGATTACTGTGTGGTTTCTCTCTCTCCTAATTTGATCCAGGTTGATCCAGGAACCATATGATCATCTATCACAGTTCTAGCAAATGGAATCTGTTAGATAAAACTCCTTGTTCTATGAGATGAATGAGCATATCCACAGGACTAGGACTCCCAGTTTGTTGGTTTTAGGCTCCTTTTCTCCTGGACATACTCCACTGGGCTCCCCTGCTCTGTTTCCCCATGTCTAACCACCCTCGATGGCCAAATCCTTTCCCAGCCCTGTGAGTCACTTAAGGTTACAGTTAGCTCTTCAAGTTTCTCTGAGAACAGAGTTAACTGTTTATATTTACTCTAACTGATTCAGTATTGACTTTCAACAGACGTCCAATTATTTTCAGTTCTTCAAATTCCCGATCTTGATCTCATGGGCACTCTCATTTATGCCAATATCATATACACATTAGAGCTGACGCATGAAGAATAATTTTTTAAAGGGCACCATTCCCTTAAAGCTATCATTGCCACCTTTTAATTCTGGTACATGTGCTGACCTATGGTAACTACTAACTGAATTATTTGAGTTTGTATAAAGTTTATCTAGGAAAAGATAAAAATTTTAATTAAAACTTGGGTTAAAATAAGAATCATATATCCCTTTATAATTTAAAATTTCTTTCCTGATAATCAGCACAGAAAAAGTAAACCATTTTCTTGGGCATAGAGGAACTTAACTTACTCTGTTTTATTCATGTATAATTTTTATAGACATGTTTATTGAGACTGCCACTATTCCTCCCAATTTAAAACTGAGTAACTCAAAGAATCATTTGAAAAAATATATAGTTTTATTTTCTTGTCTAAAATCTGCTCCAGACTGACTACTGATGTGAATAACTGATGACAGTAAGTTCAACATGAGTATACTGAAAACAATAGGTATCGGTGTCTATCACTGTGTTGGGGCTGTGGGAATCAAAGAGAAACTTTTTTTTTTTTTTTTTTTTTTTTTTTAGAGAGAGAGAGAGAAACGAGACTTATATGAAAAACAAGGTTATTGTAAAGCTCTGCCTAAGAGACAGATGGAAGCCACGGCTTTTCTAATGTCTGAGAAAGTTTAATTGCTGCTTATGTTTTTCTCTTACCCATCCTCTAATTTGATACGATCTCTTATCTTACTAGTAGCCCCAGGGCTCACCAAGAGAAGCTGTGAGGCTCAGGTAAGAAGTCTCTGTCCTGTCATTTCCCTCCAGACACCTCTTCCTGGCCTCACTTACAGAATCCCAGTTTTTGAATTACATTTCAAGTTACAGGTTTATGCTTTGCGAATTATGGAATTTACAACCTGGAAGAAACTCTAAAATGTTCCCATTCCAAATGTCTCACTTTATAGATAAGAAAACCGAAGCCCAAAGAAGGCAAGAAGTATATTTTGAGTTCCCAGGGGTGAATCTGACACGGTCACCGGAGTGGTCTCCTGGTATCTACATTAGTGATCTTCATACCAGCAGCGTTCATGTGGGTAATGAGGGCGAGTCCTTACTCACCTCAGAGAGCACCACTTGGGAAAATGAATGGAGACTAAATAGCTATCCTTGAAGAAATAACGCTGGGCAGGCACTGTTTACACTTTCTGTGTGTTATGCTAGCAAGGTGTGTCTCTTAGAGATCCATATTTCTACCTAATTTAAGAACGAGCACCCATATTTTTCACATTTCTCCAGATATAAACAAGAGTACATAATGAAAAATCTGAGACTCTGAGTGTTTGTGTGTTTTAAGCAAAGGTTTTCTTTTTTTTTTTTTAAGTGAACTTTGTTTCTTTGATAGCCTGTTTGTATATTATGAATCTAAAAAGTAAACTGTCATTGCTCACTTCTATTTGCATGCCGTCTAGTGATTCTATTTTCCAATGACAGACAACAAAAGAAAAGCAGTAACTATAGTAATAGGAACAAAAGACAGGTCATCTCACCAAAGAGAGAACTTACAACCAGATGTGAGCAGGGACAAATATTGTGCCCCAAAAGCATAGTTAATTATAACATTCAGGGGAAGTCTTCATCCTTAATCTTATTTCTCATTAATCTGAAATAGATTTAACTTAGAATTTAATGCAGAAAAATAGGAATCAGCATAAAAAGAGCTTCAGTCCATAACAAAGATCATAAGCACGCTGTGTCAGATGATGACAATATCAAAACCTAGGGCAGAAACACACACAGAAACCAAGTACTGATTTTCAAATGAGAAATAATGAAGAAATGAACTGACATGTTATCATAATGGTAGAATTTTACATAGATATATTCTGGTGAGGCTGGTTGGAGTGTGATATCTCTGTTCAGTAACTTTTCTATCATATTGCACCACTACCAATAATTAATTCCCTCTTATTTATAAAGACTTTGGTATTTCCCATTTCCCTCGTGTCCGTTTTATCATCAGAATTTACTGGTTCTTACCTCCTGACACATCTTACAGATATCAGTAGCTGGACAGCTTCAATGGTCTCCTTGCCACTTCCTTATTTTCTTGTTTTACCCTATTACCCCACATATATCACGGCCAGAACAAGTTTCAGAAATCACCCTTTCATCCTGTCATTGCTGTATGTAAATGTCTCCCACTGAGAACCTCAGCCCTGCCCATGTGCCTGCAGAATTTACCTCTTGATGTGAAGTCATCCCCTTTCTCACCCGAGCAAATCATACACGAGTTGCAGGGCTTCTATCTTCAGAAAAGCAATCAAACCGTTTCTCAAAATGCATTCTGCAGAATACTAAATCCTTGAGTTGTAACTATCTCACTTCCAAAGATTTCCCAACATGTTTTCTAAACATAGTTGGGAAACCTGGGTTAAACAAAGTTAAATGGCTCCCCTTTTGCCTGGTTTTCCTTTAGAGAGTTTTCGTATGCAGTGTTCCTCAAAATTGTTTGACCCTGAAACTTTTTCATAAAGCTAATTGTGTGAAGGAAATACATTACATTTGCATACCCACATGAATGTCTATATTTCTCAATCTTATTTATGTATTTAAATTAAAAGCCCCAGGAAAATTAAACATAGAGTTACCCTATAACCCAGCAATTTCACTCTTAGATATATACCCAAGATAATGAAAATATGTACACATAGAACTTGCACATGACTGTTTGTAGCAGTATTACTCATAATGGCTCAAAGGTGGAGACAACCCAAAAGTCCAGCAACTGAAAAATGGATAAATAAAATGTAGTACATTCACAAAATGAAATTTTATTCACCTTTTAAAAAGAAGGGAATTCTGACACATGCCATAATATGAATGAACTTTGGAAACATTGAGCTAAGTGAAATAATGCAGTCACAAAGAGCCATTTATTGTATGATTCCATTTATGCAAAATTGAGAATAGAGAAATCTATACAGACAAAGAGGAGAGCTGGGGTTGATTAGGTCTAGAGGGAAATGGATGGGTAGGCAGTGATGAGGAGGTGATACTAATGAGTACAGGCTTCCTTTTTGAGATGATAAAAATATTCTAAAAACAACAGTGGCAACGATTGCATACAGTTGTAAATATATTGAATTATACACTTTAAAAAGATGAATTGTACAGCAGGTGAATTATATCTTAATAAAATTGTTTTTAAAAGTTTTTTTTTTAATGTCTAGAATAGCAGATCATCTTATACCATTTTGTAACCCCTCACTATGACTGCATTTTAATTAGCAGGGGTTTACTATCTGACAAATGAACCGAAAGAGGCTAACATGAGCTTTTCTACTCAGTGTGGTCTCTGGACAACAGTATCCTGTCCCTTGGGAACCTGTTAGAAATGCAGATTCTCAAGTTAACCTCACACATGCAAAACCAGAATCAGCATTTTGACAAGATCTAAGGTGATTCGTATGCACATTAACATCTGAGAAACACTGGACTGTAGTTTCTTCTAATTGTTGAGAACACTAAGCTTTTACATAGCTAATTTGCTTTCTTGTGCCTTAGGGCTTTTAATTGGGATTAAATCAATTCACTTTTAAAGGTGACAACATCTAATGAATTACAATTAACCTAATTTTCTTAGCTGCAGTTTTAATGTTTCCCAGTGCTCAGTGAAGTCTCCAAAATGTGATTTTTTTTAAATATAAAAAACTATATAAAAATAAATAGATAACTTGTTCAGGTTTTTAAGTCCCTTGAATTGTAGACATACCATCCTTTATGTATTTACTTATTTTTGTTTTGGTTTGTTTTGTTTTGTAGGGGTAGCTCCCTAGCTGAGAATCGAACCCAGGCCGCAGTGTTGAGAGTGCCAAAGCCTTAGCCACTACACCACCAGGGAAACCCCTTCATCCTTTATAAGCATTAATTTAAATGTAAACTTTTACAGTTAACTTGGTCAATGATATATAGCAAATTATTTTAAACCAACTTATTCCCATCAATGAATAGCAATTTATAATCACCTTTTTCCCCCCTTTATTATTGTCAACATTTTTTGATGAATTAGCAGGGGTCATTTTAGTCATACTCAAAAAATATCAAATATTCATTAAGCAGAGAAAAGACCTTCCCTCCATCCCCCCACGCCCTCCCGCAGAACTCCACTGAATGGTTTGTGATACTGCTGGGAATGCTGTAGGATGTGAGGCGCCACACTTCCGGAAGCTTGTCAGAATTAGAGAACTTTATACTGAGAAACCTGTAATTAACTACAGCATATAATATAAATGTACCAAATGCGTTCCTGTCAAGGATTATTCTTGTTTCTCCTCCCTCTTACCTCTGACCTTTCATGCCCACAGACAGAGAAACCTGGGGCATCTTGGTTCCACTTCTCCATCCCAACCCTGAAGGTGGGATGTCAATAGAATCCAGTGACAGGCTCAGACCGTGCTAACTGCTTTCACCGTCACGGAAATGACTGCCTCCTACAAGGAGCTGGGACACTCAGGGTTGTCAGGTGGTCTGTTATTGGAGAGTTATCAAAGGGTTTTAGGAAAAACCATCTGTTTTTCTCGGTTTGCAAGACAGGCCATAAATAACAATTAATTTATGATCAATTACCCTGAGTATTTTGATAAAAATCACAGAAGCCTGTGGTTTGATACAATTCCAGAGGCCCACCCTCCTCCTTGATGGAAAGAGAAAAACATGGTTTTGAAAAATTCTCCAGATATGATTCTTTAAATATTTTTTCCTACTTAAGGGGAATGGTGAATATATGGATGTTTAAGTTTGGAATAGCATGAAGCACTCTACATCTTTGTAGTATTTACTATTCTTAGGAATATACTATTACCAAAGAGACACTTGTATAGAAGATAGAAAGTAAAAATATAAATAAATATGCATATTAACGTGCTTAGTTTTACTGGCAATGCATAAAGAATGTATCCATGGAATGTATTTACCATAAAGAAAATGAGTGATATCCTTTTATGTTGATATTAATTATATTAAAGAAAGTACAGTCTTAGCATGTGTAGGAAATTAAAAACTAAAATGAATGCTAAAACTGAAACTTAACTTGAACTAATAAAGTAAGGTATACAATTTTTTAAGAAGTGTGTCACTTTAATTCTTTTTATGAGATCCTACATTAAGGGGGTTCTGTCTTCAGAAGGTCACTAAAAATGCAGACACATGAAAGCTGAAAAATGAGAATTCAATTTTAACTAGCTTATTTTCTGATTAAACATTACACATATGTATTCAGAGTCCTCTTAGTGAGTCCTTACTGAAGAAAAAAAATATCCATTATTTAGAAATTGGTAAAGAAATTTCTTATAGAGGAAAATTTTGTAAAAATCAGTTAGCCTGTTTTATTCTTCTGATAGCAACAGAAAATAACAAGTGTTGCAAAGGCAGGAACCAACCCTCTACATTTCAGAAGTCTAAAAAGATTACTCTTTGGAATACAGATCATATTGACCCTTTGGTGCATATGATTCCACAATCTAGAAATAATCTAGAGGAAAAACATAAATCTAAGGAATTCATGGCAAGGTGCTTCAGTTAGGGAATTTTTCTAGAAAAAAAAAAAAGGAAATATAACAATATAACCTTTCAAAAAAAAATCAGCTCATTTTCAAGATGACTAGATAGTGAAACTCAAAACAATTGGGAATAAAACTAAAAAGTTTAATTCTTAAGAATATTAAACTTATTTTGTGCCTCCTGACATATGGTAAAATTCAAAGACTGTGAGCCAAACTTTTAAAAGAAGGCCCTTTCATGTCCACCGTTTCCAGATAGGCCCACACGGACATCTGCCCTGATTGGCTGCTTCTGTTTCGTTGTTTTTGCAAGTGGCTGGGGGTCCTGAGGCAGTAGATCTGCCCGTGGTTCATTTTTGTCCTGGGGTATTACCAACAAGAAGCCCCTGTGAGAGACGTCTTATTCTCAGCCACAGATGTCTGGGACCTTTCGTTTTGTCCTTAGTCTCCTTCTTTTGGCACCACCGACAGGAGCTGTAACTGCTATAAATCTATTAATACGTGTCCCTAATGAAATGTGCAAAGTGAGCCAGCTCATCTTGGAGAATTTGTGTCAGTTATCGTCTCTCCCAGCTTGTTTCACTTGTGAATACACTTCTGACTATAGGTGTGAGCTGAAAGCGGAGGTGTTGAAATGATTACTCTGAATTATTAGGGGAGAAAATGAGGGGCTTTATTTAAAAGATTAACTTAAAAAGAGATAAAGTAGATTTCCACTTTCATAGAAGAGTTTCCGATTTGAATTACATGCATTTTCTCCAGAGTTTAAAAGACACAGACACTTCAGAATACCCTCAGAGTTTCCATGAAGAATGATAGCGGGCACAACAGTGGCAGCTCTGCTGTTAAATTCTCAGATGCCTTTCAGTGTCAAACAAGAGAGAAGAGTGACAGCAGGACAAGTAATATGAGGCAGCATTCCAATAGGGAATTTTTAAAGAAAATTAAGGAAACAGACGGAGGATTGTTCAGTCCCAGGACTGAATAATTTAGTGTCCATTCCTGTTCCATTGCAGCCCATTTTGATTCAACAGTGGGTTATCTTTTTCTCTGGTTAATTCCCATAGCACTTAGCTTACACCTGCCTTATATTTACTTCTGCAATCTTATACTATAGCTGTTTGTGTGTAAGCTATATACATCTTATCTCTTTTATTGAACTGGGAGCTCCTTGGAGAAAGCAAGATAACCTTACAGATATTTTTATCTTCAACAACATGTTGCATAGGAGAAAATAAACATAATAAGGACAGAAGAAAATTTTCTTGAGCATGTATTATGCATTAGGCAAATGCAAAGTGTTAGTAGATCTAATCCAAAATGGGCAGGTGTAGATAAAATGCCAGTTCTATTTTTGTTGAAGTTAGAACTGGACAAAAGGATTTAGGGGTGCAACAACAAGACTTTCTAAAAATGTATGCAGAATTAGGTGAACCTGGTCTGGGAAACCTCGGTGTTCCCCCTGCGGGGTCCTGACCTAGCTGAACAGACATCAAATCACAGCACAGCAGACCAGAATGAGCACTTTCTGTAGGCACTGGCTGGCCCTAAAGAGGAGCTCGGTCCTCTCCCCAGATTTACTACCAGTGAGGTCATTTGTTCCTTCTCCCTTGGGAAGAAGGGAGGGAGGGGCAGAGACATGTCAGGATTGTGACAGTCATGAACATCTCTCCTTCAGTGGTCATGAAGTAGGGGAAAGGAAGTTTCCTCACCACCAAGGTATTTTCATACGACATCTCATTTAATCTCTCAATTTTTTTCAGGTTAGGTATTGGTTTTTTGGTTTTATAGATGAAGACAAAATTCATAGCTGTTAAATAACTTGTCCCAAGCTTGTAAATGCCAAAGTCAATATTCAAATCCAAAATCTGTAATCTTTGCTCAACATGGTCTGTAATGTATGGTCAGACATATGTTTAGTGAATACACAGATAAATGGATGGATGAATGGATGGATGAATGGATGGATGGAGGAAAAGAAAGAAAAGTTTGTGAACACTTACGTGTCAACTATGATAAGTCTTAAGAATTTTAAATGGCTCAAATTTTTTAAACAAAATGAAGTTCATATTGTAAAGTGTCTTGATAAATTAAAAAAAGGATAACACTTTGTTTAGTACATGAGGATAGACTATATGGGAATTTTCTCAACTTGTTCCCCATTTATATATCACCCCAATAGACAGTCAGCTCCTGGAGGCCAGGGAATCACTACTGCTACCTTCCCATGCTCTCTAACACGGGTGGAGGTTCAGGAAGCCTTTTATAAATGATTAGTAAGACAAGCAACACAGAAGGTAAATGAATTCTTATAATGATTTCTTATATGTGTATAGTTATGTACATAGATGGATGGGTGTATAAATGATAGATGATAGACAGATAGATAGATAGATAGATAGATTGATTGATAGAGATGAAAAGATAGACGATAGATATTTTTTCTACAAGTGCCAACAGCCTCCAGTATTGGGCATGATGTTTTTCCTAAGTTGAGGTGGGGCTGGTTGGGTAGGAAAAATTGTTGTAAAGGAGGATTCTGATTAGTTAAGTGTTTCTGAATGAAGAAGGAAATAAAATCAAAATCTCTGAAACTTTAGCAGTAGCACATCTAGATTACACATAAAAAAGGCTTTCTTGCTAATAACGGTTATTAAAGAGACTGGAAAGGAGTCGCCAAATCCTCCCTTGGAGATCAGTAATACCAGGATAAACAACCAGCTGGGTTAGATACGATGCGGTGTGGAGGCAGGGAGCTGGACTGAGTGAGCTCTCAAAGCATATAATATGATTAATTGGACTTTAATTTAAAATATCATATAATAATTTTATAGCCAGGATGCTCAAATGTACTGAAACCCTACCACAGAACAAAGCACATTTCATACTTCTCTGGAATTCTCAAATCACCCAACAGTGCTGAGCTCACAGTAGTTACCCAGTAAATGCTAACTGACCAGATTGATCAGTCAGCTGGGAAGAATGGCAATTCGGAAAAGGATAACTAGATTTTGTTTCTAGCTCTATAAATAAATTGTCTGGGACCTGGAGGAAATCAGTCAATTTCTCCAGGTCTTAACTTCCCTCCTCTGTAGATCTTGGTCTCTACAATTTGAGGGTCCCTTGGCCCCTGTAGCACTGTGACTCCATAGTTCTGATTAACCTGTTTTGTATCCAGTTCATGCTGCCTATCAAGCTCACTGAAGGGAAATAAGAAAGCATGGCTTTTAATGTCACTTTGTCTACCGATTAGCATTTTGAGCTTGTCCAAATCATTTAATTCCCCGGGATTCCTTTTGTAGAAACTTTATTTAGCTATAACTCCATGATACTGAGTTACATTCTGTTTATTCACATTATAATTTCTCAGATGTTTTAGAAAAATCTTTGGCTCAAAATATTATCAAAATTATTATTAAATATTTTAAAGATCAATTCATTAAGCAATATACCTTTATGGTCTTTTATTCCTCCCAAATAGAAGACTTCATCTCAAATGTCTAATCTATGTTCATTATCGTTGTCAGTTCACCTATTAAAAATGCAGTAATGTTAGTTACCACATTATTTAAAAAAAGTTTCTTGACTCCATGGGACTACTATGCTTCAAAAGTCACACTAGTTCTGCTGTTGCACTAATAATTTAGATGAAAAGTCACATGGAGAAATTTTAGGAAGTCCTAACTAAGCTAATAAAACTGATTTGCCCTCTAGAAGGAAAAATGTGATTTGCCTTTCCAAATGGAAAAGATTTGCTACAAGAAAATATTTACACAAGGACCTACTGATAACCAAATTGTTTAACTAGTCAGACTTTAAATGATAAATGCAGCATAATTAGAACATGTAGACAAGGAAATGAACAAAAGGTGTACTAACTGTATGCTTATATGCATTTATGTTTAAATGGATAGGTATTCATCCATCTGTTCATTCATTCAATAAGCATTCATAGAATTATGTTAGGTATTAGACACCTGTGAGCTGGGTTTCCCAGGAGATATTCCCAATCTAATAGACAGTAAAAATGTATAAATAAGCACAGTGCTCTGTAAGACATTCTGTATTAGTGGTATACACAACATGGAAGGAAAGAGAATGTAATGTCTAATGGCCCAGAAATAAGGAACATTAGGTTAAGACTCCCTCACAAGGACCATAGATGTTGGAAGCAAACAGAGAACATGAAATAGCTATGTGTAAAATAGTAAAATAAAAGAATATAATTTAAAAATGAGCATAAAACAGAACGGAACTAATAGATTTGAGAAAAATGAGAGCTCTAAAAATGTAAAGTTAAATTATTAATATTTGAAACTCAGTAGACTGCCTGAGCATATGCAGTAAAGAAAGAAAAGAAAATAGAATATATAAAAGCAACATGTGAGATAGAAGGAGAAGGTCTAACATACATATAGCAGAGTAGCAAAAGAAGACATTTAGCAGTACCCTGGCCTCTACCTAGTAGATGCCAGCAATAGCCCCTTCCTTCAGTTGTGAAAATCAACACCTTCAGACCTTACGAATGTCTCTGGGGGACAAAATCACCCTAGTTGAGAACCACTGCCATAAAAATCATGTGAGAAAGACAAATTGGTGGCCTATTTCACTCATGGTTATAGATGTAATGATACTAAACAAAATAATAGAAAATTGGATTTAATAGTAAATAAAATGATAAAACCCAGTTGAATTTTTCCTGAAATGCAAAGACGGTTGCATATTTAAAAAGCTATAAATATTATAACCCACATTAACAAATTAAAGAAGAAAAGCCTTATATATTTTATGTATACATTTGAGGATGCACAATTAATTTTGCAAACTCACCCAGAAAAAGTGCTACATACCTCATTGGAACTCTTTTTCTGGAATGGCCATCAGAGTTGGCATCATACCCAAATTTTGACAATTAAGTTTGCAAACTTGCCACTGTGTGCTTACACTGGCAGCACTGTATAACCAAGGTTATGACACCTTACTGAGTTGTGTATACAGTGCTGTCAACACAAACACTTGGTGACAATTTTGATAACTTAATTGTCAGATTTTGGGCATGACAACAGCTCTGATGGTGATTCCAGAAAGAGTTCCAACATAGCTTTAAAGGATGGACTAGGTGTTGTCATCAGTGCATAGCTTCCCAAGGGGAGTCCTTTGTGGGTGACTGTAGTGATATTCAGCAATGAGGTATGTAGCACTTTTTCTAGGATGAGTTTGAGAAATTAATTGTCCAATCTTATATATACATAAACACACACACTAAATATGCTCACATACATACACATATATACATAGCACACATATATTGTATCTGTGTGTATACATGTATATGTATGTATATATGTGTGTGTGTGTGTGTATGAGGGCTGTCTGCAAAAAATCCAGACATAATGCCTCTATTTTTCCTATTACATGACTGGATACTCTCCAGACAGCCCTCACATATAATATACATACATACACATATATTACATTATATATAATATATATAATCTGTATGTATATATGTATAATCCTCCACAGTGTCCAGTAGTGGGCCATTCTTTCCTCTGTTTATTTTTTACTTTAATCCTTTAATCTACACCTTATAATAATCTATCTGCAGTGTGAATTAAAAACCATGCTTTAGGTTTAGCATTTTGTGTCAGAGGAGGCGATACCAGTATAAACTGAGCTATCAAAAGCCTTCTCCACAAGTTTATAGCTCTTTAGAGAAAAGGTTAAAGAATAAGATTAACTAACAAGGATATTTACAAATGTTTCAATTCCACTAAAGGGTAGACTCTAGATTTACTTTAATGATACAACAAATGTCTACTAAAATGTTAATCTGTACTTTAAAAAGGAACTCAAATAAGTTATATTCAATTTATATTAATACAAAGAAAAAGTCTTTTCAAATCACTGTTTAATTCTGTCTGTAGCTTTCAAAACCATGGTCTTTGAAACCCACTGACCTTTACTGTTAGCATCCAGTAAATACATATGAATGACTCACTAGTGCACGCACATGAATTGAAATGTTCATTTACAGTGGCTTTAGATTTAGCACTCAATTTTAAAATGACCTCTATTATTTTTTAAATTTACATACATAAACAAATCTGACATCATTGTATGTTCAACAATCAAGCAAGCCAAATCTCGAGTATGACCATGCTTCCCAAATAGTCATTTTAGAGTGTAAGAAGTAAAAGATGCTGAGTATGAGGCTGAGAGAGGCGATTCTTTCTTGGTGAGTTGTTCCACTACACACTGGCACCACCATGCCCAGCTCTGCATCTCGCAAAGTAGGAAGTCCATATTAACTCAGCATCCCTTGATTTTCACAAATACTGACCTTACTCTTATTCAGTTAATAATAATAATATCAGTGAAATAAAACTATGGAAATCACTGCTATAACTATTTTGACATTTATATTAACTAACTTCAGGGAGTTCCCTGGTGGTGTAGTGGCTAAGGCTTCGGCGCTGTCAACGCTGCAGCCTGGAATCGATTCTCAACCAGGGAACTACCCACGTGAAAAAACAACAACAACAACAACAACAACAACTATATTAACTAACTTCAATTAAAATATGAGATAATTACATGTAAATGAATTAGTGAGTGTAAAGTTTGCCATGCTTCATCAGCCTAATAGATATTATAAAAATAATAACAATCATCATACCTCACAGCGGCTAATTGCTTTATTGCTGTGTTGGGCTTTTCAAATATACCTATAATAATAATGATGATACTCAGCCAAAAAAGAAATGAGGAGATCACTGCCAGTCATGACTAACAATATTCGTATTGTATAGACCATGCTTCAGTGGTCATTGTCCCACCTTTCATGTGGACATTATGGTGGTCCTTGACTTCTCCCATTCTCCGATAATTAAATCAATACTGGGAACACCACCGCCAAATAATCTCATCAGGAATAAAGATGATCTCACTTGAATGAAAAAGAGCTGAGTGAAGTTAAGTTTTGCCTTTATAAACGTATACCCGCCCTAGTAGAGGACCGTGCTTGGAGTGGTCTGTCTCAGAAAAGCTCAGACACTGTCGCACGTATCATCAGGCTGCCTACCTGAAATCCTTCCTGTGGCCGCCTGCCCCAGCCTTGCCAGAAGGGACTGAACCACATTGTTTCCTGGGCATCCGATTAATTCTCCGGCCTGCTCACATTTACAACATCCTGTCTTGACAGTCCCAATTAAACCCCCAAGTCCCAGTCCCAGCCCCAGTTGTCTTCAGCCAGGTATCTTTAGTTTGTTTTTGTTTTTTCCTACCAACTTATTCACATATGCATCATCAGTGATAGCTACTAGGAATAGATAGAAAATAAAATAGAGGGGTTCCCTGGTGGTGTAGTGGCTAGGCATTCGCGCCCTCAACACCACAGCCTGGGCTTGATTCCCAGCCAGTGAACCACCAAAAAAAAAAAAATAAATAAATAAAAGGACAGGTATAAGGTTTGATACAGGGGATCCTTTCAGTTTTTGTATCTCCACTTTTGAAAAGAAGAGAAGGAAGCAGTCTCTGGCTCTCATTATGTTCCTGATATGGGCAACGACTGGGTCCGTAAATGAGAATACAGTTCACAGTGATCATTTGAACATCTACTACATGCCACCACTATGCTAAGTGCTTTAGATGCATTATCTTATTTAATTCCCACAGGAAATTTTGGGGTTTTAGGAGCTATCATCCTAAATTTTACAGATGAGGAAAGAGTCTCAACAAGATTAGATAACATACCCAAGGTTACATAAATTGTAGTGACAGAGCTCAGACTCCAACCCCAGATCTCCCTGAACCCACTGCATTTATTCCCATGCTATAATGCCTAGAAACACAATTCTGTAAGGTTTCAGCTTATGTTTCAATCTTCACTGCTAATCAGTGAATTCCTTCAGGGCAAAATTTATTTCTTATTAAGTTTTATATCCCAGAGCATAGAATAATGCCTGATACAGAGCAGAAACTCAATGACTGTCAAATGAACAAAATGATGAATTAATAAATAAAGGAAGGAAGGAATTAATTTAAAAAGGAGACAGAAAATTGAAGTTTGTGAAGAAAGCTAATTTTACACCAAGAATACAATGTCTATGGTTGGTTTTGTGCCCTTTCATTCCTACTGTAGCAACATATGAGTATTTTATGATAAGCACCATTTTTACTGTAGAATTAAGTGAAACACTTTCAAAATGATGTACTTTTCAGGGATTTAAATGAATGATTGAAACTCCATAATCAGAACATGACACAACCCACCAGTGTATAATCATATGTTTCCTATAATAAGCTACTTGAAGTGTTCTTAGGGTTACAATTTTGTAATCTAGACATGAGAGGAAGATCTGTGCTCTTGACAACATTCAACACAGGCACTTCAACTGGCCCTGGATAAAAGACAAACCCCCTCTTTGGCATCACATAGATGTTCTCTCTCCTTATCAGTAAGCAGACGGCCCTCACAGTTACCTTCACATCCTCTGCCATCTTGCTCCAGCATCTGGCCAGCTTGACACTTGCAGTAATAACTGCCAATTGTATTACAGCATCGGTCCTGGCAGCCACCATTGTCAATGGCACATTCATTTATATCTGCAATTAAATATTTAAACAGAATTAGCCTCCTATAAATAGAAAAAAAGACTATAGTGGCTCTCCTAAAAATGTACCATTACAGAGTAATATCATTCTTTGACCTCATATTAAATGAGATAAAACTATAGTATTTTATTTTAATTAGAGCAAATGCACTGTAATTTTGACATACAGAAAAAGATAGGTCATCATTTTTAGCATTGGAAATCTTTTTGAATAGTGAACTAGGGAGTTGTCTCATCTTACAAAATTTAGTGGTTTGCTGTACAGATCCAGAAATTTCATACCCAAGTCATCAATTGAGGATGAGACTGAGGATAGGGAATTTAGTGAGTCAGAATACTGGATTACCGGCTTGTCCATTCAATATGTTGTTATTGGCTTTGCAAATAAATAATTTTCAAGCACCCAGGACTACATATTTGGCTACACAGTATGGAAAAGGTACAAAGGCAGTTCCATGGTTTTCAATATCCAGCTGGGGCTGAGCACTAAACAGAAGTGTGATTTGGCTTTTTGTCCATGTACTGAGTACTCTCAGCTCACTTCTAAACCCATGGCCCAAAACCATCTTTACAGATAAGGCTCAGTTTTATGCCTTCTCTGATCCAGGTATAGCTGATGAGTATTCAACCCCATCTGCAGGTTTGATAGTGGTCTGTTGTGCTCAAAAGAGGCACCTCCACTGCATGTTGACCGGCTTAATAAGTTTTTGCCTCATGAGGTTAGTGTGGCAGGAGAGAGAGAGTGGAGAGGACAGGGAGGATGTGGGGAGAGGCAGGTAAGGATAGGAAAGAGGAAGGAGAAGGAGAATGGGTTAAGTCAGAAACAGCAGAAGAAGCTGACAAAGCAGAAGCAGAGACAAAGGAGAGCTGAGTCACCCTAACTGTGGAACCACGAAAGCAGAGAACTGATAATAAAGGATTGATGAGGTAAGACATGGTGACTTCCATTTAGGCTGACCAGACGTACCCTTTTAAACAGGACAGAAAATAAAGGTACCGTCCCGTTTCAAAAGCACGTATGGTCAGCCTACCTACAGCGCGTCTTGACTGCATATAGCTGATACAGTCTGAAGCCTGACTGTGCATTGGGATTGCACTGGTTTGTTTTTAGTTAATTTTTCATTGAAGTGTCATACACACTGAAAATTATACGTCTTAAGTATACAATTTGATGAGTTTTCAGATACAGATTACACCAATTCAACCACAATAAAAAGAACATTATTAGCACCCA
Organism: Lyroderma lyra; assembly: GCA_004026885.1. Classification (NCBI taxonomy): domain Eukaryota; kingdom Metazoa; phylum Chordata; class Mammalia; order Chiroptera; family Megadermatidae; genus Lyroderma; species Lyroderma lyra. The sequence goes on along the minus strand of PVJL010000007.1, from coordinate 65,556 downwards.
AGGAATACCCTGTCTGTTTCGCTGAAGGGTAACAACTACCTTGATATTTAATTATTACAGGTTAGTTTTGTCTTTTTGACAAAACTATATAGAAGTAGAATCTTACTTTGCATATATTTCTTGTTTGTATCTGGCTTCTTTCAATCAGCATTCTGCTTATAAGATACATCCATGTGGTTGCATATATGTGTAATTTGTTCATTCTTATTTCTATGTTATTCAAATGTATGAATGAACTACAACTTTTATTTATCTATTTCACAACTGATGGGAATTTTAACATTTTCTTATTTTTGGTTATAAAAAATGTTGCTTTGAACATTATCATACTTTTTTTTTTTCCCTGAGTGGGGATCGAACCCAAGCTGCGGTGGTGAGAGGGCTGAAGTCTAGCCTCTACACCACCAGGGAACCCCCCACCCCCACCCCAATCATAAATTTCTTCAGTGAACTTACACATGCAGTTCTGCTGGGTGATATCTGGGACTGAAACTGCTTGGTCAGTTATGGTATGTTCTGCTTTAGCAATTATAGTAAAAAAATCTTCTACGAAGTTTATTCTAATTTACACTCTGACTGGTGGTATACTAGAAACCAGGTGCTAGTCATCCAATATTTGGGATATTCTGTTTTGTGGTTGCTTTTCCGAGGAGTGTATAATAGTATCATATTGGATTTTAATTTGCATTTTTCTGATGATTAATTAGGTTAAGCACATTTTCATGTTATTGACCATTTGGATAACATCTTGTTGAAGTGTTTATTCAAATATTTTGTCCAATTGTTCAATTCTTAAAATACTCATTCTTTTACTAATGGGTCAAGCAAAATAGTACATAGAAGGGGAGGCAATGATCATCCTGTCTTGCTTCTAAACTTGGAAAGATAGTTTTTAATATTTCACTGTAGGTCTGATGTCTACCTCACATTTTAGAAAATAGACTACTTTCATCATATTAAGAAAGTTCCTTTCTATAGTTTCTTAGGTATTTGTATCATAAATAGGTACTAACATTTTATTTACTGATTTTTCTGAATCTACAGAGATAATTATATAGTTTTTCTTGTTAATTCTGTTAATGTGATGAATAATATTGGTAGTTTTTTGTCATTCCTATAAGAAACCTATTCATGACACACTACCCTTTTTGTATGTTCCTAGATTTCGTTAGTCAGTATTTTGTTCAGGATTTTTGTGACTGTAGTCTTAAAGACATTTGCCTGCACTTTGTCTTTCTTATAACATCCTACTTGTTAAATTTTGGCATTTAGGTCATACTGGATGCATAAAACAAGTGGGGAAGATTTTGCTCTTTTTATAGTCTCTGAAAGGATCTGTAAGATTGTTGTCATTTCTTACTTAAATGTTTGGAAGAGTTCATTTATGATGCCATCTGGTCTGAGAGAGAGAGAGAGACAGACACAGTGTGTGTGTGTGTGTGTGTGTGTGTGTGTGTGTGTGTGTGTAGGCTTTTAATTATGGATTCAACTTCTTTAATAGCTATAAGAATATGCAGATTTTCATTTAAGTACATGGATACGTTGTGTTTCAAGGAATTTTTCCATTTTATATAAATGTTCAAATGTATTGCTAAGTTGTTCATAATATTCTCATACTAGCTTTTTAAATATCTGTTCAATTTATAGTGAGGTTCCCTTTTTTATTGCCTAAGTAAATAATGTGTACCTTCTCTCTCTTTTTAATTTTTGTTGACTACTTTAGGCGTCTAACTATTCTGTCTATTTATCCATCTATCTATTTATCCATCTCCATCTTTATTAAGAACAAACTTTTGGCTCTATTGATTTTTCAGTATTCCTCATTTTTCCATTTAATTAGTTTAGCACTGTGATCTTTACCATTTCCTGCCTTCTTTTTTTCTTTGGATTTCTTTCACTGCTCTGCTTCTAAGATCCGGAGATAGAAATTTAGATCATTGCTTTTTTTTAGCCTTTGTTCTTTTAAAAGGTTTCTGGTTGTCTATAAATATGTAACAAACCACCCCCAACTAATGTCTAAAAAGGCAAGTTATTATTATCTTTCACATTTCTGAGAACTGAAGGGCTCAGCTGGGTGGTGCTCATTTGGGCTCCACTCAGTGTAGAAATCAGGTGGCATCTGGGGTTAGACTTTCATGCAGGCTTTTTCACTCACATGTTGGGGTTTGGGCTGAGATGACTGGAAAAATCTTGGGGCTGCTGGGTCATCTCCGTCGCTCCACACGCCTACCTTTAACGTTCTTACTGTTTGACGTTCTCAGAGATACTTTACACGGTGGTTACCATTCCTCAGAGAAATGATTCTGAGAGATCCAAACAGAAGCGGCGAGGCTTCTTCTGATCTAACCTTGGAAGTCCCACAGCAGTACTTCTTATGTATCTATCAGTTAAAGCACTCCCAGGCCAGCTGAGTTTCCACAAGGCAGAGGAAATCCTTCTCTCAACAGCAGGGTGGGAACTGGTGTCCAGGGAAGGCAGAAATTGATGACAACCTTCTTGGAGAGTGCCTATCACACTAATCTGTTCGTTTAAAGCTATATATTTTCTTAAAAATAAAGTATTAGCTACATCCTATAGAATTTGCTGCTATAATTTATCAGTCAAATAAAAATACTTCCTAATAATATACATTATCATTTCTACTTTGGGTTATTTTGAGATATATTTTGGAAGAGCTTCCAGATATTTGAGGAAATACTTATCATCTTGTTATGAAATGGTTAACTGCTCCATAGACAGAGAATATAGATTGTGTGAATTCAATTCTTCAAAAATTTTTAAAGCTTGCTTTATATTTCAGTACATGGTAAATTTTGGGTTAAAAAATCTGTTTACAGAAAATAAGATGTATTGTGCAATTATCAGGTGCTATGTTTTCTGTATATACATATGTACACATACATTATGTGTATACAGTATATACATATTATATATGTATTATAAACTTCAAATGTTCATAAGCATGTATATTAAATAGTTCAAGTTTGTTAGTGTTTTTCATATATTCATATGCTTAAAAGAATTTTTTATATGCTTGCTATATCAGTTAGTGAGAGACCATAGTGAAATTTCTTTGATTTTACTTTTGTTCTTTTATGACTAGAACTTTTGTTTTACATATTTTGAAGCTCTATTATGAGAGGCATACAAATTTAGAATTGTGACATCTTCCTAGAAGACTAACCTCTTGTTATTATGAAATGTTCTTTTTAGATCTAGCTTCTTCCATTAAAGTTGAGGCTTTATGATATTGGTAGAGTTATACCTGTTTTCTTCTGGTTTGTGTTTGCATAGATTTCTAACCTTTACTTTTAACCTTTTTGATGTTCATATACTTCAGAAATCATATCCACATATCTGTATATTTGTCATTATAAATATTCTAACATTTTAAAACTGTGCTTATATATCATTGATTTTTTATGTAACTATTAACATATTTGGATTATATTTACCATTTTTACTATTTTTCTAAATTTCCTTGTATTTTATATTACTTTTACTCTTCACTTCTATATCCTTTTAAATTTATTAATTTTAGTGTTCTATTTGCTCACTTTATTAGACTTCCAGTTACATATTATTTTATTCTTATTTTAGTGGTTATTCTAGATATTACAACATCTATTATTAAAATCTAATATAAATTAGTACGTTAATCACTTCCGTGACAATGGTGGAAACTACACTTTAACTTACCTTTTTCTACTTTTTATGTTATTACCACGTATTTTCATTTCAGATATTTAGACCCCCATAAGACTTTATTGTTATTATTTTATATTCAACAGTAACTGAGGTTTATCCACATACTTACCTTTTCTGGTATTCACTATTGCTTCTTGAATTTCTGTGTTTTTTTTTTTTTTTTTTTTTTGGAAATTATGTTCCTTCTGCCTGAAAATTGCTTTCAGTATTTTTTTTATATGGATCTCTTGGCAACCATTATTTTTTTCAGATTTTGTCAAGAAATCTAAATTTTAAATTTAGAACAGTTTTAAGTTTATAGAAAAATTGCAAAGATAGTACAGTATTTCCATCTATGACATATATTGCATATTCTATTATAAATATCTTACTTACTATGGTACATTTGTTATAATTAATGAGGTAATATTGATACATTATTATTAAATCAAGTCTATACTTTGTTCAGACGTCCTTAGTTTGTACTTAGAACTTCATCTCTAGTTTCTAATCAATAATCTTCACAGTACTTGTTTTTCTGATCACATCCTTGCTGTGGTTTTTGTTTCTTATTTGACTCTGACAGCGATATTTCTCTCTAGCATCTTGATCCCTTAAAATTTGGCTTCTATGATAGCTCTGAATTACAATTTATATCTCTCCAGCCCAGTATACCTTTTCCCCCTGCTTTCTTCTCACTTTTCAGCCTGTCTCATTATGTTACTTATGAATCAATGCCTCGAGAAGGAAACTCATCTCATTGACTTCTCTGGCTGCCATGATATTCTTTGATGTCTTCACATCAGTGATTTTTATATTACATGCAATTTTCTAGTTGTTCTCAGCAGGAGAATTGAACTCCCACTATTCAGACCATCATAGCCAGTAAAAGAACACCTACTCACACTATTTCTTGATCCTCCTTACTTTTCCTTGTATTAGCCAAAAGAAACTTTATTAACTGAGGCATTATGCACTAGTTTATTTTTCTTAACAATTTGAGTTAGTCAATAAGTCAGAAATTTATGACTAGTAAACATGAAATGATTGATAAATAATACAAGACTGTATAAATGGGTCCTGAGCTTTGTGCTGTAGGATATCACAGAGAAGAATAGTGAAGGATGACTTCCTTAGGAATACTGGAGTACAAATTTACATACAAGTTTGGATAGTACTCTCTAAGCTTAGTTTGCTGAAAAAGAGTAGATATGTTGGAATGGTCAGATAGCAAGAGTCTTGCAATTCCGTCCTTAAGAATTAATCCAAAAATTCTTCCAAATAAATCTGATTATTATATACCTTTCCATACACAATATTTAGCAGAAATCATAAGGAACTGATAAAATCATACAAAAATTATGCTTATTCAAAAAGGTATGGTCATTGAACAGAAAACTGAAGGTCACCCATATATTAAATAAAACATTTCTAACAACTTAAATATTCACCAATATGGGAATAACTAAGTAAATTAAATGTTACTTCAATGTAGTAAATACAAGTTATAATTGTGACAGCTATAAAACAACATGAAAAATGGTTATGTTGAAATATGTCATTAATTGTTTCTTGTGTTTTAGTTACAATTATAAAAAACTGTATATTCTTATGGAGAAGTCTATAAAAGAGTGAAAATTACATAATTTGACATATAACAGTGATGGAATTACATCTTTTAAAGTTTTAGTTTCATTGTAACATTGCTTGTGCCATTAATATTTTTAAAAATAGGTCTGATATTTTTGAGAGGTAGTAAAAAAAGAAAATAAAACAATGGTTTATATCATTTTCAGTGACTGCCAAATGGAAAATACTTGTTTTTCAGGAGAGAGAGGTTTTTGCTGGCATTTAATTCTTATGGAAATCTGTCAGATGATTTTTAAATGCAGGAATTAATGGATAAAATAACAAAGAATTCAACTAATATTTACCCTAACTAAAAAGTAAGACAATGTAACTACATATTATGGAAAAATAATTTCAGTGGGAAGCTAAATCAACATGGCCCAGTCAAATTGCTTTTGCTTGGTTTTACCTGAAATAAAAACATAATTTATAAAGCAAAAGTAATGTTTGGCTTGCATAGCCCTGAATAGAGCTTTGGAAATTGATTTATAATTTTGGACAAAAATGTAATTTCTACATGTTTTCCAGTTCACCAATCTTTTCCACAACCTATCCCTTCTCACTGAGCAACTTTACTCTCCCTATTCTAAAAGACTTGACTTCTTGTCCTTAAAGAGTCACAGAGCTCTTCCAGGCAGGCCTCAACAGGGGTGGACAGGAGCATGAGAAGAGGGAGTACTCCAGGAGATCACCTCTAATTCAATACGTAGAAAATGGCTTTAATCTGTTTTACATATTGAGCAGCTCTCAACTTAAAACTTGTTTGAATAAAGCGGTTGCTTTTGTTACTAAAAACCTTTGAAAATCCCTTCCCCGGACTTAACATCTGATTATAGGGGAATTGTAGGCAAGGCCTTTTACTCCTAGAGAATGTAAGTAACTATATATCAAGGAGATTATATGAGAGAAGACTGTCAATAAAGATAGACAGTTTTGATTCTGAAATATTAAAATGGGTATCATGTGTAAAAATTCCTTTTCCTATGTCTATTTATCTTAAACCTGATAATTATACACATTATTAACAAATGTCAAACTAAATTTGGCCCTTCGCAAAACTCATGAACAAAATGATGAATCTTACACATTGGCAAGAATTAAGAAATAAAAGACAATTAGATGTTTTGTTGGTTAAAATAATTAGTGTATAAAAATGACAATAAAAGCATTTAAAATCTGCTCAGCAAAAAATTTAGTAGCACAGAAAACAGGGAAAGATATGTTACAAATATGTTTTATGTTTTTGAAGCTAAAATAAACCTGTAGTAAAATAGCATAAAAAGAAAAAACTGATAGATTTCCACATAAACTTTAGAATCTCCCATTTGGAGTGACCAAAGTTAAAAGACAAATAAGATATGAAGACAATGGCATTAATACATATAAAGTAAAAGGTAGAAATCTTTAATATTAATAACTTTAATAAAAAGTTAATATAAATCAAAAGGACAAGAAGAACTCTCAAACAGAAATTTGGTCTAATGAAATGAAATAAAATTTAAAAAATCAGTGCTACAAATGTTCAATAAATGTCAAATATTGTTGAAACTGACAATCAAAGAAATTAAAACTAAAATAAAATTAATCTTCACTATTATATTTATAAAGTTTAAAATCAATGCTAATATGTATAAGGGTTGTAAGATTGTGACCAAAGGGATATACCATACTTTGCTAGTAAGAATCCGAACTGGAAATACTTTTTGAGATTTAAGAATTAGAATCTGTATATTCTTTTCTACCCAGCAATTCTACAACCAGGAATATATCCTAAAGAGACAATCACATGTATTCCTAAGGATTTATGCATTTTTTTAATACCAGAGGAGAAAAAAATAGAAACTATCAAACAATAAAATTTTAAATAAATTATAATACATCCAAAGAAAGAACCACCTGACAATCACATTCCAGAACAATATTTATTTGCCTCTATAAATGTTATGACATGTTAAGGGTATGCATGTTTACATATACATACATAATGGTCACTCCATATGTATTTACTCATTTATCAATGTATGAGGCCTGTCCAGAAAAAACCCAGCCATAAATGCTTCTATTTTTCATATTACATGGCTGGATACTTTCTGGACAGCACTCATATCTTAGAAAAAATTCAAGTAAATATTCTAATTGCTAAAAGTGCCAATCTTTGAATAAAGTGATTATGAATGTTTTTTTATTTGTTATTCTACAATTACCTATTTCATTTCTTTCTAATGAGCATATTTCGAGAAAAACAGCAAAATACACACAAAGATTATTTTTTTAAATTTAAGGGTAAAGGTTCCTACTGTCTCCCTTTCCTTTCTATATAGTCTCTGCTGTGGTGCATAATTACATCACTTTTACTGTATTAACTTGAATTTTGGAATACATAGTGAGCTTTATAAAAAAATGGTCTCTGAGACATGGCTTTTTAAGGTGCATTGTAAAGAGCTTGAAGCTGCTCAGTGATACAGATAGAATGTCAGCATTCAGTTCAGTCCATTGCCTCCAGTGGCTGCTTCATACTTGAAAGTGCAGCAATGCATGTGAATGCTTCTGAACTCTGGAAGAATCTTCACATTCCAATGATAAGGACAGCACTCTAGAATACTCTCAGTGGAACATATAATAAGACCACATATTCTCATGAAAATTTGACCTGCTTATTTACTGGAGATTTGATAAAAGAAGAGAATGTAAAATTGTATGTAACAAGAATCTCCTGCCACAAGGACAAAGTGAAAACCCATTTAGGACAACTAAATGTAACGGGCAGGTGACTTCCCTGGACAGGCAACAATTTTAAATGGAATGGCTCTTATCTGGCTTACCCTTAAGACGCAAAAAAGCATAAGGGTAACCCCTTCATAATATGACCATTGCTAACTTAATAGTTTTTAATTTTGTCATCTGTATAGTATGAATAAAGAAATATAGCAGGTCCTTGAAAAATGTTTCATTCAACATTGTTTTGTTATAACATTGATGAGACATTGTAGGAAGGTAACTCTTGTTTATATCAATTAGCCTGTGGTGAAATTGGTTTCATTATACACCCTTTCACTTAAAGTTGCAGAGTCTATAGACCACAGGAAGTGAGGACTTACTATAACTACTTTATAAAACTTATATGAGAATCAAATTATATAATACACTTAAAATACTTAGCAGTTTCTAGCATAAAGTAAGCTCTGTAAATAGTAGATATTATTACCATTAGTTAAACATTAGCTACTATTACTACACAATTGAGAATTCAAGCTTGGTTCATAGAAGACAGTCGATTGATTTATTGTTTACTTTGTATTAATCATGAATTCAGTTTTATATGGATGGAGCTACAAATTTATAATTACATATACCACATTTCTTGCTCCACAAAACAGAAAGCTCAGAAATAATTTTGCATTTCCTCTAATAGCACTATTTTCATGTCCTGCAATATTTATGTACAATCTGAAATTTTTAAAAATTGGTCGAATAATCGAACCAAAGGATAAACTTCATTACTAGTGCTTGTTCACTGGTCTGTTACATGTTGACATTAATATTTTAAAAAATACAAACATTCATTTACACTTCTGTTGTCTACTCATTTTTTAAAAAAATAAAGAAAGCATGATGGACATTTATTTGGTGGTCTCATGTATCTAAAAAAAAAGTAAATGAAAATACAAAATTCTTGTTACTGATTGAAAACAGTGTTCATAAGCAAAAAATTTGAAAGTCATTGGCTTTGAAGATAGTTCTGAAAACCAAGTCAATACTTAGGATTTTAAATTGCAGTTTTGTAAGACACTCACTGCATGATAGATATCAGGCTATTTCATGTGTCCAATGTCATTCAAGGTTGCAAATAAATTTGGCCTTTCAAAAGCAAGATGAATGACAAAAATTCTCTGACATATAGCAAGTCTTCAGGTTAGGCATGACAAAAGTTCAATGATATCATCAAGGCTATCAATCCATCTGTAATGACATACTGCAATCTCTTCAAGAATTTAATATGATGTTTCCAAGAGCTGTGTTGCATTTCCTCTTGTAGGACAAATGTAACATAATTCAAAACCATTAAGGTATGCTAAATTAGCTATGCAAATAAGCTATAACTTTCTATTTTTAAACAAAATTTGAGCCCCTTATATTTGTTTGTTTTCCAAAGCATGCCTCTATTGCAAAACTATGTGATCCATTTAGTCTATGTTTAGAGGTTTTAGAATAGCTTATACTGCTTTCCTGCACATGGGAAATATTGAGCAGAGGTGGCCAAATGCAGAGAAAAGAGGCAAAATTAGAGGTGTTTTAATTTTATTTACATCTTTCTCTAAACCAAACGTGTTTAGCCTAATTTAGCCTGTGTATTTTGTTTTAGAAAGACTGTATGTTTGCTTTGTAAAAGTAACTCCCCAAAATGCATGTTATGGATTATAGTCATTTATTAATTATAGCCATTTTCAAATCAACAGGCTTCATGAAGTGATGACCTAAGCTTGTCATTGCAATTAGCTTTTACAACAAATCAGCTGATTTCTATTTAGGTACTAGGCTTAATGTAATTCTCTATAGGTTAAGGCATTAATTAACATCTGTAGAAAAATTTATATATACACGCCCAAAAACATAATTAGGAAATGCATTTAAAATAAAGTTTAATGAGTCTTTATGACCTCATTTTGAGATTACAGGATTATGCATGAACAGTCTATTTTGAAGAATTCAGGTAATGGAATAACTTCTAGGCATAGTTTTAGTGCTAGGATTTTCCTTAACATGGTGTATATATAGTTCCATTTCAAGTCTTGAACATCTCATTCTATTGCTAGTCACTAGGGAACATACTGCAAATCTCAAAACAAAAATCTTGACCTTCATGCGTCTCCTGAGTCACAGCTGAGTTCCTTTTAATACTATTCATTATTTGTGGTAGAGAAAAGAAAAGAGGGATTTGGAAATGTGTTAGACTCCTGGAAAAAGTGACAGAGGAGATCATTTCTTACAAACCAATGATTTCATTCCTTACATGGCCACTGTACAAAAAGGAGGAAATGATCCAGTGTAAGGCCAAAGACTGAACTTCATGCTCTGAGGATCTAGGTTTGAATTCTGTGTCACCACTTAAGTGAGATACTGCACAGTTCACTTCTCACTTGTGAGCCTCTTCTTATTCATTTGAAAGAGGACGTGATGATACTTCAAAGAAATATTGAGATGTATAACTATAATAATACCTGTGAAAAAGCTTTGTAATTTTTGAAACTCAACATAAATATACTCTCAGGGAGTAAATATGAATGCTTTATGTTTTTCTTTTATATTTCCACTAAATACAGTTTTAAAAGATTCAGCAGAAATTCATCTAACAAAGGGAATTATGGGAAAAACAAGTTATATTTTGATAGGACAAAAAGAACTTATATTAAACAATAGCTACTTGAAGTAAGTGAAACCATAGTCACTTAAAAAAGATTCATTATAGCACATTCATCCAGGCTACATTTCTAGAGATATATTTATTTTTTAATTAAAAATATTTTAAAAGAGAACAAAAATATTAAAACTAAAGTTATGCTAACTTTAAACATATGTCATAGCTCACTAAATTTGCAATAAATCAGTGAAGTTAAATAACAACTCCAAAATTATTACTTTCTTACTTTATTCCTTATCTGTTAATAATTAGGGTTTGTTTGAAACACCTGGGTTTTTTTTTATAAAGTTATTTTTAACTAAAATTTCAATTTAAACTAATAATTACATACTAATTATAGTGATATGGTCAAGACTAGGGTGTTTAGAGCGAATGCGAATATTAGATCCTTTGCTTAGTTGGGTAATTCACTGATACTTTTTGTTTTTCAGTTTCCTCATCCATAAAATGAGGTTAATAGTTCCTGCTCCATTGGTTTGTTGTGAAGATTAAATGAATTATAACATGTAAAATGAGTGGAACCACTTAGTCACATAATAAGGGTGACTTATTATTACTATTATCATTATTTCTCAAATATTAGTTATAAATGAAATTTGTTTTCTTTCTCTTTCTCTCTCACTGTTTTTTTGTCCAGTTCATAGCAAAGTAACCTTCCAAGTGCAATGGTCTTGAATTAAAATTCTCTATGCAATTTATATATTATTCTTACCAAGTAGCTGCAAAAAACAGCTTCACTGTGTGATATGGTGGAAGTTTTTAGGTTTGCAGATTTCACTGTCTTACTGAATTATTAGTTCTTGCCCATGAAGGCAAATAGTCACAGGTAAGTCTACAATACTAGTAGCAAAAACCAATTTGTTTTTTGGTCTGTATTTCCCTTAAGTAATCAATAACACAAATTAGTCACGATAATTATACTTACCAATCATATATTATTTCACATAATTAACACTTGCTCATTTGCATCATGTTCTTACATTCAGAGTTTTATCTGAAATTCACAGAAGAGGGAGGTAGAGTAGGCTTTATTATTAATAATGGTAGAATTTAGCTTTCTGATTGAGGCAGCCATGGTTGAGAAACTTCTATTCCAGAATAGTATTAAGAAATCACATGAGCCTCTGCAGCCTGAAGTAGAATGAGATATCCTAAATCTTTTAGTTGGATTCTCAAATCTTCTTTCATTCAGGACAACCGTAGGAACAGATGTCACATTAGTGTTAACAACATTTGTTTTATACATAACATTGATCTATCCTCCAACATGTCAAGCAGATAAATTTTAAATGTAGTTATTCATTTATTTATGAAGTGCAGGCCCCTCCATGACCTAGAATATTTCCCAGTTCAAGGTATGACAAGTGCTGATAACTTCTGAATTTCAAGTTCAACCACTGGTTTATATTTTAAAATAAGAAAACCAGGACTTTAAGAAATTATATTTATTTCTTTTTTGAACAAATTTACTGAGATATTTTTGACATATAGAATTTGTGTATATTTAAGGTATATAACTTGATGTTATATGTGTGTTACATTGTGCAAAGATCACCATAATCAAGGTAAGTATGTTATCCATCACCTCCCCATAGTTACTATTGTGTGTGTGTGTGTGTGTGTGTGTGTGTGTGTGTACGCACATGTGTGCACGTGTGTGTACTGGGAAGATTTAATATATATAGAACTCACACAACTCAATAGTACAACAAAAAATAATAACAATTAAAAATGGGTAAAGTACCTAAACAGACATTCCTCAGAAGACCCAGGCACATGGACAACAGGCACATGAAAAGCTGTTCAGCATTACCAATCATCAAAGAAATGCAAATCATAACCACAATGAGATATCACCTCAAACTTGTTACAATGACTATTATCAAAAAGACAAGGTAAGTATTACCCAGAATGTGGAGAAAATTAAACCCTGGTACACTGCTGGGGGAAATGTAAATTGGTACAGTTATTACAGAAAACAATATGAGGGTCCTCAAAATATTAAAAATAGAACTAAGATATGATCCAGCAATCCCACTTCTGGATCCAAAGGAAATGAAATCTGGATCTCAAAAAGATACTGTACTCCCATGTTCATTACATCATTATTCACAACAGTCAAGACTTGGAAGCAACCTTAATGTTTATCAATGGACTGGTAGATAAAGAAACATACATGATGGACTATTACTCAACCTTAATAAAGAAGGAAATTCTGCCATTTGCAACAACATGAACAAACATGGAGTGCATCCATGGAAACCAGACATGGAAAGACAAATACTGCATGATCTCATTTTTATATGAACCTAAATAATCAAACTCACAGAAGCAGAAAGTAGAATGGTGGTTGGTTGCCAGAGGCAGATGAGAAGATGCTGATCAGAGTACAAAGTTGCCATGAAGATGAATGGATTCTGGAGAGCTAATGTACAACATGGCAATGATAGTTTAAAAACACTGTGTTGCATAGTCATGCCTTCATTTAGTAAATGGATATTGAATACCTTCTTTATTTCAGAGCCAGGGAAACCAGGGCTCAAACCAATCACTTATTTATTTATTTATTTAAAAGAGAAACCTTCATTCCCATGCTAAGTAAGCTTAATAGCTAATTTGGAAATGCAAATCAAAAAGCTACTATAAATTAATTAAAGGCAAGACTGAAGTTCAAGCTCACTAAAAACCAACCTTTCTGGGTTCCAATGTAGTTTCATTCTTCCATACTTGAAGGTGCTTATTCATAAATTATTGTCTCTTTAAAATAAATACACTGTTTCTCCTCTGTATTTTAAACGGCCATGTCATTTTAATAGGGTTGAAAGTCATTACTCAGAGGATGCTCCATGTATCTACCCAATCATTAGTCAGTTTTTAGAATTATGACAGTTGATGTGTTTATTATTCCACTATAACATCTTCTTATTCTTCTTTCATTTAATTTGCAACCATAAAAGAAATAGCTTGCTATGCAAAAACATCCCCTGTCCTTCAGCATATCGATTTGAAGGAGAATTGTTGCAACACATTCATGTAACATGAAGGTTTTACTTAAACCTGAAGGAATGTCCATAAATCTCAAGCTTTATTTTCTGGTATGGGCTCTGGAGTAAGAGTTGGTTCAGGATCTGATTCTATTACATATTAGCTGTATGACTGGGTTGCTGTGTAACAAATCGGCCCCAGGTTTGGTAGATTAAAAACAACAACAATTATTTTGTTGTTTCATAGTTACAGTGAATCAGGAATTTGGGACAGTCGTGGTCAGGCAATGCTGACTCCACACCTCTCATGGGATTAGATAACGTGGCTGGAGCTAGAAGGGCAGAAGGGGAAATGAATCACTGGGGCCAGGCCAGGTTCTTTCTCTCTCTCTTCTCATAATCTCTCAAGCTTTACCAGGTGGCCTTTCATTGGGGCTATTTCAGGCTTCCTCAAAACATGATGGCCTTGGGGCAGTTAGACTGGCAGCTGGCTGCTCTGCACTCCAGCACGAGTGTTCTAGTCATCAAGGTACAAGTTGCATCTTCTTTCCTGACCTTGGAAGTCACTCCCTATCCCTCTGTCCCACTGTGCTGGTTTCACGCCAGTCACAGATCCACCCAGATTGAAGCAGAAGAAGTAGACTTCTCCTCTCAGCGTGGGAATGGCAAGGTTTGAGAAGAACATGGGGAAAAAGAGATATTGCTATGGCAATCTCTGAAAAGTAAAATCTGCCACAGTGACCTTGGTCAAGTCAGCTAACTCTTCTGTGCTTCAGTTTCCTTACCTATAAAATGAACATGATATATGGCCCTTCATAGGGTTCTTGAGGTTTAAAAATGTTAACAGTTTAAGTGCTTACAACAGTGCCTGGCACAGAGAATGTCATTCCATACATTTTATTTTTTAATTTAAATTATTTAATTTAAATATTTTTAACATCTTCAAGCCTCTGCACACATATCAGTTCTTCTGTAGAGCCTTTTCTATTATTCCCACTGGTCTTTTATTCTCTCTTCAAGCTTAGCTTGGCTTTGATATTCCCCGATTTCTAATGTACCTTTCCAGATTTTATTGTAATTGTATGTTCATGTCCCACCCTCCCCAGGTTTTCCATTGTACTGTGAACTCAGGAGTAGGGAACAAAAAGATCGCTCGGTAACACAGGTGGTTTTATGAGGGCATGACTCAGCCCAAAGCACAGGCACAAACAGCAGCGGTGAAAATGACGATGGTGAAAACTAGGTATAAAGGAGGCGGGACACGCACGGATGATGACTGTCTGACTTCCACTTTACTCTTCTATCAAAGCTTTGTGGGTTGTTGTTGCCTTAATGAGGGGGATACAGGAGATGGTGGGATTTCCACGTGAGAAAACAAAACAGTGAATTGAAAGCTTTTGCCTAAAATCAACATCTAGAAAGTAGATTAAATTTGTTGTAATAGACTAGCTAAAATTTAACTAGCTTTCCTATCACTGTAATTTAGCGTTGAAAATACCCATAATTAAAAACATTTGCTGAAAGAAAAACGCATATGAGAATGAACTTAAGCTTTGAACCTGTGATGTAAATCTGTAGCTCTCTATTCCTTTTAGAAGAGAAATCAACACTGATGTCAATCTAATACAACAAAAATATCTACCTTTGAGTATCATATCAAAATCTGTAAAATCTTTAGCAATAAGGAAACTGCCAGGTCCTTTCACCAGCAGGGATGTACCTGTAAATCAGAGGGGAGTCCTATGACACCATGGCAGGACTCGGTCTTCTGCCCCAAAAGTAATCATTTAAATTCAATTTTAAAAATCATAGTATATTAAAATTTCAAAAAGCCATTTGTGAATAATATAGCCCTAGAATTTTTTTTTTTAACCAGAGCCCAGAGATGGTTAAAAATGCATTTTGCAGTTGAACTCTAGGAACGTCAGATCTCAGAAACAACAGAAGAAGAAACTCTAATTAGCTGTGATGAACACTGATTATAGAACAAGGAAATAACAATGATTACAAAGGTTAAAAAAAAGAGGTGATGCATTGGTCCCACATATAGAGTGTGGTTGTGTAATTAGAGAAACGTAATCACAGCAGGCAGATGTGATGTATTTGTATTAGTACCATTTTGTGGATTTGCAGGCACAAATGTCTTCAGAAAATACAAAAGGAATAAAAGCATTCCTATTATCTCTAAAGCATTTAATTCACGAAGGTCGTTTATTCCTTGTTCTTTTTCTACCTCTTCCCCACGTCCCACAGAAAACCCATTTCTTTTTCAGGAAAATATTCAATACTGCTTTCTTATTAGAGTGATAGTTTCAGAACATCTCAAGCTCATTGGATTAATAGACAACACACATATGCCACAGGGAAAAACAGGCCCTGTTTTATCTAAAATATTTGCTTTTAAATATATGGTCCCTCATTTGAGTTTCAGAAGAGAAAAGAATAAAACAGTTGCACTTAAAGATGAGGCCAGGAACAGTACTAGGGCTCTCACATTCTGTGACATTAGACAGAGCTTTGCTGGTTCATGAATAAATCTCCAAATACAAGAAGTCACTTGGTCAGCCAAACTCCCATGGAAGATTCAGTAACCTGTTAAGAGGTCACAGGGTTTGTCTTGAACAAGAGCCTGTCTTGCAGCTTGCTGCCTTTTGATTTTCTGATTAAGTGATGGATGAGAAGAAGAGGTCACCCAGGCAGTACAGAACAAAAAATCAAAAACCAAAACAACCCTCACAGAAACCTTGGCTCGCCCACATTACTCCCAGCAAGAGATTTCTGTTTGCACTGGTTACTCATAAAGCCATTTCCCTAAGCAAATCTTTTCTTTGCATGTTTTTCTTTTTATTTTTTACTAATGTTCTATAATTAGGTATTTGTATTGAAATTAGGAACAAACATGAAAAAGCTGTTCTTGCAACACATTTGTAAAAGGTGTCTGAGTTACCATGGGTAAAGTTGAATTAAACTATACAATTTATCATTATGACAGTGTACCTGTGTTTGACCTGGAAACTCCACTTTAGTAAAATAAAACAGAGAAAGAGCATGAATCATTAGAAAGTCACACACACACACACACACACACACACACACACCCCTTATACATAAATACTTATATAGTTTATTTAACATCTCTATATAATAATTTTTCTAGATTCAACCTGATACGATGCAAATATATTCACCAGTATGATCATTTTGCTTAAAATATTCAGAAGTCCATCACCCTATAATTTAAATGCCAGAACTTTTTCTTTGGTGGAAAATGAATTTTCATAAAATATATTGTGAAAATGGATGAGAACATATCTCCTTTTCCAGATACAACTACTAAAGATCTCACCATCAAAACAGATTTTCCAACTCCTTTTTGTGAGATATTCATGAAAGAAATTAGATATCATTCTTCCTCTCCCAATACACATAAACTAGTTCGAATAACTGTTGGGACAAGGTGATTATACCAATATATGAGTAAAGTCAGCACTGAATGCAAATGATCTGTTTATTCTGTATAAGTGGGAGGCAAGGATAAGATTATTGACAAGAAGAAAGGGTCTAAGTGTCAGATCTTTGCCTATGTTAAGAGAAGCTGTACATTTCATATGAATTCTCTCAATCTTTAAATGTTGGCACAATTTATATGGACCAAACAAAGTATTATTTTGCCTAATTTGACCTATCAGCCTCCAGTTTGCATATTCTCCATACTATGGCTATTGAAATGACTATCAAGTGAAAGGAGAACCTCAGGGACACTCTGTGGCCAGAGGGTGACAGAGTTGAACCAGACAGATTAGAACCCTACCACCAACGGCCCCATAGCAAACCCGCCTGCGGGGTGCGGCACTTCAGACTTAATTAAGCCAGATCAGTAACTTGAAGATCACTGGATGGCCAAAGGAAAGAGAGAAATTGGGGTGAGAAGGGAGTTACTGAGAGAGAGTTGGTAGGAAAAGCTGGTGATTACAGAGGACAGTGATCAGCTGAGGGCCTCACAGACACCTGGTTCACTGAAGACAACCAGGTATCAGGCATTAATCACAGAGGGAGAAACAATCGAGTTCTAGGAATAGCATTAGGATCGAATGAACTCTGTAAACGCTTATGCCAAAGTGAAAAACCTCTAAAAGCCACCTGTTTTGGCTTTTTAAAATCAAAGGTACCAGGACAGATCCCAGAGAAAGGACCTGATGAAACCTAAGACTCTGAAAAATTTAACTCACAGCATGTGCAGATTTTGTCAGGTGATAAATTAGCACAGAGACAAACATGGTTTCTAAGTTAAGAGTTGACAAAAATTACTGTGCTGTAGCAGGGGCATTGACATACGTAAGAGTCTTTTCTAATACTGTGCCATTAACCACTTTACTGGTATCCCCTGGATGTGTAAATATGAGGATGAAAATTAAAGCCCTCAGTTTTATCTTAATGTCTTCCATTATTCTCATCCTTAGCTGTAGGCATATGGCCTACCTAAAAGAGAAACAGCACAAAACCTTCTATGCTGCCTTTAGAACCAACCCATTAGATGGGAAGAACATCTTTCCAATAACTTGAGCACTCATCTTGAACCAGGGGTCTGCTGCTGTGAGGGTCTGAAAGGCCTGAAGAGGACTGCTTGATGAGGGAGGAATGCTCAAAAGTATGCTGAACGTGAGGTCACCAAGAGGATGGACTGGCAGCTGTACCACATTCCATGTAGAAGACAAGCCAGCACTATCTCCAAGGTAAGAGGAAACGACACCTGTTTTCTGAAAGAATCTGCTATTTAAAGAGTGAAGGAAAAGTGAGTACTTGGATTAGGAGGCAAGGTCAAGCTAATGAAAGCAGTAAGTAGAAACTGTCACTCTGTCTAGAAAACAGCACCTAGACTTCAAGCCAACTAAAGCGGGTAAATCCTGGTGGTACCATGCCAATCTTGAACTATAAAGGAAGGAAGAAAAGGAATGAGACCCCCCATGGCTCTTCCCCAGCTAGCTTTAGTTCTGCTCCACAGTTCCAGCATAATACAGTTGTAAAAATAAATGGTATTCAACAAACTGTCTGCATAAGGATTCACACCTTCTTTACCACACTCCCATCAGGCTGTTATGATCTGGATATTCCAAAAGGGAAAATGAAGGTCAGTGATGGTCATCTAGCTGGTCAACAGAAAAATCAGAATAAAAGCCCAACAGGTCTTCAGACACTTCAGTGCAATGACATTTTAAATACACTCATTGTGGACATTACTCATTTACAGAGTTACCGGGAACCAGAGCTGGCTCAACAGCACATAACACACACACACACACACACACACACACACACACACGCACACGCACACGCACACACTCACATACATGTATGTATTCTTTTAATGTTATCCTAACTATTTGCTTTTTTTTCTTAAATCCTCATCCGCATGTGTCTGATTCTTCTGATCTGGCCATCCTTGGGTAATTGTCCCCCACTCCGCCTAAGGCACCTAACACAGTATTATTCACTGATTCTGTTATTGTAGGGCCAAGTTCAACAAACTATTAAGAGATTTGCTGGTTTGTTCACCCAAAAGTACAGAGCAGAGCCAAAGACAATGGGAACAACAACGAAAAAATTTCTCAAAATGAGGAGCAAAAATGTTATACTGCCATAGCAACAGGAAAATAAAGCTGAAGCATTCAGACTTGAAAGAAACCAGTGAATTTCAGAGAAAGGGAGAAAAACTTGCATAAGACAAGGATGAATTTCCATTTACTGTACTGATATGTCTCTAAAAGAGCACTGGGGAGAAGAAGCAATTTGGCAAATGTATCTTTTCTGTTTAGACATCAGTTTTGATCTGTGATAGATACTTGTCTTTCAAATATTACATTTTCCATAACCAGAAAAGATCAGAAAAATAAACTCTTTAAGCTGTTTATGAACTAAATTCTATTTTGACTTGTAAAATAGACAAGAATTTCAGTAAGTGTAAAGATCTGCAATAAAAGGGAAAAACAGTATGCTTAGCTCATTTTCTTTAAAGACCAGGGTCTCTCAACGACATCATCAACAAGAATTTTGCATATCATACACCCAAATTTAAATCTTTAATAAAGAGGAACAAAGACCTAGAATAAACACTTAAACACACAAACACACACAGCACTACTGCAGCAAGTGCAAGAGTGGAGAACAGATTTGTTTTCTGAAGCATGGGAAGTGAGAAGTGCTTCTCACCTTTCACCTGCAGCAACATCTCCCAAATGACAGAGCTGCTATTGATCATGATCCACTGTCTGGTGCCTGAAAGCTAAAATCCAAGTAATTACTGCGGTGGCTGAAGAGAAGAGTTCTGTTTGGGTGAAGGGAGGGAGCTAGATTGAGATCATTATCCAACAATCTACAATTCTTTAAACTGCTGGTCAACCTAGATGTCCTTGAAACTAAGTATCTAAGCATTTTAATTGAGAGACACTCAAAATCAGCTGCTGGCGTGTAGGCAAATTAATTTAATTTTGCATACACACTGTAAGTATCCTTCCCTTCAATATCTTCCTCCCACCACTCATGCCAGTTCCCAATTACCACTGATACCATGAATTCCTTTCCTGCTGGCGACAGCTATGGACATAGAGCTTAATTCATGAAAATATTAATAAACTTTAGATTTTCCCTTCATGCTTTTCTCTTAGTTTCTTTATGCAACAAACAACTGCTTCCCTCCTGCCTTTAGAAAGGGAAATCAAAGGATCTCCCCATTCTTATGACTTTTGTGAAACATCTGTCACTTGAGAAAGTGGACTCATTCACACGATTTATCACGAGGAAATCGAAATATTTTCTGAATCCCAAAACGTAAAGTATGCCTACATATTTAATAGTGAACTCCCCAGTCTTGGAGGTTATTTAGTTGGAGACAAGAGCTTGGAGCCTACATCTGAAAACCAGAAATAATAAAAGCTAGAATTAATTAGAATCTCTACTGTCAGTGATTTGAATTCCTCCCCTAAATCACCAATTTCCCTGTTGACACATACTCTTGTTTATCATGTGCTACTCCTGAATTGTAGTCAATTGCTCATGGTTTTAAAAGAAAAAAATTAGTAAATATATTGCTTTTCCTCTGGCTATGTTTTTCATTCTTTTATTTTTATTTTTTATTATTTTTTTAATTTTCTGCCTCAGCCCTCATTCCCTAGACATATCATATCTCTTTATATCCCCAGAAACTTTCTCTTTAAATTCTCTTTTGGTTATCTGCTGCTTCCATAATTTTCTGAAAAAATACATTCTTACTGGCACCAAGAGTTTCCTCTCTTTGAACTCAGTGGCTTTTTTTCCACTGTGACTTACCAGGTAAAGAAGTTTCTGAATTGATTCCAGGTTCTCCCTGTGATACAAGCACTGTCTCTTTGTCTCCATCTTTTTAGTCTGTCATGCCCATTTTACTCTTGGTTTCCAGACTAATTGTCCTTAAAATGCATTTGCATATTATCATTCTTTTGCTCTGATACTGTCAATTGCCCCCCCTCTGTTACTGCAGCAAATCTAAATTCCTTTGCTCACCTCACTTGGACCTCCATCAGTTTGTGCACAGAAGTTATCTGTTGAGAACCAAATTTAAGCAAGGTTAACCTGGGAGCTTGTAGGCTGTAGCCATTCCCCGTGAAGCAAGAGAATTTATAGAAGAATGAAAGTAATATCCTTATTTGATTTTAGTTATATTTATATTTAATTTAAGATTATAACACATTAGAACTTTAGTCTTTATAAAAGAAAATTTGCTTGAAGGGAAAAAGACCTTGTGATAGCTGAGGGATTCATAATCTCATTCTGATAAACTTATTTATTATGGTTTTCCCCAATCACTTTATTTTTAGAAATGCATTGATAGCTATGAGTGATCAGATGCAAAGCTCCAAACTACTCATACATAAGTCTATAGTTATCCCATATAATGTAGGAAAATGGTTACTATTATGAATTCAATTTATTTGTTAATACTTCATTAGTTTCATGTTAATATTTCTTTCTTGAAAACTAACCTACAGAGAATTTCATTACCACTACCATTCAGGTGTCAAATCTCTTTCTAAAATAAAACAAAGGAAGATCTTTTATAAAAATGAATCTTTAGTTTTGTGGACAAAAGAAACTGAAAAAAAAGATTAAATCTTCATCAGTTTAACTCACAAAGCAAATGCATAGGGAAATAGCATTATTCACCATTTAAACTGTCTAATTAGTCTTGGGAGTATTTTCAGTCTGTCCAAGGCAAAGGAATTCTATACCCAGTTATAATAATGCTAAATTTCTAAATATTAGATTTAAGTAAATCCTTCATTGAAAGAAATAAATCACTTCTGTGCTGAGGAAGCTCTATTAAGATACCATCTGAAAGATCTATCAAGCCCTAAGGTGAAATACAGACATTTTTAAAAGAATAAACATAGGGGGAAAATGTCTGTTATGTTTTACAGTGAATATATCTAACCAAATGTTCAAGAGCTCCCTAATTTATTCTCAAGGAACAATCTTGACTCTTTAAACATTGTTTACGATGGTCATGAGAACATGAGTACGCAGAACTTCAATGCAAACTACCTGCTAGTAGACTTCCTTTTGAGAGTAAAACATTCTTAAAGCATCATTTACTTTACAAACAACATATGCTCACCATGTGGCACCATTCTTGTTAACACCAAAGTGGCAATTTGAGCTTAACAGCTTGGGAGCTCTGTTTATAATAAAAATAGTATGTGATGTCAAGTCCTCAGAGTCTCAGATGTCAAAGGTGATCATGAACACAAATGCAAATTCCCCAAATCTGCACTGCTGGGAAAATGATTCTTGCTAAGGCCAAAGAATTCAGTAGAAATACAAATGCTTGGTTCCCAACTTCTAATAAGCCCAGGAATTGTCTTTTGAATTTCATTGCATCACTTTCATCTGGTTCTAATATACACACATGTCTAGTGAATTAGTATCCCTTGGGGGTGGAATTCTGTTGTCTCAAGACCTTGAGATTTCCAATGAAGTGCCAATGATCTGATACAAATTGTTGAAAGTTTTATATTACAACTCTTCTCTTCCTTTTATATAAACTGTTTACTTTTTGAGCACCTCCAAACCTTCCAGCATTGCAGAATAATGTTTAAAACATGACATTATTAAGAAAGTTTAAGATTACAGCTGTGAAAACAGACTTATGTCATTATCATTAGTGAGAAAGTCCCTTAACTGGCATTTCAGAATATAACAGGAGGCCATGCAGAGAATGGGCAGGGTAAAAACCAAAAAGAGAAAGAAAGAGGGAGAAAATCCACTAAGAAATGAGACAGGATGTTTCAATTCTGGACACCCCATTTGAAAAAATAAAATTAATTTAGTATTTAGGTACAAGACTATGGATAAGGGAGGTGCAGTTACTGCATTGGCTTGGAAAATCACTTCATATATTACATCTATTAAAGCACTTATTTTTCTATTGTAAATGGTTTTTTACCCCTACAGACTGTGAGTTCTTCAACTGCCAGACCCATGGACATTGGACATTGTAGGTATTCAAAACTTATCACTAAATAAATAATAGAGATTAGAAATAGTATAGAAAACAGAATTTTAATCAGACTAAGATTCAGAGGTACAAAAATATTTGGAGAAGAAAAAATTATTCTCTATTAGCATTGTGTTAATGGAAGGAAATATTCAACATACATTAACATGTCTGTGACTCTTACCTTCCTCCAACTCTTCTATTCTAAAACACGTCTTTCCTGTAGTCTGTTCCCATTAAAAGTCATTTCCTTTTCTTTTCTTTCATTTTTAATACAGACTTCTTTATCTCCATTTTCACACTAAACTTTCACTTCTCTACTAGACTTTATCTTCCAGCTCTGTCACTTTGCAGATATTGCTCTCAAAGAAGTTGCTCATGACCTCCTAATTGCTAAGTCTATGGACACTTTTAGCCCTTATTGTACTGAAGTTTTCTGTTGCATTTGATACTGTTGATCCCTCCTTCAAGGATTATACAAAAGAGTTGACAACAATAGGCTAGTAGTAAGTGCTTAGCATAGCTTTTTGGACGTAGTATAAGCTCTAAAAAAATGTTTGCTAGTATTATTATGTTATTATTTTATTCAGTTGCCTTTATGTTTCCTCTTTCTGTGTCTCCTTACAAATGCAGGTGTCCCTCACCCAGTACCCTGATCCTCCACACACTCTTGCTGAATAATCTAACCAGTCTTTTGGTGTCAACAATTATATTATGATTCTCATGTTTCTATCTCCAACCTAATGCTTGTGCTCCTCTCTCTGTTTCTGTCTGTCTGTCTGTTTGTCTCTCTCTATATATATTTTAAATTTATTTATTTATATTTAAATACATATATATTTATATATATGAGGCCTGTCCAGAAAAATCCCAGCCATAAATGTCTTTCTTTTTCATATTACATGGGTGGATACTTTCTGGGCAGTCTATATATATATGTGTGTGTGTGTGTGTGTGTGTGTGTGTGTGTACATACACACATATATACACACGCACTGCTATATATATATATATATATGTATATATATATATGTATATACACACACATATACACACACACACACACACACACTCATATATATTCTCTATATATTCTGTCTCTCTCCACACATACACACATACACAATCTAACTTCCTGATGGAGATCTCCATCTTGATTGACAAGTGTACTTGGGTGGTGAAATCACTCCCAACCTAGAACCGGCAGTTAACTTACATATGGCTATTTGTGATTTTCCTTGAGTGATTGCAAACTTCCTCAGAGCCACCACAATGTCTTATTCATCTCTATGTCCCTCAGACATAGCACAGAGTCTCACACATACTGAAGCCACAAATCCAACTTGACAATTCTCAATTTAGAAAACTCTAACCTTCATGTGAGATCATATATATATATACCTTCTACCCACAACAGTCCCTGTATAGACTTGTTACATTTAGTCATAATGTCCTTTTAAAAGAAGCATCTGGAATATTTCAATAATGAGAAAAATACATGTTAAGTGTATGGTGACTAAAATTTTGAGATAAGAGTTTGTTGTTAAATTTAGAAAGTAGATGAAACTTTACTTCAGAAAAGGTTCAAATAATAATATACTCTATAAAAGAATGATTTGCTGGTTATTTTTAAAATAACCCAAAGAAATAGGCACTTCTAAAAATTTCCCAGCAGCCTTAATCTAAGACTTGAAGAAAATCATAAAGTATTGGGGCTGTTATATCTGAAGTCATCACATCTATGGCTCCATGTCAATTTATAATGGTAAATGTGCCACAGAAACAAATTTGTCACGGGAATGTTCGCAGCAATAAATATCACAGTCTGGTGGCAGTAGATAGAGTTATGGATCACACCCTCACAAGTCTTAGGCCTAGATTTGGGAATGTGACATGTGTGAAACACATTAGCTAAGACCTTCAAATCTTTTTATGCTTCCCAAACCAGACCAGATTGACTGAATTGCAAAATACATTTGCTACAACACAATAAGTTGTCCCCTTAAGCCACACCCCAGCTGACTGTGGGAGACAAAATATCTCAAACCAGTGTGATGCAGGAGAAATTAAGGTCAACCTTAAAATCATTTTAATCCAAGAATTATAATGTTCTCCTCTGTTCAAAGGCATGAAACTATTTAAATGAAATACGATTTACTAAGAATATTACCAATTAAAAGGTAAAGAATTAGAATCTCTAGCTTCCAAAAACGGTATCTCATTAGCCTCTAACTTAAAAGCTTTATAATAGTGGTTTTTATCTAAGATCGCTCTTGGACGTCCTTCTTTTGCCTCATCTTCACCCATCCAACCCAACAACCCCCCAAAACCGTGGTCATCTTGCCCTCTTCCTTTTACAAACTTCCTTTTTCTTCCCTTGAATTCTTAATTTAACAAATATCAATATTCTAGACAACAAGTTATACACCTTCGGAGAGTCCTAAAGGAGTCAATGATAGCCTTGTCTTTAAGGAATTAATCATCTATTATTGGAAAACACAACTACTAAATGATCATAAAGCCAGGGAGACTATGAAAGTACCAGAAAAGGAGAAAATTAAATGCCATGGAAATTTCAGAGTAGAGATATCATGTTTGATAGGAAGATATAGCAGGATTCATAAAGAGAGTTATCTTAGATGACATGATATATTACAAGTAGAAATTGGGTTGGGATATGTTCAGGAAAATAGAAGTCAACTATGTTTTCAATTTATGTGAAAACATAAAACACAGCGCTTAACTCATGGTAGGCATTCAAAATTTATTTTCTTCCCATCTATAATGTTGTTACGGGCTCAACTGTGCTCCCCTAAATTTATATGTGGAAGTCTTAAATTTCAGAATATGACTGACTTTGGAGATGGAGACTTTAAAGAGGTGATTAAGGTAAAATAAGGCCTATGGGTGGGTCCTAATCCAATATGACTACTGTCTTTATAAGAGGAGATTAGGACACAGACACATGCAGAGTAAAGAGCATGTAAAGACCTAGGGAGAATATGCCCATTTACAAACAAGGAGAGAGAAGACCTCAGAAGAAACTAACCCTTCCGGAGGTTGGTTTGATCTTGAACTGCTAGCCTTCAGAACTGTGAGGAATTCAATTTTTGTTGTTTAAGCCATCCAGTCTGTTAATTTGTTGTGAAGCTAATATAAGGGGTCAGTGACCATAGGGCTAAGAAGATACCTTAGATCTGTATTGTGAAGAAGCTGAGTTTTGAGGACTTGACTTGTTAGTCAATAGGAAGTCAAACAAGGTTTATAAGCTGAGAATATCTTGAAGATCTGGGTTTAGATGAAAAAATTTGGCTTTTGTATTTGGATTGCGATGGTGGGAGAGATATTATGTACCGGGTCATTGGATTGGCCAAAGTACAAAATAATTGGGCCCTCAACTGGCTCATTGGTAGTGGGAATGTGAATTGAAATACAATGTATTTAACTTAGGAACTGATTATATAACAGAGAGCTGGGGGAATGAGAAATCTCTGTGGTACCAAGTGCTTTGCATGATAGAAATAGATATTAATAATAAGGATGTTAGTATAATTTTTAAAAGGTTAAAAACATGACTCTCCTGTAAATATAAAATGAATATGTTAAATATTTTATTTAATTTATCACTTAATAAGAAAAACCAGAAATTTAAACACACTCACATACCTTAGACATGGGCAATCAGGAATGCTAAAATGAATTTGCTAATAAATGCTGCTAAAAAGTGTTAAAGAGCAAACCACAGGCCCCAAATGGCATCATTCCTGCAAAAGCCCATGACACCAAACCTAGATTTCAAACCTGAGCTAACTGTAGTTTCAACCTCTCCCAGAAACAGAATCTTAATTAACCAGTCTGAAATTGTCTGGTCAAGCCTTAGTAAGGTAATCTGTCACAGGGGCCCTCTTCATTCCCCAAAGAAAGAAGAGGCGATTTGCATGATAAAGACCCATTTCATTCTCTCCTCCAAAGAAAAGATGTCTCCACTCCCCATATTAATCCTTTCTTTTATTTTATTAATAGCTCCCTGACCCACCCTTCTTCCTATAAAAACCTTCCATTGTGTACAATTCCTTGGAAAGCCTTTCTAGTTGCTAGATGGGATGCTGCTTGAATCATGGATTGCTAAATAAAGCCAATTAGATCTTCAAATTCACTAGGTTGAATTCCTTTTTTTTCTTTTTTTTTTTTTTGACAATACCAAACTGGTTAATATTATAAAGGGCGATGTAATTATTTGGGGCATCTTTTCATGGAGCAGTGATCAAATGTGTGTTTATGAAACAAAATACCTTGGGACTGTCCTGGAGAAAAATCATTTGCATGATTATCAGTTTTCTACAACTTAACTTCTAGGTCCTCAGAGTTGTAAGATAACCTAGGCAATGGAAAGACAATCATGGAGGCACACTTCTGTAGAATTAGGTAACTCCTAAAGCGTCTCCTAGACAATGCCTAGCCCCACACTGAGAGAATAGGTACCTTGTGATCCCCTTTGCCCATTTCCAAGTCTTGCACTACTTTTACTGACAATAAAAACAGGAGAGGCTACTTTCATTGTAGGCATGTTAAATATGCAATGAAAAAGAAACACTCGAGGAAGAGAGTCCAGCATGCAGTCAGAAGTTGAAGGCTACACCTCAGTAGAGGAATAGGTTTGAATAATTTGTCAGCTCTGCTGGATCTCTGCACATACCTCATCAGTGAGTTCACTGAATTAACGTACAATCATAGGCTGGAATTGAAGGCAACTTCTCAGGACTCTATACTTTCCTGCCTCTTTGTTTATTAATAATCTACTTTACTATGATTCCTGTGTCTAACAACAGACTTAAACATTTTGGTTCTGTGTTGTTGAGCTGGCTGCCTATTTGTGGCTTTTTAATTCTTGGTGTTTATGTTTCTTTTCAGGTATCTGGACCTCAGTTTTTCTATTCTATTGCGAGGGTGGCCCCTTTGACCCAGATTTCAGTTGATATTTGTGGTAAAAAATAATTGCTCCAGTCTAGACCTCATCTTAGTCATTTGGCTAGTACTTCAGTGAGCCCTGCCCCCAAAAAGAGGGGCCAGAAAAGTATGCACACATGAAATTGTTCATGTAAATGTCAAGATTTCCAATTTTCTCTCTTGCCTCTCTGGCCTTTAACTTATTGTGTAGCTCACGATTAGTCTCCTCCTCTCTCCCTCCCACCCCCGCCCCATCTATGTGCTGAGTATTTGCTATGTGATTTACAAATAGCTCTGGTAATCTCTAAGGAAAACGAAGTGTTCATTCATTCACCCATTCATTTTTGTACTCATTCATTCATTTGTCAAAAATTACTAAATGCCTTACATGTGCTAAGCTCTATACTAGGTGCCTGAAGATACATAGATAAATAAAATATATCCTTGCCCTCCAAATATTTAACAACTGAGAGCTACAAAGTCATTAATTTTTTACCTTTTCAAGTATATTCTCGGTCTCCGTATGTCCACTCAGAGGCTTTGCACATAAAGAAGCCATCTGTCAAAATAGACCAGGCTGTAACCCTAAATGTTTAGGAATCACAGCTAAACCTCAAGTTCTCCTCTAGTCAAATCCAACTCTCACCCTCAGGATTTTGACAAAGCCATAATGAAACTTCTTTCTAGCCATAAATATTATCCCTCAGTTTTACCTTAAAGTTCTCAATTTCCACAAAGAAGTAAAGGTACTGGATTAGCTGATTCAATTTTTAAAATTATTTGACTGTCTTTGTGATATATACTTAAATGCTATATTCAAAGAAAAATATCAATCATTTTTATTTCTCAGAAACTTGGTTTAATTTCCAGTCATCTGAAAGGCTCAATCTGTCAGGCTCCATGACTAGGGAGCCCTCTGAAGTTATGTGTACACAGGGTCCTATTTCCTAACCATTCGCTCAGATTCATTAATATTGTTTCCTAACTTTCACAGTATCACACTGTTTTGGTTATTTTAGCTTTTTTTTTTGGATCTCATCTGATAAGTTGCCACTCATTATTATTTTTTTATTTTACTGTTTAAAAATTTTCAGTAAGGTACATATAACATAATATTCATCATTTTGGTCATTTGTTGGTATGAAGTTTGGTGTCCTTACATATGTTCATAGTGCTATGTTACCATCACAACTATCTATACCTAAAACTGTTTTTATCATTCTCATCAAACTCTGTACTCATTAAACAATAATGTCTCCTCCCAAATTAAAATAATAAAATAAAATAAAATTCTCACTCTAAATCTCCTATTTATCCAATAATCTCTAAGAATCTTTAATAAGAATACATTTATCCTAATTTTATAGATATTTATTTAATCGAAGATGTGTTAAGCAACAACATCAAATTACCAGGAAATTAGTATGAGATAAGAAAAGCATTAGTAATTCTTCATATTTGATATGTTAATTAAAGAAATATAAATTTATTTTCAATGGAGATAATTGATGTGTTGCAATTAATATGAAGAACTGAAAGCCAGAATGCCTTGCTGGAGAGGTAGAATTCTGTGGCTAGAGCAGCTTCAAGTAATTTAAATTTTGTAGGCAAGAGATAATAATTTAGTTTTCTAAGCAAGACAGCATAGGGACTTGGGCCCAGGCCAAGGGAATGCCTGATGGCCAGGAAGAACACTGGAAAAGCTGATAAGAATGCCACCACCCCATCACTCCCTACACAGAGGTGCAGAAGTAGCTGATTATCTACTCGCAGATGTGAAAACCACTATTCTGCATGCAACCACTGTTTTTTAAGTTGATTAAGGTTTGACCTCTATCTGACATTCTTGGGTTGCAAAAATGAGTAGTCTGCCATCTCTCCCCCGCAGCACAGGCGTAACATAATTACCAGGTAACTCAACTGAAAAAGGAAGCCCGCCTTTTTCATACAGCCCCCCACTTTCAAACAGGTCACCCTTTCCTGCAACTCTGCCTTGTCCCCAGCTTATAAAAGCAGCCAAGCAGAGCCAGCCCCCAAGTTGGTTCAGAGGACCTTCCTTTCTTCTGTGCTCGAGCATAAGCTTAATAAAATTTGTTTGGAAATTTTCTTAGGTTTCTTCTTGATTTCTACCCCAGGAACCCAAGAACTTCAATGCCAGTAACATATGCCCTCAAAGAGACTAGAGATACCCAATAGCTCCTTCCTGGAAGACCTTTATTTCTTCCAGAAGTCCTTCAGTTCAAATATCTTCATTGAATGAAACTACAGAGAACAACGTAATAGTTATGTTAGAGGCGTATCTGCTTCATCTGAGGTGGCCAAGGAATTATAGGATAGGACACACTGTTGTGCTCCTCTTCTACCTCACTATATGCCCCCACACACACCAATAAAAAAAGAAAGAAAAAGAAAAAACAACTACAAATAAGGCACACACACAGGGAAATAAATATATGGATAGAGTTAGATATAGAGATGATAGAGATAGAGACAGAGACAGAGATGGAGATAGACATCTCTAACATATAACAGAGATAAATGTACAGTGTTGCCTTAGGTTACTGTACATTTTAGGATAGGCCAATGTATTATTTTAAAAAAGAAAATTCTCTTTTCAACTCACCATGGTAAGAAACGGACAATAGCAAAAACAGTGTCACCATTGAAACAAATAGAATTCTTGTTCAGTAACCATGTTGGATGACAAAGCCTTTAGAGAATAAACTCTAAAGATGGGAACAAAAGGGCAGGGAGGCATATTTATTTTGAACAATGCCCTTCTGCCTCTTTGGGTATAGGTATCATTTAACTCCTATACAACAGTTTATCGTTATGGTTGTCACAAAATAAAGCACCATATTTTCAAAATTTTATTTTTAAATTATCTCTAAATAACAGAAGTGCATAAATGTTATTTCATCTTTTACCATGCACAAATGGCTGGTAGGTATCTTTGAAAAATGTATAAACATACAGGGGGGTACACTTTCAAAATTTACCGAGGTCATTAGTGTACCAAATGTAAATAGTCTCCCATTTATCAAATACCCTAAGGAAATCAGGAGATAATTGAAATGATAGTTGAAGAGATGAAACTCTAGGCTAATGGGCTATATATCTATGAATCGATGTCACATTTATGAAAGTTTTGGAAAATAATTCCTATTCTTTGATTATTTCTAAAGCTTTAAACCTTAGGAAGGTAAGTTGTAGGAAGACTAAAAACTAAATTAAAAATGGACCTCATTGATCATCAGAAACATTTTTGCTATGATTTTCTTTCAGGATAATTTATATTTTCCTAAACTAATTTTAGCAGAATTTATCATCATCTTTACTTTTGTATTTAGATCGCCTTTCTTTTTGTGAAAGCACCAGTTCAGAAATTATCTCATTTGGGGATCAAGTCTCCTATTTCTTCCCCCGACAAAGTTATAAAGACTTTTATGAAAGGGGGGGGGGTGCCCAAAAAACACTAGCATGATAAAAAAGACTTCAAAACAGAAGATTCTTTCAGTTTGATTAAATATAAAGAATCCTTAATTGACCAAAAAAAAAAAAAAGTCATTGCAATGAACATAGGGTAACTTAAAATTAAACTTCTCAAAGAGAAAACTTATTTTTTAGAGCAAGTTATTTAAAGTTAAATTCGGCATAGGTCCACAGAAACAAATGATGCTCAGAAACAAACTTTCTCTGCTCCAAAAAGTGACAGAATTGAGATGGCAATGCAAATACTGGGTAAGGAGAGATGTGTTAAAACACAAATGTAAAGTCCAACAATTAACGAGTTTTAAGAATGACAAAGGTATTTTCCCAAGGACAAGTGGGGTTTTCCGCCTATTGAAAATATGTGTATTTTGACATTTTTAATTGGTAATTTAAAAAGGCGGCTGTGAAGAGTCACATTTCCTCCAAGTCAGACCCAGATGTTGGGTCTCAAGTGGCTATCAGAGCTGCTCAGTTAGGTAAAAAGAAGCACTGATAGGTGGCTGTGGGCAAGGGCGATCAGACTCAGAGGAAGACTCCCATTCTAGGACAGGGTCAGTAACCTGACAATTGTT
This sequence comes from Lyroderma lyra, assembly GCA_004026885.1. Classification (NCBI taxonomy): domain Eukaryota; kingdom Metazoa; phylum Chordata; class Mammalia; order Chiroptera; family Megadermatidae; genus Lyroderma; species Lyroderma lyra. The sequence goes on along the minus strand of PVJL010000007.1, from coordinate 33,300 downwards.
TCCATTTGAAGCCACCCAGAAAATGACCTTGCTGATGGTTTCACCAGGCCAATGATAATTGCCCCTCTTAGGGCTTGAACTGCGAAACATAACCAGCCAAGGTCAGCCAAAAGGTCTGGATTCTGGGATTCAGTGAGAAGGAATGATAGGAAATGGCTGGAAGAAATAAATCTCTTAGAATTGAAAATGTTTGAATTCTAAGCTCTGAATAATACTTTAGAATCTGAAACCCTGGACACAAAATCCCCAAATAAATATCCTGAAAGAACTTCAGCTGCTGACATGCACACTGGTTTTTAAAACATTGATGTGTTTCCATACTGATTGGAAAGTAGTCTCTGTGCTGAGATCTCTGAGAGACCTGCACCCAATGGACTGCTCCCTGCCCCACCAGAAACCTCGAAGACATCTCCCATCCAGATAATAAATTATTAAAGCCGAGTAGCAAGAGACCTCAAAGACCCTGGCAGTTCTGGCATCTGCTCTGAATTTGTGGATTTCCTGTGCCATATAGGTTACTAAATAACTTTTAATATTACCTTTGCATAAATCTAACAACTTAAATGCAGTACCATGAATTTTACTGTTTTTTTTCATTCCATCTTTACCACAATTGCCTTTTCTTTCATACCAGTCTTCTATACACTTCACAAGAAAGCAATCTTTTCCCCCACCATCACCTGTATCAATAACGTTAACAAAAGGGAATATTAATGTCACTATTTGGTACTGAATTCAGAACTTCAATTATCGTTTCCAATTCCACTGGCCCTTTCTGAGATGGGCACAGCATGAAATAAAGAAAATATGAGATGTGACTCTAAAGTGATGAAACTGATTTTCCCATGTGGTTTGTGGGATTTCCCTGATTACTTTTTAGTCATGCCTTATATTAGTTGGTCAGCAAAACTAGCCTTCAGAGCAGAAAGATTTCTTACATGCCCCAAGTTAAATAGACACTCTCTTTCTCGTGTTCACGAGGACTCTTTACATAGGAAAATACAGTGTTTATAGAGAATTCCAGAGCCTAATTAGTCTTTTTTGCATCATTAATCTGCCCTTTTAAAATACTTTGCTCCAAGAGCAGGATATAGAATTTTATCTGGCATAATTGAATACTATCAATGTCCTCAATGGTCAGCAAACCAACTAATGAGCCAGCTAGGACAGCCATACTCAGTACACAATTTTTATGAGAATTGAATTTTCAAAGGATGCCAGAAAATTTACATTGAGTGGTTTGGTCTTGTCACCACCAATCACTCACACACCTTTTCAGAGAGGTATGTAAGAAGGAGGCAAGAGTGGCAACAAAAAAATTTTGCATGGAAACTTCAAGATAGCCATTTGCTCTGAGGTTTTATTTATTGGGATGAGCCTTTTCCTTTCTTTTTGCAGATTTTAGAAATTAATAGCATGATCTTTTGGAGTGTGTCTGAGATGATACTGAGTGCTTCTCAAAATTTTATCACTAAATCCCATTAATGGCAGAGCCAAAGAAAGACGAGACAATACCATTTAGTGCCGGTTTGGTTTTCCTTTCTGAACAAAAACCTAAGATCCTAAGAAAGTGAAATCAGCCATGTTTAGACTGTTGAGTCAATCTCTTTAAAATAATTTCACCTAGACCAATTGTTCATTTACGGTAAAAAATCAGACAGAATCAAGGACAGAACCAGTGCAGGCCCCTGCTTAATGCCAGTGTGTTTATGTAAACATGGACTATATCCAAATGGCGATAATCACATAATTTTCATTAATGTCCTCTTACATATCTTTCAAGTTTTTTTATCTCTGCTTTACAGAGCAAAGGAAATAATATATGAGTACCTAAAATACATGTTGTTTTACTAATATGGGATTACACTGTATATTTTCTTTTATAAACTACTTAATTTTATTAATTTAACAACATTCCATGAATATTTTCCTAGTTCTAACTGTTCTATAATATTTTAATAATTTTAAGGAAGTGCTAAAATTTATACAAAGAGCTTCCTACAAATGGAGTTTTTTCACTATTATCAAATATACTCCTATTAACATCCTTCTAGGTAACTATTTGCACATATTTGTGCTTATGATGTGATCCCTTAATGTCACTGAAAACAATCAGATATAACTGAGACTAACCTGTCATTTGTATGCTGGTCTAAAAGTTCTGTCTGTGAAGGAAATAATGCAAGCATACTCTGCACCTGATACTTAACTAATGATTTCAGTGTTCTCTTCTCAGAGAGCTGTTTCAAAGTGTCCGTTGTGTGTATCCTTGCATTAGAAATGAATATTGCAATATTTTGCATTTTTAAAAAAGTGTTTTGATATTTTTAAATTTAAACTTAAAGTAATTCTTTAGACCAGAGATAGTTGCATTATCTGTAAAGTATAAATTGTAGGTGTATACAGAGTATCACACATCACAAGAGAATGAAAAATTATTCAATAATTTGTCTTTAAATAAAGGATAAGCAATCTTGGGGGGAAATCCATTTAGAGCATCACCTCACACCATTTACCAAAACAGATTCACATACATTGAAGTTAAATATTTTTTTAAAAGAAACTATTGAAAAACTGAAATTGGATATTCATCAAATCTCTAAAGTGGGGAAGAGTTTCACAATCAGAAGTTAAAAAAAATCACAAAGAAAATAATCTATGATTTTATCCTTGTAAAATTGTTTTTCAACTTTTGCATGTTATAAAACCATAGATTAAATGAAAGAACAAACTGCAATGTTTGAAAATACATAAAAAAACAGACCACCATCCTTAGTAAAGAGAATGCACTTGCTATTAAGAAAAATCACAAAATAGATAAATACAGAAATTCTATAGAGACAATTCGTGAAAGTTGGCAATTCCCAGTTCTAACAAACATTTTAAAACACTACCCTAAAAAAACAAATAAACAAACAAAAACACATACTACCCTCACTAGAAACCAAAATAAAAAAAGCAAATTAATACAACAATAATGCAGCCTATTTTAACTTATAAAATATGACAATTTAAAATATAGGATAAGGTGTAATGAATGTTTGCTTTTTTCCAGACATTGCTGGTGAAAATACAGATGGTTATCTTAAATTTGGAAAGACATATGTCAATATGAATCAAATTTTATAAGAAATGCATATACCTTTATTTAGTAAATAATAATAACATAAATACTAAAAATATTACACATTTGAGTACTCATGATGAATGAGGTTTCAAAGACTATGAAGTGACATAAATGCAAGTATATAAATATAAACTACATTAAATGAAACAAATATCTGTTCTCATATTTGGCTAGCATACTTGTATTGTACCTGGAATATAAAAATCATGCAATAAATACTTGTTGAATGAGTGATATAGATATCTATCTTAATAATGCATGGGGAAATAAAAACCTAGATAGAAATAAGGAAATGCATCACAATGCCAAAGCATTTGTATTAATATGGTAGAACTAATGGGTGATAATTTTGGGTGATCCATGTCCCTAACGTCCATTCATTACTTTTTATTTTTACTTAAATTGATTTTTAAAAGCAAAATTATAATTCAGTAGACATATATGTTAGATCAGCCTATCACGGTTGTGCTATTCAACACTGTGGTTCATTCCAATCCTGAGAATGCTCCTTAAAGAAGCATAGGAAACGTTGCTTTACAACTTCTCATACTTCTTTAGTAAATGAATCCCATATCTTATTTGGGAGGTAGGTGAAATAAAAGGGATTTCTGGAGAGAATTTTTGAAGGAGGTAATGTTTGAGAGATGGCTAGCATTTTCAAATATCCACAATATTCGTGTGATTGTGTGCTTACATGCAGTTACCTGGAACTTGTAAGTACTCATATGTGGGCTTAAGAACAGCCACATCAAAGCCCGGAGATGCACATAGATCAAGGTCTGGAATCAATGACATTTGCCCGAGTCTATAGTTTGCACAGGGTATTTGATGGAAATCCAGATTGAATGTGACAAGCACACAGGAAGCCCTCGGGAGCGTCACAGCAGGTGAACGGTACAGCTCACACAGATGCATTCGATAGTGCCCTCACCTCTTCGCCGAGGCTGCCTTCATGTTGCTCCCTGGAAGCCTCTCTTCCATTCCCAGCCCTTTCCTCCCAATGTCTTTAAAACAAAATTGATTTCTCTGTGTATTCCCTTGGCCCCTTTATTCTCTGCCATGTAACAGCTGGTTAATCTGAACTGAAGTACCCTAGGTTTCCCCTTTCGTGGAATAAGTACGTGTTAACAAAGGCCTTCTGGAGATAATACTTAACTCGAGACGGACAAAGGAATTTTCACGTGTCAGCTGCAATGGATTGAATGTGTATTCCTAAACATTGTGGTGAGACAGGATCTGGTATCATGTCTGGTGAGTTTGACACTGGCATAAGATAGGATCACGATGGTATGGATAGTATTTGCTATTCTGGCCTTTCCCCAAAATCAGGACGATTATTTCAGATAATGATAGGGAAATAATTTGCACACACAACTCACACCACGCATGTGACTGACAGTAGGCTAGTGACACACAACAGCCACTAAACAAATATAAATTGCAAATATGCTTGTTAAAGATGAGAAAAACAAGCAAATCCCAAATATTCCAAATCCTTCACAATGGGTCAATAGCCCCTAAACCTTCAGCACTTGGCTGGTACTGGTTGGTGACCAATTTTGGTGCTCATTTGGACCAAAATTGAAAAAAAGAGGTATAATTTTTTTTTATAAACTTTAACTCTTCCTCAGCTTAAAGACTTTTTTGTTTAATTCTAAGATTTTTTGTTCCTTTTTTAGGTACTAAAATGATGTTTTATATGAAGTGATGGTAATCACAGATACATTTTTCTCCTAATGACTTCACTGTTTATTTCTCATTTAAAATAAAAGTGAACGCTCACAAAATCTAAGTCTTGGAAACTTTTCTATTTCATAACATAGTTTAGATTGTCTATCAGATTTTGCTTCTTTATATAACATTGTATTTTCAACTATGAACACATAGAAGATAAATTTTTCTGACATCTCCTCATTAGATACACACTCAACATAATTTTCCATTTTTTGAGAACTCAGAGGCCATCATTACCTCATTATTTATTGTACTTTAACAATAAAGAACTTCTTATATTTATTTTAAATGAACCCAGGCTGCCCCATGACTTGAGTACTCCTGTAGGACTTTTCTCCTAGTATTTCTGTACCCTTTAGTTTTGGTTTACAACTCTTAGTGCTCCATGCTGGAGTCGCAGCAGTTCCTTGGTTTTGGCTACCCCCTCATCCAGCAACAACTCTGGTAATAACAGGGCAATGTAAATGAGAGATGAGAACAAAGTTTCTAAGTTTTCATGTTTGACCTTTGAAACACCTAATTTGAATTGTGGAAAATGTTTGTGATGGTTTTATAGTACTAAGTTGTGTTCTAGAGGTATGTGGCAGCTACTAGAAAAAAAGATCACTTAGCACCGACTCCTGCCCGCTGTCTTGCTTTTTCCTTCTATAGAGGTCTGAAAACGTTCATGCAGCTAGTGGTGGCCAGGTGATGCAGCCACAGCCTATGGGATAGAAACAGAAGTCAGCAACAAGATTCCTGGGGACCTTTCCAAATACAGGCATTGACCCACCCTATTTCACGAGTCATCTTTTGGATTGGAATGTAGATGAGACACCTGAAGGTACAAAAGCCATCTTGAAACTGTGGATAAAAAGTATGAAGTGAAAGTGAGCATTCTACTGATGCTGAAGTGGTCAAGTTAAGAGTCTGGGTGCTTGGAGGCATTCTTTGGCCAGTTTACGAATCGTGCATGCCTTCTCCTAGACCACTCGTAATGAGAGACAAATAAACTACTGATTGTTGAAGCTTTTCTTAGTAATTTGCGGTTGAACAGATTCTACACCATTCCTGAGTGTCATATACCTATTTTTTCTAGAGATAAATACCATTTATTTGTTGTATCCTTAAAAGATTCCCCAAGGAGATTTCAGAATTACAGAATATAGTCAAGGTCACTGAAACATTGCTGAAGTGAGATTCAAATGAGCATATTGAAAAATGTATATCCAAAGTACATCAGTATGTTATACCTCAGTTTTCATTGGAACACCAAAAAGTGTTTATGGAAGTAAATATCCCTAGGACCACAAGCCAAGAGAGCCTAGTATTACTACAAAGTGACTCAGTCCTATCATTTTACTGTTTCAGAACTTAAACTTAATAAAGGTAATTTTCTGTTGTGAAATCGAATGTGGACATATTTTCAAAACATTTTTTCTGGTGCATCTTTAAGTGATAAGTCATATACTATGGGGAAAAAAGTTGGTAAAAAGTATCAGAAAACTCAGAGGCACTTACTTATTCAGCATTCAAGGGTGTGAGGAATTTAATCAAGTTGCAGAGAGCTTCACAATGGATTTACTAACTAACAATTTGGTGCAAATTGAAATCAAATGTGTTCCATCTACAGGATGTTTATATTGATTCCCCTATCCCTTTTCACGTCAATGACAATGATGTTAAAAATTCTGTGTGAAATACCTTTAGACACTGAAGAGCTCATTTTGGGGATTAAAAAAAAAACGCTCATGCAAATGATATGAAACAGAAATGTTGGCATCAGCTTCTCCACTGCCTGATCACTTACAGAGAGTACAAAAAGCAGTATACCGAGGTCCCTGTATTTAAACCACACAAGTGTTTGAAATTTTATGCTAACACCTCCCCATTTTATGGGTGAAGGCCTGAGCAGGAACATCCTTGACCTGTTGGAGGAATTCCCTCACCCCTCAGAAGCAGGCTGCCTGCATTGGGTAAAAAGGACAGGCCTTGTTTATTGTAAGGAAAATTAACAAATTGCTCATCCAGAAGTCAAAAGTTTGAATGCAAGAAGAGGTTATTTGCTTCAATTTATCTCTTATTTAGCAAAAATATTTTTAAAGTACTATTAGAAATACAAAATAACCATGTTGTTTAGAAAAAAATTAGAAACAGAATAAAAGCATGAACAAGCCTACCAGCCTCAAAAAACATAATTGCTTTACACTTTGGATATTTGAAACACTTTTTCTTTTGTCCTTTTGTAATTTATAAAATCATTCTGTATATATAATTTTGTATTTTGCTTTTTAATGGCTTCTAAGGATTTTCATATTGCAGTCCGTTTATTTATCATGTTAATGACCATATTATAATTCACATATAATATAGTATACTTTTTTACTTCTCTTTTGGCAGTTAAGTTTTTTCAGTACCATAATGTTTTGTTAAAATATATTACACTACAAAGTAAAGACATATATATGTTCTCTATTTTAGATTTTTTGTTTAGGATGTATTTTCAGAAGTGGAATTACTGGGTCAATGGGTATGAACACTATAATGGCTCTTTGTATAGACTGTCAAATTGTTTTCTAAAATGGTTGTAACAATTACACTCCATTAGAAATATATGAAAAATGTTAATTAAAGATTTATACTAGCAGAGGGAATATGCCATTTTGTACCCAAGCAGGTGGGAACTACTCAAATTTCTACAATAGCATTTCTTTACTATAGAATATTCCTTGAAAAACTCACCTCCATTGTTGCTTTCTGAAAAAGTTTTTGGTGGTCAAATATTAGAAAAGTACATTTTTACTAACCTGTCTCTTAGAGATTTGCTTTACACAGTAGTATATTCAAAGTTCTGTGACATCCTGTCAGAAAGACAGTGGCTTAACTTTAACCCCATGCTTCTGAAACACACTCCCACTGAGCGCACCCATCTTTTTATAGCACCTGCTCTAACAAACATGCTTTAAGAAAAGATCAACCACACAACCTATCCAGTTGTTTTGCACACACAAACAACTCTCCCATATCTAAATTTATTCTGGAAAATTCCTGCTACTAAATGAAGACAGGACTGGCCTAAGGTAGCTTTAAAAATGCCTAGACATTAGCAGATCTGGATCAGTCCAAACCTAGTCTGTGTGACTCCAAGATTTCAAGTTCCTTCAGATATCTGGGGAGGGTGGAAAGGGAAGAAATTGCCTGTAGTCAGTTGAGTATATGCTCACAAAAATAATTTTTTCCCATCTTTCTTTTTTCCTCTGGTTAGATTAAACCACTCCCCACTTATCTGAGTCTTCTTTTGCAATGAAGCTGTTGCTGTGTCACAAATAAGAACATAACTACAGGAAAAAGAGAAGCCCGAGGGTGATAGTAACAGCCACTTTGACAGAAGAGTCCCCATGAACCACATGGTATGTGGTAGGATCACATCACAGTGAATGACACCACTTGTTATTAACAGTAGTGTCTACATTTGTTTCAGGTTAATAAAAGGATTAAACAATTTCTCTGAAAAATAAATTGGCAGTTTCTTAGAATTTTCTTTTCATTTGATATTGTCCCATTAACAACAGTTAAGTACCGTTTGCAGGAAGTCATTTTAAATCATTTGTTATCAACACTAATTGACACAGATACTCAATAAATGTTTGGCAACTAAATGAGCTGCAAGGAACAAAGATAAACAGATGAAGCCCTAGGCCAATTAATAGTACAAAATAGAAACTATCAACAGGAACAGAACTGAAACAACAAAACTGAGCAAAAACACACGAATAAAACAATGCAAACTGAATCCATGAAACAAATAATATCATCCATGGGGGTGATAACTTCTTGTGAGAACCTGAATCTCTGATATGTGAAATAAAATTCAACTATAAAATCAAGATTTATTGGACTATCAGAAAGACATAGTGAAATAAATATTATTTTGCAATGTAGATCTGAAAACTTGTCACTAAAATTTTCAACCTTATCATGTTTTTCTCTAATAAATAATCTAATTGATAAGGAATAAGGAACACAATCCAGGTAGTTTTAAAAGCAGTATGAGCATTCTGTTTAAACATCTGGAATCTGAAGCCCAGAAGACCTGGATTCCCACAATTTATAAACTTTCAGGATTTGAGGAAGAAGATGTTTATTTTCTCTAGAACTCAATGTCTTCATATACAAAGTATTACCTCAAAGGGTTGTGAGGATTGAATGAGATAATGCATCTGAAGTACTTAACACAGTGTCTGGCACACAGGAAATACTCAATAATTATGAACTATTATTAATGCATTATGAATTTTATTTTGAAATGCAAGTGGCGAAATACAGGAATAATTTTAGGTTGAAACCCAGACAAAAGTAATAGCTATGGAAAAGAGCTACTGAACTCAAGGCTGAGGCCCGGAGAGATCAAGTCGCTTTCTGAATTCATAGAAACAAAGAAATTTAATTCCTAATCTGGAGTCTCTTGACATGACTCAGCACTCCTATGCCTCTGGGAATTGCAACTGTGTTAGACCTCACTTCTAATGACTTTAACTTTTAATGACAAGAGCAATTTCATCAATGTCATCTCTGAGCCATACTTAAGACGGCAAGGCTGGATTACCAATACATAATAAGATCTTTAATGAAATCAGTCCTCCAGGATTAAATTGTCATTTCCCAATTTTCTCACACCAGATTTAAATTGAGAAGGGACTACCACACAATATCAAAGGAAAGTTGTATAATGAGCTATTAGGGGAAGTATTTGAAGAAATGGCAGTATCTTGTTAAAAAGGTGTCTTAAAATTTTCTTTTTTTATTATTGAAACTTGGCAGTTAAAATATAAAAGCTAAAGCAGACTGCAGTCTGTATTGGACATTTCTTCTCATGGGTATTTCCCCCCTTGTCTAAAAAAATAAATAAAGGAAGAAAGGATCTAAGGCCATATATTTTTTACAGTTCTGAATCATTAAACATAGCTTTTCAAATAAGACACAGCATCAGATCTCCTTTCCTCCACATGAATCTTAGGATAAAGAAAGTAAACCAGGGATAAAATAACCTGTTTCAAGTGTAGCAGTCCTAGGGAGAGGAACCGGTGAAAAGCTGGCTCTACCTAAAACCAACCAAGTGTTGGATGAGCATTATAAAAAGTCTGTGTCTTGTTTCCCGAGATGCTCCAGCTAATGTTACATTTCTGCTGTTAATATGATATGACCTGGGCCCCTGACCTACTGCTTATTCCATCTCTTCTAGAGATGTAAAAACAATGAATGAAAATAGCTGAACAGTGGTATAGGAGGAGTCATTTACATTATAGTGAAACACATCCACCATATGTGAGAGAAGGTCAGGAATACAGGAATGGGACTAATGATTGAAATCTTCCCAGTGTTATTCTTTTTGCCCCTAAATCCAATAAATAAATATCTTTTTAAAATATTTGTTATTCAAGCAGATTTAATGGAGTTAAAACATATGGGTGGGCTGGAAAATTTTCAATGGACTGTAATCTTTGAAATTTGTCATGTAAGTCATTCTGCATCACTTGTTCTTAATGGGAATTCCCCAGACGTCATTAAAAATGAATTTCACATATGAGACTGAAAGGTGAAGAGTGAGAAATTGGACATGCAGTACCTAAACAAGAGATGATGTTCTTATTAAATAGCAGCAGAGGGGAATAGAACAGAGAGAATCCCCGAAGTTAAAAGACTACTATCTGTAGCCTTGGCTGCAAATTAATGGATCTGCATATCAGTCCCAAGTAGCTGGGGGAATTTTCCTATTGCCCTGAAATTGGTGGCTAGCCCTAAAACTAAGACCAAATAGATATTGAGTATCCTGCGTTCTAAAAACCACTGCCAACAACTGGGCCTTCTTAAGAGGTTGCGACATTAGCTTTGCCATCCCAGTGCCCTCAATCCTTCTAAACAGAAGACTGAGGGTGGAGGGAGGAGCCTGCATTCCTACCACTTTGCACAGAAATGACACAATGGCTGAGAGACCTCCAGAAAAATAGCATACTGGCTGTCTGATCAGGGTCTTCCTAAGACTGTGGCCTGCTTGTTCAAGGGGCCCCAGCTATGAGGTTCACCAGTTAACAGTAAGTAAGTGAAGTGTGAAAGAGTGTCAAAGATGTCAAGCAGTAGCCAGCATCTGCATCAAGTAACTGCTGTGGGGGATTCCTCAGGACCATGTGCATTTGCCCATGAGAAAGCCAGGTAGAGCTCATGCCAGGCAGCTCCTGCTTTTCCTGCTGGTACCTACCGCATCAATCCCCAGGAGCCCCAGGTCTGGCTTTCTCATGGGAATTCTTGAGTCTCCCCCCAGAATCCAAATGTTTAGAGTTTGCACCTAAAAGAAGATTGAAAAAGATAATGTCTTCCTCTTTAAAGCAGTTTCCTGAAATCTAGGGTCAACTCTATAGAGAGAGAAGAGAAGATGTAAGATTAGAAATTTAAAAAGTATTGGATTGAGTTTTTGATAGCTGAACATGACTGGGAGAACATGGAATTTGACTGAGCTAATACTATCAGCTAACATTTATTGAGCCTTTAACTATAGAGTGGGCATTGGGATTTAAATACAGTGATCGATGAATCCTCATAACAATCCTTTGAAGTACTAGTGTCACTCATGTTTTAAAGATGTAGCAAGTGATGCGTGAAAGTTAAGTAACTTTCCTGAAGTCACACAACCGGAGTCTGCTGGAACCAGTAGTTCAGATCCTCACTATTAATCACCACTCTTCTACCTCTCGCAATTAAGAAGGCTATAAAGAGAGACACAAAAGTGTGCTTGAATGAGAAGACTGAACAAACAAAATCATTTCATACTGCTCTCCTAATGAGTTAAGCTGCTCAATAAAAACTGGTTAAACATCCACATGGGAAGGTTAATAAATATTTAATGAAATTTGCTAATTCTGTAGGGACTAAAGACCATCTATCCATCATACCATTTTCAGATATTCTTGTATTTCTAGACATAAAACATTATCCCTAGGCTTTTCCTATGTAGAGTACTAATGGAATATAATATAAAGAAAATATAAACAGACATAGGTCCCACTTAGCTTAAAGCTGAGTAATTTTCTACAAAAAAATTAGTTCACTTAATTTTCTAATAATAAGCCTATGTTTATTACTAATTAAGACATGAATGCTTGATTTGAGAAGAAATGGTCAAGTTCCTCTCTTAGAATGGAAAGAAATTTGGTAAAAGGTACATATTTCCATCATCTTTTACATTTAAAATCAGATACAACAACTTCACCTCCAGCTGTTTGATAAAAGTGGGTGAGTTCTCTCAAATGCATTCTTAAAACTTTGATTAGTGGAATTTTGTCCAAGAATACTTTTTCCATTTTATTAATTACTACAGGTAATCTATTGCATTTAGCTTAAGGTGAATAAAGTTTTCGTTGCTTGATATTTCCTTCAATGACTACTCATATCTCTGAGCCTATTTGTGGGCTGCATTTAGAGTCTCCATTGCAGATGATTTTTTTTTTTTTTGGTCATAATCTAAAAATAAATAGATGTAAAACCTAAGCCTTCTCTGTGTTATCTGTTTCCCTTCCTTATTAACTGGGAGCCTGTACTTCCCTTCACCTTGCTCTTGTTTCAAATGTGTTATGAAAGGCTTGTTCCTTCTCCTTGGTGACCTGCTCTAATTGGAACTCATTTTGTGTCCTGGCCTCTCTGACCGCCCTGCAGGCTTCTGATATTCCCTCGCTCTCATCCTGGCTGATCTGCCCTTGTTGCATTCAGCAGATAATTGCTTTTTGCATTTCAGATCTTAAAAACAGACGAGCTTTACAGATGGCGGCCTCCTATGGTTTCCTTATCTTTCTTTTCATCAGCTTGGTTATCTCTGTGCTTTGCCTTTCATACTGTCATATTTTTCACTTTTAAAGACATTTCTAAAACTCTCTCACCATTCTTGCTCTGAAAATCAGTGTCCACAGGATAGTCCCCTCAAATACGTTAAGCTCAGCCATGTGCCTCTTTTTATCCCTCTCAGAATTCTGTTTCCCAGTTCCTTCCTCTTCCTTAGTGTTCTGCCATTTCCCCACAAGTGATTGAAAAGGTAACTCAGAACTGTAATTACTGGACTTGCCATGTACTGAGTTACTGGTGTGCTTCCAGCCTCTTTAATGGCAAACCATTGCTGTAACCACAAGCAAACAGTATTTCCATTGTGATGTCTAAGAAAATAAAACTAGAGCTATATAATCCAGAATATTCTTTCCCAATGGCTGCATTTTCTAAAGTCTAGTTATTTTTTTGTCTCATAAAGGTCCTTTTATACAAAAGGGTTTCTTTCCTTTATTCCAGTTCAGCTAATCATTTCATTTTTATTTACATATTTATAAGGAGCTTTAGGTACTTTCAAAGCAGTAAAGAGAAGCAAAATTAAAACACTGTCTTTGCCCCAAGAGCTTACAATCTATTTTCACATTTCCAGTATTTTCTAGAACTGCTCTAAATTAGTCTTTTAGGAGAGAGTGTCAATATACAATAGTAATTGCAATATCTGCAGAACCCAGACAACTCAGAAATAAATTTATTTTTATCCCAGACACAGCTATCAGGGTTGTGAATATGTAAGTAGGTTCCAGCCTTTCACACCTGAGTGAATGGATTACACCCTGCAGAAACCTGCTTGGTTTGAAAGATTTAATTAAGACAGGAATGCAAAAGTTCTCTTAGCACAAAAGGTTTACAGAATTTCATAGATAATATGAAAAAATTTATGAACATGTCATAGTCACCAAACTTAACTTTAGTTGGTTGACTATTCTTGCTATACTTCCAGGTGACTTTCAAATGTACTACTGATTGAGCAAAAATCATGATAATGATGAAATTATTTGGCAGAGGGAAGGGTGGTGTACAAGCCAGCGACCTGAAAACAAACAGGCATTGGAGACCTAGGACTACACAGGATACATATGTATTACTAGAAATGTCACTGAAGTCACTCACAGCTAAAGATATCCTTCAAGATGATTGTCTATAAGATATGCATTAAAACTAAGAGAAATAAGAATTGTTAGCTCCCTGAGGGCAGAGGACATTTTCTATTTTAGTGCGAATTGTGTTGTCACTGTTCAACACTTCTTCCACTCACCTTCCATGAGGTTTTCGTGTAATTTGTGACTTAGAGCTTGCCCCACTCGTCTGCTTTATGTGTTCCAGATTCCTGCTATTCCTTAGCATACTCGCACTGCCTTCGGGTACTGCAATTACAGCTCTGTTTTTACCATGAGACTATGAGTTCTTTGATGGTGTCTTTGATCCCTGTATCCCCAAGGCTTTGCACTGAGCCTGACACAAAATAGGTTTTTCAATAAATGATGGTTGATTGAATAAATGAATTAAGGGATGGGTAGATAGATGGAATTAATTGAACTGAACTAATCATAAATGGTAATTTTATGTTCTAAACTTAATCACTGCTCACTCTAACTCTCTCAGGAAATCTACTCATGTTACACATGTCTTTTCTCCCTAAATACACAAGCATCAATGGAATGATTTTAAAGGTGCTGTACTGATTAGAAATCCTACTTTTGCTACCCAAAATAAAATTTTTGAAAGTTCTTCTGCCCACATCACCCAATATTTTCTTGCAAAGTGTAAGCTATTGTCATGCCACTCAAGATTAAAAATAAATGGGAAAATTTTCTATTGGTTCTATAGTAATGATTCAGATCACTTTAATATATTTTTATATGAACATATCGTATATCAAAAGAGAATCATCTTTCAAAACACTCTGGAATAACTTAAAGTATCTCAGATATTAAAAAGAGAATCATTTAATTCCATTTTGCATTTAGAAAGTGTTATTTCTATGTTTCTTGATAGTAAGTTTACTAATAACAGCATTTTTGGGGGGTGTCCCTGCCAGGTATTGTGCCAGATGTATAAAGTATACGAGAACAAGAGCAAAGGAAGGGTTGCAAAGGAAGGCTTAGTCTCTAACCTCATGGATCTCACAAATCCAGTGATCCTGGATGGCTAGCTGATCCCGGATGGCTAGATGAGTTTTCCTAGTCAGGAGCACCATCTGTGTCCATCTCTTTTTTCCTTGCTTACTGGTGTTTGGGGCACTGTTTCATCAACTCTCTGTCTGTGGGAGTTACCACCTCCAATTTACTGCCTTCTGTCACTCCTCTTAAATATAAGGGAAAATTAAGCTCTAATGCAACAGATAATTACTGAATAACTGATAAGGCAAAATGCAGAGTGCTAGAGGCATAAGGTGGTTTTTCCACAGTCTTTTAATGTCTTCCTGTCAAGCTAGAAGATGGGAAGGGGAGCTGGCAAACAGGAAATAGGGGCTTGTCAGGAAGAACATAGTTAAAAGTCAGAAACAAGAATCAATTATTAAAAACAACAAAGTCAATTTTTTTTTATGTTACAAGAAATTTTTCATGCTTTTTCTTTCCTTAAAAGGATAATCAATTTGAAAACACCAATTTATGGTAAGAGAGAGGTAGACCATGAAAGAAAGGCATACTTCCCATTTTTTCTCTTTGAGGCATACACATGAACTTAATTGTAGAAAATAAATGGTGTCAAGAAAGCAGCAATTGAGTTTTGTTTGCAAAGTTACAGTTTGCAAATGGAATCAATTATGAGTATAGCAATACAGATGCATTTATTGGCTAATCTACCAGATAAGTGAATAATAATTTAATTTCAAAAATATATATCCTTTTTGTCATCAATTATAGTTCTCTTCTTCTTAAATATAGGGCACACTGTCCTTTTGGTCATTAAAGAAGTAAAACATCCAGATGTACTCTTGGTATTTTGCAAAAGATAATTCACCAAAAGTCTTGAAGAAATAAAACAATAACCTATAGTAAAGTGTCATATTTTAACACAAGACCCAGGTGCCATAATGAGTAAGTTTATCTAGCTTTAAACCATAGATAATTATGGATTCATTCTCATGAAATGACATTAAACATGATCAACAACTCTCCCGAGCCCTCTATGGGAAATTCAGCTGAAATAAAATCACTCACTGACTTTCTCCATTTATTCGATTTCTAAAACCTCAAGAAAAGTTCAGATTTTTGGAGTCTGCTTTAAACTAGTGTATGTGAAGTTGAAAAAAAAGAAAAGAATTTAAATAGTAACAAAAATAAAAAAAAACACAACACAACAAAACAAAAAGAAGAGCTTCATTTGAAATTTTCAAACTGGAAGATGAGGGGGCTCCCAGATTTAGTGATGGTACAGCAGCTTTTCCTGAGGTTCTTATTTTGAATTCTGTATAAATCAGAAGTTGTCAGAATTAACACCAGTGACTCCACGAACACATCTAAGAAAAATAATAATCTCTCATGTTGCTAAATTACTGGCATGAAGAGGAACCTAAGTAGAAAATAAAGAGTCAACATGGTCCCAAAGAATGAGTGAAGCTCTCAGAGATGCTTTTCTTATACAACATTTAGTAATAGTAGAAAAATAAAAGTACAAAAATATTGCCCATCCACAATGATTAGTTAAATATAATATTTCTGTTTCTAGACCTGAATTCAACCACTTAAGTACAACCATTTATCTAATTTTTGTGTTATAAAACATTGAGAAGTTGTTCTACAGGTCAATTAAGAAGAAACTTGAGATATGCACCTAACCTAAAATGGTAAAAGTGGTCAGGACCATAAAAATAAATAAACAAATAACATAAATAAAAAGCCTCCATGGAAGTTTGGGGTGAGAAAAGTTACTTCCACCTATATTACTCAAATAAAATACGAATAAAGAGTCCAAGGGAGAATAAAATAAAATGGCAGCGTGAGAGGGTCTCCTGGAAATCTCTCCGGAAACCACCACTAATAAAACATCTATAGTTCAACTAAGGACTCCTTACACAAGGCACAAACACAGCTAAGGAACCTGCTCATCATACAGAAGTACCTGCAGGTGCACAGAGGGGCAAAGGAAGGAGAAAATAAAGGGGAAGTGCAGAGACACGGGCTGTGTGTGGGTCCCCGCTTGGGACTCTACTGCTGGGGCAGTGAGGAGGAGCAAACTTCGAGTGAGCATTCCGACCTCACTCGGTCTTTGGGACAGAGAAAAGGAGGCCCAGAGGTGGGGGCTTAAGACAATGCAGCTAGACCTCACTTTGGCCCCCAGAGGGTACAGACTGGGTGCTGGGAGATGTGGTGGCCTGACTTTTCCTCCGGTCCAAGAGGAGGGAGAGAGATGGGGTGGTGAGGAGCCACTGTGCCACCTCACTCCAGCCAGGAAGAAAAAGGAGAGAGGGGGCCGTGGGAGCGCTTTTCTGCCTACAATCAGCCATCTGGGGGACCAGTGTTTAAGGCAGCTGATCCCGAAATGCAGGGCAGAGACCTTGGGGCAAACCGAATAGAGAAAAGCATAAGCCGGGTCTGCCCACAAGCACCAGGGGACAAAGGCATTGATCATCCCCCCACCCATCCTTCCAGACTTCTGCCCCCCCCCCCACCTCTTCCCAATATCAGCAAGGAGCCCCAAAGAAACTGCAGCAGTCAGTGTCTGGCTAAGGAGCAGAATTTCTACAAAACAGAGAAGCTGCCAGAATGAAGATACAAAGAAATACAGCTCAAAAGAAAGAAAACCGAAAAATCTCAGTAAACAAGATGGGGGCAGGCAACTTATTGGACACAGAGTTCAAAATAATGGTTATAAAAATGATCAGTGACATTAGTGATCATTTCAACAGAGAGATAGCAAGCATAAAGACATAGAATCTATTAAAAGACACCAGACAGAAATAAAAACTACAATAAGGGAAATGAAAAATGGAATAGAAGAAATCTCCAGACTAGGCGAAGCAGAGGCACGAATCAGTGACTTGGAAGATAAGATAACAAAAAAACGTCGAATCAGAACAACACGAAAAAAGAATCCAAAAAAATGAAGATGAGCTAAGAGTCTTCTGGAATAACATCAAGCATAATAACATTCATATCCTATCACCAGAAGGCGCAAAGAGACAGCAAGGGATAGAGAACTTATTTGAAAAAATAATGACCGAAAATTTTCCTAACCTGGCGGACGAAATAAATATACAAGCTCAGTAAACACAGGGAATCCCACACAAGATGAACCCAAACAGGACCACAATAAGACACATCATAATTAAAATTAAAGAAAAGGAGAGACTGTTAAAAGTATCAAGAGAAATACAAGTATTAATAGTAACTTATAAGGGGCACCCATTCCACTCTAGCTAATTTCTCATCAGAAACTTTGCAGGCCAGAAGAAACTGGCAGAAAACATTCAACGTGATGAAAAATAAGATTAATGTATCCGGCATGGCTATTATTCAACATTGAAGGACAGATAAAGACCTTTCCAGACAAGAAAAAGCTGAAAAGGTTCATCACCACCAAATCAATACTACAAGGAATGTTAGAGGAATTTCTTTAAGATAGAAAAAAGCAAAATTTATAAATGATGGAATAGCAATGTCTACACGTCTAGCAACAGTTGCTTTTCAGTTATATGGTAAAGGTTAAAATCAAAAGACATGGAAGGTATTGCACTGAGTGGAACAACAAACATAGGAAGAAAGATGCAAATTCATTTCTCTTACAGGTGAAATCCAAAGAAGAGAATAAACAAGTGGAAGAGAATAGATTCATAGATATAGAGAACATTCAATTTGTTGCCAGATGGGACCAGAGATCGGGGGGTGGGTGTGAAACAAGGGGAGGGGATTCAGTTTCGTGGTTACAAAGTAATAGTTATGGGGAGATAGAGTATAGCATGGGAATATGGTCAATCATGTTGCAATGACTGTGTGTGGTGTTGGATGGATACTGGATTTTGTGGAGGTGATGGGAGGTGATGGGAGGTGATGGGAGGAAGGCTGGAGCAGAAGGTAGAAAAGGAGAAAAAATCAAGAAGTACAAATTCATAGTCAATAGTCACAAGGATGTAAAGTGCAGCACAGGGCATACACTCAGTAACATTGTAATAACTATGTGTGGTGTCAGATGGGAGCCAGATATGTTGGCATGAACATTTTGTAAGTTATATAAATGTCTCATTACTATACTGTACACCTGAAACCAATATAATATTGTATGTCAAATGTAGTTGGAAAAAGAATATCAATAAAGAGATAAAAATCTGGGTTGGGTCTTCAAAGACTCCTAGAACTGCACTATTTGCACATGGAGAAAACAGAAGATAGAGGTATTAATAGCATAGACACAGATTGCTTATGGTCTCTATGTGTTTATGGGCAGGACTAAAATGATAAATATTTAAATTTTCCAATCTACCGCATCACTATCTTTATCTCTCTTCAGCTTTCCCCCCTTTCCTTCAACTTCTAAGCAGGACTGTGCACCTGAAAAATATTCAATTAACTTAAGAAAAAAATGGACAGAAGGGGAAAGAAAGTAGAGTAAAATCTAAGAGCACCAGGATTAGAGAAGACCTTTCTCAGAGTCCTTGAAGGCAGTGAGGAAGAGGCATTTATACTACAACAATTAAATGAGGCTTTCTTTTCCTTTACAGAGCCTAATGCTTAGGCTCCAAGAACTGAGTAACCTTGTGAAGATGAAGAAGATCAGAATAGACCACCTGAAAATACGACACTTTGGCAGAGGGTTATTTTGAGCTGAAGGCAACTGAAAAATGGTGTACTTAAAAAATGCCCTTCTCTTTGCTCTCCCTCTATTTGCCAACACTTGGAGAAAACTGTAGACTCTTTCCAACCCAGAGATAGCACTGAAGAGTATCAATTCCTAATAAACGTCACTAGATAACACTGATCTTCCAGGAGTTTCCCCATATAATTTACCTGTTCACAGTCTGCCACCCCTAAAAGACAAAACCTTGTTTCTTTTGTCTTGGCACTTTTCCACAAAGTTACTGTTATTTTTTAAAATGGTATATAAGTCACAGGTTCTAGATACTTCTCTGGGTTTTCACTATTTTTCTATGAAGTTCTCCATATCATATCTAATAAACCATTTATTCTGTTAATCTATCTTTTATCAGTTTAATTTGCAGTGCCCTAGGTAATGAAACTAAGAGGGTAGAAGAAAAAATATTTTTTTCCTCCTCTACAAGGTCATGTAGCTGATAAGTTCCAGTATACAAGCACAGGTTAACCTGATTTCCACCCAAAATTGTCTCTATACCAAATGCCTTTCATTTGAACGAACAGAAAAGTACGTGATATGTGTTCTTGTTGGAGCGTGGGGTAAGGAGGAGAGCAGGTGTATAGCTAAGAAAAGGTCAACAGCAGAGGGCCAGAATATCTTTGTAGGAATAAAAGAAGGAAGTATTTCCAGGTATAAATGAAGTAACTCATCTTCCCCCAGCATCCTTGGAAAGGAAGAGAATTAGATCCCAACAATCTAGCATTAGGAAATGGTGTGAAAAGTGGTGATTTAGTCACATAACAGAGACACTGAAGAGAAATTCCAGGAATGATAACAGCATATGAGACTTTTAGAGCCATGCTTCACAGCTTCGAACAACCCCTGGTGTGCCCCACTAGGCCCCGCTGCTCCTGGCTCTCAGATGCAGACTCTGCCCCCACAAGCTCCAGCTCTCTGTTGCCTGTGGCGATCCCAAGATGATCCACCTTGGCCCTGCTTTTCTAGTAGTAAAACAGAATGGCACCTGCCCAGTGTTGAAGCAGCAAGTATAATAGACACATTAGTGCCAAAACGAAGCTCTCCCTTTCTTCTAAAGTAATCAGAAGAATCAGGGAAGGAGGTGGGGGTCAAAGAAGGAACTGAAAAAGAGAAAACCCATTACTGCAACTGTCTGAAGCACTTTGTAAAAGGCATACATAGCCCTAGAATGTTTTTTTCCTAATATTTAGAGGAAATTTTAAATCTTATATCTTAGGAATCAGGAGAGTAGCCTTTGCGGTAAAGTTACCTCATTTCTATCTCAACAACTATTGTTTGTGAATGAGGACAGAAGAAAACATTTCAGCATGTTTTGATTTTCTTTTGTCTTTATTTGTCATCTTCAAGTTCACCTCCTATAAGTTAATAACTTAACTTTGCTTATTGCAAAGATTCAACATACCTTTATTCAAGTTGAGAATGCAGTCCTTTAAAAGAGACCTAAGCAAAACATTTTACAGACTATTCCTGAGAGAGCTTCAAATTAAATCGTGAAATGTTCTACTATAATGTAATTTTGTATAATCAGCAGGGAAGTAGCTGTTGGCCATTTATCGGTTTTTCTAGTTGCATTTTTTATGCATGTAAAGCATAATTAGAAGCCTCTACAGGTGGAAATTCTTATGTAGTAATAGTACATTTTATCAGAATGATGCTCTTTAACTTGCAAATTTTAAAGCATTTTACAGTGATGATCTGTTAGCAATAACAATCACGTCTTTAAATATTTTAATATGAAACTATGTAGAAGACAAAAAGCACTTACAAAATTCACTAGACTTAGGTAGCAAACATTGTACTCACGATCTCAATTACTTGTAACTATGTGCAAATAAGTCAACATTTAGATTTTATCTGTTGGAAGGCATCCAAGGACGAAAAAATGTATACTGGATAAAGTGAAATAAGTAAAGCTACTTTACATTTTCAAAGTGCTTTTCAGTTTTACAAAAGCATTTATATGATTTCCATCCTTTAATCGTCTTTACATCTCTCTCTCTCTCTCTCTCTCTCTCTCTCTCTCTGAGATGTAGCAGCTCAGACCAGAACAGTAAGAGTGTTGCTTGAGGTCCTCTATCCAATCACTATGAAGATCACACTCATCTGAGTTTAGAGACCTGTCCTCGCCACACTAAGGCCACACACTGGGGCTTTCCTATGGAATCACAGGGGGATGGGGCAGATCTTCTCGGTTCTCTGAATCAGTTGCCTAATCAGTTAAATGAGGCTCTGGCTCCAGATACCTAACTCACCTTCTCCCGTAGTGGTAAAAACTTGACAAAGTTTAAGTCCTACACTAATCAGCAGGAAAATGATCTAAGTTGCAACATAAGCAATCTTTGTGCTTTGTGAGAGAATTATGGCTTTTATAAAAAAAAATCTCACTACTTGATAGAATGCTGCAGTCCCTGAACAGAGATGGATGACGCTTTTTCTTCTTTTCCTCCTCCTCATTCCCTTCCTTCCTCCTTGTTAGCTTTTTATTCATAAGACAGAGAAAGAAACTTGCCTTTGTCTGGCAGTGTTTGGGGATATCCTATTTTTACATTGGAGTACTCTTATTATACTGAGTCATGACCTACTCAAGGCATAGGAAAATAATTCAGGACATATACCAGCCTTTAAAAGTGAAACAAAACACAATAGAAAACACCAGAGTGTGTCCTATTAAGAAAAATTAACCAAGTTTGGAAGCCATCAGTAAAAATAATTGGGCACTACGTCTTTCAACAACATACAGGGTTATTATCTAAGAGTCCTAACAAAGAATTATTTAAAGGAATACACTTTGACTGTATGATTGATAAAGGGTCTCAAATTTAGTGAAAGTACATGTTGACTTGTAAGAGGCCAGACAATTAATTTCACTAACTCATTCTAGACAAAGTGTTATGTACCTCATTGCTGAACATCACTACGGTCACCTTCGAAGTACTGCCCTTGGGAAGCTATGCATCAACATCAGCACCTAGTCCACCCTTCAAAGCAATTTTGGAACTCTTTTTCTGGGATGGCCATCAGAGCTGGCATCATACCCAAAATCTGACAATTAAGTTCATGAACTTGCCACTGTATGCTTATGTTGGAAGCATTGTATAAACCACTCAGTATGACACCTTACTGACTTCTTTGTACAGTACTGCCAATGTAACTGCACAGTGGCAAGTTTGGGAACTTGTCAGATTTTGGGTATGATGCCAGTTCTGATGGCCATTCCAGGAAAAGAGTTCCAAAATTGCTTTGAAGGGTGGACTAGGTGCTGATGTTGATGCACAGCTTCCCAAGGGCAGTACTTCAAAGGTGACCGTAGTGATAATTTGGCAATGAGATATATAGCACCTTTTCTAGGATGAGTTCATGAAATTAGTTGTTCAACCTCATATAGTAGATAATGTAAATAATTTCCGTCTAGTAAAAAAGATAACTTTAAAAGTTTTGACTGATTGTACTGTAGCACAATAACCAGTTTTGTATCTAACCTAGCAATCATTACATCTTTTTATTAAATTTCATATAAATACTCAGCTCCTCAAATGATCTTTTAACCAATCTTAACATCTTATTGGTTCCTTCATAATTAGTAAGTTGAATAAAATATTTGATATATGTTTGTTTTCTTTTTCTATGAAAATCATGTTTTTAACCTTAAAAATTATACTTTGACAATCATATGCAATAAGGATAAGAATTGTTTCATAAAACTTTGATTTCATTTATAGCATATGTATGATTATAAGTCACATTGTAAATCGTATTTTTTATTGTGGATCATGTTCAATAGCCTCTGAATTAGAAAATTTATTCCATGACCTCCTGAAATCCCCTCTATTTCTCCAATTCAAATGATCCTGCTTTATTGCTTTTCCTTATTTTTAAGCTTGTTTCAAACAACCACTATCTTTTTATGTTTCTCTAAGAATCACCTGCAAGAATTCCAAATCCTATGGGTAATTTTTAAAATAACCAAAGTGTCAGACAGCTGATGGCAAATCTCTTCTTGGGGAGGACAGTCCCTTGGCATGTGAATTGGTGGTTAGGCCGACAGCAGCAGATGTCAATTGCTGAAAGGAAGCCCTGCTTCGTGGCCAGCTGATTTGCAGGGAGAGACTTGGAAAATGTCAGAAAAAGGGTAAAGCACAGAGATTACAGATCCAAAGTAAATACAGTGGTGGCACGAGGCATTTATTGACTTAGCACAAGGCACTTTACAATAACAGCACAATAACTACATGGGAATTCAATTCATAAATAACTGGAATCCTGGTAATAAAGACAGCAAAATCAGGGCACATCCAGGCTATATTAAAGCCATAGCAAGAGGGCCAGCGCAGAATTTTCTCATTCAGACGTGGGTTCCATCTGCCTGTTGGCATCATTTTAGCTTTGGCTTTTACATAAAGCCTTCCTTGTGGCCTCTCCAGTGGAAACACAGTTCTCTTCTTTGGTTTGCAACCAAAACAAGGGAGATGCTAAAGGTTGGTGAAATTTTGATTGGAAACTGTGTGGCCTTCTCAATAATAATTTATTTTGAGACTATGGAATGGTAGAAATTACATTGTCTTCCTAAGGGAGAGAAAAAAAATTAATGTAGTGAATTTCAACTAGTAATATGGTAGATGCTTTACAATGTGTTTTCCTATAAGTCATACAATAGTATTGTTTTTGTGTACAGTCATCTAACATTTCCTTTGAAATTTGTTGTTGTTGCTGTGTTCAGGTAGCTCTCATTCACATTTTTTCGTGCAGTAGTACAGAATGCCTGTACGTACAACAGAGCAGATTCCAAAACAGAAAATTTGGTGGAGGGGAACCTGAACGGATATTATTTGCAAAATTCTTCAGGGACATGATTCATTTATGTTATCAGAGAGCAATAAGCAAACACCATCTTTGAGAAAAAAAGTGTGATATATTTCACAAAGTACAACTCTGATCATAGAAACTATGTATTATTTCTAGTGTGTTATAGCAGAAATGCCATACAAGTACATCTGTGTTCTAGCTTTTGTTTTGCTCTTAAGTAGCTATATGACTTTTGTTTGGTCAAGTTAACCTCCTCACATCAATCTCCTCAATTCACAAATGAGACAAATAGCACAAATTCCATAATGAGAAAACAATAATAAAAAAATAAGTGAATTAATATAATAATGTGTTTTTACAGATTATGATATACTGAAAACATGAAACATTTTAACACATTGTATCTTAAAAACATATGTGCATATTCAATGTTTTAGTTTATGATTTATAATATTAAATTTCAAGTTATAAGTGGTATCCACCAAAATGTTATTAATAGGATGATACAAAATTTAAGCCAAATCTCTGATGTCTCAGGATTCATTAAAAATTGGACTGCTGTTTAGGAATTAAAGGTCTCAAGGGCAGATTTAATAAAATATACATCCAATCAGGTTAAAAAAATAAAACCTGTACATGATTCCCCAAAGTCAAACATTCTTAAGGAAAGAAAACAGAAATCTAATGACAAAATGGAGTCTCTCCTAAAAACTGGAGTTTTTGCAGTTTTCACAGGTCAGAAAACATGAGATTATATGTGATAGCTGCAGAACATTTAAGTGCATGGAATTTAACATAATATCTTTCATTATAGAAAAAGTAACTGAGAAATTACACATTATATTCAATTTATTACCTAATGGCGTGGAGAAGTGACATGGACAGTTAGCATGCTGACAAGCCACTCCTTAACTATGGAAACAACCAATATAATGGGATTAATGCTCTCAGGTGGCAAGCAATGGCTTGGAACTTTATAAC
The DNA here is from genome assembly GCA_004026885.1 of Lyroderma lyra. Classification (NCBI taxonomy): domain Eukaryota; kingdom Metazoa; phylum Chordata; class Mammalia; order Chiroptera; family Megadermatidae; genus Lyroderma; species Lyroderma lyra. The sequence continues at coordinate 8,015 of PVJL010000007.1, read as the reverse complement.
CTACAGAAACAACCAATTTTCTACTTCTCTGAAGATAGAGCTTCCATTAGATCAGCAAAGCGTGACCTCTACAGATGCCCCACACCACACTCTGATCACATGGCATCTGCCACATACTAATTTATGTAGAGCAGAATAATTCAGTATAGAAACAAGGATATTCCATCGTGCCTAGAAAGTATGGGATTTGGCAGAATAGCTCAGTTCCTGGTCCCTAGGTTTCTCATAGATTTATTATAGTTTCAAGAATAGTGAATAACCTCAATCTACCAAGTTTTAAAATGAGTTACCCTAACTTGTGATTACATTTCAAAAGTCAAGAAAAAATATATACATTAATAGCTCTGTGGTTGATAGTTTGATCTAGACTGGGTTGAAAAGCTAAGAGGAAAGAGGATTTATAATAAAATCCTTAAGAAATTAATGTTGTGAATATTCCTTTGAAAGTATCTGTGGTACTTGAAAGAACTTTGGCATTGCTAGCTGTGGCTCTTTGGAAAATAAAAATCAAGCAGGTTTTACTTGTTTCTTAAAGAAATACAGACAGACCCTCTCTCAGAAAAATAAATCTCTCTTTCACTCCATATATATATAACTTTTGCTCATTGTACAGATAAGTGTCAAATCACATTTATTTAAAGGTATTTTATAATAATGAATGATATTTCCATGACTGCAGAGCACTCATAATACTATAAAGAGGGTATGACAGCCATATCTTATTTTATATACATCAAAAGTAAAAATTCCAAAAGGTGAGACAGACTTTCTTATAATCATTTAACTTATAAATACTGGAACTAGCATTACAGTTCAAATTTCATTCCAAAGCAAATGAGCTTTCACTTAGAGAAGAATTGTATATATTAATCTGAATAAGTGAAGTTGCACTCGCTATATGTAACTGGGATGGTATTTCAATGCCTGAAACCTATGTAATCCTTGCTAACAGATGTCACCCCAATAAGTCTAACAATAAAAATGAATTAAAAAAAAAAAAAAGAATAGATAGTGATGTATAAACTTGCTTATTTTCAAATACTTTTTACCCTACCTAAAAGGCAGAAAATGCACATTTCCCTGGCAAAAATACTTGAAAACAGCACACTCAGCCTGATTATTAACCCCAATGAGGCAAGGAGTTCCTACAATTATACAAGAATGTGTCAGTGACCAGATGTGCCCAAAAGAAAACCTTAATTTAATGAAAATCAGTTTTTTCCATATTTTCATGTTTGAAAATATGAGAAAGGTCTTTCTTGTTTCATTATCCCCTTTCTACAATAACCACAAAGGATATCAATTATTTTTGCTGGACAGGCTGTCACTGCCCCTCGTAAGTAAATACATTTTAGAAGGTTTCATCAGAAAGGAAGTAAAATATATGTCACTTTCCTAATCAGCTGTCAGGCATCTTTTATTCCAACATGTTTTCAGAGAGCAAGATAGAATTGCCATTTTAGAAAAGTGATAGAAACTTTGGGTATTTTCTGAGAAAATTATTCAAGAAAAGATGGTCTTCAAGCCTATGGCTTATGGGACAAAGACTTTCTTCTCTCTCAAAGAAAAATAAAGGGAATGAAAACACTGAAAGGGACTGTGTAATTTTACTCTAAGGTATGATAAAAATGATAAGTGGTGAATCACTAAACATCTGTGATTTGGTGAATAAACAAGAGAAGACCAAGAGGTCTTAATAAAAGGGCTTTCGTATAATTAATAACTGCATAGGTAATCATTGAGAATTTATGGTTCCAGGTTTGAGTAGTTTCCTTCAGAAAAGGTGGGCTTGAACGAGACCCTTGAGGGCCTTTTATGCTCTCATAACCTGAGTAAACAAATAGATAAAAAAAAAACCACAAGCAGTCCACTTTACGTCTCTTGCCCAGCCCCTAAATTTTGCTCTATATTTACGTTTAAGAATGAAATGTGAATGTATTCCCTAGAGAATATAGAAACCCAAAGACCACCCAAGGAAACAGAATAAACACAGAAACTCATTATATTATTTATTTTGATCAATCTTACTAACAGAGAGTAAAATGAGAGCTGACAAGAAAATATTGTTAACAAATAGTGTTTTGTGTACCTACCACATTGGGTGGTTCATCATATATTTAACAGAAAAACCCAGATAGTTGGGCTTATTCTCATCAATTTAACACACAAAAGAAAATGCAAATGCAAAGACGACAAGAAGGGAAACACTAACTATGAAGTTATAAGCAATTTCACCATTATAGTTCCCCATTCGTGCTTTATAAAACAAAATTCAAACTTTCTTATAATCCTGGTTTCTTTTCAATCTTGCTATAACTCAAACAATTTAAATAGGGGAGTGAAATTTTATACTAATCAATGACATGATTATGCTTGTGCAACTGCAGAATGTTTCAGGTCTGATCTGAACCCTTCCATGACATTAAAGTGGTGATAAGCTCTCAGGAAAGTGGGGTAAGGACAAATGCAATTATTTTAGCTTGACATTTATATCTAAAACCAGAAATACAATTTCTTTCTTTGGTATGTCAGGTTGGTTTTCCTGGATTTACCCAGTTTAATCAGTGATTCCATTTTATTCTGGACAGTCACAGATGTCAAAAATACTCTTAAAATTGTCAATCTTTGGTCAAGATGAAAATCTCAAAATTAACAAAAACAGCTAAACTATATTTTCAAGTGGAAGAAGGAAGTTACTAATATTCTTGGGTCATGTTGTCAATTTAAAGGGTATTATATTCATAGTGGAATACAACAACAAAAAAAACAGATAATATCGAGATAACTGACATCTAGGCTAAAACCTTTTTTAGAAAAACAAACACTTTCTACAAGTATACTCCATAAAGCTAATACTACGCATACACACTCATGAGTGTAAATTCCCTAATATATTAATTTCTTAACAGAGATTTAAAAAAAATTAGAGTAAAATACTTTGTTGAATAAAACTTGCAGTACTGTTAATGAGAATTTTTTTTTTTTAAATAAAGACATTTGACTTTAGAAATCAAATAAGGATTAAAGGAAAAGGGACTGACGATCCTATTGCAGATTTAAAAGCTATATTGCTATTTTCAGGGTGTCAGTGACAATACTTAATTGTCCGGCTTTAGCCCACTGGCCCACGGTGTAGTTTGCAACTGGGACATAAGTTATCAGTGGTGTTATGATTTCATCTTCCAATTATGTTAAGATGCTGACAGTTCTGGAGACTTGACAATGCATGGTTCTTCTATCAAGACAACAACGCCTTATAATCTAGCCAACTGGCTAAACACAAAACATGACAAGTATTGAGAGAAAGTAGCACCACAATAGATTCTGCCACTAACCACGCACATCCAAAATGAACAAATACCTTCTTATTTTAATCAGCAGGATCAGTGGGAAAGCTACTTAAGAGTTTCATTCGCATTTTCAAAGTAGCTCTAATGGCAAATGGATGATTCTGTGTAATGAAGACTGCCTATGATTATTTTTTAATCAAAATAACATTTAACAGCATTTTCTAACCCAATAAAATATCTTCAGTTGGTTGAGGAAATCTTTACAGACAAGCTCGCAGAAAGAGAGCACTTAGCAACAGCAAATCAAATGCAGCCCCTCAATGAAGTTGTTAGACACACAACATCAGCAACGGCTGCCACGCGAGGGCTTGTTAAAAATCGATTCATTCTCATGATCAAAGCTGAAAAATCGTTCCGCAGCCTGCTTCATATCAATAGACAATTTTGTGCAGTACATCACACGCACAAAAATAAAGTCTAGTAACAGTGGAGAGCATCAGAAATTTGACTTTCAAAACAATATTTAAAATGGATTTCTGTCAGATGATAAAGGATGAGCTTAAGTAGAACACAATGTCAAATAGAAAGGTTGAATCTTTTAACATAATAAAAACAATCAATGAAGGTGTTTTTTTTTTTAGTTTCAACATACAAAAAAAGGGGGTGTGATTTTTCAGAATGGGGCTGTGACACAAACCTTGATAAGGTCTTCTAAAAGTTTTCTTATAGAGGAATGCTTTGCTTCTGATGTCTAGGCTTGTTTATACGTGTGACTATACACACACACACACACACACACACACACACGTGCACACACACACGTGCACACACACACACGTGCATGCGCGCGCACACACACACACACACACACACACACAGTAGCACATAATTAAGGACTGAGATTAAGAAACATGTCATGGCTGGTTTATTCCTTCCTTCCATCCTTCCTTCCTGCCTTCCCTTCCACATCCCCTTCCTTCCCTCCCTCTCTCTCTTCCTCTCTCCCTCCCTCCCTTCCTTCCTTAATAAAACGAACTTCAATTTGTTGGAGCTGCCTAGACGTAGTCACAGAATAAACAGATTATTTTCTACAATGCAATAAAGAGAAATACATCCGTGTCCAAGTCTGTAATCTTAATGCAGTAAATTAAAAGCAGGTATCTTATGTGGAGAAGATTCCCTAGTTATTATTGTAAAAAGCGTCAGTTAAAATTAAATCAGACCAAGTTACTCCAATAAGAATTGAGCAATCAGTCATAATTACAGCCAAAATAAATGAATTGGAAAATAGCTGATTTAAAGAGGTCATACATAGTCTGAGTTTTAATTTGAAATTAATAACAGTGTGCATTGTGCCTGGTAACAATTCCTTATCAAAAATGAATGAAGGCAGTGCCTGGCAGTAAACGTTTCCTGCTGCATGGCTTCATTCTCCCGATCGGTAATAGGGGTTTGAAGAGGATGGGAGACATGGTGATGGCCCTCTGTGGCCGCTCTTCTATTACAGGACAAGGGAAATTCTATGAGTAAATAATGGAATGGTAAGAGGTAGAAAATACCAAGGTTAGTAAGTTTGGAATGCTTTATCCAGTGATCTCTTCCTCCTAGGAGATCCTATCTACTGATAGGCATGTTCTATGGTCATTATTATACCAAGGCCTGCACATAAGTAGTTATGATTTCTTTGGAAATACTTTAGGATACTCCATCTTTTGAAGACAACATGTTCCCTTCTAAACCAAGGTGCACCTGAACCCTGGCTCCCAAGGCATTATCTTTGTGTTAAAGTGCATCTCCCCACAAAGGACTGCCCATGCCTTGAGCTGTCACAGTTAATGCAAAATAATGCATCACTGCCTTTTGTTTATTGTATTTTCCAAAATAAGAATGAATCCCAATCATAATTAACTCTCCCTTCTAAAGCTCCACATCTCATTCACCTTATGATTAGATACTCAAAACAATATTCTAGCAATTATGTATCACATATTTTTCTTAGATTGGATGAATCATAGCAATCACTCTCTAATAAATATTTTTCAAACCCCTGATTAGTTTATGTACATCTACAAACCACCCTTTGATGAACATTTTCAAAGCACTGATTATTTTAAAAATAATTAGTATCCACTGTATAAAATATTAAACAGAATATGTGTTAATAGGATTTTTCCCTTTCAGTTTGGGCATTTAGTTACTTCTAAATTATGATTCCTTCTCTTTAACACTTACTGTGCTGTATTTCTATTCTGTTCGTTTGTTTAAGCTTCTGACTTTGCCTCAATGTCAGGAGCAAATAGAAAATGTAAGTTGTACCTATTGGCCCTCCCAGCAGTGGCAGGCACCCTGGGTAGCGTTTATACATAACAGGCGTCAGTAAATACCTGTTGAGGTAACGAATGACTTCACTGCCTTATCCAGCTCTTTACAGTACAAAATGTCTGCATTTCTCCTGTGGTTCAATGTAACCCCCGCTTCTCTTCTTGATGCGTTTCCAGTCATCAATGGACGCCTCCTCAGGAGCACTTCCTTTGGAACATTCCAGTGACATTATTTTTCTGTTGCCCAATTTATTGGTAATCGCCACTCCCCACTTACTTTCCCAAGGCTAAAAGACTGTGTACCCCTCATGTATTCACCTCCTTTTAGTCCAGAAATGATGCTGAAAACACTGGAAAGGTGTAATAGTAATAATACAATCTAAGAAAAGGGGCGGAATGGGGGAGGAGCCATGTCTGAATGAGAGCTCTCATTACAGCTCTGGGGATTATGATGAGAAGATGGAGAAAATGTAGAAGGGGAGTAGAAGTTGAAACTTAAGATGGTCACACAAGGGGAAAAGGCCAGAAAGGGGCCAAGTGGCCAGACAAAAACCTAAAAAAGATCTGGGACTTGTAGAATCAGTTAGAGTAGATAAATTGAGGTGAGGTATGAGACTAATAAGCGGAGGACTAATTAATTGAAAGCTTGCCAAAGGACTGTAGATCCTGCACTCTTACCCCACACATAGAACAGTAAACAGGAAAAAGAAATGATGCTCTGGAGGTCAAACCTGAGGGTAAGAGCTTGGCTATCGTCTGATACCTCTCCCTCGTTACCGACGTCCTTCAGGAGTGAACTCACTCAGACTACGAGTCAGCGGCGGTGTCAGCACAAGAATGTAGAACTCCAACCTCAACTCCGTATGCTTTGCACTGCACCATAGAGCTCCCAGTGCAAGGGGCCACCCAGTCCTCAAACCCTGACATTTTTCTAAAGAATGATTTTCACAAGTCTCTCTGCTACTGGAACAATGTGTGTGAGATGAAAAAGAAGTTATATTTTCTACTTTCCTGCAGAGCTTTTTAAATAGTCATGGTCTATAAAACCATTTTCAAAAGGTCCTTCTGAACTTTAGAAAAGGAAAATACTGTTAGTTATATGTTTAAATACTGTTTTTAAATAAACATGTCAGTTTTCTAGACATTGACACGATACACTAGAAAATACAGTAGATGGGTTATGTGGGACAATGAGATAACTTCCCTCCATCTACCATATTCCTCAGATAAACTGAAAAGGATGCTACCTACCTAGAAGCATAAGTGAGGATTAATAGTGAAAAACCACATAAAATATGTAAAGATGCCCTAAATACATAGTATGCTCTTAAAATGTTAGTTTCTCTCCTTTTAAATAAATGTCTCCCTTTTTTTAAAATGAATGTCTATTATTTTATAGAACTCTGGGGTTCCCTTGTAGTAAGCTTATGTGAGAGATTAACTCACTTTATTGGGTTTTTTTTTCTTTCTTAAAAAGACCATGGATATTTATCTCAATTTTGTTAAATTCTACCTAGGATAGAAGCAAAAAACATTATCTTAAAATAATGTTTTACATAAGGGGCAGAGTTAGGGCTTGAATTGAATCTTTTAAGTTCAGAGGTAGAGCTGGACACTGTCTCAGTTAAATGAACAGGGTCTCAGTTTCTTTAACATTAAAACAGACAAATAAACAAATATCTTCAGCTAAATCCAAGGTTCCTTTCAGTATAAAAAATTCTAGGATTTGGACAGAAAAGAAGAAACAAACATTTTCTGGTTACCTATCAAGTAGAAAATCAATGTTAGATGACATGGTAGATAATCTTATTCTTGCACATTAATATTGATCCTATTGTTAAACCTCCGATAGAGATGTAACCATACATTATACCACATTTCCTATGGGAAACTTCGCTTGTTTTAAACTTACCTAAATTACACCGCTAAAATGATAATCAGGAGGACAATATGACAACATGAAAAAAATGCTGGTAGCATAACATTAATTAGCTATAGGACCAACATTCACATACGAGAGTAAAAGTATCTACCAAATCATCTAGCATATTAATAGTTTCTGCTACTTGGCAGGTGGCCAGAAAATGTTTGTCCCTTTTCTTCTGTTCAAATCCTGAAATTTTTACACTGGTAGGAACCTAGGGTGTAGCTGAAGTTATTTGTAATACTAAGTGAAAAACTAGTATATAACTTCATGAACCTGAACTCACAGGCAAGGGAAGTAAAAGCAAAAATAAATGAATGGGACTATATCAAACTAAAAAGCTTCTGCACAGCAAAAGAAACCATCAACAAGGCAAAGAGACAGCCAACTGAATGGGAGAAAATATTTGCAAATAACGCATCAGATAAGGGTCTAATATCTAAAATATATAAAGAACTAATAAGACTTAACAACAAAAAA